>OY743176.1:12760513-13960513 GCA_963555705.1 Ligustrum vulgare | reverse complement strand
CCCAGAGAGAATCCAAGAGGACAGAAAGGTGTCGGCAGGCTGGGATAGAAAAGAAAGAAGATACGGCTGGAATGAATTTGTGGAACAAGGCGATGCAAAGTTTTCAACTCTTTAAACTCCGAATTTTATTTACATTATTATTTATTGATTTTTCTCCCAATAACATGAGTAGTTAAATTTTAAATTGGGATTGACGATGTAGATTTAATTTTTTTTTAGTTTAATTTTGATTCTCAAGTTGGTGCTTTATTTTCATGTATTGATTTTATTATTGCGTTTAATACTTGAGTTGCTTGATCACTAATTCATAATTTAATGGTTGTTTTCATAATTTGAGATGTGAGTTAATAATTAGATTACGTAATAAAATCTTGCAATTTCAACAAAAAGATAGAGATGTGAATTTGTTGTTGCTTTGGTCACTTATAAATACCTAGGTAATTTAATGCATTTAGTTAAGGAGAACTCTGACTCGCTGTAGAGATACATGGTGGACTTAGTTAAATAGGCCTAATTTGAACTCAAGAGAGATAAATTAGATATAAGCGTGAATTCGACCAAATATAATTTTAGAAAACGACTTGAGATAAGAAATTAAGCTAGAACATTACTTCGAAATCGTTAGTCCCGATATTCATTTAATTGTTAGAAAACCTACCACGTTTATTCTTGTTTCGTTAATTGCTTTTAGTTTTAAATTGTTATTTTTTTATTTTAATTGATTTGTTTATTCCATTGATTTCCAATTATTTATCGTTTTTGTTTTTATTATTTTACAATTTATTTTTTTAGTTAGTTTTGGTTTTAGTCTAGGAATTTTATAATCAAAGTAAATTTATAGCGAAAAACATAGTCCTCATGGGATCGAAAATTCGGACTCAAAAATCCACATTACTACTTGTTTACGATATCGTGCACTTACGATTTCAAATCAACAGTATAGCATTAAATTAATAACAGAAAATTATTCTTCAAATTATGTTCTTTGACTAGCATTAGAGCAACCTTCAATCTCTTTTCCTAATTTATAAGGAATTGAAGTTTGGTTTCTTTTTGCTTACAATTTGTTGGTTTTTCTGCTCATTATCTTGTGTTTCGAAATTTTACTTTGTTGTCTTGTTCGCTATGACAAAAGGTGAAGATTCATCAAAGAATATTAATTATACAACAATGGTTGGGCTTCATATGCCAAAAACCTCTGCTTAAATTACCCCAGGACAACTTGATGGTAAGTCAGGTACGTGTTTTGCTGAAAATAGAGATTGGATAATTGACTCTAGTGTAGCGAACCATATGACTTGTGGTTGGTATATATTTAGTCATTTGTCTTTGAATTGTCCAAAAAACTACCATTACCAATGTAAATAGGGTTTCATCTCCATTTGTCGATATTGGTACCATCACATTGTCCCCTAAGTTAACCATTAAAGATATCTTACTTGTATCATCATTAAATTGCAACCTTCTCTCTGTCTCAAAATTTACGAAATCTCATAATTGTATTGTCACTTTCTTCCTTACTTACCATGTATTTCAGGTCATTTATACTGAGGAGAAGACTAACAGTGGTAAAGAGAGGGGATGATTGTACTATTTGGAGGATGCTTTAAACAATTCAACAGAGAATGGCAAATTCATTTTGTAAATGAATGTGTGGTGAATAAAAAAACGAAGGAGATTTGGTTGTGGCATAAGCATCTAGGAATCCGTCTTTTGGTTACCACAGATAGGAGGTTATTTCACTCTCTATTTCGTAATTGTAATTTGTTTGACTTTATTTGTGAAACTCGTATCATGGCAAAAATCATCATTCTACTTTTCATTTGAGTGATATTAAATTAAATTTTCCTTTCTCACTAGTTTATTATGATGTTGGGGACCAGCACTAATTCCTACTCCTAATTAGATAAAGTGGTGTGTATCCTTTGTGGATGATTGTACTAGAGTAAATCAGGCTCACCACTTGAAACGCGAGAGTGATGTAAGTACCATTTTCTGACTCTTTCATCAAATTCTGACTTCCCATTTTGGTGTTTCAATAAAAGTTCTTCCCTCTGATAACCGAAGAGTACTCTAAACATGAATTGATAGAGTTCATACATTCAACATGACTCATCAAACTTCATATCCCTATACTTCCCCCCCCCCCCCCACCCCCACAAAATGGGGTGGCTTAGAGGAAAAACAAACACTTATTGGAGATTACTAGATCTTTTTTTGTTCAGGGGACATGTGCCTTTTTATCTGTGGGGGGGCATTTAATTCAACGATTTACCTGATAAACCGTACACCTTCTAGTGTCCTTGATTTTAGGAAACCATTAGATGTTTTATCTTATCAATGTACTTTTCTACTAATGGTTCTTTTACCCTCTTGAATTTTTGAGTGTGTAGTCTTTGTTCACTTGCACTCTCATCAACGCACTAAACTTGAGCATCGGGCTGTGAAGTGTGTTTTTGTGAGATATGGAACCAATCAATAGGGATATAAGTGTAATGAGCATGTCCTTAAAAGGTTTTATATCTCAATGGATGTTAGCTTTGATGAAACACAGCTCTTCTACAAACTATGCCTACTGATTTATCACTTCAATCTGAATTATATTAAGCCTTTTGGTGATAACAATACCGAACCTTTTCCTGAGAATACTGAACATCATTTGCCTGATAATACTGATAACTCTTTGTATCTCCCACCAAGATTTAATCATGGTATACCACCTACTAGATATGAGCCTGACCTTAATCGTAAAACCAAATATTCCATTAGCAATTATTTGACCTCACATAGATTGTCCAAGTCAAATGCATCTTACGTGCTGCAGCCTACAGTTATCATTTGTTTCCGTTCTTAGTAAAATATAGGAAGCTTTAGTAGATGCTAGATGGACTCAAACTATGGTAGTGGAAATGGATGCACTTGAAAAAAATACTACTTGGGAGATAGTGACTCTACCAAAAAGGGAAAAAGGCTATGGGATGTAGATGGGTGCTTACAGTGAAACATAAGGCAGATGAAATAGTTGAGAGGTATAAAGCTCGATTATTTGTAACATGGTATATACGATCTTATGGGATTGATTATCAATACACTTTTGCATCAATGGCCAAACTCAATACAGTAAGGGTACTCTTATCCTTGATAGCGAATCAGGATTAACTACTTCAACTCAATTTAAAGAATGCATTCTTGCATGGAGACCTTGCAGAAAAAGTGTGTATGGATCCCTCTCCAGGTGTAGAAAAGTACCCAGACACTACGAATGTGTGCAAACTCAACAAGGCATTGTATGGGTTAAAATAATCTTTGAGGGCTTGGTTTGTGAGATTTACGAGGTCTATGAATAGTTTTGGCTAGAAGCAAAGCAACTCTGATCACACGTTGTTGTTGAAGCACAAAGAGGGTAAAGTTACTACATTAATTATCTATGTTGATGATATGGTCGTGATGGGTAAAGATCAGGGTGAAATTGAAAGTTTACAACGATATTTGGCATCAGAATTTGAGATGAAGGAGCTTAGGTGGCGTTCTGTTTGTATTTTATTTTGTATTTTCATTTTCAAAAATGTTTTGTATTTCCTATTTTTATTTTTGTTTTCAAATTTTCTGAAAACGCGTTTGGTTTGTCATTTCTGAAAACTGTTTTTGAAAATGAAAAGCTGGAAAACATGTTCTATTTGAAATTTTGCAGAATATTACTTAAACTATTTTCAATTAATTTGCTTGCAGAATACTACTGATTCAAACTTAAATTTTCTTTCACAATACACTGAAAACATGGTTACATGCAACACACTAATGTGAGCATTAAGAATCTATATTAATACAGCTTGATCAGGTTCGAAATTTGAGGAAACTCTAGTTCTATTAAAATCCAGAAAATGCAAGTTCTTTCAAAACCACCAGAGTCCATTTATCAAGGCATTTTTTGAAATATAACAAGAATTTTCACTTAATTTTTTTTTTTTTTTTTGTAATGTTGATATTGAATTCAATAAAACTTTATTTAAGGTTAGTTCTAAGTTAGGATAATTCTCCAAAAAAAAAAAAAATTATTTAGCTTAGTTTCAAGTTAGGATAATTCTAAAAAATAAAAAAATTATATTAAGCTTAGTTCCAAGTTAGGATAATTCTAAAAAAAAAAAAAAAAAAAAAAAAAAAAAAACCTCAAAAATGAATTTTCCGCGTTTTGAACATTTTTTGCTGAAATACACGCAAAACGCCCAAAACGAGATTTTGGGCGTTTTGCATTTTGTGTACAATTTTTTTTTTTTCCAAAATGCGTTTTCGAAAATGGTAAAGAGAACGCATTTTTAGTATTTTCGAAAATAAAAACAGAAAACGACCTCAAAACAGTAAAGAGAATAGGGCCTTAGTGATTTGAAGTACTTCTTGGGAATATAGGTGGCCGATCAGAGAATGATATTTTCCTAGAAGAAATGCATTCTTGATTTTTTAATTAAGACATTCATGCTCGGATGTAAGCCTTCTAATATTCCTATTGAGCAAAATCATAGGTCATTCCTATGTCTGGATGCTAACTTCACTGATAAAGGAAGTTACCAAAAACTTGTGAAAAAATTGATTTATTTATCTCATAGTAGGCTAAATATTGCATATGCAAAAGTGTAGTGAGTCAATTTATGCATGATCCATGTAAACCCCATATGGATGCTGTTGATGGGATATTGAGGTATTTAAAATCTGCGTCAAGGAAAGGGTTGTTGTTCATAAAAAAATAATTATCTAAAGGTAGAAAGTTATACCAATGTAGGTTGGGTAGGTTCAGCCGATGACAGTATGTGAGTTATTGTGGTTAAGGAATCCATTAATATACTTGGGAATTGATTCTCAAGATGCAGTGAAGCTATATTGTGATAACATGTGCCGAGATTGCCCATAATCTGGTTAAACATGATCGGATGAAGCACTTAGAAGTTGATAGACACTTCATCAAGGAGAAAATTGAAGCATATATCGTAATATTTTCCTTTGTGAAATTTGAAGATCAACTAGCGGATGTACTCACTAAGGCCGTGGCGAGCAGAGCATTTCATGGTACCTTAGACAAGTTGGGTTGCATGCGAGTGTTGAAGATTGGAAAATTCCGAAATTTTCTCCTTCCCCTCCCCCCCCCCCCCCCCTTTGATGATTCCATCATATTGTAATAATTTCCTTATTCTGGTTCCGCATGATTTAAGGTAATCGGGTCAATTGTAATCTTTTCCTTATTTTAGTTAGGCGTGATTTAAGGAAACTATGTCAATTCCTCTTGTATATATATGTGTTGTATCATATTAAATTAATAATGAAAAATTATTCTCCAAATTATGTTATTTGACAGTGTTGTTTATAAATTGTAATGATTGCATTAAGAGATAGAGGCTAAAAAATCAAAAGGGGAGAGATCATGGGAAACATTGCGTAGTCGATCAGCCCATAATAATGCTACTCAAATGAAAATATTGTCTCTCATATATAATTAATTTTCCTCAACACTTGTACTTTGAGGAGGCATTCCCATCTTATCTATATTTACAGAAGAGTAAATCAGACATAACTTTACATCTGCATCCCGACCTTGTCAAATGGTTAAGGAGTAGTTGGTCATAAGCATTCATTCACTCTTAGGATCGTTTGATAGCGATAATAGAATTTGGGTGGAAAGAAAATGAATTACAATGAATTGAATTCCTGAAAATTAATTTCTGAGAATTAAAAGTATAATGTGTTTGATTGGTTTAATTTCTTAGATGAAAAAATTGAGAGATTTTTCAAATTTTGTTGTTTGATTAACATTATTTTTCATAGAAATTAAAGCAAAATTTAGCTATTTTAGTAAAAACAAAAATTTTAATTTTTTCACATATTTATACTTAATAATAATAATAATAATGTTAAATTCTGAAGAAAATAAAGTTAATTAACAACAAAAAATGATCAAACGAGGGTTTATGGTTTGCCTTGTAAAGGTGGAAACCAATTATCATCTATATGCTAAAAAATTGTTTTCCACCAAAACAAAGCAAAGTACAATCATCATTACTAAAGTAAGAAATGATTTTCAAGCCAAAATTATGCTATCAAACAACAAAAAAATATGAAAAGTAGCAAATGAATTCCTTTTCCATGACAAATAATTGCTTTCCAACACTACCTTAATGAAACTCTACTTTTACGTAGCCCTTATTTGTCTTTCTTTTTTTTAAACATTTTTTTCTCATACTCGTTTTCAATCACATTCTCACAATAAAATATTTTGTTCGTAAGAGCTCGTTTGGTGTAGAAGATTTTTGAGATTTTTGAGAAAATTTGAATTTTTTGGAGAATGTATAGTTGAAAAGTGTGAAAGTAGTGAAACCCATAAAAATGTGTGATTGAAAATGAATTTTGGGGGGAAGTTGTACAAAAACTTCAAGATCAAACGAGGCCTAAATCCAAAACTTTTCCTTATTTTTAGTCATATATTCTCCGAAAATCACTATTCAAAAAAATATATATATATATATACGCCCTTGTCTTGTCATACAAACTACATAGCTATTGTCTCCGCATCAGAAATAAAATATTATGTAGGTAAATTCAAAACTTTTCCCTATTTTCAACCATATATTCTTCAAAAATCACTATTCAAAAGATATATATTTATACATACTTGTCTCGTCGTGTAGACCACGTAACTATTATCTCTGCATCAAAATCTCAATTTTTAGCTCATGTTTGGTTTAGCTAAAAATTAGAGTTTTTAGGTAATTGTGACCAAAATATTGACTAATTGTAACTTTATGCGACAAGACGTGACTTAGTGTGACAATTTGATCAATTATTAGGAAGTTGTGACCAAAATATGGACAAATTATGATCGTGCGATGGGATGTGACTTTTTGTAACAGATATATATGTTATAAAATCTTATTGGTCACAAATGCGACCAATTATTAAGTAACTATGATTAAAATATTAACTAGTTTCGAACAAAAAAAATATTAAGAGTGACTAATAAATAATATGCGACTAAAAATGTTAGATTGTTACTATATTTGTAATTGTAACCAAAAGTTATGTCGATTATGATTGAGGAAATTACACGGTGACATGTTTTTCAACTTAACAATTCAAAATTAAGATTTGCAAGTTATTTGTACATAAATCAAGTCACTTTTAAATTATCACACACACCCCCACACTAATTTCATTTTCAACTCTAATCATCGATTGGAATAAACCTTCTCCACAACCACGCTAGTCACTCCAGTCTCAGACTCACAAGCTTCATCGCCGCCAAGCTCCCTTATTAACCATATCCTCCGGTGTTACTCTTCCTTGCCCCTCACCTCTAGAGATCCCTCTGCTCCTACTCTTCTCCTACTCTTCTCCATGAAGCCTTCAGCCCCAGTCGCAGCTGCACGATGATGCTGTGAGATTGTGATTTGCAGCCGCACAAAGTTGCCGAGACTCCACAACCGCGAGAAGACATGAGCAGCAGGTTGCTGCGACATCGCAGCCGCGCGATACTGTGTGTTATCTGAAAAATTTAATTGTGACTCAGCATTAGATAAGTTGTGATCAATTAATTTGAAATTTGTGATCAATTACAGATAATTGTAACTGATTAATAGATAAGTTGTTACCTATAAAATTTAAGATTGCAACAAAATTTATGATCGTTACTCGTAATTTGTTAAGTTGTGACCAATTAATTTGAAATTGTGACCGCGAAATAAATTGTGATTTATAAAATCGATATTTGTGACTGTAAATTGTATATTTGTGCCCACAAAAAATCGATATCTGTGATTGATAAATAAGTTGTGCTTAAGAATTTGAAAATTGTGACCAAAAAATTTCTCGTGATCGAAATTTTAATAATTTGTGGCTGAGAAAAATGTTGTAACCAATAAAATGTTGTGACTTATACTGAATCGTGACCTATAAGTTTTTAATTTGTGATAAAAAAATATGTTGTGACCAACTAGTTTTACAATTTTTGATCGAGAAATTAGTTGGATCCATAAATTTTGTGATTTGTTACCGGGGAATAAATTGTGACCTAAAATATTTGTGATTTGTGACCAATTAATTTGATGATATGTGATCGAAAATAAGTTGTGACCTATAAATTTGTTATTTGTGATCAAGAATTAAGTCTAACCAAATTATTTTATAATTTGTGATTGAGAAATCTCATAATTTGTGATCTATAAAATTCGTGATTTGTGACTGTGGCCATAAATTGTATAATTGTGACCTCAACATATTTAATTTCTCATTTAATTATATACTTTTAAAAAAAAACACTTGATTTTTGTAATAATTCCATAAGTTTCTCAATTTTGAAAATGTATTTTTTAATTATCTTACTTGTGTATTCTTCCTATCATGATTTGATAATTACAACCCGTCTAATTAGAATAAAATATTTTTTGTTTATATAATTTTGGACCATTTAAGTTAACAGACGAAAGCTTGAGCTTCAAGCCGGCGGCAGCCAATAGATTAGAGCGGGACGCCATTTTGATTCATTAAAGCGGGTATACTCCGCGCGCCGTAAACTCAAAAATATCAATATTCGGGGGGAAAAATATATGAAAAAAAGGACCTTATTTTATCCGAATCCACAAATATGATGGTTCAGTCTCCACTTTAGTTTAGCGGACCCCCGGATTTCGGACCTATCCGTTACAACTTTTATTTCTTTTTTTCAAAATTTCAAATTCAAAAAAAGATCACAGAAGTCGAGATATATATTTATAAACCCCCGATCCAAGAATTCAAAATTCTTTTCCAGTGGTATTCTCTTCGTTAATTCACCTGAATTGCTGTTTATCATAGACTTTCTATTTGTTTTTTGGATTTCGGGGAAATGGGTTCCCCTGTAAAGTGGATCAAATCACTGATCGGAACCAGAAATTCCCCATCAAACGACAATGTAAGCTAAAAACCCCCATATTTGTAATGATTGGTATTTTATTCAATGATCTTTTGATTTTTTATTGTAGGATAAGGCGGGTGGCAAGGGTAGGAAGTGGAAACTATGGAGGGGTGCTTCAAAGAGTGTTAAAGGAATGGGGAACTCGCCGGAGACTGAGGAATCTGAGTCTTCTTCTTACGGTGAGATGGCTGCGGCAGTGGCAGCTTTGGCCAAAGCTTCACCCAGGGATTTTATGGCTGTTCGGCGAGAATGGGCCGCCGTCAGAATCCAGACTCTTTTTCGGTCTTTTCTGGTAATCAGCTACTTTCTCTTTTCGTTCCAGTACCAGTTACTGAACATTCAGAACTTGATTTTATGAAAATTGAGTTTTAGTTCATCGAGAATTTGGTGATTTTAGCTTTGGAATGTGCTCGATAAATAGATAAAGGTCTGCCTGAATTGAAATGTTATGGATAGCTTGAAACGTGTGAATGGAATTCAATACCCAGAACAAGAATTAGTCTCAAACAATATTTTAATGTTGAAACAGATGTTAGGCCAACTTGTAAGCACTTAAAAATTTTCCCAAACATACACGCAGTGAGTATCTCCAATCTAGGGAACTTTTGTCTGGGCTGCTAGTTTTGGAACCACCTTAGTGTTAAGTTAATAATCCCATATTAGTTAATCAAGAAACGAATAATAAAGTTGACATTTTAATATAGAATCTCGAGTCTTAATATGGCATCAGAGCCCATATGCTCAAATGAGCCATTCGATCCATAGCGGAGATAGGGGGATACCAGCACAGTGTGGTTGGGGAATGAAGGGATTCTATTTCTAGACAAGGGGATGGGAACTGTCGACCGGTGGGGAGATGGAGGGGCGCCAGAAGGGTTGGCACAGCTGGGGATGGCTTTGGGAGATGCATAATAATAAAGACAAGATCCTACCTGAATCTTTTATTTATGAACTATTTAGGACCCAACAAATTTATGCTATTCAATTGAGCTTTCCCTTTTTTGTTTTCGTTAATGATAATGCTTGAAGGCAAAGCGCGCTTTAAGGGCCTTGAAAGCATTGGTAAGACTACAAGCTATAGTCCGCGGCCGACTGATTAGAAAGCAAGCCGCTGTAACATTAAGGTGCATGCAGTCGCTTGTTCGTGTTCAGACTCGAGTTAGGGCTCAATGCATCAAAACATCTGCTGCGCAAGGGCACTTCCCAAAGAATCAGAGTACTGATCCTATAAAGCAAGCCGAGGTAAGCCTAATCAATGCACTTTATTGAGAAAGATCACTTTTTTAGGCCAGAAGTTGATAGCAAGATCTTGAATTAACTTATGGCGTATCTAAGGATCTTTCTCCACATGTTGTATGATCCATCTGTCAAATTGGAAAATTGTGAAGTAAGATGTATTTTTATCTGTAAATGGCAGAATGGATGGTGTGACAGTTCTGCAACAGTTGAAGAAGTTAGGTCGAAATTACTAATGAAACAAGAAGGCGCTATGAAGAGGGAAAGGGCGAATGCATATGCCCACACCCTTTCTAAACAGGTAATTAAGCTTGATAAACTGTTTATAAACAAGTTCCCAAACTCATTTTTTAACCACATATGTTACATAAAAAATATCACATTCTTTGCTTATAAACAAAAAACTTTTACAAAACATAGGCATGAATTCATGACGATATCTTTCAAATATGTTTTCTAATTCATTTATGTACAATATGATGTCTTACTCCAGAAATCTAGAAGAAGCCCTATCTTGTATTCAAGAACAAACAAGATGGTTACTCCAAATAAGTTGGATAAGAACGGTTCAGGACTCAACTGGTTAGAATGCTGGAATCGGATGCGAACCAAGCCATGGGATACCAGGTCAGTCGGAGAATTTCAGACCGTTGGATCCTTCTCAAATTCATATGATCACAATTCAGTTACAGTTACACGGAATAACATGTCAACCAGAATATCCCCAAAAGGCTCAAAAACTTGTCAAATTAGTCGCTCGTCATCTGAACCAAGTTCTGCATTTTCGTACGATGAGAGTACGACATCAAATTCATCCACAACCACTTCTGAGACTCAAGGGTCTGGAAATAGTACTCTAGCTGCCAAACCTAATTATATGAGTCTAACACAGTCGATAAAGGCCAAGCAGAAACAATGCAGTTATTTGCCTCATACTTATACTGGAGTGAGGCATTCAGTTGAGGATTTATACTATCTTAAAAAACCAAGTCCGGTTTCAAGGGGGCGGGCTCGGAGGAGTGCTGACACTGATCTCTATTCTGTCGACTTGTGCAAAGATCTCTACCCTCCAATGTTGCAAGACGACATGTAAAAGATGGAGCTTCCTAAATGGGAAATTCTGATGAATTCAACAGCTTGTTGTATTTTTCGATTTCCTACATGTTCGTTTTTCCCTTTTTCTATTCGATTCTGTTAGACATGTTGTCATTGTTTGAGAGCATTTCAATCGTGCTTATTGATACTTTATAGAGAGAGGTTTGCTGAATCTATAATTATAGAAATAGAAGAGTGCTTTTGAGTTGAAGATTTTTACCTTAAACCATGTTTCAAATGTGTAATACACACAAAGTATTTATGTAAAATGTTTGTTCAAGAAATATGTTTTCATTAGTTCATCTTTCAGTGCTTGGTTGGGTGGCAATAGTGTGTCAAAGTGTGAGCCTTTGTGAAGGAAAGAAGGAAAAAACTATGCTAATTTGTAGGGATAAAAAAGTATATGTTTGGGATGGTTCCTTTGATTTTATTCGTGTCAAATCTAGCTATAAGCATGTACTTGAAGACGAGATTCATGCCCGACACGCCTAAAAACAAGGTATGAGAAGAACTAAAGTTGGGTCACCTCAAAAATAACTTGTGCTAGTTTGGCATGATATACACCACGAATCCATAAGGCCGAGGTGCATTTTTGCTAAAAAGTGTATCGCAAGCATACAAGTCAGCCACAAGTAATAATAAACTAGTGAGTCAGGATTGTCGATCACTAGTCTGGATCGTGAATTCACAAAAATTGTTTACTCAAATAAATAATTGTTGAACTAAATTTAAAAATGCAACATAATAAAATTTGATTTTGAGTAAGCTAAAGTACTCTTAATTAACTCTAAAATGATCTTATCAAATGTATAATTATAATAATTATTCTTAACTTTGATTCAAATTTTAATTGAATTTAATAGCTGAAGCCTGAAGCAAATAGTTCAATGTAAAATGTGACAGAGTAATAAACGAAGGGAGAATTTATGTTTATATTAAACTGCATATAAGTATGAGACCTCGAGCCTTTGGAGCATATTAAATATTAGACATCTTTCAACCGGGGAGAGAGAGAGAGAGAGAGAGAGAGAGAGAGAGAGAGAGAGAGAGAGAGAGAGAGAGAAATTGAAGAAAAATATAGCCGAGAGAGAGAGAGAGACACACACACACACACACAAAACAACAATATTTATTGTGAAAGATATCTAGAAAGATGTCTAGAAGTGACCATGTTTAAAATTCTTTTACAATAAAAAAATATTGTCACCTACATCTCATCGCCACATTCAATATAGTCCAGAAGGTAACATTGTAGTTGCTCATAGCTTAAGGTTCTATTTGACCTAGACCTGAGTTTGCTTGTGGAGATCTAATTGGCCTCTTGAGAATGATCCAAGATTTTAGCCTCCTGGCGAGGAATGCTTGACATGGAGGTCAATGTTGATGCAAGGTTAAAACATACCCTCGACCAATTTCTTATCACGTGGTGGTAGGTTTCAATTCTTTAATATGTAAAGATCAAATTTGATAGATTTTTATCTCGTTATATATATATTTTCTGTAATACAATAATTAGACATATCAAAGATGATTGTAATTTGTAAGGAACTAAAAATAATGACTCGAAATATTGGAAAATGACAATGGCAAATAATACAATCATCAAGCCACCTAGCCCGACACGTAGGATGGTCCTCTTAAGATGGAGGAACCGGTACTTTGGATAAACCTGCTTGTACAAATGGGAGTGACTATTCTGTAATTGTTGATTTTGAAAATTACGTAATAAATAAATAAATAGATTTCTGCAAATGTTTAATCTATAAATCGAGATGTACACATAGCATTGCTCCCAGTATTTTACCAAGACTCAATTGCATGTTACTTGAAAATTACTTGTTAAGTTTCATTACTTCATTCAAAAAGTATTCAGTAAATTTATAGATGCTCTCTAAGTTGCTTTAAAATTACAGAGTTTCTTGAAGATACTCAGAGGTTGCCTTTCCCATATAATTGTCCCAAATAAAGAGAGACGAAGAAAAGTACGCAGAGCTACGAGCAAATGCAATAATTTATATAATCAAGACGACCAGGCACAGCACAGGATCCAATCAGTCGATCCTGGCCACATCCCTTTACACAGTCAAATACAACACACAAACCAGCATCACCAAATATTAGAGGGAAAATGGTAAAAGCCAACCTACGACAGTCGACAGTCATGTCTGTAAACTGTAAAGTAACAAGAAAAAGATCGGTATTGCAACACGCCAACCATGTAAATTAAAAGGAGAAGCGTTTGCTCAAGTTTAAGACCGAAAGCCTATATTACCTTGAGGAAGATGAGAAATAAATAAGGTAGGTATCCCAGATCTAAACCAAACGAAAGTGGCACATTGGCTGAAATACTTCTTCAGATGTTCAAAATTACGAAATTGTTCTTATTTCTCGACTAGCAGCGCGGAAGGAATCCAGTCTGAAACGGCCATATTAATCTCCGATTCTACATGCATTGAATGAGAGAGTGGAGTGACCGCAACCTGTTCCAAGATGTGAGGATGGTTAAAAAATTATCCGAACTCCAAAAAGAGATCTCTCTGCTCAAAGCAATTAATACTTACAAAGCCATTTTCGAGCACTCTAAAATCAAGATCCTCATCTTCTACTTCTTGTTCCTTGTTAAGCATCTGTGATTATCAATCACAACCCAAGTTATCCCTCAAAAGAATCAGTTGAAAACCGATGAAGGAATGACAATACAAAAGTAGAATCGAGGTATTTCCTGTTAATGAACAGGGGATATTTATTAGAGTTGAGGATTTCAGTGGGGTACACCGTTTGAGTTGAAGAGAAAATTAAAAAATTCTCATACACCCTCTTTTGATGAATGCAACAATAATAGCCAACAGAAACCACAGCCAAGCTCCGGAGAAGTAAAGAAAGATCTGATATCGAGAAGCTTTTTGCTGCTCCCAAGTGGAAAATTTTAAATATACCTCAAGGCGGAAATACTTCACCATCCGTTTGGAATCAACTTTCCCAGCAGCACCAACTGATTCAACAATCTCAATATTCTTCCTTTGTGTGGTCAAACGACGAGCAGCGCCCTGAAAGAATTTAAGCGGAAATGGTCAGAATCCAGTAAAAAAGAAAGTCCAACATGTCGATCCAGAAACAGACCACGGAAGAAACATATATAGATCACTTACAGCAGCAGAAGCATCACGACTGAGCTGTGCAAACTGCAAACCAAGGTTTGGCTGATTGCCCATAAATCTTGAAGTAGCATGATTCCTGGTGGCTGAAACGGCTTGCCAGCTGAGAGTAGACCGCCAAAGACTTGGCTTGGAAACCTTGAATCCCTGACAAATGAAAAAATATTACGTGATAAAATGGATAAAATATTTGCGGGAAAAGCCCACACTATACCATACTAAATGCATAAAGCTTGCATACAAATCCAACAGACAAATATTTTTTTTCCCTTCGACAATTACTAAGCTACTTCTCTATTAGCTTCTAGATTTCCCTCGAGTGTCTGGCTCAAATCTCATTGTTGTCATGCAATGTGAATCCAAGAGTTGCATATATGACTTTACCTCTCATAAACCTGCTGAATCAGAAGCAAAATTACTTCTTCCTAGCATGATAAAGAATTGTCCAAAGAAATACAAGTATACAACTTAGTGATAGAATGAGAATTCAAGAATATAAGACGCGCAATCAAAATTCACAAATACTATACAACGCTAATAACATATGATGCTTTCTCTCCTCCTTTTTTTTTTAATTTTTTTTAAATAAGGAACTAAACATATAGATATATGAGATGATTTCATCCTACAAAGGACCAATATCCTGAATAAGATGTTAGAAGCAAACCTTGTTTGCCAAGGGTGACGTTGGAACTTCTACATTCCATAAGCAATTTTTGGGGAAAACCCCCTTCTCTATGTCCCTTATGGCTGCATTTATTAGCGGCAAGCACACGGTCACAGCATCCTTGAAGTCACATTCCTGACTTTTATCACATTTCCTACGATACATCAAAGACCTATTTATTACATATATCCACCGTGGGACTGGTTAAGGTTCTTGAAGTAGGACAAGGTCCAACAACACACCAGTTTAGTGATATTGATATAGATGGCACACCATTAATCAACGCTTCCCTGGCTCCAGCCACTACGCCCGAATAAAACCTGGGTATTGTCAAGCCATCCATGTAAGTCCAGATTCTATAAATAAATTGAAACCAAAAGGACTTTGATTCATAGTAAACAAAGAAAAGACGGTTGATATTTGCAATAACTTACATGTTGTGACCACAACTTGGGCCCCTATTGATTCCACTTATTACCTAAATATCAGGAAGAACAGAAGCAAAATGATGATTGCTTGTTTGAGGAGCTAAGTGAACTGAATACATACACATATATACACGATGAAAGCAATAGTGGCGTACCAATAGAGGCCTTGACCACGAAAATAGTGCACCAGATAATACCAATGACACACAATCCACGGGAGTTCCTTAAAGATTCATAAAGCACAACATTAATAAGAACACGAAAATAGTGCACCAGATAATACCAATGACACACAATCCACGGGAGTTCCTTAAAGATTCATAAAGCACAACATTAATAAGAACTTGAATAGCCGACATGTAAACCATCATCTAAACACAATTAACCTATATGAATTGCAATGGTTAAAGTGAAGAACATAATGATACCAGAAACTTCATAGGCCGTGACACCCTTAATATCAGCTGAAACAACCTCAACCGTCTCTAGAAGTGTCACCGAGTGGCCCGAAGTTGATTTATCCCTGTCAATCCACCTCTACCAAATCAACACTAACAAAAAATAGAAATAAATAAAACCCGGAAATTCTCATATACTTGTCACGAAAATTAAATCGCCGAAAAACCATAATATGTGTATCCTATATGTTCAAATTCCAATACTCGGAGTGAAAGTAAACAAAACCCGTGTGCCGATGTAAAAAGAAGAAAGAAGTAACATGTATTCCTCGCGATTATCAAGACTATTATCCACGAAATACGCATACAGAGTGAGAAACAATTGAGATAGAAAGACTTGAAGACCTACGATCGGGGGACGCAGACGTGGACATTGTAGAGGCATTGCTTAACAAGAGCATCGACCAAATACGAAAGCCCTGGGGACTCAATACCATCACTGTTTGTGACCAAAACAATGGGCTTGGACCCATCATCACAATTAGTCTCGGAAGAAGTATCAACTCCGTTGCTAGAAGAAGCGGGCTTGGCCAAATCGTCCTTTCGGATATTGATCTTGGATGACTCGTCGTCGCCGGCGGCGGCGGGATTCCGGCTTAAGAGAACTTGTTGCAGATTGGACATCAATCCCGGTGGCAAAAAGTTATTTTTCACTGCGGATGTGGTCATTTCTAGAGCAATAAAGCGAAATGTGAAAATGGGTGTCTGATGGAAATGGTGAAGGATGATAGTGGAAGAGAAGAACAGATGGGTTTGAGCGGAAGATACAATTGAGAAATTCAAAATTATGAGGGAGCCAATGTTAAAGGAGAAACCAAAAGGAGGGTAAAAGGAGTCGAAGTAGAACTATAGTAGTGCTATACAAACGCGTTTTCCGCTTTTAGCGGGACAGAGAACGTGCAAGTTTTACAGAGCTGAACTGACGAGGCGGTATGTTCGGAATAAAATGGCTTCGTTTGCTAGCGACGGAATTTGAGTGGAAAAAAAATGAATTTTAGATAATTGAATTTCTGATAATTAAAAGTTTAATGTGTTTGATTTGTTTAATTTTTTAGATAAAAAAAATAGAGAATTTTTTAACTTTTGTTGTTTGATTGATATTATTTTCCATGAAAAATAAAGTAAAATTTATCTATTTTAATAAAAAAAATATTTTTTTTTAATTTTTTCACACATTTATACTTGATAATAATAATGTTAATTTAAAAAAAAAAATTAATTAACAACAATAAAAATGATCAAACGTAACGAAAATAGTATAAAATTTTTCATGGAAAATAAAATCTCCCCCCTTGAAAAACGAATTCATTCAAAACAAGAAAAATACCGGATTTCGAGACAAGTAGAAAAATGAATTTCATAAAAAAATTAGGCAATCAAACAGTGCAAAGTTGGAAAATCACATCAAAAATCATATTTTCATGAAAAATAACGCATATCAAACGCAGGAAATATTCGTGTTCCCTGGAAAAATCTGTTGAAGGTTGAATTCGATAAAAGATGGGCTAAATTTGGGCTCTCTTTTACATTTTTTCCTTCAAAAGTAAGTCCTTTTTTATTGCCTTCCAATTTCATGAAAAATGATTTTTTTTTTTTTTTCATTTTTCATTTTTTTTGCATCATTTGATTTGCTTAATTTTACATGAAATTGATTTTCTAGCTTGTCTTGATTTTCGTGTTTTTTCACATTTTTTACGAATTCGTTTTCCCACCAAGATTTTTTTTTTTTTCATTTTTCATTTTTTGCATCGTTTGTTTTGCTTAATTTTACATGAAATTGATTTTCTAGCTTGTCTTAATTTTCGTGTTTTTCCACATTTTTTATGAATTCGTTTTTCCACCAAAGTGGTGGGAATTGGTTTCCCACCTTAGGTGGAAAACATTTTTCGCCTTATTTGGTCATCTTTTTTTATAGTTAATTGAACTATTTTTTCTAGAAATTAATATTATTATTATCAAGTACAAATGAATGAAAAAAATTTGATTGAAATAGCAAAATTTTACTTTATTTTTCCTGAAAAATAATGTCAATCAAACAATAAAACTTTAAAAATTATCTACTTTTTTCACCTAAAAAATTAAATTAATCAAACACATTAAAATTTCAATTCCCAAGAATTCAATTCCATGAAATTCTTTTTTTCCACCAAATTTCTACCGTCGCAATGATACGGACCCTAACATTATTCTCTCTTGCCCTAAATATTAGTCATGCTTGATTACCTTTGTTTTTTTGGTAACTTGGAATTATTTAATCTTTTCTTACCTTTTTGGCTGTTTGATGTGTAAACTTTTCCACGGCATTTCTTTTCTTTTCTTTTCTTTTTTTGGGGTCTTGATTTGTTGGAATTGGTTTGCCAAGGGTTGTGTAAAGAAAGCATTTTCATGTAAAATTGGAAAAGATTTTTTGTTTTATTTGATCATTTTTGTTGTTGTTAATTGATTTTTTTTTTCAAAAACTAACATTATTATTATCAAGTAAAAATATGTAAAAAAAAAAATTAGCTAAATTTTTTTTTATTTTTATGGAAAATATTGTCAATCAAATAACAAAATTTGAAAAAATTACCACTTTTTTTACCTAAAAAATTAAACAAATCAAACACACTAAATTTCTAATTTCCAATAATTTAATTCCCCAAAATTTATTTTCTTACCATTAAAATGTCACCATCGCTATCAAAATGCCCTTAGTAATTGGGATAAGTGGAATATCAAGTGTTTTTGTCCCCCACATTAATCTTGCTCTTGCATAAGTAAATTTCTAAGATGCATAATAAAAGTAGGAAATATTTGGAAAACTTAAAAAATAATAATAATTTTTTTTTTTTTTCAGATTTTACATTTGGAAACGAGAGTGAGAAAATAATCACTTTCAAGAGAAGATTTAGCATCTATTTGGTAAAAATGTTTTAAAATGAATTTTTAATAACATAATTCTCCAAATAAATTTTTAACCACATATATTTTCTCTATCCATTTTTTAACAATATATTTTACCTAGAAAAAATAAAAATTATATTTTTAAACACAAAACTTTTAATAAAAAGAGCCTTAGGCTCAAATTTTCTAAAGTTACTCCACAATTACTTCAACACAAAATAAAGAATTGTCACGAGGGTTATAAAATTATTATGTGGAGATTAATCATCATTTGAAATTGAATGTAACAAGTAGGAGTGTGCGCGGTCTGGTTCGGTTCAGTCTGGTTCCAAAAGGAATCGAACCGAGTACCGAGTAATTGAACTATTGATTCCATATGTGATTTCGGATCCTAACTGAAACCGAACCAATTGGTTCTGGTTCGCTCCGATTCGATTCTTCACATTGAAAATGTTAAAATAAAATATTAATTAATGAAGATTAAAATTTCCTGTAACACTAATTTTAAAAAATATATAGAAGGATTGCACATATTTTACAAAGATTAAAAGAAAAACAAAAAATCATGTATACAACTTAAAAAATAATATCCAAATAATATATGTTACTATCATTAAGCATTCATACCCTACATACATTCATAAACAAAGTGGAAATGTTATAGAACTTGAATAAACTTTTATAACTTTTATAGTTATAGTTTATAGAATTGTTTAATGTTCATTTTATTTTGTGATGCAAAATATACCTGCAAGTGTACGGATAGTAAAAAGTAATAAAGTTAACAAATGAGTCCAGATTATCATTCTCACAATGACTGCCATTAAGTACCGAAATGTTTTAGTTCCTAACTCTATTTGAACAGATTTGGTGTTTTAAACTAATCGAGAAAATTAACCAAAGAATTAAAATTGCAAAATTGTTTTGTTTTTAAAAACGATTGTAAATTAGTTGGGATTCATGAATTTACATAGTCAATTAAATTAACTCTAATTTCAATTTTATTTTCTAAATATGCATTCGGTTGAACTCACTAATGTATATTGAGATTCCTCTTTCAAGTTTAAAGCAATCCTACCTAAATAAGTTAACAATGCATCTCTACAAAGGGTCCTAATATTCCTTATCTAGATGCAATAAACACAATAATTCACACACGATCGCGATAATAACAAAAGTATATCTCTATCTTTTGTTCAGTTATAGAATTTATTACATTGATCTAAATTATTAACTCACATATTGAATTATAGAAATAACTCATTAAATCATGAATTAGTGGCCAATTAATTCACGCATTAAATACAATAATAAGTCTCCAAATTGAATTTTTCCTTGATCGAACCGAACCGACCGGTTCTAGTCCAGTTCCGGGAAATAATGTCCACTCCTAGGAACAAATGGGCAACTGTGATAAGTCGAAAGTTTGGATTTTGGGTTTTCCGTCATGTAGTAAATATATTTAAAGGTTGCGTTTGATAGCGAGTGTGGAATTTGGGTGGAAAGAAATTGGATTCCAGGAAATTGAATTCCTGTGAATTGGATGTTTTATGTATTTGATTGGTTTAATTTTCTATGTAAAAAAAGTGGTAAAATTTTCAAATTTTGTTTTTTTATTGAAATTATTTTCCATGGAAAATAAACTAAAATTTTGCTATTTTAATAAATAAAAATAATAATTAACATGTTTGTACTTGATAATAATAATGTTATTTTTTTGAAAAAAATAAATCAATTAACAATAATAAAATTGATCAAACGCAACGCAAACCATTAGACGAAGTTACCTAGAAAATAAGTTCTACCCATTTGGCAAGAAAAGGTTTTTCTCAATTTGGAGGAAAATTCATCACGTGACCAACAAGATGGAAATTGAATTCCAAGCAATTTTTGTGCAATCAAACACAATGAAACGAAAAATTTGCATGGAACATTTCCCATGGAAAATGCAACCAATCAAACGGAGCACTAGCTCCATTTGGATTATTTATTTATATAAACAATATATTTTCTTGAATTACTTTTATCCTCCCGCCCCACACACACACATATATATCAAAACCAATTTCAAATCACATATACTTTGGAGAGTTAAATGGATAGTAATTTATCTCACGTGGTTAGGAGTGGAGTTAAGAGGGTTAAATGGATCAAGTTGATGTGTTCAGCTCAGACCATTAGCGAGTCAACTCCCTTCAATGAAGGGTGCGTTTGATTGCGATGGTAAAAAATAGGTGAAAAGAAAAAAAAAATTGTTTGAAAATTATTTTGGTTGAAAATATCAATTGAAAGTATTTAATTAGTTTAATTTTCTAGGTAGAAAAGTGGGAAATTTTTCAAGTTTTAGCATTTAATTGACATTATTTTTTATGGCGGATAAAGTAAAATTTAGCTATTTTATTTTTACTTTTTAAACATATTTGTACTTGATGATAATAATAATAATAATGTTATTTTTTGGAACAAAAATAAGTCAATTAAAAACAACAAAATTAATCAAACGTAACGAAAAATAAACTTTCCTTACTGGAAACAAAGAAAATCAGGCGAGTGGACTGCTTCCAGGAAAAAAATTTCCACTTCAATTGTTGGCTGTCAAACAAGACAAAAAAAGTAAATATGGCAGCGTCAAACAGAGCCGAAGTGTAACTTTGCTGACCTGTTGAGCTATGATTTATTCATGTATTTATTATTTTGATTATAATAACAAGAAAACTTCGTACTTCACCGACGTTAGATGGCCTATTCCAATTCGTAACTGCTTCAACCTTTATTGGATCCACTTCAATTCCTTGGGCGGTAACTAAATGACCAAGAAATCCAACTCTTTCAAGCAAAAACTCGCACTTTTTGAATTTAGCGTATAACTTCTCCTTTCGAAGTATTCTCAATGTTATTTTGAGATGTTCTTCATGTTGAACTTTATTCTTGGAGTATATCAAAAAGTCATCGATAAAAACTATGACAAATCTATCCAAGTATTGATGGAACACACGATTCATCAAATCCATGAACACGGCTGGAGCATTAGTCATCCAAATGGCATAACTGTAAATTCGTAATGTCCATAACGAGTTCTAAAAGCTGTCTTAGGAATATCACTCGCTTTAATCTTCATTTGGTGATATCCTGACCATAGATCAATCTTGGAAAATACCTTAGCTCCCTTTAATTGATCAAACAAATCCTCGATCCTTGGGAGAGGGTATTTATTCTTGATGGTCAGACGGTTCAGCTCTCGGTAATCGATGCACATCCTCATGCTTCCATCTTTCTTCTTAACGAACAACACTGGTGCGCCCCATGGAGATACACTAGGTCGAATAAAGCCAGTATCTAATAATTCTTGCAACTGGATTTTCAGCTCTTGAAGTTCCTTTGGTGTCATCCTATATGGGGCTTTAGATATCGGTGCAGCTCCAGGAACCAAATATATGGTGAACTCCACTTGTCTATCGAGTGGAGTACCAGGCAATTCTTCCGGAAATACATCTTGAAAATCATATTCCACTGATACATCTTCAACCTGATGTGTTCCGGACCCTCGACAATCGGAGTCATAGCAGGCTTGACGGAAAAAGTTAAATATTCAAGCCAAATAAAAGTGCAATCCAGTCAACTATGTGGGAATTAGATGCATAATATGTGTTTTTCGAGTAGAAATGGGCCACTAAACAAAACTCATGGGCTAAAGCCCTTGAGCCGACTGATTTTATGGCCAAATTCCATCATTTGGGGTATCAAAACAGTAAGTCAATTATGAAGACGAAAATTAGGATTTTTGCGTATTTTTAGGTTAAATTTTGTTTTTAATTATTTGTTTGTCTATTTTACAATTTTAGTCTAATTAGAATTCTATTTTGAGTCAATTAGCGGCTATGTTATTTTATTTATTTATATTCCTTTCCATTCATTGTAATTCAGACTTTGATTTTGATATAAACAGTTTTTATTGAGGATTCAATAAAAGATATAGGTGGATTCCTATGTTTTTGAACTTATCAAACATATTTCTTGTGATGTTCAAATACCGAACATATCAAATATTTCTTGAGAATATTTGTGGCGTTCAAAACCAGAAACTTATCAAGGAGATTGAGCAATTCCTTGTGGCGTTTCGAAAGTCTTGGTTCTTTATTCCGCATCGTCGAGCCATCGCGTCGTGAATATCGAGTCATGATTCATCCGTCCAATCACAACCTGAGTTCGGAACTTTCCGGCGTTTCTTCCGCGCTTCGAATCTTATCATCTAGTATCAGAGCTAGACTCTGAATTCATGTTTTTCTATCCATTTTAATTCTTATGTTTATCATCGAGTCTGTCATAAGAATTATCCATATCTTGTTGTTGAGTTTTTCTTTTCTTGAGTGTTCTTCGTGCCAATAAATTTTTTCCAGTTTGATCCATATAAAAATTCAACAAAAATTCGAAAGTGTTTATTTTGTTCGATTCTTATCCAAATCCTGTTCCGTTCCTTTTGTTTTGTTCGTGTCGAGTTTTCGGATTTATTTTTTTAAAAATATTTTATTTTATTTTATTCCGAAAATTCATCCAAAATTCAAAAAAAAAAAAAAAAAGAATCCATTCAAGAACCACTTTCTTGAATTTCTTGATCCTTTGTTTATTGTTCTTTTCCATTTCGTTCTACATAAATTCTATAATGTCCAATTTTCAAGAAAAATATCCATCTAGAAGGGGGAACGATAATGATAAAGATCGTATGTGGAAATTTTTGAATGATGCTTTGATGAGGTTGGATAAACTAGATGAGAGGGAAGGTAAATTGAAAAAGAGGCGATCTCAAACAAATCGTAGTGATGAGAGTCATTATAGGCGTGATCCTAAACCTAGGGATGGAATCGGGGTTAAGAAAGGAGCCAACATTGATCCAAAAGCAATTTTGAAAATTCAAAAGGAAATTTATGAAGAAAATTTGAGGTGTGAACGGGAGGCAGAAAAAAAATATTTGGCTAAATTACAAAGGAAGGAGGAGAAACGAAAAGCGGCAATTAGATGGTTAGAAGAGAGTGAAAATCATGTTGAGTCTCGGGATATGAAAGTTGAAAAGGAGGGAGGCTTGAGACATGATTTAGTTGAAGAGACCCCGAACTTTGTGGTAGGAGTTGAAAAAGTGGAGTTAGGTGAACAAACTCCAAGATTTTATGAGGAATTAGTAGTTGGGTAGAAGTTCAAAATTTGGGTTTTGAATTGGTAGATCCACATTTGGATAGTGATGAGGTAGTGTGCGAACATGGTGATACGAATGTGGAGGTAGAAGATGTGGTTGAATTTGAAAGAAAAAAATTGAAGAGGTGGATGAGCTAGAACGTCTTGAGTTAGAGGAAGTAACCGAGCTTGAGAGAAAAGAGATAGAGGGGGGCGAGCAAGAAGTTGGAAAAGGAGAACGAGGTGAAGAGAAGGGCCTCATGATTCAAAAGGTGGAATTGATGGTAATAATTCATGAATATAAGGATCCATACCTTGTACCTCATGAACCTAACATTTCCCTCCCCGTTCTATTTAATTATTTCTTGCAGGTTAATGGTATGTGGAAATTTGAGCAACACCACCAATGTCCAAAGGTGTTTCAACTTCAAGTCATTCACGTGACCCCCGTTGCATAATATTTTTGGTTGATCATGTGCAATGGCAAGAGAAATTTTTCGTTTGATCCAGGAGGTGAAGTGAAACAACAGGAACAAAGCTATGATTCGGGACAAATCATCCTAAAGAAGGAGGGTGTTCGCTCAAAATAGTGTACCGCAAGCGCACGGGTCGCGTACAAGTAATAAAGTGGACTTTTTGAGTCCGGGTTGTCGATCCCACGAGGAATGTTTACTTTAAATTATACAACTTTAATTAATTTAATTCTAACAACAAAGAAACACACAATTAAAAGATGGATTTTTTGTAAATTCTAATTTAAAGAAACTAATTTGAAACCAAATTAAAATAAGGAAAATGAAAGATAAAATAGTTGGGATTCATGATTTCATTTAACCGTCGCCTAATTAATTTCTCAACATGCAAATTAACAAATTACTCATTTACAATGTTAGACCCGATTTTCCAAGCTTAGCCAATTACCTCTCTCGAGTGAAATCAACCCTAATCAATTGGTCTAACCTACTATATCTCTATGTCGATTAAGGCCCAATTAATTGCATTAACTCTTTGTGAAAATAGCTCAATGGATCATCTAGGGTTTAAGGTATATCTCTATCCTTAACAAGAACCTAGAGCATTTGTTATTTGGTCTAAAATGCATAATATCTCTCGATTAGCATACACTTCACAAAACACATATTTGGTGATCAAGCAAACACATGTAATAATCTCAATAACAAACACACATGAAATAAGCATTTAATCAAATAGCAAATATTAAAATTAATCCAAGCTAGGTTAAATTCATTCCATAAATCCCAACATTAAAAGTTAGCTAAACATGTTGGAAGAAAAAGCGATAGATGATAAAATTACAACCCGGAGTTTGAAGATTGTGAATTTGGCTCGCTGCTTGAGTTGCGTCCAGCCGCAACCTGCTTCATTGCAAGTTTGCATTACAGCCTTGCATCAGCTTGCGTCCAGCCGCAACCGACTCAGCGCACAAGCACCAGCAACACTGATAATCAGCACCCACTTCAGCTCCACAGGTTCGAACCAGCAATTCTTGTCAGCATTAATCCAGCACAGGCACCAGCAGCAATAGCAGTCCAGACCAGTGGCAGATTTCAGTTGCAGCAGCAGTCCAGCTTCTCCTTCTATTACTCAGCAATTAGCCTCAGTTCCAGCAGTGCTAGTCCTCCTTCTTCTACTCCAGCCTCAGTGTACAGCAGCAACATCAATGGCTTCCAGCAGCGTTCAGCAGGTTAGCAGCAACCAGCTGCAGTCATCAGCACAGCCCAACACCAGCAACAATCCAGCAGCGTTCCAGCAATCAGCAGCAGATGGCAGCACCAGTACAGCAACACTTCAGCAGAATCAGTTCAGCAACAGCTTCCCAGCTTCCACCTGCAATAGCAGCCTGCACCAGCTCTTCTTCAGCTTCAAACCAGCAGCGTGAAGCTGTCCTCCTTAGCAGCAGCAGCAACTTCCTTCCTTGTTCAGCACTGTCCTCAGCACACTGCACTAGCAGTCCAGCACTGCAGTCCAGGCAGAAGCTTCCACCAGCGTCTCTCCCAGCTGCACCTTCTTCACATCAATCAGTCCAGAACCAGCAGCTTCCTTTCTGTCCAGCAGCCTCCACCAGCAGTAAAATGGATCCAGCAGTGGAATATCAATCCCAGTTACCAGCAACACGCTCTCCTCCGGCCAGAAATCAGCAGTAGTATATTCCTATCTATCTACTTATTTCCAGATGGACTTCCACTGCAGCTGTCACCAGCAGTTCAACCTCCAGCTAGTTGACTCCAAGGCTGCTGTAACCAGTTGAAGAATGCATCCCCCCGGTTCTCTCCTCTCCTTTCCTATATGCTCCTCCCTGTCTCCTTTTCTCTGTTTGTGTGTATATGTAGAGCCTCTTTCCTGTCCAGCTCACGAGCCAGCAGTTTCAGCCCATGCTTCTTTGTCTCTCAGCAACTTTTCTCCATCACTCTCCCATCATTTCTTGTCCTTCTCCAGTAGTGCACGTTCCCAGCCATGTTGCCCATGTTTTTCTGTCCAGCTACTTGTCAAATTGCACTTTTGGTCCTTCACTTTTTGAAATGTTGCAATTAAATCCCTGAACTTTTGATTTCTTTCAATTAGGTCATTGGACATCAAATTTGCTTATCTTTTAGCTCAATTTCTCTCCAATCTTGTCTATTTGCTTTCCAATTGAGTTTGTACCTAATTGTACAAGATAAACACAATTTATAAGTAGATATTTGCTCAATTTGTCAATTAAAGTGCTAATTTAGGAACTAAATAAGTGTGTAAAAAGTGCAATCCAGTCAACTATGTCGGAATTAGATGCATAATATGTATTTTTCGAGTAAAAATGGGCCACTAAGCAAAACTCATGGGCCAAAGCCCTTGAGACGACTGATTTTATGGCCAAATTCCATCATTTGGGACTTCAAAACAGCAAGTCAATTATGCAGACGGAAATTAGGGTTTTTGCGTATTTTTAGGTTAAATTTTATTTTTAATTATTTGTTTGCCTATTTTAGAATTTTAGTCTAATTAGAATTCTATTTTGAGTCAATTAGTAGTTAGGTTATTTTACTTATTTATATTCCTTTTCATTCATTGTAATTCAGACTTTGATTTTGATATAAATAGTTTTTATTGAGGATTCAATAAAAGATATAAGTGGATTCCTTTATTTTTGAACTTATCAAGCATATTTCTTGTGAGGTTCAAATACAGAACTTATCAAATATTTCTTGAAAATATTTGTGGCGTTCAAAACCAGAAACTTATCAAGAAGATTGGGCAATTCCTTGTGACGTTTCAAAAGTCTTGGTTCTCTATTCCGCATCGTCGAGTCATCGCGTCGTGAATATCGTGTCATGATTCATCCGTCCAATCACAACCTGAGTTCGGAACTTTCCGGCGTTTCTTCCACGCTTCGAATCTTATCACAACCTTTACTATATCTTGTTCTTTCCCCGAGATGTTGACTAGAAACCCTTGACATGTTTCTTTTCTCAACAACTTCTCGGCTTGTAGTGCTGATATCAATTTGAGATGGGATTTGGTCTTAATTCCAAAGAAAGAAAATTCTTCTTCTCTCGGTTTTTGGAAAGACACAACCCTATCTCTACAATAAATGGTTGCATAATTACAACCCAACCAATCCATACCCAATATCACAACAAAATCTTTCATCTCTATGAGATAAATATTAGCTTCTAATGTTTTTCCTCCAATTTCCAACTTCACTAACCTAGCTAACTGGTTTGTGTTCAATGTTTTGCCTGAGGGGATGCTAACTTCTAGTGTATTCTTTGACTTATCACAAGTAATATTTGTCTTAGCAATTAAAGTCATTGATACAAAAGAGTGAGTAGCTCCTGAATCAAACAGAACATAAGCAGGTGTAGTAGATATCTGTAAAATACCTGCAATAACATTTGAGTTCTCTTTTGCATCCGCCTGAGTCAATGTAAAAACTCTTGCTTTTCCTTTCTTATCCTGATCATTGTTGTCATCCTTCTTTTGGATAAAGGTTGGACAATCCTTCGCGATATGACCTGGCTTTCCACATCGAAAACATGCATTCTTTCCAAATAAGCATTCACCGCGATGTGACTTACTACACTTATAACATGGTGCTACTATAATCACCAAGGCCTTATTGGCACTAGATCCAGTATTAGCTTTCTTATTTTGCCATTTTCCTTTTCTTTTTCCTTTTCCTTTGTCTTGACCATTCCACTTTTTCTTCACAAATGGCTCTTTCTTCTCCTGGCTGGGAAAATGATTGTAGTTCTCTGCATTAGCCTTCTGGTACCAAATAACGTTAGCTCGTTCTAGCATCTCACGGTATGATGTAAAACGGTGTGACATAAGGATCATGCCTATGTCCGGGTGTAACCCTTGCTTAAACCTTCAGATCTTCTTGTCTTCTGCGTCAACTAGGTGTGGAGCATATCTTGATAGTTGGTCAAACTTTCGCTCATAGTCCGTTAGGGATTCGAGACATTGAATCCCACCAATGACTAGCATCACCCGTAAACATAAACTCCGCACACTGGACCTTTTGAGCATCAGTGCATGCTATTAACCGAAAGATACGTTCCAACTTGCGAAGCCATTCCTCAACTACTAGTGGACCTGATGCTCCATCGAAGGTAGGAGGCTTATGTCGGCGAAACAACTCCACGATTGATGTGTGAGGCAATGTGGCATTAGGAATTGGTGGTGGGGTGGAGCCGGATTCTGTCTATTACCCAGATCTTGAACCGCTTGTAGGAGGTCTCTAATCAAGTTGTTTTGATTTGCTTGGGCCATTTCCTAGGAAATAACATCTTTTATTAAATATCAATGCCATAATACTTAAAATGAAAAGGGAGATATGAATCTTTAACAACTTGATCACATATTTTTTTCCACATTCTTCAAATAGGGAAAGAAATACAATAACTTTATTATCATCATAATTTTCTCAAATTACACGGAAAATATTTATATCCTTTAATCGTTCTACTCTTGGTCTTCTTCCAGGTCCTCCTCCGGATCTTCCTCTTCCTCTTCATTAGCATTTGCCCCAACAGGCTATGTAGCTTCGTACTCATTAGTATTTTCCCAGACTGGCTGTGTAAATTCGTTATCTGAAGTCACTACCAACTTTGATCCCTAATGAGACATAACAAAACCAACGACCGTCTCCCAATTTTGGAAGTAGGCATTGCAAAAATCTACAAAGTCAAGTTCCTTAGGTTCACCTTCTAAAATTTGAGATAGCATGCTTTCTTGTATTTGTTTTCCAATACGTTTCTCGTGAGGAGCAAGAGTTTCTAGTAAGTGGCTTATAGCTTGTTGATCGCTAATCCTATAACCTGCTTCACTTGCTTTTAACCAATGTTCGTGCACGCTTCGAATATGACTTTCCAATCTAAGAATTCGTCTACCTCAAAGTCTACATAAGCTCGAATATCTCTCTCTTGCTGGCTAACCTCATTTCTTCTCCTAGAACTTTGATTTCTCCTTGCCATCTGTCACTCATAATTTTAGTTTCTAGCCCAATACATGCCATTTAAAACATCATTCATTTTTCTTTTGTACATAAGACATACATAAAATACAAGAATGTATCGCAACATGAAAATCATAACTGTAGAATCAAAATTTGAATTTTCTCATATTGACATACCTGGGTCGTAGGATGAGATCAACGATGGATGCGACGGTGCCATGGAGTACCGTACTTTTCATAAGTTTTCGTGCATAAATTTTCTTTTGGTAACACAAATGTGAAAACCAAGTAATCAATCAACAATTTAACACGCATCATGAATTTATAAAATAAAATATGAAAATCCATGAATTTATTGTATTTTAAAAAACATCGTCTTCCAACAATCAATGAACTTAAATAAAATCTTTAAACATATAAGTCTACAGAATCGACTAAACCTGTGCTCTGATACCATGCTGTAACGCCACAAACCCGCATGGGTTGAAACGTCACAAAAACATTTAAATCATAAACCATAAGCTTAGAAATAAATTAATAAACTAATAAATTTATTTTGCGGAAAACATTTACTGTGAGAATTTAGAGAATTTTTTTTTTTGAATTGTATGAATAGTACCATATTGCATGGTACGATTCACATGGGGTTTGAATTGCTGCCTTCATGTAAAGAAAAGAAATGGCAACACCCATTCTCTTTTTACAAGCATTGATGAAAAAAAATTCATTTGACACAATAAACCACTTTATTTTTCAATGAAATTTTAAATATATATAAAAGACTCACTAACGTACAACATATCCAAAAATCGGCTTCCGTTGACGAGATGCGTAGTACTAAAAAAAATTTCAAAACACCGTTACGACTCCAGTGGAAAACTAAACTGTGCAGCTATACTAAAAGTGACATAACAATTCATGCAGACCTTGGAATGTCTTGATTCCAAGTTTATATGACAGATAATTCATAAATTTATCAAACCCAATTGGTTTCATCCAAAAATACCAAGTAATGAATAAGATATGAATTTTTTGAAACAAAGGACAGAAGCTGGGAATTCGGAAAGAACACTGTGACGAATGCCTCTTTTCAAAAATTCGTACAGACCTCTATACAATCCGAATTAAGTGATTTTTGCGCTCATAGAAAGGTAATTCAGTTTCGAGTGTCACCGTGTCTTCGGAATTTCATTCCGAGGTCTGTGCTTTGAACAGTAACGTCCCGAAGTTGGCTGGACAGAATGGTTTCGACACTGTTTTTCTTTTCCTTTACCCCAAATTCCAATCCTTATGTTGCACAAACATTCCACATAAAATATATGTTTTCAACATAACAATTTAAACATCCATTATCACGATAAGATACTTGAACTTAGTACATAACACTTAAAAAAAACAAATATAGATTACTCATTCCATTGTCTTTTAAGAAAACCTCCGGCACTTAACACCATCTCGCATCTCCATCATACGATCCGCAATCCACGACCTCATGCCACAAATTCAACCTGTGGAAGGGAGTTAACCCATGAGTCGAAACTCAATAGATGTCATAGGTGCATTTCATTATCAAATTTAGAAAAACTCAACTATAGTTCATACCGTTGCACGTAGATAATGGATTTCCGGAAAAATCAGAATTTCTATAGCATTATCATAACACGTAGAGCCGGAGAATGATCATTCATCTATAGTGGTGCCGAAGCACCATACCCGTAGGTATCATACATTCATAACATGATGAGAATTATAGGAGGCTCGACAAAGAAAATCAATCATTCGAGCCAAACAATTTTTGAAGTGAATGTTTTTGGAGCTCCGGGTCAACTATGGTCCATTTGAAAGAAGATTCAAGGCTTAAACAAGAGATCAAGCCAAGAAAAGAAGCCTAGAATCAAATTGGGAGCAAAGACATGAAGATTGAATCAAGCTAGGGATTCAATTAAATTTTTGACAAAGATAAAGTCTGAATTTGAGGTTCACTATTTCTTGAAGAATTATAGATATTTTCTTCTAGTTTCCAGATCATTTTGAATCGCCTCAATCAGATACGGGGATCAAAAGTTATGATCAAAATACTGAAGAAGGCGCTTGTAGTCAATTTCGGTTGACAATTTTCGATCGACTGAAATGGAGTTCGGTCGACCATTTTGGTCGACCGAAAGTTACTGAAACATTCAAAAATGCGCGTTTTCTACTATTTTTTCATATTTTTCTTTATTGTTCTTTCATATTTGTACTATTAATACTCATTTTCTTTCAAACCCTACAAGTTAGAATGTATGAACAATGAAGCCTATTTGGAGAGCATTTGTGAGGTAAAATTCCTCAAATTAATCTTGTTTCTCTTTTGAGAAATTATGCTCAACTTCATGTGAATTTTATGAATCTTGTGTTGTTGGAAGAAATCTATGAACTTGTTTATTTCTTTCCATTGGGTTAAGGATTATTCCTTGAAATTTTGGTTAGAATAAGCTTGTGTTTAGGTTTATTTTACCACTTTAACTTTCTTGGGTTGATACAAAAATTGTTGTGAAAATTTTTGGTTCAAATACCAAAGGGGTTCGCATCATTTTCGGTCGACCAGTTCGGTCGACCGAAACACTCCGTTTTACAAAAACGGGGTTTTTCTTGTAAATTCCGAAATTGCAACTTTTACCCCTTTTGTACATTTTATACACTTTCCTTTTCATTTTGTAGAGAACTTTGGATGTCATGATAATTGCTCTTGAGAGTTAGGTCTTGAAGACCCCATTTTTGAGGTAAGGTTAAACCTCTTTGATCTTGTATTTTCTTGGAATGTAATCAACTTTGCTTGAATATTATTATTCTCGTGTTGTTGTTTATTTTTCGCCACCTTGAAATTTGTTTAGTTGATACCCATTGGGCTAGGGTTAGTTAATCCTTGAATTTTGTGTTAGATTTAAACTTGGGTTAAGGTGTTCATCCTTTATTTTACCACTTTAACTTTCTTGGGTTTTGTATTAAATTATTGTGGAAATTTTTTGTCAATACACCGAAGGGGTTCGCATCATAACATTTGAGAATTTCATAACTTGAAAATGAAATAATCACTTACACCTCTACCTACCTCATTCAAAAGTGTTGGATATAAAAGCTTGGACGGTGAATGGTGTCTTCCGACAATGAACCGGCTATACAAAATCCAATCACCTCCTTGCTTTGAACTTTAAGCTTCCTAGCAAATGAGATTTTTCGTGGGTTTGTGATATTTGAAGCCAAAGAGTTTGCACACTACCTTAGAAGCCTCCTTTTATTGTGGAAGAAATGTGAATGGATGAAAGAAATTGAAACCACCATTTTCACCCCTTGAAGAGATGAAACGGGTCTCATTCATGTTGTCATTATAAATGGTGTAAGGGGGGGGGGGGGTTTAAGTGGATGTTTATGGAGTGTTTAAAGGTGATTAAATGGGGGTAATTGTGTTAATTATTTTCTTTCATTTCATCTTCTTGCATTTCGGTTTCCATCCTCACTGTGAATGTGTATAAATATTGTATATATGTATCTACTAATATTTGCCCCCGTGCGATGCACGGGACATAAAAAGCATATATAACATAATTACAAATGTGTATTATGTTATATATGCTTTTTAATACTGTTTTATTTTACTAATAAATTCTCTAATAATTACGTTATCTTCAATACTGATTAATTCTTATATATTTAGTAAAACATCATACATTTTTAATTCCGTTATTTTCAATACTATTTTATTATTAGCATAACGTATATTTAATTAAAACAATATATATATACATATTTAGTTATATTATTTTTTAATTACATAATTAAATTACGTTCTTTTAAATATTGTTTTATTGTTACAACATTATTATTATTATTATTATTATTATTATTATTATTATTATTAATTAAAATAACATACATTTTTAATTATGTTACTTTTTAATACTATTTTACAAATTTAAATTTTTAATTATATTCCTTTCATAACATAATTAAGTTATGTTATTTTCAATAGTGTTTTAATTATTATAATAACTTTTTTAAAAGCAATATTTTTTTTACTTATGTTATTATTATTAATTCATCGTTTAAAAGTGTACGTGATTTTATTCTTTTATGAATATAATTTTATATATTCAAACTCTACATCATAATTCCAAATTATAAACATATATTGAAAATTCCAACTAATTAATAGCTGAATATATAACATTACTAATAATGAGATAAAATCATTTTCAAGTGACTGTTTATATTCTCAATATAAAAGCAATTTTGAAATATATATATATAATCACTTTTTTTTAATATTTATAAACCATGAATTTCTATTTTAGGAAAGTGTAAAAAATGCGGAAAACTATGTGATGTTTTATTTGGCAACTTTGTTATTATAATATACATAAAGATAAAGATAAATATAAAGATAAAGATATGCTACATGCAGGGGAGAGGGAGAGAATGAATTTAAAATTTAACTAATTTGCACCTTTAGTCCCAAACTTTTCCATAAACACAATAAAGTATACACATGACCAAATAAACTTTATAAGTCCCTCCATTTCTTGTTTATACTTTTGAAAGAATAAATTGTAGCCTTCTATAAAATACATTGTGTAACATAGTCCCTTAGACTTTTAAAAAATATATAATATTTTAACATAATTTAATAAAACATATGATAAACTTGTTTGGACTAGCTTTGGGCTTAATTTATCTTATGTGGACCGAACTTAATGTTTGTCCATGGGCTAGGCTAATAATAGTAAGTCGTCTAAAAATATGATAAAAGTTTTCGGGTTTCTACAATAGTGACTTTTGAAAATATCTTCTTGGAGTAATCAAGTAAATCTACTTGACTCTCGATGTTTAGTTCAAGTGGATTGATATTGTTTGAGGTTGGTGGAGAGTTGGAGCTACTACTGAAGTTTACTTTGAGTTCAAATGTTTGAGATCATCAATGTGATTGACCGAGGTCAAGTTTTCTTGGTCTTAGCATGGTCGCCTTTCCTGAGCTGACATGTGATTTCTCTTTAACTGATCTGAAACTTAAAGTACGTCTACAAAATACTTATCCACTAAGGCGTTCCTAAAAATTGGTGCCTCAAGTTAGGTGACAACATATATGATTAGCATTAGGTTGACGACAACTATTGAGCCATTAAAAAAAATATTAAGATATGATTTTTAGGGATGGCATGGGGTGGGGATGACCTTTCCCGTTCTCGTCCGTCAAAGACTTACCATCCTCGTTCTCACTATAACAGGGATGTGATGCCCAAAATCCTCATATGCATTCCCATCCGTTATTATATATTTTTATAATTCTTAAATTATTTTGATTTGGATACTATATTTAGATAAGAGTATAATAAGTCAAGAACAGTATCATACATATTTGGCCTCATTATAAACAAAACATATTTTTTCCTCTTTTTTCAACCACGCATTTATCAATAAAATAATATTACACATAAACTCGTAAAAAAATTATCTATTTTCTAACCACACATTCTCCTAAAAATCACTATTAATTTTTTTTAAAAAATAAACTCTTTATAATCAACATTAAACAGGGGCTAAATATATAATAAAACCTTAATCGAATTAAAATAAATCATGCTCAAACAATTAATCAATACTTGTGAATAATATTAAAGTATTTTATCGATGTAGATCTTACTTTACTATATTTAACAGGTAACAACTCAAAATCAAATTAGTCTAAGTTAATTATTGTTCAATCAACTAAACTTGTAATTTATAATCTCATCTTTTATATATCCACTAAATAATTAAAACCATATACTGTGTATATAATATAAGCAAATATACAAAATAGGGGAATTGAAGTACACAAAATGCACTCACAGTTCTTCTCTTTTATTTACACCTTAATTTTGTTTCATCTAATCATAAAGATACAATTCATATATGAGAGCTTATGTCTGTTGAGTAGAGTGAAGTTCAAATATTTATGGAAAGTGAATTAAAATTCCTTGTAGTAGGTGACCAATACTCATGTTTGATAGGCGAAGAGTTACCGAGTCAAGAGAATATGATAAATACAATTAAAATTTCTCATTTCAAAAAAAAAAAAAAAAAAAAAAATCAAATTTCAAATGTAGTGTTTAATTTGAAATGAAATATTCGACCTCTAAAATAAGTAATTGAGTCTAGTATTTTATCTTTGTGCTTGTGATGTTTTTAGACTGTTTTCAATTTTTTAATTAAACTTGTTAATTGGGGACAGGTTCAGATGAGACTGCCATCTCCATCCCCGTTTTTATCAGGGACTCTCTGTCCTATTTTGGACGGGTACCATTGGGTTAGGGATTTCTCGTCCCTTTATCCTCCATAGTGATTTTTATTTTACTTTATTCAAAGCGAATGTGGAGTTGAAAATAAAAAAATTACCAAACATAGGATAAAGGATAAGGAAACTGGCCCATTTAGTCCCTAAACGTTGACCTCTTTGTGCAATGAGTCCCTAATCTTTCATTTTTGGTGCTGAAGTCCTTAAACGTTACATTCTTTGACGCAAGAGATCCTTTTGGATGATTTCTTTTCATTTTAATGTTAAAAAAATTTGAAAAGACGAAAATGCCCTTATACATTATTTGCCTAATTAGTCCCCGAACTTCATATTTGGTGCAAGTGGTTCTTAAATTTAGGCATTATTTAGCGTAATAAGTCCTTAACCTTTCAATTTGGTGCTTAAGTCCCCAAACGTTGTATTATTTAGCGCTACGTATCCTTTTAGATGGTTTTCTCATTTCATCTTTAAAAATTCAATTTTATTTTTATCAAAAATATTAAAATGCTCTTATAGTTTTAAATAAATAAGTCTCTTTTTAGCAACTTAAAATTTTTGTTTCTTGCTTTGTCAGAGTCTCTTCTGTTATTTCAATTGGACTTCCTATAAAGATTTTTTACTGTACTGATACAAATTCCTCAATTTACCATATTTAAAAATTCAACTTTCTTTTTATACAAAAAAAAGAGGCTTTATTTATTTGTATAAGAAAATTGATTATAGATAAAAATTTTTTTTCTTTTTTTATATAAATTTCATTTTTACTTGTAAAAGAAAATTGAATTTAGATAAATTTTAAATAAGCCTATTTATTCGTTTAAGAAAATTGATTTTAGATAAATTTATCTTTTTATTTTCAGATAATTTTTTAAAAAGAAAATTGTTTCTTCTTTTTATGGGAAATTTACAACTTTTAAGGCTTATTTAAAAATTGAAAATTATTTAAAATTAATTTTCATTTAGAAACAAAATGAAATTTATCTAAAAAAAGAAAAAAATTAAATCTGTCTAAAATCAATTTTCTTAATTAAACAAATAAATAAAGCATCTTTTTTTTTGTATAAAAAGAAATTTAAATTTTTAAAGGTGGTAATTGCGGAATTATTGTTAGTACAGTAAAATCCTTTATAAAAAGCCCAATTGAAACAACATGAGAGATTCAAATAAAGCAAGAAACAAAAATTTTAAGTTGCCAAAAGGGATTTATTTATTTATTAATATAAGAGAATTTTAATATTATTTTGAAAAGAGAGCATTTAAATATTTTTGATAAAAATAAAATTGAATTTTTAAGATGGAATGGAAGAAAATCATTTAAAAGGATACGTGACGCTAAATAATACAACGTTTGGGGACTTAAGCACCAAATTGAAAGGTTAAGTACTTATTACGCTAAATAATGCTTAAAATTAGGAACCACTTACATCAAATTGGAATGTTTAGGGACTTAAGCACCAAATATAAAGTTCAGGGACTAATTGCACCAATTATATATAAGTGCATTTTCGTATTTCCTAATTTTTTTAACATTAAAATGGAGAAAAATCATCCAAAAGACCTCTTGAGCCAAAGAGAGTAACGTTTAAGGACTTCAACACAAAAAATGAAAGGTTAGGAACCTATTGAACAAGGAAGTCAACATTTAGGGCTAATTGCGCCAATTTCCTTAAAAGATAATCTTGTGCAATATCACACTTGCACGGGCCGTCTTCCATCGACAACCCGTCCTCTAATTGGTCTGTGACGAACACACTTTGTAGCGCACGCGTTCAATGCCCGCCCACTCATCGGCCTAATTACCTTTTCACTTCTTCCCACCGGAAACAAAATATTCCCTCCCTTTTCTTCCCCCAATTTTTCTCAAGGTTTTTGTGACCTCTCTATTTAGGGTTTCTCTTTTCTCTCACTAACATGAGTAACCCCAACAAAGACAACTTCGACATGTCCGACCTCGATTCCTCCCTCCCAGCTGCCGCCGCTGGTACGAAATTCTGAACACTAATTTGCGTGTATATGTGTATGATTGCGATTAATTGTTTTTATTGTTGTGTTTTTGGCATAGCTTTGAGTGCGGAGGATCGTGCTGGTTTAGTTAATGCTCTCAAGGTCATTGTTTTTTTAAACTTTACGGAATTGAAGTTTTTAAGCTTTTTTGATTGAGTTCACGGTCTTTTCTTGATCTCTCTCTGCAATATTTTGTTTTCATCTGTTATGTATTGATTTGATTAACAGGATAAATTACATAATTTGGCTGGCCAGCACACGGATGTACTCGCGACACTGTCTCCGACAGTCCGGAAGCGTGTCGAGTTTTTGAGGGAGATCCAGGTTCTTATTTATCCTTAAATTTCGATTTCCTCGAGTATATTTGCGTGCTGTGTAATTTTTGCTGTTCATTACTCACTCTGGTACTGGAATATTTAGGAGAATACTTAGAACTTAAGTATTACTATCATTTCCTTGAGGCATAGTCATAGAAGCCACGATTGGTCATCGTCAAACCATGCATGAAAGGTCTTATCGCAGCTGCACAATATGTAGTGGTGATCTATTATGGCATTGTGCACATGGATTTGTGTGTGTTCTAGTTCAAGGTTTTTGTCATCTAGGAGAAAGCATGGCTAGTTCTTCTCTGCTTGATTTTCCGGCGATGCTTGGATTTTGACAGTAATAGAAATTGATATATGTGTTAACCTTATCTGTGGATTACTGATGCCGTTCAAAAAGATTTGTCACATCATGCATTAGGTTTTGTTTTCTTTGGTAGCTAATAAATTAAGTTTTGTGACTTGGACAATCTAAGGTAGACTTGTCAATATGGCATCATAATCCATTTTCAATTGGATCTTTGTCCAACTAGAATTGTATATTAATATTGCTCTGCGAGTCCTAGTTTGATGTGGTCCCTCAAAGTGTCGTGCACAATATTCATCGGGCATGTAAGAAATGTGGTTTGTTATATGGCACATCTCTGTTTTTTCAGAGTCAACATGATGAGCTAGAGGCTAAGTTTTTTGAGGAAAGAGCAGCACTGGAAGCCAAATATCAGAAACTTTATGAACCTCTGTACATAAAAGTAAGGACATGTGTGAATGGATTGCTGGTTTCCTTCTACGTTACTGTGGAAAATGTATTTTGTTGTCGCCATATTTGATAGGTTGTTTTTTCTGAATCTGTTTGATATCTTTTTCTGCGAACAAATTACAGCGTTATGAAATTGTAAACGGTGTTGTTGAAGTTGAAGGAGTTATTGAAACCCCAATGGAGCAGGAGAACGACAAAGCAAAAGAAGGTAAATGGTTTTCCTTGCCTCTGCAAAGTAGCACACTTATGTAGACTGGTTTCATTTCTTATCTTAAGTTCCTTCATCTGTTCTCTTTGCTCTTGTGTCTGCCTGTTCAAGAGTTGTGGATACATAGTCCTAACGTCCACTAATTTACAACTTCGCTCAGCTAAAGGTGTGCCTGATTTCTGGCTGACGGCAATGAAGACTGATGAAATACTGGCAGAGGAGGTAGATAAGTTTGGACATTGTTTCTAGTTTCTATCTGTGCCTTGCATTGTAATCATGACAATTTTTGCTTCTTGTTTAGATCTCAGAGCGTGATGAAGAGGCTCTTAAATATCTCAAGGATATCAAGTGGTGTAGGATTGATAATCCCAAGGGTTTTAAGCTTGACTTCTTATTTGATTCCAATCCCTTTTTCAAGAATTCTGTATTGACGAAGACTTATCACATGATTGATGATGACGAGCCTATATTAGAGAAGGCTATAGGGTAATTCTCTCTCTCTCTCTCTCTCTCTCTCTCTCTCTCTCTCTCTCTCTCTCTTGTTGTTAACAACAAATTGGAAATGTTGTAGGACGGAGATTGAATGGCATCCAGGTAAATGCTTAACACACAAGGTTTTAAAGAAAAAGCCAAAGAAGGGATCGAAGAATGTGAAACCTACAACGAAGACTGAAAAATGTGATAGTTTTTTCAACTTCTTTAAGCCTCCAGAGGTTCCTGAGAATGATGATGACATAGATGAGGATCTGGTAAGTGTAATCACACTATATTTGAACGTACCTTCTTGAAGTTATAAATGCTGGCAGACCCTGGTTGATCCATTAATTCTTTTAACATGGGCCAACAGGCTGAAGAACTCCAGAATTTGATGGAACAAGACTATGACATTGGGTGAGTGCCTCTTATTCCTCTTACAAAGTTGTGCCTTTATAGTTGGATGTCATTCATTCCATTCCCGGTTTTTATTTATTTATTTATTTATTATTATTATTATTATTATTATTATTATTTTTTTCCCCTCTAGTATTGCATTCGTAGCAACAGAGCTAGATGCCTAAAATCTGACTAGTTCTAAAGGCTTTTTCGTGGTTGACTGCAGCTCAACAATTCGGGACAAAATTATACCTCATGCTGTTTCATGGTTTACTGGGGAGGCTGCCCAAGGAGATGAACTCGACATTGAAGACGAGGAGGACGAAGACGACGACGACAGTGAGGACGAGGATGACGAGGATGAAGATGATGATGAGGATGACGAGGTGGAAGAGCATGGCAAGAGTGCGAAGAAGGTGAAGAATTTCTTTTTCCACTGAACAGAAATCCCAAGTTTTTTTTTTTGTTTTCCTTCAAATTAATTTTACGATTTTATGGGGAATGCTGATATTCATTTGTTTTGTGCTATTCCATTGGAAATTCAGTCTTCAGGAAAGAAGGTAAGATGATGCTGTCCTTTTATTTTATTTCTGTATCTGGTTCAAATGTGACTATTGTAGTGCTTCACATGATGTTTTTGTTTCTGTAATCTGTAGAAGGGTGGTATAGCAGGAGCACTGGAAGGTCAACAGGGTGAACGTCCTCCAGAGTGCAAACAACAGTAAACCAATGCCAAATTCAATCTTTGATTACATTGTCAATGTCAATTTTGCCAGTGAATATATTTCTGAATTCGGAAGTGTCTGGTTCTTCTCCCTCTCCCTCTTTTCCTCCATCTTCTCTGACTTGGTAAGGCTTCATCTCTATGGTTGTCAGCCTTGGATCTTTGTCTTTTGTAAGAGAACCTTTGAGCTTGTTTTCTAATTGTTAGGTTTTCATTTGGACTTATCGGATATGAACAGCTTATCAATGTGTACAGTGGTTAAGTTTGTGTTCATGAATATCTATGTCGAGTCACTATAATTTCTGGTTTACAAGTTAGTTCCTGATAGATCAATTGAAGGTTGGTTGCCTATCACTGCCACAGCGAATGGCGAGTTTCTAGGTTTAACCAGAAAACCTGCACTCCAAATAGAAGTGTGTAGTGCTATCTATCGGGTTCGGTGGCAATGAACCTCCTGCTTTATGTCCAGTACATTAACGTGCATCACTACTCCACTGGACAAGGGGATTCATTGCCACTTAACTGGCAATGCATCCCTACTGATAAGGGAAGCAACTTAGGATTTTAGCCTCTGTTTGGCAAATATGTTTTTTACAACACAATTCTCAAAATAATTTTTTAACAAAAATGTTTCTCATGTCATGTATGAACTTTCTTACACGTGGGTACGTACTTTTCAAAAAGTTGTTTGTGTCAGTGTCAATAGGCAGAATCGAGGGAAGACTGTTTTCAAAAAGTTGTTTCTGTCAGTGTCACTAGGCAGAATCGAGGGAAGACTGTCCAGCGAAAATGAAAACGTTTTCGAATGATATAATGGTATTGCATAAAGAAGTCCAGTACTTTCCTTTCCTATGATTAAATGAAAATAACAATAAAATTTTGTGTGGTAAAAGAACGTAGTAAAAGTTGCATTTCTTCTATTCCTTACTATGGTTACGTCGTTTTTAGCACCCGCTGTAGAGGTCGGTGCACTTATGCCAAGGTGGACCGGGAAACTGAAATATTTTCCTTTCTTGTTGGACTTGTTCTTTCCAGCTAAAATGCTGTCGGATTCAATGTAATTCTTGTTTAATGGAGATTAAAATAGGATTTTTAATAAATTTTGATAGAAGTTGATGAAATATGTCGTCGAAAGGTAGTGAATCTCATGAAATATATAGTTAAAATTAATTATTAACTTGAATTAAAATTTTGATTTTAATTTTTATCAAACGGGGCACAAGTATTACCGGTAATTCACTTAAAAAATCATTATTTAATAGAACTTTTTTTTTAAATATAGGAAATATCATCGACAAGTCAATAAGAAACCTAGTCTTTGTTTGGTAAATTATTTATAAACAACACATTTTTTCAATTCACTTTTTAATCATATGTATTTTTTCAAGCTATTTTTTAATCACATTTTACCTCGAAACATCGTATTCTTTGTTTATTAAAAATAAATAAAAATTACCAAGCAAAAGTTTATTAACGTTTGGTGGCCTACTCGATATGTAACATTTTGAGCATAATTTTGTGATAATGGTGGTCCAACTCCCCATTCCAACTTAACTCTACCTAACAATGGAGGTGGGTCCCTCACTATTAATATTTATTGGGTTATTAACTTATTGATTACTTTTATTGATAATTCACCTACGTTTTAATTAGAGCATGGTAGAGTAGTTCACAGGATACATCTCAACTGATAAATGTTGGGGATCCACAAACTTTGACAACATAGAGATCGCAAGTTCAAATCTTCACAGGTTTGAATTTGTTAGGCATTTTGTTAATCCATTAGTTGGTACCTAGACCCTGACCAGTTTAAAACATAATTTGCGATTTATATCCTCCGCCAATCCACAGGGTAAGGGCGGTGGAGACACCTAAGGTTGGCGTTCAACCTTTAGAGTATGGTAAAGTATATAAGAATATAATGTCCAAGATGGACATGTGTTATGATTCTCACCGTAGGTAAGATACTAACACGCGTTTCATTAAATCACAAGTGTATCCTTGTGGTAGTGTATAGATTTAATTAATTAGGATTTGAACGGATTGCAGTTTGTGTTGATAAATCACCAAATATTCGATGAGGATAGGTACTACTAATGTATTATTCAATTAACACGGGACGTGATTTTTCTTAAAAATGAGAAAATGTGTTATTACTTATTAGTTAATACATTCCGACTACCAAGTTAAATTTAAAAACTTCAAACAATATGTAATAATCATCTCATTCTCGAAGAGAATTTAGTTACTCTATTCACAAACAAGGAATTTGTTCTGGATGATGACTTTCTAAAGTTTAAAAGCATTTCTTTGATGGTGAAAGTACTTTTTTTGTTTAAAATAAGGATAAAATTAACTAGTAGCCATTGAACTTTGATCATGTTACTATTTAACTATCATTTTTTGAAAGATTTCTAAACGCTCACCCAACTTTCTATGAATTTACCCGTTCACTACCCAATGCCTAAAAGTTCTCAAATTTTTAACAGAACATCCTACGTGGATATAAAATTTCAACCATGACAAGTGACTGCGTTAATCATCGTCGGTCATCAAATTGCATCACATACCACTATTGGAATTTAATGAATGGACTAGACTTACGACGTCAAATCAAATTGCATCATATGTCACAAATAAGGGTGTGTTTGATTGATGTAATTTGATAATTATATTTGACGAGAAATTAACATCGTCACTTATCACATCTGAAATTTTTTAATTACATAGGACGTTCCATAAAAAAACTGAAGATTTTTAAACATTGAGTGATGGATGTGGAAAGTTGGGTGGGCTTCAGAAACCTTTCAAATTTTTGTTGTTGAATGTTTTAACGAAGCTCTTGTTAAATATTACACTAGAAGTCGAAATTTGTTTGATGATTTTTTTGTACTGACAATATTTTTCTTAATAATACAATAAAAATATCACATATAAATTCAATTTTGGTTAAATAAATATGTACATAATATAGCATATAAAAAATAGCAATTTTATAGTTATTTTTCAAACCATCAATTTAATATTCACAACACATTTTGAATCGATAACCAAACGAACTTTTCAATAGAATCATCTTTAAAAAAACTCTATCAAAACCTCAACTTGCAACCATTCGTACCCAAATTTCCCATACATTTAGCATAAAGTATAGGTAGAATCGACGTATTGAATCTATTCATTTATCACTTTTATGTTTTTCATTGTAAGTATTACAAATATGACAATTTTACGCCAATTTATTAAACGTTCCTTGAACATACTTGCATATGATCATATTGTCTAGAGAACATGTTATTTTTAACCAATTTTCTATTTATGAAAGTTGCTTCTTTTGTAGAAGAAAAGCAATGCCAAACATACCTTAAGCCTAGTTATTATAACTTAAAAAATCAAAGTATACCACCAAACGTACTCAAAAGTCCATACTTTGACAGAATATTGAGAAAAAGAAAAAAGAAATCATTAGTGGATAGATAGCAAATAACAAGGCGCAAGGGTCTATCAGAACAGTGTCGGTTTACTTTAATTAATTCTAGTCAAAATCACACAGGCAAAAGTGTGGAGCCATAAAAATGGCTACTTTAGATTTGATAGATACTGTTTATAAAAAAAAAAAAAAAAAAAAGCAGACAAGTGGGATAAGTTTATTTTTTCCGACTTTGACAAAAAAGACATATTTAGTGCAATTCTAATGGACTATTATGCAATGATTGCAATTAAGAAAATTCTTCACATTTAGTTAGGCATTTTCCATTCTGATAAACCAAACAGATTCAAAGATAATTAAGTTTCAACTAACAGATTCACAAGACAATAATACTTCCCCCCAGGATTATTTATTTATTTATTTTTCTTTTCAACCAGAATACTTTCTTTTCCAAAGTGACTGGTGAATGAGTATACTGTTTTGCCTTTTGCTTTGATCAAATTTTTAGTGTTGATCTTAGAGGTAAAAAAAAAAAAAAAAAAAGACATTGATTTGTAGCACCCAACACAGTCCCATGTTTTGTGTCTCCTCATTACTTCACTAGTACTATTTGTGGGTCTGTCTTCATATTTTGTTGTTCCTTCACTTCAAGATATGCCCGTGTAGTAATAACACTGCATTTATACATATCAATTTTGCTTTCTTTCAAGTTTTTAAGGCCCGAGAACGAATTCACCGATTGATTCGGGCTTTATGCAAACTAGTTGCAGCCTGAAATCTGAACTGAGGACGGGTTTTTTGGGTGTCTGAAGATGGTGTTACAGTTGAGTTTTGTAGCAGTGGAATTTTTTGCAATTCTCTTTGCTTTCACATTTCAAGAATCTGCAGGTAATGGGCTCTTTTTATTTGGTTTAGTTTACTTGAGTTCATTTTTGATTTTTTGATCTGTGTGCTTCTGATTTTAAGTACACCAACATGAATTTTGCATTAATAAAACATCTGCAGAGAACACCCATTGTTCATGTAATCTTTAAGGAGTAACAAGGAACAACTCTATAGAAATTCATATATTACACTCATCAGATACAATTGACTTAGGTGGTTAGTACGTGTTGCACTAAAGATCTCATTGGTTTGGCTCTTCCCGTAGATCGAACGATAAGTGCCCGTTTGGTGTAGGTTGTTTTTGGGAAATCTGGGGTTTTGATGTGATATTGGGTTGAAAAGTGGTGGGTCTCATAGAAATGTATGAATTTGAGAGAAAAGTTGAAAAATTGTTGGGAACCAAACAAGGGCTAAATTCATACGAAGTGGCAAGAAAGGATTTGGATAGTCGACTCTAAATGTAGCGGGAACAAGTTGAATGTAGATGTTTGATGAAGTTTTCAAGTTTGATCATTTATATTGCAGGTATTGGTCTACACTCACTTTCAGCAGCTTCCGTGCTTTTCCGCTTCAAGGACGAAACCCCTGACTTTAGGCTTCATGGAGCCACATCGCATTTAAAATTACTGCAAAACGGTAGCTTTTTCCTACTCTTCCTCGTTAATTTGTTATCGTGTTTCAAATATGTTGATTGAACGGTTTTTTCACCAAATAATGTTGTGTTGGCCATACTAGACATTGCTATAGCACCTACTCCCACCAGTTCTCAACAAAAAAGACATGGAATGCTCGCTTCGGCTCCCCATTTCAAAGCATATCACAGTCGGTTGCCTAGATACCATCCATTAACCGAAGGTTTTATTTCTATAAAGTTAAAGATGTTAATAATGAAACATGTCAACAACTTCTTTTAACAGTTCAAATGTTTCATTTATAGGCAGCTTAAATATATCCAGCAATGCACATGCACCATCTATAGTATCTGGCAGCCACCCGGGCAAGAAAGCGATGCACGCATCTGCATTTTCACCATCAAGCGCATTCCACAGAAACCATCATACTGGAAGGAATGTTCATCACTTTGCTCCTGGACCATATAATCAGTCCCCTCATCATAGCCAGAAAGGTCGGCCTATGCATTTTCCTACACTAAATAACGGAATCGTGGTTGAGTTGGGGGTTGTTTCTTACTAGATTAGATAAAGAGGTGTGAGGAAAATAAATTTGTAATCTCCTTCTTCTTTATAGAGAAAAATCTATAACGATGAGTAGACGTAGTTTTCACATTTAGTATGAACCACAATAAATCTTTGTATTTCTATCTGTCTGTGTTTTTCGTTTCTTTCATTATTTCTATCCAGATTGGATTTGGGATTAGAGTTTAATCCATAAGAGGGTTCACATTATCAACATTTTTCTTTGATTTAGTAACTTGACATTTCTTTGGACAGGGCACGCTATAACCCCTTCTCTGTATCCTTTTCCTCCATCGAAGGAATGGATTTCACCAAGACCTATGCCCTTGTCAGCAATTCCACCAAGTCATTTTAATAGTACGGAAAGATCCATTTCAATGCTACATTTATGTCGGATTTCCTCTAATTCTAATGAACTCATATTTTCCGTTTCCTGTCTACCAGTGCCTTTGCATCCGCATACTATTTCTCCAACGAGTTTACCTAAGGGAAATATGAAGAAAACTCCACGGCCACGGCCACGGCCACTAACACTTCCGCCTCCTCCGCCAAATCAAGGTATTGTATCAGTATCTTAGCCTCTCTAAGAGCATGTTTAGCTAAGCTTTAAGTTACTTTTGTAGAAAGTAAGTTGGATAGACTTTCTATAAAAGTAAGTTTTGTTAGCCAAAATAGTCTTTTAAACTTATGTTTGACAAAAGAGAATCTTCAAAGTAACTTTAGCTTCTTTTTAAGCTTAGCCAAACATGCTCTAATTCTACAAATTGCATCATACTTTAGCTCTAAGAAACGTCATGGACCATAAGGATCAACATTTCAATCTTGCAGAATGTCCACAAATAACCTGCACAGAGCCACTGACATATGCACCTCCGGGAGCACCCTGTGGATGTGTTTGGCCTATTGAAGTTAGACTGCGCTTCAGCATTTCTCTGTATGCGTTTTTTCCGTTAGTTCCCAATCTTGCTAAGGAAATTGCAAACAGTATGTTACTAGACCAAAGTCAAGTTCGCATTATGGGAGCAGATGCAGCCAAACATCAACTAGAGAAGACCACGGTCCTCATTAACTTGGTACCTCTGGATACCAAGTTCAACCCTTCTACTGCATTTCAAATATACACGAAGTTTTGGAAGAGGGAAGTTTCAATCCGGCCTTCAGTTTTTGGTGTCTACGAGGTGGTATACGTTCGCTACCCAGGTTAAGTGAACCGAAGAATACACTAACTGCACTAATATTTTCCGCTACATGGGGTTTTAGTCTTACTGCCTATTTACAAATTAGAATCCCCCCCCCCCAAAAAAAAAAAAAAGTTTCATTTATTGGAGAACTTCAGTTCCAGTTGAGTCAGAGTATAATAAATAGTTACAATCTTATAAATATAGTAAACCTTTTGTTTTAGAAATATCTCCAGTGGCAAATATCACCTGATGTAGAATATCTCATAGAAATTGGAGTATATCTTAATTGTGGATATTGGTCGCTAACACGTGCAAATGCTTATGCTGTAGTTTTGATTTGGCCGTATATTCTATCATGCACAGTTTAGAGACGTATAACTTTCAATCTGTTTCCTTGTGATCACAGAAAAATATGTTGTCATCCCTAGAATTCTGACATTTTTATCTTCTCCTTATTCAACATTATGATTATATACCATCTTTTTGGGCGGGGTTTTACGTTCAACTGTATGCTTCTTGAGCTTTACTTGCAATAATTTTCAGGTCTTCCACCATCTCCTCCTTCGAAGATTTCCGGCTCTGCTACAATTGATGATCAACCGAATTCTAGCAGCACCGGTGATGGAGATCCAATAAAACCTATAGGGGTAGATGTACCAAGGACAAGAAAGGATGGGACTGGCAAAACTATGGTCATTGTAATTGTTCTATCAGCAGTCACAGCTTTCGTAGTTTGCACGGGTTGTATTTGGCTATTGTTGTTAAAGTGTGGATGCTGCAGTTGTCTAAGTAATAAAAGTAAAAAAAATCCTCAAGGTTTAATATCTTTGGAGGGAAAATCATCAGGTATATCATTTTGTAACTTTGTAACTTATTATCCTGATATCTGTATCGGAGTAAACCAAAATTAACACGGCGTGTTTTAGTTGCTAAGAATCTAGTTGCTTTAGATCTCTGAATAGATCTTGCTATGAATAGAGTGGATTGAAAGGAGAATTAATGTAACCGACCCAAATTTATTTAGGTCTTGGAATAAGGCCTACTTTTTTGTTGTGCTGCTGCTATGATCCTGACATTTTTCAAAATCATTTCTGGATTCATTGAAATTTTATTGATACAACTGAGGAATTTGAACTGCAGGTATAGGTAAATCTTCGACATTTAGAAGCAAGCGTAGCTCTGGATCAATGTCATTTAGTTCTAGCTTTCTGGCGTACACCGCAACTGCTAAACTTTTCAGTATTGATGAGATAGAGAGAGTGACTGATAACTTCAATGGTTCAAGAATTCTCGGGGAAGGTGGTTTTGGACTTGTATACGGTGGCACTCTTGATGATGGAAGAAAGGTGGCGGTGAAGGTTCTCAAGAGAGACGATCACCAGGGAAGCCGTGAATTTTTAGCTGAAGTCGAGATGCTTAGCCGGCTGCATCACAGAAACTTGGTCAAATTATTAGGTATCTGCGCGGAGGACCATTGCAGATCTCTCGTCTACGAGCTTGTTCCTAATGGAAGCGTTGAATCCCATTTGCATGGTCGGTAAAATTTTAATATGATTGTTGCATAGTAATATACTATTAGCATGTTTGGTAAGTAGTACCGGAAGGGATTGGACAATGGACATTACCATGAACAAGATTTTAGATTATTCCACTTACTTAATATTGTCCAGTCCCGTGTAACAAACATGCACTTACAGTTTACATGTTCCGATCTATAAATTTGCAGTTTTACTTGGATCAATTTTGTCCTCCTTTTTCGTCTCTAACAGGAGTCGATAAGGAGGTTTCTCCTCTTGATTGGCATGCTCGGGTGAAGATTGCCCTGGGTGCAGCTCGTGGTTTGGCCTATTTGCACGAGGACTCGAGCCCTCGTGTAATACACAGAGACTTCAAGTCGAGTAACATATTGTTAGAACACGACTTTACGCCTAAAGTTTCAGATTTTGGGTTGGCTAGGACAGCAATGGAAGAGGGAAACAAACACATCTCAACCCATGTCATGGGAACCTTCGGGTATGCAGTTTTACATATGATCAAATGAATTTGCAACATCGTATTCTGAATCCTGGTAAAAGGTTTATCCATTTATTCTAATTCTTGGTCGAAAATTTTCTCTTCACAGTTACTTAGCTCCAGAATATGCAATGACTGGCCATCTACTGGTTAAAAGTGATGTATACAGCTATGGTGTGGTTCTCCTTGAGCTCCTAACCGGACGAAAGCCTGTGGATTTGTCACAGCCACCGGGCCAAGAAAATCTTGTTGCTTGGACTCGTCCACTCCTCGGCACCAAAGAAAGTTTGGAGATGATCGTCGATCCAGCTTTAAGATTGAATGTTCCCTCGGACAGCATTGCCAAGTTTGCAGCAATCGCGTCCATGTGTGTCCAACCGGAAGTATCTCACCGTCCATTTATGGGTGAAGTCGTTCAAGCGCTGAAGCTCGTGTGCAGCGAGTTCGATGAAGCACGAGAGGCCGTGTCAAGAAGCTGCAGCCAAGAGGATTTCTCTGTTGATATAGAGAGTAAGCACAGTAGAATATCAAATGAGCTAGCAGAAGATTTAGAGACGAGTTATCCGTTCCCGGGAGGTGATTCGATTTTCGACACAAAGGTGGCATTATCAGCAGTAGATTTAAAAGGCGTGTCGAGTGGATGTGAAGGTCGCGAATCCGAGTCTTTTAGGAGGCAATATAATTCAGTTCCTTTGAAGATGGGTCGAAAAACGCGCTTCTGGCAACGATTAAGAAGACTGTCGCGAGGCAGCATGAGCGAGCACGAGTTCTCTTCAGTACAGTAATTTCAATACTCGAATTCCATTCGAAATGTAATTCTTTATGATTAGTATGAACTTAATTTTTTTGCCATAATCTTCTTGAAACTATGATTGGCTTAAGACAACATGGTACTGATGTTTTAACTCTGTTAGTGTCAGTTCCATCTTATACTGTGTGAACGGGGCACATTTTATGACATCCACTGTGAGTGTGATGTTATTATGTGTCCCAAAATATATATATAGAGACGTGACAACATCACAATCACAGTGAATATATTTTATGGCGCCCTTGTGGGCACTAGATCGGAACTAATACTCTCATCATCAAGTGCAAATGAAATTTGAACTAGAAAATGAAGGAATAGAAAAAAAAAAGTGCAAAAAAGTGCCAATATTCCATTCAAATAAGAACACATTTCTCATTAAAATACAATTGAAGGCAAACCAGAAAATGACAACAGAGGCCAAGAAATAACAATAGTGAAATACAATAATCATCTAAACAGATGATAAATATGCATAATAAAAATATTTTAGTGGTGCTAGTTTCCTAAGAAGGTTCATAAAAGTAGGAAGTAACGTGGTTAAAAAATGATTTAAAAAATTATGTTGTTTAAACCATGTCTAGAGTTTAAACTTTTAATACTTAATATTTGATTTTGGATTAAAAATTTAGCCAGGTGACAATTATCGAAACACTAGAAAACTTGAGTGATTGTTGATGTAAATCTCAAACTGCAATGATCATTTCGAAATTGTTCCTCAATTGAACCCTTTCCTTTTCACTTTTCATCATTGTTAATAATTTTCCTTTTTATTTTGATTAATGCTATACTTCCGCAATCGTAACTACGTGGCTTCCTACTTTTGATATTATATATTAGCATTAAAACATGAAAATTCATTTCCTCGTTATTTATTTTTAGCGAATGAAATCACGACACGACACGACACACAAAGTGTCACATATAACGACTATTGCAATCATTGAATATATATATATATATATTATGTATAACATTCCTTCCTAATTGGTTCGTGATGTCAGTATAAATAGTATTATTCTTTTCTTTTTTCCTTATCGACTCACCAAATATAAGGGTCGTTTGATTGAAAAGATAAAAAATGGATGGAAAGAAAATAATTTCTAAGAAATTGGATCGTCTGAAAACTATTTTCATGAAAAATATCAATTGAAAGCACTTTATTGGATTAATTTTCTAGGGAAAAAGGTGAAAAATCTTGTATTTCTTTATTTGATTGACACTATTTTTCATGAATAAATTGATAAAATTAAGTTATTTTAATAAAAAAATATATTTTATTTTTCATACTCGTACTTCATAAAGAATAATGTTAATTTTTTTAAAAAAAAAGTCAATTAACAATGATAAAAAGTACCAAACAAGACCAAAATCAATGGAAAATATTTTACCACCAAATTCATAAGAATTTGTTTTCCTCAAATCCATGGCAAAAGAGGTCGCGTGGGGAAAAAAATGCAATCAAAGGGACAAAAGCTGAAAAAATGACGAGGAAAACACATTTTTTCATGGAAAAAGAGGCAATCAAACACCGCCTAAGAAAATAAAAATAAAAAATAAAAGATCGCAAAACATGATAGCACGGAAGACTAGAATATGGCAAAAAATCAGACATTACATACATGTTTGACCTGTGAAAGATTATTAGCTTTCGACCTGAGAACTTATCAGGTAATCAAAAGATTAAGATTCACAATTCCTTGGAAATCAACGCAAATAAGAAGCCATGAAGCTATAAAATTCAGCACCAATGCGCGATTTTGGGGACTAAAATCTCCATACAGCCATAAAATTAGTCAAAATGGCTAGCTATCAGCCTATCATCCCGAGCACGGCTTATATCTCCCATTTCTCTGCCTGCACACGAAAAATTATTCTTATTATCAATATCTACTAGCAGTCGATAACCCAGTCGAGATTCGAGAACGAACCAAAACGAATCCTTCTTTTCTTGCGCCAGAAACTCTTCGAATGATATATCAGAGAAGTCGGCATCTGTACTTCCCACAAGGTCGATAGATTTGGCTTTCGTCTCCTCCATGCAAGCACCAAGCTCCAGCATCTTCAAAAAAAGAACACATCAAGAAAGTCATAATAGACAAGCACCAAGTTCCGTGCGAAGTTTGGATAATAACTTACAGTATAATAGACAAGATTTTAACTTATTTAATCAAATTGAGCGTGCCAAACATCCCTTAACTACGAAAATGTGTTCATACAAACACAGTAGAGAAAATAGAGGTACCTTCTCGTACGCGGGAGAGAGCTTAAGCTGTTGTTGGAGCCAGTTATATAGAAAAGCATCATCTTCTAGCCTTTTATGTTCTGCTTCCAGTTTACTCACCTGTTCATGCAGGCGGTTAACTGAAGACCTGTCCGCCTTAAATAATAGGGCCTTCGTTATTATGAACTTTCGCTTGACAACCTCAGATCTGTTTATGGCATAATCAGATTATGATTGATTGAGATCCAATATTAGGATTGCGAAAAAGAATAATTTTAGTTCCAAATTAGTTTAATCGAAGAAAATTCCCATCCAAAACAAAGGTTAGGTTTCCAAAGCAATAAAATTAGCATGTGAATCATTGTTCTTTTGAATTAACATAAGGAAAACTTCGCAAACATACTTGATCTGCAGCTCGTTTCTCGCCTCAATCAGGCAATTGACGAATTCGCCCACCTGCATTATTCACCGTTAAGAAACTTGTGCTTTAGAAGCTTCTAATAATTTTAGAGCACAAATATGAAATTTCGAATTCTAAAAATCAGATGCAATCATGAAAATGGCATAATATTTGCACCATGCTTGTTAAATGATGGGCCATGATCACAGAAATGAAAGAAATGCAAAGTTTAGGGAGAAAAGAACGAACGTGAAATTCTGAAATTACAACTTATTAATACTCTTGAGGTGCCTCATACTATTATATTCGCGCGGTATGATTACCTTGCATATTCTCACACTTTCACATTTTTAATGAACATTTCTATTTCAGTTAGAACCTATATAAGTTGGTGAATCGACCGTTCAAAGGACTCATTAGAACCAACATGGAGGTTTATTTATAGCATGTTTGGGAAGCGTTTAAAGGTTTAAATTATAAATTGATGGAAATAAGCGGTGCATAAGTGAGTAGTACGTGTGAACCCCTCAAAATGTGTGAACAAAAAGTGTCTTTGAGTGTTTATATACAGTTTATAAACATCAGCCTGGTCAAAACTCAGAAGGGTGACTGTCATATCGAAGATCTGAGGCAAGCTTTTGAATAATGAAGAGTTATGGGAGTGAAGTTAAAACCCAGCAAAGTGCACCTCTGAGATTTTTCAGGAAAATCAAGCAACATCAGAAATGTGTTGCGTTTAACACGGAGGATTGCTGCACTGAAACGGATTCCTCTCCAAAACGGCAGAGAAGGGGCTCTTTCTCTAAGATTCTCCGAAACACGAAGAACTTTGAATGGATAGAAGAATGCCATCCTCCAGCCAGTTGATACAACACTTGGCCACACCACCCTTGTTAAAAAAACAAGGAATACACACAAGACAGGCACACTTTCACCAACCAAATTCTGCTCCCCCTTTTTCCATAATCCATTTCTGACTTATGCAGTTATGCTGTCATTGGACGTCATCGGCATGTCACTAACCAAAGGAATATCCCCGTAATTCTTACCATTCACATTAAAATCTCAAGAGATGGGTGACCAATATACTTATAAACCTACCAGGCAAGCTTTTCCCTGAGCTACGTGAGACTCAAAAGTAGTTATACCAAAGTGATATTCCCGTAATGCCTTTCACCATAAAAAAGCACAAGAGACTGGTGTCTAATATACTTATACATCCACAATGCAAGTTTTTTTTCTCAAACGACACGAGACTCAACTCAACTAGTTACAAAATTCTAGCAAAGAGCAAAATATGAATGTTTTGCTGTTCCTAACAACGATTGGGAATTGAGGTTCAATCTAAAAGGTTAACTAATTAAATGGAGAAATCCGGTCCTTTATAAACCAATCATATGCCCAATTTCTAATCGATATGGGACTTTATTTTCACTTTCCCTCTTTACGCTCTCTTTGACTCAACTCTTCCACTGCATTAGGGGCCACCGTCTTACGTCGACACAATATCATTGAGAGCCAATTACAGATTTTTTTCTACCATCACCATCCAGCTCGGGTTCCACCAACTTCATTTGACTGCATGGTTGGAGCAGCAAACCCGGACTCAGCAAGAATCTCATTTTTTGGGAGTATTAAGGGGGAATTGGCCAAACAATTGGATGTTAGTACATCCACGTGACAACGTTTGGTAAAATTTTGGGGTTTTGTCCAAAAAGGTTAATCTTGTGGAGTAGCTCAATTCCTTATAAGTCCATCATTTCGTCTATCCATGGCTATTGGATGTCAGACTTTATCCGCACTTTCCGTATGCTAACTTCCAAGCCAAAGACTTGTTGCTTATGATAACATTCTCAGCATAAAAACATCTCCCTAAATTTCGACCCCCATTAAATCATTCCTTCAATCTTAATTTTCAAATAAATTAATCTGAGCTTTTAAACAAAATGAAAATGATAATAAGGAAGAAGGGGACCAAAAATATTATAATAAAAGGCTTATATTTTGCAGTAAAATAAATACACATAAATGATAAACCCACTAATTCAAACACAATATTTTGCTTTACCAAGAAGAACATTTTAAAAAATTAAATAAATAAATCACTGAAAATTATTGAAAAGGGGGAAAATGTCGAAGAAGAACCTGAGCCAGAGTCAAGCCTTTGGACTCATGGGACTTGACAAGTTGATCATACTGCAGCTTAATTTTCCTCTGAATTGCACTCGAAGATTTCGTAAATGGATACACGCATACGAATTCTTCGATCCCCTTTTTCTCTCCATAATTTAAATCGGGTCTCTTCTTCTTGACCCGCTTCTTCTTCCTCTTTTTCTCCTCCTGGTCCGACCCGTTTTTATTATTCGGATCTTCATTTATGCATGGATCAGATTCATGAGGATTGTCTTGTTTCAGTTGCTGGGTTCTATTTCTGTCGTAATTGTCAGTGTTGTCTACCCGTAAAGATGGGATTTTTATGGGTTTTTCTTGTGGGTTTTCATCAATTTTCTTGAATAATGTGTAGAGAGAGCAAATGAGGACAGAAAGAGTGAGAAAAAGGAGAAAACTCAAAAAAGAGAATGTTGCAATGTGAAACAGAGAAGGTGCGGCCATTGATGGGCAAGTATCATTCGAGAGAGATGAAAATGGTGTGTATACACATTTATATATACGTAGCGAGGGAAAGAGAAACACAAGACTTGCTAAATAAATCTAGCCGCAGGTAGATTTTTAAGGATGTGATCTTTGTTTTTATTTTTATTTTAAGATTGTTATCTTTTTGTTTCTATACTTCTAATTTGTTGTTACTTGTTATAATTCTAAACTTCAATTTTAAAGTTTTGATTTTTCTTTTGTTTTAATATATTATTACCACATTATCTAATTTACTTTATCAAACAACAATAATGCAAGAGTATATAAAGTATACTTGACTATATGAAATTAATGACTTGTTTGAAGTAGATTTTTTTATAAGTGCTCTTTTAGACTATAAATAAAGTAAAAGAATTAAGTTACGTTTGATAGCGATGGTGGAATTTGAGTGAAAAGAAAATGAATTTTAGGGAATTGAATTCTTGGGAATTAGAAGTTTACAGTCCAGTTCTCCTGCGCGTCTCGCACAGGAGAACTGGTAAGCTCTTTTTTAATTTTTTTTTTTTTATATTTTTTGTGTAATATTGTAATTTTTATTTGATAATATTGTTTAGTTTATAAATTAGTTTAATTATGATTTCGAGGTTAAAAATAGTGGTTAAAAATAGGAGAGAAAAAAATATGTGTGGATAAAAAGTGATTTGAAAAATTGTGTAATTTATAAATTGATTATAAATCAGTTTATTTTATTTACAAAACGAATGTTTTTTTTACTTATTTTATCTTATAATTTGATTTTTTGTCATGTATTTTTTTTTTTTATCTTTTACTTTGTCATAATAAATTTTAATATACATACATATATTAAATGAAATTTAATATTCATAATAACACTGTAAATTAAGTTTGATATTTAAAACATCGCAATACATTTAATACATACTTTGCTTTGTAAATAAAGAAAAAATGACTTACCAAAGAATTCAACAAAAAAAGAAATAAACAAACTTTGAAAAATATTTTTATCCTTCATTTATTTATTTTTCTGAATGAAGTATATTTTTTGAATGAGTGAATGAAATGTACATGAATAATGAATTTAACAGGCAAATGTACCCTTATTTGATAATATTGTTTGATTTATAAATTGATTTATTTATAATTTTGAGGTAAAATAGTATTGATTAAAAATTAAAAAGAAAAAATATATGTATTTAAAAATTAATTTGAAAAATTGTGTAATTTATAAATTGATTTATAAATCAATTTATTTTAATTACCAAATATAAATTACGATATATATATATATATATAAAATAAAAAAAATTAAAAAATATATATAAAAGGTTGTTAGTCGCAATTATGCGGCTGACAACCTGTGAGCTTTGCGCTTTTGCCAAGACAAAGCTCACTTTTGTTCTCCTGTGCACAACGCGCATGAGAACAAAATTATAAAAGTTTAATATGTTTGATTAGTTTAATTTTTTAGGTGAAAAAAGTGAGAAATTTTTCAACTTTTGTTATTTGATTGACATTATTTTTTATGGTAAATAAAGCAAAATCTAGCTATTTTAATTATAAAAAAAATCATTTTTTAACACATTTGTACTTAATAATAATAATGTTAATTTTTGGAAAAAAAAATCAATTAACAACAAAAAAAAGAATCAAACGTAACACAAATTACAAAAATAAGTTGCCTAGAAAAAAAATTCTACCCCTTAGGCTAGAAATCAAATTCCTCAATTTTGAGGAAAAACCATCACGTGACTAGAAATTGTTGAAATTAATTCCATGGAAAAATTGTCCAACCAAACAACTAAAGGTGAAAAATTGACATGAAAAATAGCATTTTTCATGGAAAATCAAGCTAATTAAACGCACCTTTAATCTATTCTGATTTCATGTGTAATCTCAAGCTTAACCATCCACTCACATTGGGTTGAGATGGCCCCATCATTGATGAGTGGGTCCCACTCCCCATGTGAGTGAGTGGTCAAACTTGAGGTTACACATAAAGTAAGTGTAGCATTGTTGAAAATATAAAAAAGTTCAACAAAGTTATAAATTCAAGTGTCAAATCAATGGCTGAGGTAGAAAGAAATTTAAGTAGACAGTAACAAGTTAACTAGAAAAAAATTTAAAACAAAATAAATATAATATAATATAATATGCTCAAATTAAGTTTAACAATAATTCACTCAAATTAAGCAAATCCAATTATAAGAAGAAAAAAATAAAATAGTAATCATTTAACATAAAATGTTAAAATATGTCATACTAAGGGTGTAGTTTCAAGTTCAACATAAGCGTTAAACATAAATATTAAAATATATCTATTCAACAATAATCCACTCAAATTAAGCAAATCCAATTATAAAAAGAAAAAAATAAATAGTAAACATTTAACATAAAATGTTAAAATATGTCATACTAAGGCTATAGTTTCAACATAAGAGTTAAACATAAATATTAAAATATATCCAAAACATTGAACAAACTAATAATGCAAACTAAAATTAATGTATTAATACAACAAAATTAGAAAGTCATAATACATATTTCAATTAGGACTACACAACCTTTAGTATTCAAATTTTTTTTTTCTTTAAATTTTTTCCCCCCAAAAGTTCAGGGGGCATGGACCCTACTGGCCCCGTGTGGCTCCGCCATTGTAAAATTATCGTGTAAAATTATCTTATTCTGAGAATGAATTTAGAAAAAACAAATCTTAAAGATTCTTCAGCGAATATAATAAACAAATTAATTGTTAGGTTTAATCTAAAGTTCAAAAATGCACTTATATGACTGCTAAAATGGCACTAAAGAAGTTTCCAATGCAAGCACAAGTCAATATTATTGATACAATTGCAAGCATTTTAAAGCAATTAATTAATGCAAATATTGCTTTCTTGCACATGAAAAATACCTGCACACATCTTGCAAGCTAAGTCCTTCCATTTTTGAGAGAAATTGCAATACTCTTATTTGCATTGTCACAATCAACTAAATCTAAATAATTTTTCTTTTTACAAATTAATCGAATAGCCAAAGAACAAACCCATCATGTATAATTCCATTGGTCTTTTCCCAGCATATATATAAAACACAAATCTTAAAGAAACATTCTACAAACTATGGCATGACAATATATGTTTATGTAAAGTCGTTAGTTGGAAGTAAAGAGAGAGCCAAATGGATCAAATTTACCAATTTTGGTCCAAGACTAGCGATAGTATTAGACAGAGGTTCGCAAAAGTCAATGTTTTCCCAAGAGGACGACTCCTTTTCTCGTAGTATGTGGAGTTGGCTTTCTAAATATCTTTTAAGACTGGCTTCTGAGATATTGATCAAACTAAGTGAAGCGTTTGTGTGCATGAATCTGTTGACGAGAAATCCTCCAAGAATCTGTTGATCTGCCTTCACAAGCTCTGCTATGAAAAATGGAAAGAGTAGTTTCACAAAAAGAAAATCAAAACTTTCTTCTCTGTTTTTCCCGCCTTCACTGGGCTGGGCGGCCTCCTGCCACTGGCGACAAAAATTCCCGACCATATAGCAAAGAAATGAGAAAGTAGTGCCATATGAGGATATAGTGATGATGTTTGATAAGATCCCTGAAGATAGTACAAGAACAAACAATTCGTGGTCCCTGACAATGTTGTTGTCTGGTATACCTCGTTCCTTCAGTGTGTTCTCGACTGCATCTAAACATTGCAGCTGTATTGTTATATGTGGTTGAATCAGTGCCATCTGAAGGGCCAGAAAGCAATCCACCTCAAGTGCAGTTTGAATTAGCGTACGAGCATCATCTTCATCCAGCAACAATATTTCACTACTTCTTACTGAGTATTGATCGATCAATTTCAGTACGTCCCTGTATTGGGACAACATCACCAATTTTTTGAAGACTGTCATCCAACAAATATGCAGAGGGTGGATGGATAGGTTACTATTCTCTTTCTTCGTTTCTTTCTCAATCGATTCTTCTTGGAAGCTTTCCCACCCTTCATCCCAGTCATCATTGCTCCAGCCGTGCCCAGCATCAGATGCCTCTGCAGCCATCTCACCTTCTTGGTCTATTCCATTCTTGAAGAGCCCCTCCCATTCAGTCAACATAGCCACCAATGTATTCACATGGGATTCAGTTGTTGCTGATTCTGATAATTTAAGAAAGCTGGAAACTGCAGATTCCACGGTAAGAAGATTTTCTGGCAAAATTTCTAGGTTCGCTGAGATAGTTGAAAGCAACTGAGATGATTTAAGGGCTACCAGGGTATTTGTAAGCCTGCTAGATGCATCTGGTACAGTTGGATCATCAGAAGTTTTCTTGTGATTTGCAGTTCTACTCTCCTGCAAATCATCCCAACCTTGCCAAGGCAATACATGGACCGGAGGCTCAGAAGAAGAAACATCTGAATTTCTCCTTCCACCAGAGATAAGCTGCATAACCTCCAATGCGTACAATCGAACATGGCTAGGCAGTTGCAAGTTATCAGAGAATACGACCATTCTATTCCAAACTGCACGTCTTACTTTATGCAGATCCTCCAAATCACCCTCCAATTTACTCAAGGACAATAAAAGAAAATGTAGATTCTGGCGGTTTAGTTGCCCACAAGCCAATTCCTGTAAGACAGTTTCCAGTATAGTTAAATAGAGGTTAGGAAGATCATGGAAATTAACAGGTTGGAACTGTGCCGCTAGTTCAGCAAATATGTGAGATACAGCTTCAAATCCACATCTTGAGAAAATCATTGCTCGGCAGAAATTTAAAGTTTCAACATCAACACCACCTCTAAGACCATAGCCCACATAGCTAATCATAGTGTCCCAACCCTGAATTGGTGATACTTTTCCATGAGTAAGCAAACGCAAGAAGACTTTGAAACATGTAATTGAACATTTAGAACACCAACTTTCATCTGGAATATACAGTGATGCAAAGTCCTCCATATCATTCATCAGTCTGAGCCAGAAATTTAGAAGCATAATGAGGCACTCTTGCTCAGTTGAGTCACCAAATATCTCTCGGGATTTCTTGACGGGTAAGATTACTCTGAAAAATCGCTTCGCGATGTCCACAACATAGGGATATTCAATATATCTAAGATAGTTCCTACAAATATCATAGGTTTGCTCAAGCTCATTAAAAAAGAAGCGGATATCTTCAGAGCTTTCAATGTGAGTTTCTCTTTCAGCTTTGTTTTCCAAAGTTGTCAACAAGTTCAGTACATGATGTCTATAAACAGACTTCCCTGATATAAGACCTTCAGGCGTTGCATCACCATGGAAACCAACAAGGTTCTCGACCATAATTGCTAATGCTTCCACGTTATTTTCGTCAATTTGAGCACAAACTTCATCATTGAAGCAATCAAAGTTCAAATCTTGTAACCTGGCAATGTTTTTGAAGTCCAGGCCTTCAATGAAGGAGACCCTGTTGCATTCTTGCTCAATAACCTTGTAGAAACCAGCTAACCTGAGAGCATTTGGATTCAGTACATCTTCGTCTACTTTTGGTGGCAGTTCTTTTGACTCTTCAAGCTGAATGTAGCAGTCAGAAAGCAGGCCATAAATAAAAGCAAGCTTCCGCTTGTCATGCCCATTGATTGCAGGGTAAATGGACAACACAGTGGTTTTTATTGCTTCAAAAGCACAGGCAAGTATATCATTTTTAAAGCCTGAAACTTCAGCGATGACATCATCAATGGTCCAAACCTTGGAAACAAGTATAGCATTCAGGTAATACAGGAGAACCTGAAAATAACAATGACAACAAAGGCACCTTTCAACAAATCAAAATGGACAGCCTTATTATTGATATATGATTTAGCAACATATATGCATACCTTGGTGTGATCCAGGCCGTAAGTGCGAGCTAATTCCAGAACATCCTTTATGACTTGCTTTTTCTCCAGCTTTACTGAATCAATAAGTGAAAAAACAACACTCTTCATATACTCCATATCGCCTGACAAAACGCGTGAAGTTTCAACACCAGGAATTATTTGCTCCAATACCCTTGATTTATCTGCTACATGCTTCTGTTCTTCCAATTTGACTTTCCATTCTTTCCAAAATGATGACTGTGCTTCGTGTACTTTATTGCGCTCATCTGGATTAAAAGACAATGTAAAGATTCAGTATTCTACTGAAAGAAAGTTAGCGTATAGAAGAAAATCGAAGAAATTCCTTCATCGTCCTAATGGAACAAATTAACTCTTGTATACAGTAGATAAAGCATGTTCTCAAAAAGATTTTATAAGCTATAAAAGCTTACTTGCACCAAGTGATTTGTGTTTCTCTCGGACTTGACTCAGCAGCAGCTCTGTCCTTTCAGCAGGATTTTTGCATTCAATGCCATAATTGTGTAACAAACTATATATCATCCCCACGTTCATGATGCTGGAAAATTCATCATAGTTTTTCCTAGTTCTCAGTTGTTCTTCAATAACTTCCACTCCATTAAAGGCATCAACAAGATTTAACAGAAAAGAACATCCCATGATATCTTCCCCTTCAGAAACAGGCGGTTCCATAATTGACTTAGCCAGGGAGGCAATCAAATCATCTCTCGGGATATAACCATTCCGCGCCAACCATGATAAAATAGTCATCACCGCTCGCATTCTTACACTAACATGGTGGATGCTGAACACAGTGCTGGAAGTAAGTTTTTTGCCAAATTCTGTATCTCGACTCAATTCGAGCAACCATGGGAGCTGTAAACGAGCAAAAGATACAAGTTTTCCATCTTCTCTATGAAGGGACTCCCAATCACATCCATTTTCCAGTGACAAATTTTTAGCAACCACAGAAAGTAAACTCTTCATGTTATGAAATTGTGATACCTGATCGTCAAAACAGAGGTCAACCTTTCCTGATATATCTCCTGAGATTGAGGAACCCTGTGATGAGAAAATTGAAGGCTCTCTTCCTGTCAACATAACCAAGGTTTCACATTGATCCTGCATGTCTAGATCTTTCCATTCATTTAGCAATTCACTGATTGACTCTTCATCACAGTGGCTCAAAGCAAAACCTAAAAGCAGCTTTTGAGATTTTAAGTCAATGCTCTCAAGGGCATGACTTCTGGCTAATGCAGCACACAAGTCCCAAGCAGAACCATGACCCTTTTTGGCCAACACGAGACAGAGATCAAAAGCCAGTTGCACGTCTCCAGCAATTGCTGCTTCTCTCGCAATAGCTTCCTGTACTGTTGATATGTCTTCCTGTGAGCTTAATCCAAGAAGTTTTGCAATCTCAACAAGTTCATCAATATTTAGATAAGCACCACTTTGAGTGGTAATTGCCAACTTAATGATTTCCATTGGATCTTTAATTTGCCTAAATGCCATTGGTAGAAGGTTTACCCCAAGATTTGGAAGTCTAACTGTGAGAGCATCAACAATATCAGCCTCTGCTCTGACATTTCTGCTGCTAGGAAAAATATTTAAACACTCCTTCGCCTTCCAGATCTGATAAAAATTGAAGAGATTTGTGAATTATCAAACCATTGGTGTCTTCTTTGAGATTATATTTCAATATGGTTTTTGAACTATTAAATACTAGTTTTAGTCTTTAGAACAACTGGTGCCCGGTAAAGGAAGGGAGATTTAAAAGAAATATCTATTTAGTTTCTGACTAAGCAACTGACAAAATCACCAACAAATGTAACGGTATACTGAAAAACGGGATGATGGGAGTTAATTTCTCATTCTACTTTGCAACTGCAGATCCAGAACAGCATAAGAAACTCACTAATTATTGCACTTCTTTCGATAAAGTGAAATTGTACAGGAAAAATTCCCACAGCATAACCCAATCACATACAAATCAACAAGAAATGACCACCAAACCATGATTTATAATTAAGCCATTGTTTAGTCCCCATTTCTTAAAACTCATTCACCCCACCCCACCCCAAAAAAAAATTTTATTATCAACCACATATTTCATGTGACCCACAACTTTTATTAACTCTTCAACCACATATTTCAGCAACTTTCATCACAATCTACTAAGTCTGATTTTTATCAAAACCAAGCCGGGACTGAATTATCCTTTGTCACTCGTCACTATGAAAAAAGACACTGCCAGAGAAAAGCAGAACATACATCATCCCAATAGGCACATAGTAAGAACTAAGAAGGGAACTGAAACAGAATGGACTCGTAAAGGGAGAAAATACTACCTCCGGGCAAGTAAGACTTGGTGCTGAGTAAAAGTACTCTCGTGCAGCTTGAACGACAAGACTTTCGGCCTTATCTGGTGTCAAAGCTACAGAATTGGAACCTTTCAAATAATTCCTTGCTAGCGAAAATTTCCCTGCTTTAAGCAATGCCCTGCAGAACTCTGTCAGTATGTACTCCAGATCTAGAAATGGAAATGCCTTTTCTTGCAGAGACTCCAAATCACGCCACATGCTTGCCCAGTCATTATCTGATTGACCTGACTGCCGACGGATAAATTTGGAAAGTAGAAGACGGATTATCTGTTTTACACCCTTTACATCTGAATGGACATCCAGGAAGAAACTTATGGGCTTTGGGACCTGAACCAACAAAAACCATCGTCAACATAATGCAATGCTTCAACAATGGGCATTTTCTATCAACCACTAATAGAATGATATTAACTTAAACATTGTTCATTAGGTAGAGACAAAAAATCGTGTCTAAGAGCAGAATCTCGGGACTATAGCCGCCATTTGATATCTTTTTGAGTGAAGAAAGCAGGTTGGAAGGGAAACTAAAAGAAGGAAACCCTGAAAAAAAGTTACTGGCGACAGAAAATTGGTAAACCAGACTTTTTATAAGTTGACCATATATGTATATATATTCCCCGATGATAAGAACGAAGAGCTTTTTTATGCATTTTACATCACTTACTGCGTGCAGTGAAAATAGCAGTACTGGGTGGAAAATGATAACCTCATTTTGTCTCAGAAAAGAAAAACATATGGTCGGAGACTCAGCCGTTAAACCTTGATCAGGCTGGTGCAGTTACTATATGAAAACAGATGCGATTCACTCTCTTGCAAGATTCATCTCAAATCATTGACATCTAGTGAGATAAAGTGAAACCAGGCATAAGAAGAAGGGTAAAGAATCCCTCTGGAAAACAAGTTTTCCTTGTAGACAGTTTTTTTTTTTCTTTTTCTTTTTCTTTATTGCGACAATTGGGAAGAGATTTCTAAAGTTCTAAATGACATGAAACAAGAACAATATATAGATAAACTAATTTTAAATCCCAACATGAATCTAAACTAACGACGAAACATTCCCAGTACTACAGATGTTTAGATACCCAGGATAACTAATGAGTGTGGCCGGATGCATTCAGGTACAAATACAAGGAATGAGTGGAAAATGTCAATACAAAAAACCTGCTAAAGAATCTTAAGATTCTGTTTGTTAAAAGTTTTTTGTTTAAAAACATGTTTTATTATGTTTTTTAGGTAAAATGTGTGGTTGAAAAATGAAGAGAGAAAATGTGTGTGGTTAAAAAGTGATTTGGAAAATTGTGTACGAAAAAACATGTTTAAAAATAGGTTTGCCAAACGGAGGCTAAAATTTTGGAAAAGAAAATTATGGGAGCTATCAAAGTCTACCTGATAATAAGCCAAAAATCTTCCTGCTTCAATATGGCCTTCTGCAAGTTTGAGTCTTTGCTTGAGATCCTCAGCTTCATCTGTCAAATCTCAGACATATTCAGTTTTATTAAGAACTACAGTATTCTTCCAAATTTAATAATTTATTGAACAATGATAATTATTATGATACTGTGGGTTTCCATGGGAATCCAACTACACATTTTTTCACACATCATTTTCTAACATCCGGAACTTTTTTCTCTTTTTTCATCAGCCAGAGAAATAAATTAAATGAAAGTAGAGGATTCTCGGGATGTTATTATGCAATGCTCCTTTTTCCAATGTTTTTTTCGTTTTTTGTCACTTGATTTTTGTGAAAACTGAAAAGGACGAAAAATATTTCACAGATCAACTATCCAAAAAAGACTGAATTCAACTGTTGATGGAACTTCATCTATTTTAAAGTAATTATTTTTTGTTCCAAAATTTAAAAGGGCATGAGAAGTATCAACAGTTCACTTATGGAAAGCTCACAACAGAAAAACATACGGTTCTTAGAATACTATGAATCTAAAAAACTATGTCAAAATTCTATTCACGTTTCAAGAATAAGATCATTTTTTTGCCAGGTATCCAACTTTACAACTTTCTATTTAGATTTAGCCTCCATTTGCTAACACTGTTTGGTTTATAAACTTGTTTATTTATGATTTTGAGGTAAAAAGTAATGGTTGAAAATTGGAGAGAGAAAATGTGTGTGGTTAAAAAGTGGTTTGGGAAATTGTGTTCCGTTACCAAACGGAGGCTTAAGTACCAAGGGTATCTTCGTTGCTGTCCACATGTGAGCAGGTTAAACTAATTACACAACCTTTTGCTTTTCGTACATCAGCCTAACAGTAAGGAAGTAGAGTTTCTTGACAATTGATATCTTCAAGGTAACATTTTATGGTCCAAAATCCCACCCTCGGTTTTTTCTCTACCAAGCCTTTTTCCTTTTTTTCTCATTCTTTCTTTCTTTCTTTTTTTTTTTTTTTTTTTTTTGGGGGGGGGGGGGGGTGTATTTGGGATGTAATATTTGGGGCGTATACTCCTGCAACCATTACCAACGTTATGTAATGGAGGAGGTGATATTCCACTTAAACATAAGAGCTCACTCCAGATGCAGTAAATTAACAATTTTGCAATGCCGTTAAATTTCTAGGTCCAATAAATTAAATGAAAGGGTAATTTTAATTCTTTTAAAATTTACTTAATCAGGCTTAATATGTACTTGCTTGAGAAACTAATGAAGAAGAACAGCTACTTGTAAGCAAGCTTCAAATAACAAACCATTATGTGAATGCAGCCTCCTACTTTAGATATCTTTTGTGAAACAATTAAATGTGTGTATAGTATATGGATATTGCCTATTAAGCAATGCTAACACAACAACTTTTTTGGAACATTAGACAATAAGTCAAATGGGAAAAGTACATAAATATGTGCTATGTGTCACAAGAAAGCTCCTATTCACCAACTTCAGATAGCAATTTGATTTCCTAAAGTGCAAAAAGAGTCAGAACCTAAAATATGACTTCAAAACCAATTGAAAAGGGAAAGGAGAACTTCATCCTTATGCCTCAGTTTGAGTTTCATTTTCCTTTACTAAAATTTTACTTTTGAAAGTCAAACATTAATTTTAACCACACATTTTATAGGAGCCACAAGTACTGCCCATTTATTCACCACCATTTCTTCAAAAGTAACTTTTTAGAAAAAAGAAATGAAACCCAAACTGAGGTTATGAGTTCAGTTCTAACAAAAAACCTAGTCAAAAAATTCATTATAAAAAGAAATAAATAAAGTGATTGTTCAGAAGTTGTGCGTCAACGGTCAATGGGCCAAGTATGCAAATTAGAAATGACATAACGGGAATAAAGATCCATTATCCTCTTTCAAAATAATCCAAAAATTGACTCCAAGAATCAATTGCTCTTCAGAAAAATTTACCTTGTATATTTGGAAGTTTAGACAAAATTGCAGACATGGTACCCCACCTATCTACAGCAGAGCACAAATATATACACTGGACAGCACAGTCCACCGCTTCAGCTTCATCCCTGAAAAAGTGATTGTCCTCAATGTCCCTGCACCCTTCTTCAATGACCATTAAGCATGTGTCTAATTTATTATCAGCAATCTCTTTCAGCCATCTAACCAGAAATGAATCAGTCATCTTATCTAATATCGAATGATCACAAGTAACTTCGTCGCCAGGAATTGTGGTAGCTAAGGGAAACCTCCTTTGCATAAATGGAATTGCTTTTTTGTGTAATCTTGCAATTACATTATTCTCTTTCACACCCAATAGCATCGATTTGAACTTTTCATAATCAGGAAGTTTTTCCCAGGCAACAAGGCTCATAGAAAAGTTAATCTCATCTACACTGTCGTCTGAATAAATAAGCTGGTGCAAGTAAGAGACATCCTCAAGGAATGGCTGTAAATCACAAATTCCCTTACGACATGCAAAATCAACCAAGCACATGGAAATGTCTAGTTGACCACTTAAGGTATCAATATCTCTAGCTCTTCCCTTATACCAAGAAGAAAGTTCAGAAGTGGATGGCCAATGAAATTCCATGCATTTCAGCACAATGAGTTCAGTTCTTATCTGGATCCAGCTCTCATGATTCTTAGGGAGTTTTCGAATAAAAATTGTCATCTTATCACATTCAACCCAATCTGCTTCCCGGAGTACAATACTTGAAGGAGCAGAAGTTCCAGGAAGCAGCTGCCCATAAGTTTGAACTGGAATGGTCTCAGGGATAGCTGCTAAAACTTCCAACATTGAAGGAATCAAAGAATAAAGATGACGTTTAAATAGAAGATTCAAGGCCCCAATCTTTCCATCCCCTGCAAGTGCTAATGCAGCTTCCCTAACGGTAACATTCCGGAATTTCTTGTACTCCTGCACAGAGAACCTGCAAAAAGCTAAGTCATTAAGTTGCAAGTCAGTAGAAACCATATGAATAGGGTACCCATGCAGGAAATGACTGAAGAGACATAGGTAATGCAGCCACATTGTGCTGCATTCTTCAGGCAAGAATCTCAAAGAAATGGGTAATAATTTTGATAATAAAACAGAATCTCACCACTTGGAAAACAAAATATATTACAAACAAAGAAATCTTGACTGCTGGTACCTTCCACATAAATAGAGAATTATCTGAGGGAAACATTTGGAAGCAATTCAAGGGAGAATTATGTGTTGCCAAATTCTTTGGATTTATAATTTAACAGTCTTTGGACTCATAGATCTCATCCTTTCATGAAACATAAGAAATTATAACAATAACATTTTGAGACAACTTAGGCAATAAATATTTTGTTTCTAAACGAAATTTAAAGCAATCAATTTGAATTGTTGTGGCATATGGGTTAAATTTACATCACATTTAAATTCCTCCAAATTCAACGTACTTGAGAAGTCAAATCCTGCCAAAGAAGTGCCCTGAGAGAACAATGTTGCACTATACGCATGCATGCATGCATACACATGTTGAGGCAAATGTTTCACGTACTTCATTATCTTCCTCTATATATATAAATGTAAAACCAATTTTCCGATAGGAACAAACATTTTTCCAAAAACAAGGAACTCGGACATGACATAAAGTAAAACTCAAGAACACTTGAGTGAGTTTTGACATACTTTCTTAATCAAACATCGATGTAAATGCCTGCATACATACATACAACATATCCCCTCAAGATTGAGACACGTGACAAACATATATACAATATGGCAAAAACATGTACTGTGGCAAATAATAGTACATTTAAAACAGCTTTATCTATATAAAAAAAAAAAAAAAGCCAAATTTATGATTAAAATAATTTTTTAAATCATCGTATGTCCTTAAGAAGATTCTACTGTTAGACTAATTGACTAGTGAGAAAAATCTCAAAGCTTGCTCATCTTCACCAGAAAAAAGGATTAAGGATGGCTTAATGAAAGGGAAACACCTGATTTCAGCAATCAAATTCTCTCTTATGCTCATACAACAAAAAAATTAATTTTGTGAGTTTTGGTTTTGGTTTATACTTTATAACTTGAAGCCTACAAAAGTGTTATACACTTCATTAGAACAGGAGTTGATTGTTGTGTTGTGTGGTTCAGCATTTCACAAACTTTCCACAATCTGAGTTGATTAAGACTAACTTGGTCAAGTAAACTCGAGTTTTCATCAATTTCAAGGATTGAAAAGTGATAAAGAAAGACAGAAAACTTTATAAATAAGCCTTTGTTTGATATAATTATAAAATAACTCATTTTTCTACAACTCAATTTTGACCACTCATTTTTCACAATAAAATATTCTACACATAAACTCAAAACTTGTCTTTCATTTTCAATCACACAATATCACATCAATCATTATTAAAAACAATTTTTTTACCAAATAATGTACATCAAACAGAGGCTAAATCATAAAACCACTTCCATGAAAGGTAATCTGAGACGGTGCATTATCACCTGCCCATGTTTATCCCAAGAAATGTCTCCAGCCTGTCTCTGAACTGCAACAACTTCAGCCTTGCCATCCGAAAATCCCAAATCTGGCCAGATTCGTCATTCTCTAAGTCTGAAAACCTGTAAGAATCTGTTAGGCGGAGTCCGAAAGAAAGTAAAGCCCTCAGCGCATCTTCTGTTGATCCAACTCTTTCCAAACACTCAGAAACTAGGAAAGCCCGGTCCTTGATATCGGGCAGTAATGTCTTTATCTCATTTACTCCTTGGACAGAAGATAACCATTTAGATTTCAACACTTCATCTTTGTCCAAATTATGACGATCGGCAAATTCAAGAGCTGCCTGATACCTTTGGCTAGTAATTAATTTATCATACATTGCAGGAACTGATATTTCAGAAAATGAAACTAAGCTCCATCGAAGTCGGGAAAAATCGAACTGGTTAGATTTATCTATTGTGACTGGTTCAAATCCAGTGCCCTTGTGTTCGGATATTTCATTGCTCTCATCAGATGAAGTATTTTCTAAAAGGAAAATATGCCCCGGAAACTGTCGTGCTCTTTCTAAGAGGGGCACTGAATATAAACGATTGTTCTCTGGCAATTTGACACAAGTAAGAATTCCAATCATGGTGATGGTGCCATTTCTTTTTGCAATAGTAAGGACGTTATCAGACCACCAAGTAAAATCAACTATATCATTTATGAATTCTGTGCCACTACTTGACATCTCAATTACAGCCTCTGTGTTATAGCTCTTGTCAAAAGATAATTTTGAAAGTGAATGCTTCTCTTCATCATTTTTAAACATATACAAGTGTCCTCGCATATCTAGAGTAGCAACAAAATTTCCTTGTGGCGAGAGTAGCACCTTTGGAGATGTCAATTGACCATGATAAGCAGTTGATATGGAATATAAACCTTCGAACTGAGTAAAGGTAATTGGCTCCATATCTAAGTTCCCATTTTTTCGCCAAAGAGAAACAGAGCAAGATCCTGGTGCAAAAATATGTTAAAATATATAAAATGGACAAAAAAGCATTGCTTCTGTACCGACCTAAAATTAACTATGCAATTTTTGGGATAACCTTTTTGTGTGTGTCTGTTGGTCTTTTTTTCTACTTCATTTTTTTTCTTTTTTTGGGGGGTGGGGGGGGGGGGTGTGAGAGTAGGTAAAAAAGTTCCAAAGGAATTGCTGCAGAGTCATTAAAATAGAACGAAGAGTGCAAGCATACCAGTGCTGCAAGTAGATGTCGTTTCGACATCTCCAGAACTACTGATTACAGCAAACAAGTCAGGATGATAATCCAAGCAGAAAACATTCTGAGGGAACTGCTTTGAACTCAAGCTGTGTGCTGACAAAATGGAGGCACTTGGATCCTTGCTGATCTCTATATCATGCGTTGAACCATCTGATATTAGAACACTGAATGTGCACCTACAAAAAGGATCATCTAGTAAAGTCAAAACATATTGGGAGGCAAGGCCAGTGCAAATATAAAACATAAACACTGAAGAGAAAATCTCAAATAAAACTCCAAACACTCACAAGCAAGATTTCTTCATATAAGCGTCGTCCAGTACAACCAAGCCTACAATTGGTAAAGAGGCATTTAAATGCCTCTTTGTAAACCTGGTTATCTCTTCCCCATTAGCTTTAATGAAGTAGAGTGTATCAGTATCATCAGCAACTCCAAGAACCTCATGAGCTTCTGACCAAGTTCCACAGGTGAAAGTGCCGGCATTCCCACCTACCCAGATCAGAATCAGCACGGAAGGTAAATAATATACAGATAACATGATCTGAACATCACCATTAGATTAGCACATATTAATGCTTCAAAAAAGTCTTGCAAGAAAATTACACCTTATGCAGCAATCCTTCCAGAACCCCTCCACATCTAATATTCCCATGTGATGCAATGTAGATGAAAACCCCTTTTCAATCACACTCATTTCCCCAAATCACTTTTCTACCACACATTTTACCACGAAAACATCACATTCTTTATTTATAAACAAAAAAAAAATTACCAAACAGAGGCTAAATCTTACTGTTGAACATTCCGACTGGCTCCTGGTAGTCATTATCCTTCTGTAAAATTGTTATTTGATTTCCAGATGCTACAGCAACATGGTCACCACTTGCGGTGATGAATAAGGATGCTAATCGTCTTAATCTTCTCGGCTGCCTATACTCACTCCATTTCTCTTTAAGTTGAGAAATGCCTGCCGGATATAAGAATAGAATGTTGCATCAGTAAGAAACAATTAACATAGATACAATGACCAGTATGGCATAGAAATTCAGCTAAGCCCGTGAAACCAAGAAATTGATAAATTAAACTGTGTAAGAAGAGGACAAAGAAACATTAATCCTTATTATACAGAGTGGAATTTCTTTTTCCATACAGAATCGCGGCAAGAAAAAGACAACTTCACTCCAACTTAATCCAATTTAACTGTTTTTAAGTCCACGATCGGCGATCAACAAAAGAACATGTATACATATTTAAAACCGGTGAAAAACACAATCACCTCGAATTGGAAGATATGAAAGTAAACTCCCTCTGCCACCTTTGTTTAGCTGAAATCGTCAAAATGAAGTAATTTAATTAACAAGAGTCAGAGAAAATGTAATTCCACATTAAATATAACTCAATTAAATAGATTGTACCTGCAGTTGAGGGGGGTAATTGGAGGAGTAAGGTCTGGAAGCATGATTACGAGACTCGAAAAGGATTTCTCGTACGGATTCCTCCATGTATATACGTATATACCTACAATTTATAAATAACAGCTAACTTCCGGGGGGGTTTTGTCAAGATCTCAAACCCTAAGACCAAAAAAGCGCACGGAGTTTTCTGCATACCATTGGAGAGAGAGAGAGAGAGCATGGGAGATTTCGCTCTCGAGATCGAGCGTCTAGCTATGAAATTTTGTAAAGAGGCCCGGTTCAGTTTACTCTAGTGAAAATAGCCGTCTTTCTTTTTCATTTTTATATTTGGCCACATTTGGTAAAGGGTAATTGACACAAAATGGTTCATACATTTGATATTCATTGTACAAAACGTCTCAACGTTCAGATTTTTGACACAAAACATCATAACATTTACAATTTCTTGTGGGAGACGTCCTTTCTAGTGGCTGGGAGTGTGTGGCGTTTGGAAGTGTTAGCGATGGTGGCGTTTTATATGGAGTTTGGGATTGGGGTGGGGTGAGGTGAGGTGTATAGGAAGGAGAAGACGAAGGAGAGTTCTTTGGGAGTAATTTGATGAAAATAACAGAAATGACATCTTCCGCAATAAATTGTAAACATTAGGACGTTTTGTGTCAAAAAAACTCAACGTTTGGTCGTTTTGCACAATAAATGTCAAAGGTAGAAACGTTTTGTACCAATTACCCTTTGGTAAACTAGTAAACTGCTTCTCTTGTTTTCAGTCATTCTCAGATGAACTGGTGCTGGATTGTGAGTCGCACCAGATTTTATTTTTAGTCGATTTTATTAGTGTCAAATATAAATTAATCCAAAGCGTGAAATATGAGTTAATCCCAACTCAAAGTACCAGTTTGTTAAAATATTTTTATCTCATAACTAAGCAAAATCATATGAGAATAATTAAAAAAAAAATCTGTCTTTTTTTGTTTTTGTTTTTTGTTTTTTCCCCCGTTTGCTAAAATATTTCTATCTCGAGACTAAGCAAAATCCTATGAGTATAACAAAAAAAAATCAGATAGAAAGGAAAATAAATTCTTTTTTTTTAGTTTGTTTATTTGTATTTTTTTTACTGTTGTCAAATTAGCAAGTGTTCGGCTATAGGAAAAATGGTTTATAAACCATTTGCACGCATTACACTGCTCACCCACGTGACCCACAACCATATCAAATTCAAAAAAACTGTACAGTCTGTACTGTTGAAGAATCTCTGACCACAACCCCCGCCCCTAGGCCAGTACACCCCAATTCATTTCTTCTTCAGACGAAACATAAACAGCTCCTCAGCCTTCTCGACCCATGAAACCCACGACCCGTCAAGAAACCCGTCGGAAATTGGAACTCCTCCGTCGCCGTCTACAAGTTCGTCAAATGGATCCCTCGAATTTGAACAAGGTCAGTCGTGTTTACCATTTTTCTTCTCATTTACAGTGACTGAGGGTTATAGCAGTTGTATTTTTTTTTCCAGTTCACCCACTACCCTGCATACAACACCAGATCGTCACCCAACAAGAACGCGAACGGAAAGGGAAAGGAGACCGTAGGTAGAGTAAGTTGGAAATGGAGTGCTGAGAGGAGGGTCATGTTCTTCAATCTCTGCTTCAAGGAATTGCACAACGGGAAGCGATATGGGGCCAATTTCAAGAATGAAACGTGGAAGAAAATGGCGCAGTCACTCAACGCCGCTTTTGGTGAGACCTGCATGTACACCCAAGTTTGCAACTACTGGAATGCAGAGAAAGGATTCTGGAGCATAGCCAATTCCCTTCGTTCCGCTACAGGCCTTGGATTCGACCCGTTCAATGATACTATCTCTGCTGACGATGATTGGTGGGATGAGGCGATTAAGGTGACTACCATTATTGAACGCCATTGTTTGTGTCTGATATATTTCTTGTTCTCCAGTTCACGGATTTGGTGCTCTAGTTTACGGATATGATGAAACATTTTGCATTCCCCATTTGGTTGAGTTTGATTAGGGGAGGCAGAGATATCATTATTAGCGGTTGGTGTTTTTATTGCACATACACCTCCTTGCATTGGTTAAGGAATACATTCAAAAGTTAATACACTGTGTGTAAAGAATTACTCTGTGTGCTTTGTTGATGTCTCGAATCTGTACTCGTTTGATGTCATGGTAATTGCTCCTGCACAAGTCGTATATTTGCAGTGCCCTGCTAGTGATGCCATGAGGTTGTGTTTCATATGAAGTTGAGAATCCTTTTTGATTTCCACCTACTTGTGTCACGAGATGCTACCCATTTTTTTAGGAGACGTCTGTGATATTGCAAGTATAGTAATTGCAATCTTCGACAGTTCTTGTGGATACTTTCTGGGAATTTTATTTTGCCTTCAATTATATATTATTGGTTCTCACAAGTTTCTTCCTTCATATAGTTTTCAAACGTAACATTGCAAACTTGCAGTACACTGTCCAACATAACTAAAGAAATGTATTATTGGAATTGTAGGTCAATTGTAGCACAATGTCATTGATAAGTGTGTTTTTACACACTTATTTAGTTCCTAAATTAGCACTTTAATTGACAAATTGAGCAAATATCTACTTATAAATTGTGTTTATCTTGTACAATTAGGTACAAACTCAATTGGAAAGCAAATGGACAAGATTGAAGTGCAATTGAGCTTAAAGATGAGCAAATTTGACGTTCAAGGACCAAAGTGAAAGAAATCGAAAGTTTGAGGACTAAATTGCAACATCCCAAAAAGTTGAGAACCAAGGTTTACTACTCAAATTCAAGGAGAAAATCACAATAGAAAGCGAAATGATTGCTTAATTGATGAACTTGAGTGCAAATGGATCAATCGCACACAAAAAGTAAAGTTGGGGACCAAAGTGCACAAGTGTCAAAAGTTGAGGACTTGGGATGCAAAATCAAAGTTGAGGGACTTGGCAGCAGTTTAAAATCTGATTTCATATTTTTCCAAAGAAGTATTGAGCTGGGCACATAGATGAAGAGAAAAATAAAGTTTGGGGACCATTTTGCTCAACTTCCAAAACTCAAGGACCAAATGTGCAATTTTAGAGAGACAAGGACAGGAGAGCATGGCTAGAACGTGCTTACTGCTGGCAGCATGGGCAAATGACAAGAGAGTATGGGCAAAAGCTGGATCGTGCAAGAGCTGAGCATGGGGAGAACCAAAAAGGCTGGAAGCATGAGAAGAAAGCTGTGCTGAAACGGGGATATATACACAAAAACAGAGAGAAGGAAACCGGGGGGTGCATATAGGAAAAGCAAAGGAACCGGGGCTGGCTGCACTGCTGCAGAACTGCTGAAGAGAGAGGGAGTGACACCCTGCTCTTGGAAGCACCTGGGAGAAGCTGGACTGTATTATTGCTGGAGATTTATACTGCTGTGCTACTGCTGGAGCTGAGGCCATAACTGGAAGAAGAAGTTACTGGTTCAAGGCTGAAGAGCTGCTGCCTACAACTGGAAACGTTCTGCTGCAACTGATGTAGTGAAACCAGAGGAAGAATCTGTTGGTGAAACAAAGAGAGTGCTGCTTCTGGATCTGCTACTGCTGTTACCAGAGGAAGGAGTTGGTTGCTGGCTGCTAAGGGGGAGTTGCTGGTTATTTGGAGCAACTGGTCTACTGCCTTGGGGGTATTATTCAAGTACTGGAGATTGGAGATCACTGCGGCTGCTGCTGCTGAGATAAAGGCAGCATACTGCTGCTGCTGGAAACTGATAGACACTTCCTGGATTGCTCACACTTCATGCTGGACTGATTAACTAAAAAAACCAGACTGGTGTAATTGACTGCTGCTGAAAGAGGCTGCAAGGGTGCTGCTGCTGAGTGCTGGCTGGTGCAAGGTCTGCTGGTGCTACTGCTGTTAACCAGACTGGTACTGGTGCTACTACCTCTGGAGCTGAAGGTCTGCTGCTGGTGCTGATATGAAGCTTGGCCTGTGACTGCAATGGAATAGATGATGACTACCATGGCTGGAATTGGAATGGACTGAATCTGGTTCTAGCTGGATCTGAAGGAATTGAGATGGAGATGGGACTGAATTGATGGTTCAACCTGGGAGCAGGGACTGAAATCCAAAGAAGTGAAAGGCTAGGTGCTGAGGAAGAAGTTGCAATGAAGCAGGTTGCGGCTGGACGCAACTCAAGCAGCTAGCCAAATTCACAATCTTCAAACTCCGGGTTGTAATTTTATTATCTATCGCTTTTTCTTCCATCATGTTTAGCTAAATTTTGCACGTTGGGATTTATGGAATGATTTTAACCTAGCTTGGATTAATTTTAATATTTGCTATTTGATTAAATGCTTATTTCATGTGTGTTTGTTATTGAGATTATTACATGTGTTTGCTTGATCACCAAATATGTGTTTTGTGAAGTGTATGATAATCGAGAGATATTATGCATTTTAGACCAAATAACAAATGCTCTAGGTTCTTGTTAAGGATAGAGATATACCTTAAACCCTAGATGATCCATTGAGCTATTTTCACAAAGAGTTAATGCAATTGATTGGGCCTTAATCGACATAGAGATATAGTAGGTTAGACCAATTGATTAGGGTTGATTTCACTCGAGAGAGGTAATTGACTAAACTTGGAAAATCGGGTCTAACATTGTAAATGAGTAATTTATTAATTTGCATGTTGAGAAATTAATTAGGCGACGGTTAAATGAAATCATGAATCCCAACCATTTTATCTTTTATTTTCCTTATTTTAATTTAGTTTAACAATCTTTTCTTTAAATTAGAATTTACAAAAATCCAACTTTTAATTGTGTGTTTCTTTTATTGTTAGAATTGAATTAATTAAAGTTTTATAATCTAAAGTAAACATTCCTCGTGGGATCGACAATCCGGACTCAAAAAGTCCACTTTATTACTTGTACGCGACCCGTGCGCTTGCGGTACACTATTTTGAGCAAACAGTCATCATTATGTTCCTGCATATAGTTTTCAACCGTGACATTGTATTACTGGGATTGTAGGTTTATATAAACTGTAGGTTTTTTTAGCACACATAACTGGTTGAAGTCGGGGAAAAAAATATAAGTTGTAACAATAAACGAGGGATTGGGCAAATGAATATTTCCTTCGAAGAAAACAAAAATTGTACTGGTTGCATTCTGTTGACAAATATTTGGGAACATGGTAAAGTTTGAAATGATACGTAACTACCCATTCGTCGTTACATGCAGGTACTACCAGATGTGAAGCCAATTCGCAATAAAAACATTGTCGAAATTCTCAACTACGGAGACATACTATTCAAAAGTGTTACTGCAACTGGTGAGCACGTCACCTACCCGGCTACTTCCTGCGGTAACCAAGACATAACAGATTTAATGGACCGGCTCGATTTGAACGTCTAACCACTTGTTGCGGATGATGCGGGTTCATGCTACCCAACTACAATTCAAACACCAACTACAGGAAGCACGGTGGGTAGCAAAAGGAAGTCCGTTGACACTGGACCGACCCAGGCTAGGAAGAAAATTTTGGTTGAAGGGCAACAGTTGATCGGCGCATTCAATTCAGCTGTGCAGTCAAAGTTGCGAAGTGAAGCATGTAGGGCAGTCATGGACCATGCACCAGATGTGGATGCTTGCATGCCATTCCTGAAGGAGATAATGGCTTTCGACGACGAGCTTTTCATGTACGGTGCCACCCTACTGGAGAGCAACGAAACGTATGTAAGAACATTTCTTCGCATGGAGACACTAGACATGAAAATTCAATGGCTCCTATACATGCAGCGAAAGGGTATCATCTAATTTGATTACACATGCGAATTAGTAGGTGAGCACGTAATATGCTTTACCACATTGTGCCATTCCAGTATTTTATTCATTTCTTCGGTCACTACGTAGGCGAGGAGACGTGTTGAAACCTATTAATTAATTAACTTGTATGTGGCTATGTCATTGGAGTTAATGTATGAGAGAGCAAATAGTTATGTCTATGTAATTCAATTTAACTAGGTTGTTTATTTTTTTATGGATGTGTTGTCATGTTACTTTGAAATGGCTAAACGAAAAAAAAATTAAAAATTCATCCTTTCTAATTATACAAGCCGACATAGTCCATCACACTAGGCTTATATTTTGTAGTACACGTAAATTCATCCCTCAAGGCATACCAACCACAACAAGCGTTAAAGAAAGTAGTTGAACCACTCATGTTAGTGAAAACAAATGCATGTGTAGAATATGGACGTGAATTGTGACCAAGGATAGTATATTCCACGTGATTGGCATTAAGGGAGGTCAATATAGTTTGTTAGAATAGTATTTTGTATTCAATGCACACAGCCCAAATTTTCCTATAAATTCCCTACAAAATCCGGTGTTTTAGTAGGCATAAGCTAACCCGCATAAGCTGTGCTTCTGCCATTCATAAGAGTAGAAGTGTTGTTACTTTTTTTCCAGAAAAGAAACATGACGTCTTTATCAGAAATATTATCTGAAATCCAACGTCTGCGAGTTGAAGACGCTTCTTGGGTAGAATTTTGCTCAATGGCCACGCTTGTTATGCAGTTCGCTTTTGGTGAAAATGCTCTACTACGGGATGCACTGGATTCGTAGGCGAATATTGGCCAAAATTTGGTAGATCGCGTTTTAGCTCAACAAAGCGAGCATGACTGTTTGCAGTTATGTCGCATGCGACCTCCCGCATTCAGAATGCTAGTGGCGCACTTACGACAACATTACGAGTTGAAGGATTCAAGGTATATTTCAGCGGAGGAGAGACTTGCATTTTCATTGTTTATCCTGGGACACTCAGTTGGGATGAGATTGGCGCATATTTTCTTTGGTCATTCGACTGCGACGATACACCATCATTTTCACCAAATTTTGGAGATGTTGAGACGTTTTTCACTTGAAATGATACGTTCACATCCAAATTACCTGCTGGGGGAAGGGTGTCATGCACCAACAGACCCGAGACACGCGCCATTTAAGGTATCTTTAAATGTTTTTAGTTTGCGTCGATGTCACCCACATAATAAGATGAACCAAAAAAAAATTGATAATCTCATATTGGTGTAAATGTAGCATTGCATTGGAGCCATTGATGGAACCCACATACCTGCAGTACCACCGGCTGATGGTGCCCAACGGTATCGTAATAGACATGGTGAATTCACACAGAACGTACTGGATGTGGTTGATTTTGATATGTGTTTTACGTTCGCGGGTACTGGCTGGGAAGGATCAATCCATGACAGCAGGATGTTGCAGTCCGCAATGGATACTCCTAATAGCAGATTCCCCTTCCCATTGGGGGAGAAATATTATGTCGTCGATTCTGGATTTCCAAACAAACGAGGATTCCTGGGGACCATATAGAGGTCGAGATACACGGTACCACATACAAGAGTTTCGTAGAGCAAGGAACGCAGAAGCACGCCAACCACGAAATCGGGAAGAACTATTTAACTACATGCATTCGTCGTATGGGAATGTTGTTGAAAGAAGTTTTGGTGTGCTGAAAAAACGCTTCATTATTCTGCAACGCATGCCTGACTACGAATTTCGTTCGCAAATATCAATAGTTCTAGCGAGTATGGCAATACACAATTATCTTCGCAAAGTGGATAGACATGATCCCGGTTTTTTGGCTGCGATGCATCCTGAATACATACCAGTCGAACCTGATGACTTCGTAAGGGAACGACAATGCAATATGCATCCGCAAACTGCACACGAACGACATGAGTGGGATCTTGTTCGAGAGAACATTTCGATTGCATTATGTGAAATGTAGTCATTTATTAGTGTAGTCGTTTTGTACGCCCCTCAATGTTTTTTCCGTAAGAAATCTATTCAGCATTTTCTTTTGCCTTCATTTGGTAATACTGTTTGGTTTATAAATTGGTTTATTTATGATTTTGAGGTAAAAAGTAGTGGTTGAAAATTGGAAAGAGAAAAATGTATGGTTAAAAAGTGGTTTGGGAAATTGTGTTGTTTATAAACCAAAAAAAATGACGGTTACCAAAGGTTCCAATACGTATTTTGCGTCCAATCCTCAGAAATATTAGGGGTTGGAAATAAATAAATAAATAAAGTAACAAACATAAAAGACGCCTGAAGTCCAAAAACATGATTATCACCCTTGACTATTCAACTTGAATTTGTGAGTAGAAAAAAAGGGTAGTCCTTGTTGTGGGCCCACAACTATGCAAGACATTTTATTTGACCAAGTTGCATTATTATATGAATTCTCAGGCACATACTGTCAGAAATTATGTCGGACTGATGGATGGTCATCCCGATGCGACAGTTGGCTTGCAGATAAGAATGTGGTTTATAAACCACTGTATTAATCCATCCGAACAAAGTAAAATTAGATAATTAACTTTAAGGTACGAAAGCAACCAACCAAAATTGAATAGTAATCTTTGAAGAGACTCTTCTACTATAGGGGGATAAAGCTATAGGTACCGTAGATGGGTACCGCGATATGTACCACGAGTTACTGTAGCGAAAATATCGCAATAATTTTGCCCTCCGAAATATCGTTATTTCAATAGCTAAAAAACTAGAAAGATGAAATCGTGAAAATAAACTCGTTTCTTCTTGAAGGAAAATTCCAAGCCCATTTTCCACAAAAATCGGCCCTTCTCACATTGCTTTCAGACTGCCTTGTCGGAGACAAAGATCAAATCTAAGCATCTCATTCTCTTTCTCATGGATTTCTTGCCGATTTGAGTGTTTAAATGGAGGAAGGAATGGAGACATCATCGAGAAGTGCTAGCCTTGGAACTCCATCGAACTCAGGCGAAATCCAAGCATTTGATTGCACAGGTGAACATGAATGCGACCTTTCATTTTCTCCTTAATTTGAATTTATTATGAATTGTAAATGCCAAGTGCATAGTCAATATAGTTGACCCAATTAGAATGATGAAGTGCAGATTCTGATTTTCTTGCATTAATGAAGTTTTGACTTATGAGTGAATTGCAAATGTTCAGTGGACCCAAATACAAGGATGAATTAATCATTGTGCTTGTTCTTTGTTCTCTGTCAAAATCAAATAAATGGCTCCAATGGTAGGGTGAATACGTGAATATGATTATTTTTACCATTTAAATACCATGCAAGTTCGAATAGAAGAGTTAATTGTAAATATTGGTTTATCCTCTTCTACAGATGACTATTGTTCCAATATCAGATTGAGAATATGAATGTTGGTTTCATGGATGACGAATTTTTGAGGACACTAATATAGCAAGGGAAATGGATCCTACATTGAATGATGAAGTAGTTGGGGAAGAGAGTGAGAAGGTGCTGGAAGAAGGTATGAAGTTTAATGATCTTGATGAAGTTTACGATTTTTACAGAAAGTATGCGAATCGGGTGGGTTTTCCTTTTAGGAGAAATTCGAGAAAGGGAGACGATGAGCTTAAAAGAAATGTTACATTTACATGTGGAATAGAAGTCTGTCAGATTTATACTACAACTAAATCTTTGAAGCCACGACCAACATTGCAAACAGGCTGCAGGGCTAGGGTGTCAGCTAGTATGAATGTGTCTGGAAGTTGGCGAATTACTAAAGGATATGAAAATATGACATTTGTTGAAAAAGATTGCAAAAATTATATTGAGAAGGTTAGGAGATTGAGACTAGGTGACGGAGATGCTGCTTCTATTCAAGCATATTTCGCGAAAATGCAATCACAATGTAAAGGTTTGTTTCTATAGTCTTGATCTGGACGACAAAGGTCAGTTGAGGAACGTATTTTGGGCTAACAATGGACGTAGAGAGACAAATAAGGAATTTGGAGACGTGATCACTTTTGATACTACATACTTAGCGTGTGTTTGATTTTCCTTAAACTAAGTTTTTTGTCATGTCAATGTACTGTTCAGTGGGGTCCAATTGCTGAAGAAATGAAGACAAAAGGCACAAAGGCAAGTACATGCATCAGTCGTAATATAAAGAACTCCAATTTAAGCTACTGTACCGGAATTACGCTCAAAAGTTGCGATTTTAAATTTCACATGTAGTTTGCTACAGTACGGTGATTCTGTAAAAAAATGAACAGAAAAGGGCTAATTTGTCTTCAACATTTCAACTGCTCTTTTTGTCAAAAGTCATTGCCTGACAATGTCTATACACTTGAATTTATTTAATAATTTAGCTACTGTACAAAAACGCAAAAAAACTCAGTTTAAAGAAAAACAAACACACACTTAACTAACAAGTATGACATATCGTTTGCTCCATTTGTGGGCGTTAATCATCATGGTCAGTCGACTATTCTTAGGTATGGTTTGGTTTCAAGTGAAGACACCAAAACTTTCGAATGGCTATTCAAAACATGGCTTGAGTGCATGGAGGGTCAGGTTCCTCAAGGGATTATAACTGATCAAGATAGAGCGATGCAAAATGCAATTCAAATTGTTTTTTCGAATATAACACATAGATGGTGTCTCTGGCATATTCTAAAGAAACTTCCTGAAAAATCTGGGGGCCACAGCGATAGGGGATCTATCATGTCATCCATACATGATGTGGTGTACGAATCACAGAGTCTAGCAGAATTTGAATAGGATTGGAGTGCAATGATTAATAGGTATTCCCTACATCAAAACGAGTGGTTATCTGGACTTTATAGTGAAAGAAGGCGTTGGGTACCATGCTTCTTGAAGATAAGGTTTTGGGCAGGGACGTCGGCAAAGTAGCGATGCGAGAGTGTGAATGCATTTTTTGATGGTTATATCAATTCAAAAACCACATTGAAGCAGTTCGTCGAACAATATGAGCGTGCCTATATAGTAAAGTTGAGAAGAAGTTTCAAGCCGATTGCAAATCTTTTTCTCAAATGGTCCCATGTGCCACAATGTATGAAGTGGAAAAACAATTTCAGGATGTTTACAAAATCTCAAAAATTCAAGGAATTTCAAGATAAGATTACAGGAAAAGTGTATTGTGATTTGGTATCTATTGTGGACGATTGCTTGGGGAGATGGTACTCGGTAAGTGAAGACAATTCATTCAATGGAAGAATTTTAAAAAAAATATCTTTTCGATTTTATTTGATCAAGAGAATTGTCAGGTTGTTTGTAGTTATCATTTATTTGAATCTAGGGAAATAATTTGCAAACATGCCATCACTGTTTTCTTCCGAAATGGAATTGCAATAGTTCCTGATCAGGGGAGAAGCCAACCCAAGAAATTGAGCTGAGCCACCTTTAATAATTTTTTTTTTTTAAATGGTAAGAACTTTTGAAGAATTTTCCCAAAATGAGGGGGGTCATGGCCTAGTTGACCACCCCTGTTCCTGATACGTACTTACTGAGGAGATGGAGGAAAGATGTTAGTCAATTATACACAAGGATGAAAATCAATTATAACGATTGGATTAGTAGACCAGGACAGCAAAAGTATGATCAGCTATGTCACGCATTTTCCAAAGTTGTGGACAAGGTAGCTGAGGATGATGACAGAGTTAGAGAGATTATGGAGTGGATTGAAATTCAGGAAAATATACCATCAAGAACGAGATGGGCAAAAAATATCTATTCCCTTGATAATGTACAAGTCTCTCTTGAAGGCAGAGTTGCAGAAACGAGTGGTAAAGGGAAAATTCAGGATTCGAAATGCTCGAAAAGAAAGGAAGCTCCAAGGAAACTAAGAATAAAAGGCCCTCTAGAGTCGAGTTTGAAGAAACTGAAGGTTCGTTATATTCTCCCTATCATGACCCCGCTTTCATACTCACAACAACTGGTGGTAATTTTATTTACTAATGCTTGCAAGTTTTAGTGTTGAAAATCTCTAATGTTTGCTTTATTGTTCTTATTTACTAGATGTAGAGTGCACACTATCGTTCATGGAATCCAACATATGGTGGAAGTTTAGTCCCTAATTACGATAGGGATAACACATTCACACCAATATATGCACTACATCAAGGTCCCGAAGATGAGCAACTCATTTGAGCACAGTGTTGAACTTTTGGACTTAAAAATTCTTTTTGATATTCAGCATTGCTAATCGTATAGCATTTTCCTTTGTTTGATTTAAGTGATGTTCAATGTGTTATTGACCTTTTTATTGGGTTACAATTATTCCAGCATTGCTATTTGTAATTTCCTTTGTTTGATTAAACTTAAATAAAATGAAAAGGGCAATAGCAGTATAGCACAAATAAAATGAAATAGGAACAACAATGTCATAAATAAGTTTACAAAATACATAGCAATTGGTTTTTAATGGTTCTAATTCAAGTAACTAAGTTCTAGTACGTATTAATTAGTTACATTCAGAAATAGTTGCCATTGTTGTCAACATTCGTGACAAGTCTTTGTTGTCTAGGTTGTTGGATGTTTTAACTGGCCTACTGCTTTCACCTTCGTCAAACTTCCTTCTCGGGTGATTGACGTCCCATTGGAAACTACCAAAATTCTTGGAACAGTTGAAAAATAACAACATTAAGGTACCATGCCGGATTTTAGATATGAAACAAGCCGGAGGTTGAAGAACCCAGATCCGAGTTGGGTATTTTAACTTTGGTGGAAGAAGTCTGATGAGTGATGTGTTTACCTGATTTATTTAAGGATTGGAATTGGCTAGTATTTTAAGGATATAATTGTAATTGTATGGTTGCGGTACAACATTGCATTATAGGGTCCGTTCGACGGCTTGGGTAAGGAATTAAAATTATTTTGTTAATTTATTTGTGTTTTCTAGGTAAGATGTGGGGTTAAAAATTGGTTTGGAAAATTGTGTAATTGGAGAGAGAAAATTTGGAGGGTTAAAAAGTGATTTGGAAAATTGTGTAAATTAAATTTGTTGTCTTTTTTGTCTTTTAGTGTATTAATTTAACAAATTAAATGGTTGCCGAACGGATCCATAGAGTTGCTGTACTTATAGCGTTTCCGGATATAATAATGGGCAAATTTCAAAAATCCCAACAAGTGCCCTAATGGGCCAACTTCAATTTCCCCAGACACAATAAATTTGGCCCATAAATTATTTTTGGTCAAAACCCCAACAATCTTCACCTTGACCTAAAATACTAATAAGTATGAATAGTATTTAAAGATTCATGGAACGTCATCTTTCGTTTTGACATTTTTGAACTACTTTCTTCAACTTTCGCGTCATTGGCCACATATTCCATCTTGGTCACTTCACAAACTTTAGTAATATTAGAAGACTCCCCTCGGTGCGACTCCAACCTGGCAACTTCCCCTAAAATTGTCTTCCCTATTAGCTTGTACAAATTACCAACCATTTCACCTCTAATTATTAGCACATAATTTTTCTTCACAATTATCACACCACCACTTGCAGAATATTCATAACCCAACGTGTCCAATCGCTTCAATCTTGGGGCATGCAAAACACCTATTGTTCTTCTCACCACACCATCAAACATCTTCACTTTCATAATACCTGAACCCTTAACTTCAAGTTTTTGATTATTAGCTACAAAAACATGATGCTCATCACATGACTTATAATTTTCAAATCAATCTCTATTTTGGATACATGTGATAAAAGCATTCATAATCTAGAAACCAATCACTAACTAGACTCTCATCATTAGCTACACATAAAACATCTTCATGATCATAATTTTCCTCCACCACATTTGTAGAATCTGAATTCTCTACGATTTCTTTACCTTTTCTCTTCGATTCAAGATATTTTGTCAATTCTTCACAATATCATCTAACGTGACCCTTCTTGTGACAATAATAGCACTCCACGTCTCTCCTCGGACGAGATTGAGAATAATCCCTCCGACCACAATTTCTTCCTCGTGATTTACCTATACCATACCTATTATCAGAAGTAGTCAACAAAACCCGATCACCATTCGCATTACCACTAGACTTCTTCATGTTGGTTGTCTCTAACGAAGCAGTAGAAACCTCGTTCACCGTCAAACTAGATTTACCAACTAAAAATGTGATCACCAATGTCTCGTATGATTTGGGCAAGGAAGGCAATAAAATAATAGTCCTATCTTCATCCTCAATTTTAACATCCACAGACCACACTAAACAACTTAGTCACGCACTTATTAAACTTATTCAAGTGGTTCCTAACATCATCATCCATTTTCAACTCTTATAATTGTTTCTTCAAATAAAGCCTATTAGTTAGTGTAGGGACCAAGAATTTTTATACATTTAATAATTATTTTAAAATTTAGAAAATCGTGTCGCTGCTATCTCACCCATTTTTAAGTTAACGCCGCGACGTATACATCTAGCCAAGTCAAGAAATATCGAGTTCATTCGATTTTAAATTAAATTCCGAATTTCTAAAATTATATTATTTTAATTATTTATTCAAAGTATTATTTTCAAAATCATTTTTAAATTCCAAATTTATTAAAAATATCTAAATTTTTCCTTATTAAATTATTTTAAGTCCAAATACGAAATTCATTTTTATCTCAAAATTTATTTATTCTCAAATTTATTTTCAGTCCAAAATATATCAGTTTCTCCATACATGACCAGCAAGAACTCAGCAAGCAATATTTTGGTAACATTCTTCTTCCATTTATATAATTCATTTCTTGCAAATTCCATTCAATTTCAGCAAACAGAGAATCCCAGCTCCATAGCCATAGACACCAGTCACCACACGAAAACAAATTTTCAACACACCACAAATCAGCCACTGCGATAGCCAAGCAACCACAATTCCAATCCACCATTTCACCATCATTTGAATCATCAACATCATCACCCACATCACCTCCACACCATCATCAGCCCTTCACCGAACCCATCACTGCCATTGTTCCATTTTCACAATTCAAACCACCACAGCGCCATCACCACGCTGCCAAGCCACCACCTGAACCGCAATTACTACCAAACCACCATCACCACCGGCACCATCATCACCATCAACACACACACCACCAATCCACTACCAAGCAACCACCACCGTGGTCCTTCATCATCATCATCACCTCAACCACCGTACGAAACCACCACAATTCCGTCGCGACACCAACGCACAAACCTATCATCATCATCGCCCAAAACCACCGCACGCAGCCAACTCCAAGGTCAGCCCAAACTCAAAATCAAAACCCAAATTTAAAACCCAAAACTGAGAAAAATCGAAACCAGAACCTTGCCTCGACCCATCTCTGGCCTGATTTACGCCGGTTCTTCGCAGCCCAAATCGCCACTTCCAGCCTCGGTTTTTGCCTTCGTTTTTGCACCCAAAACCGCCTCCATCATTTTCGCCACTCGATGACGGCATCATCGCTGGCAGACCGCCGACGAGGGGCGTCGGCAGCCCTGAACGGAGAGGTGCCTAGGCCTCAGATCACTCTTCTCTCTCTCTGTCGAATTCTGTGAGAGAGAAATAAGGGTTATCATTTTTATTTAATTTTAATTTTGGAAAAAATTACCCCTTAAGCCCCCAAGTTTGAAAAGTTATTCAATTCAGTCCTTTTGGTTTCAAATCATCAATTTCAGCCCTTAAGTTTTAAATGAGTTTTAATCAGCCCTTTCATTTGAAAATCAATTATTTCAGCCATATAGTTTAATATTCGTTTTGAGTTTCAACCCAACTTTCAAAAATATATATTTTAGTCCATCAACTTTCAAAAGTATTCATTTTAGTCCCTCAACTTTCAAAAGTATTTATTTTAGTCCCTCAACTTTCAAAGTATTCATTTTAGTCCCTCAACTTTCAAAAGTATTCATTTTAGTCCCTCATCTTTCAAAAGTATTCATTTTAGTCCCTCAACTTTCAAATCATCAATTTCAGTCCCCAAAATTGTGAATTATCATTTTTAAACTATAAAAAGACTAATGTAACTTATGGGCTAGACGAGACGTACAGAGATATGAAGGATTGAAGTCATTCCCGCTCAACCACACTCATTAAGTTTAAGGTAGACTCGCCCCCACTAATTGATTTATATTATAATTGCATATGTTATGTGGATTTGTGTGATTTTATGCTTAATTGCATGAGAAAAGAATATCTCTTTTGAGATAAAGAATTATATTATGCTGGGCATAACTTATCTGCTAGCCAAGAAAAGAAAAAATGTGTTCATTTGCGTTCACTATGTGATGCCTATGAACAAGAAAAGAATGTCACTACATTATTTGCATAATTTCTTGTCCAATTATCTTGTAGATTAATTATTGGCGATGAGTCTACTGAGTATTTCATTTTGAAATGCTCAACCCGTTATTTTAACAATTTTTGCAGATTTCAGAGATGGTGGCGAGTGATGGGCAATGACGGTAAATTACAAATTGATATTTTTTTTTTAAAAGTCGTGAACTTTGAAATAATTATTTCATTTTATCAAGAACTGTCATTTTTATAAATTTGTACGAATTTACTTATTCCATTTGAATTATCGCTAAACTTTTATTCAATAAATGCGATATTTAATATTTAGTAATTTTCAGCAACAAAGTTTATTCAAGAATTTAGAAAAGTGACGTTCCCGAGTTTCTCGGAACTCGGGGCGTTACAGTTAGAGACTTAGATATATATAAATCTTCTAGCGTGTTCCATAACTTAGAAACAGATTTCTCGTTCAAAACACTATACTTTACCTCAAGTGCAAGATCCAATCCGATTGTACTGACGGTATTCGCTTCCAGCTCTTCCCAATCTGCATCTTTCATTCTTTCTAGCCTCTTACCCTGCAAAGCTTTGTAAAGTTCCTGTTGCACGAGAACATCTTCAACTGTACTTTTCCAAATATTAAAATTATTCTTTCCATCAAATCACTCCACCTCAAACTTGGAACCCATCATCGTCTTCGCAATAATCCCAGAGTTTGAACCTTTAGCTCCGATACCACTGTTGGAAAATTTGACTATTAATAGAATCGCCAACACAAGTAGCAACGCTAAAATATTTCCCTCAAACTCCGTGTGATTAAAATAGGAACTCAACCTATCCAAACAAGTCAATCCACAAGCAATAAAATATCGAAATTTTAAATGGCAATGCGATAGCATCAATAATTATTTAACTTCGCCTCCGTTTGGTAACATTGTTTGATTTATAAACTTGTTTATTTATGATTTTGAGGTAAAAAGTAATGGTTGAAAATTGGAGAGAGAAAACGTGTGTGGTTAAAAAATGATTTGGAAAATTGTGTTGTTTATAAACATGTTTATAAACAAAAAAAAATTAGTTACCAAACGGAGGCTTCGTAAAATCCTCCAATGAGAAGGAAAAATGGATGGTGCAAACCGACAATTTCATTATTACCAAATAATACGAATGCAATAATTCTTCCTTATATTTTTACCGTAAATCTAGAGGTAACCCAATGCACACACCTTCAAGAATTAATCTTGGCAACCACGATATACATTATATAATACAATAGATGGAACTCAACAACAACTACAATAATGGAGAATAAATAGCACCTAAATCATTCTAAGATAATACTTAGAGAAACCCAAATCTTGAAGAAGAGAATCCATCAATAACAATACTTTTTTCTTCAAAATAAAACAAGATAAATGGCACCTTTTAATTTATTATTGTTGGTTGTGCGTGTTGAGAAGAAAAATGGCCAGAAAGTTTCCTCCAGCTGTTGCGTATATTCTTTTAGCCTCTGTCTCTCTATTGTGTATGTTCCCAGCCTTTTGTTTATAGGAATAGTAGTAAAAAAAAAAGACACCCTTAGACCGATATTGCAACAATGGTCCTTCAAGTTTCATTCTATAATTAACATGGACTGGAATTTTCTATTAATATAATAATGGGCTAATTTCAAAAATCCCAGCAAGTACCCTAATGGGCCAATTTCAATTACCCCAAAATAATAAGGGAAATTTTTTTTGTGAATTTCAGGTGTTAATTCATTTAATTAATTAATTATATATAATTAAATTAATACATAATTGGATTTAATTAACTACCCCAAACAAACAAAAACAAAATCGTCTCTCTCTCTCTCTCTACCTTCTCTCTAACAATTTCCTCTCTCTCTCTCTCTCTCTCTCTCTCTCTCTCTCTCTCTCTCTCTCTCTCTCTCTCCCTCCCTCTTCCGTCGACAGTCTCTTTACCCCTCTCTCAAACTTCGGCGATTTTACGGTGGCGGCGGCGAGTCCGATGTCTCCACCCTTCTACCACTCTCTTTTGCCGACGACGGTTTAGGAGTAGCCATATATCTGTCTCCCACCATCTCTTTTACAGGCGACGGTTTAGGAGGGACGAGATCTCCGCTAGATGCTATCTGTTCAGGTGTGTATTCTGATGTGGATGAGCATTTTTAATGTTGGTGGAGGTGACATGACGGTGGTGGTGGCACGTCATTGGAGGTTTTGTGGTGGCCGCCACCTAGGGGCTAGAAGTGCATCATTTTTTAAGTGGCAGTGGTACAATGGTCTTTTTCATGTCTTCAAATTTCTGCGACGGCAGTGCAATTGACTCAAATTCTTGTTTATTTGTGGATTTGTTGGTGGTTGTGGAGACCGTGGTCGGATGGGTGTGGCGATTTGAAGTTGTGGTTTAGGCGTTCAGTGGACGCTATAGCTTCGATGGTGTGTGTGCAGGGGCGGTGGTGCGATATGTGGTGGTGGTACGATATGTGTGCAGGCTTGGTGGTTATGCAGTCATGATCGTGGTGAGGTGGCAGGATGGGGGAGGAGGAGGGGCAGCGGTGGTGGTGTGGCGATGATTTAGCAAAACCCTAGCTTGAATCCGGATTTGGGGACAGGGACTCGAGGCTATCAATTAAGTGATTTCGAGGACTTGAGGTGCAATTTTTCCATAATTAGGTTTTTTGCACTTCATTTCCTCAAAGTTTATTAAGAAAAAAAAGTTGATCCTTGATATTATGAAACTGATAATTAAACTTCCTAAAATTATAAAATTTGATATGCGACTAAATTAGGTAAATGTGATTAAAATATTGACTAATCGTAATTTTGTGTGACTTGTGACGAGTATGGAACGTGATCAATTATTAGGTAAATGTAATCAAAATATTGGTTAATTGTGATTTTGTGCGACATATGATGAGTGTGAAATGTGACCAAAACGAGTAAATTGTGACGAATAAATAAATAATATGTGACCAATTATGGATGATTGTGGCAAAAATATTAAATAATCTTGACCAAGAAACTAAATGTGACTGAACTACGACTTTATGTGACCGAACATTGATCGTGTGTGATAAACTATGACTTCGTGTGACCAACTGTGACTGGACTGCAACCTTGTGTGACCCAACTGTAACCTTGTGTGACCAACTGTGACTTTGTGTGACCAATTGTGACCTAACTGTGACTTTGTGTGACCGAACTGTGACTTTTTGTGACCAACTGTGACTTAGTGTGACCATTGGACGAGGACGTGATGTGACCTACAATTGTGTCAAATATGACTATTTGTGACTGAACTGTGACTTTGTAAGAACGAAGTGTGACTTTATGTGATTGACCTGTGACCTCGTGTGACCTAACTGTGACCTCGTGTGAACTTTGACATTGTGTGACTAACTGTGACTTTGGAGGGGTGGGGTTTTACAACTAAATTTGTAATTGTGATTCTGTGTGACCTTGTGTGACTTAACTGCGATCTCGTGTCACCTTGCGTGACTTTAGGGGTGGGATGGGAGGGGTAGAGGTCGGGTGGAGCTAGAAAAAGTAGAAGAAATTTTTATTTTTTTTGTGACGAGGTAGGGTCGGCGTGGGTGGGGATCGGGGTTGGAAAAGTAGAAGAAAAAAATCATTTTTTTCGGTAGGGTGGGGGTAGGGTAGGGTGGGTGGGAAAAACTAGAAGAAAAATAATCATTTTTTAGAGTGGGGTCGAGGTCGGGTTGTGGGTTGGAAAAAGTAGAAGAAAAAAATTATTTTTTAGGTGGGTGGGTGGGTGGCTGCATGGGTGGGGTGGGGTAGGGTAGGGTAGGTTAGGGTAGGGTAGGTTGAGATGGGGTGGGGTAGGTTAGGGTAGGGTGGGTTGAGATGGGGTGGTTGGGGCGAAGTGTGAAAAAATATAAGAAAAATTAATTTTGGATGGGTGTATGGTGGTGGCGGGGTGCGGTGGGATGGGGTGGGGCGATTGGGGGGAAATGTGAAAAAATAGAAGAAAATTCATTTTTGGACGAGGATGTGATGTGACCTACATTGTGTCAAATATGACTATGTGTGACCGAACTGTAACTTTGTAAGAACGAACTGTGACTTTATGTGATCGACCTATGACCTCGTGTGATCTAACCGTGACCTCGTTTGACCTAATTGTGACCTCATGTGACCTAACTGTGACCTCCTATGACCTCGTTTGACCAAACCGCGACTTTGTGTGACTGAACTTTGAATTTGTGTGACCAACTGTGACTTTGGAGGGGTGGGATTTTACAACTAAATTTGTAATTGTAACTCTGTGTGACCTTGTGTGACTTAACTAGATGGTCCCATGTTTGCCTACTTTCCACTAGGAATGTAGCCTTTGCTAGACTACTTACTCAAATTATAAAATTACGAGTTCAATTCCCTGATTACTCAATCAAGAAAATTCGTCTTGATAATGCTGGTGAGTTTAGATCACAAATATTCAATGATTATTGTATGTCAATTGGAATTGAGGTTGAACGTTCGGTTGCTCATGTCCACACACAAAATGGATTAGCTGAGTCGTTTATCACACGTCTACAATTAATTGCTTGACCATTACTCATGAAAACAAAACTTCCAACTTCTGTTTGGGGTCATGACATATTACATGCTGCATCATTAGTTCGTTTAAGACCAACTGCGTATTATCAATATTCTCCTTTGCAAATTGCAATTGGTCATGAGCCTAATATTTCTCACTTACGAGTTTTTGGTTGTGCCGTCCAAGTCCCAATTTCACCCCCACAACGTACCAAAATGGGTCCCCAACGAAGACTTGTAATTTATGTTGGTTTTGATTCACCATCAATAATAAGGTATCTTGAACCTTTAACGGGTGATCTTTTCACTGCACGTTTTGCAGATTGTCATTTTGACGAAATGACTTTCCAAACCTTGGGAGGAACAAAACTACATCCTGAAAAACATGGTAAAATTTCGTGGAATGAAACAACTTTGTCTCACTTTGATCCCCGCAGCAATCAATGTGAGCAAGATGTTGGAAAAATCATTCATTTGCAAAGAGTTGCAAATCAATTACCGGATGTATTTGTTGACACAAGAAAAGTGACAAAGTCACATATACCAGCAGAAAATATTCCTGCACAAATTGATGTCCCTGAAGGACAATCTGTTGTAGCAAATGAATCTCAAATACGCCAGAAGCGTGGTCGACCAATTGGTGCTAAAGACTCTGTACCTCGAAAAAGAAAAGTACAAGAGAAAAACCGACCAAAAACTTTAGAAGAAGTAGTATTTGAAAAGATTGATCAATCGGATATTGAGAATATGGTTCATGCAGAACCACAAGTATCAGAAAATAATGAGATTTCAATAAATTATTTAGTATCTCATAAACTATAGGAAAGAAATATTATTGTCATAGATGACATTTTCGCCTTTAATGTGGCTCTAGAAATAATGAAAGATGAGGATCCTGAACCACTGTCTGTGAAAGACTGTCAGCATAGAAATGATTGGCCAAAATGGAAAGAACCCATACAGGTGGAGTTAAATTCCTTAGAGAAACGAAAAGTATTCGGACCTGTAGTTCGAACACCTGAAAATGTAATCCTTGTAGGATACAAATGGGTTTTTGTAAGGAAAATGAATGAAAATAATGAGATTACAAGATACAAAGCTCGACTTGTAACTCAAGGTTTCTCTCAAAGACCAGGAATTGATTATGAGGAAACGTATTCTCCCGTAATGGATACTATCACTTTTAGATTTTTAATTAGTTTGACCGTGTCACAAAGGCTTGATATGCGCCTTATGGATGTAGTAATTGCCTATCTATATGGTTCACTTGATAGTGATATATACATGAAAGTCCCTGAAGGACTCAAAATTTCAGAAGCAAATAATACATGCTTGAGAACTATGTTCTCTATTAAATTGCAAAGATCATTATATGGATTGAAACAATCCGGACGCATGTGGTATAATCGCCTTAGCGAGTATTTGTTGAAGGAGGGTTATAAAAATGATGACATTTGCCCCTGTGTTTTTATAAAGAAAACAAATAGTGGATTTGCAATTATTGCAGTATATGTGGATGATTTAAATCTGATTGGAACTCCTGAAGAGCTCAATAAAATTGCAGATTATTTAAAGAATGAATTTGAGATGAAAGATTTGGGAAAAACTAAGTTTTGTCTTGGGTTGCAAATTGAACATTTCCCAGAAGGATTATTTGTTCATCAATCTTCTTATACAAAAAAAGTTTAAAATCGTTTTTATATGGACAAAGCACATCCATTGGTATCCCCTATGGTTGTTCGATCACTTGATGTGAAAATAGATCCATTTCGTCCACCTGAAGATGGAGAAAAAATTCTTGGTCCTGAAGTACCACATCTTAGTGCAATTGGAGCGCTAACATATCTTGCAAATTGTACTCGACCTGACATAGCTTTTTCTGTAAATCTCCTTGCAAGATATAGCTCTACACCAACTCAAAGACATTAGAATGGTGTTAAACACATTTTTCGATATCTAAAGGGTACTATTGATATGGGATTATTTTATTCTCAAAAATTGGGATCTTCTTTAGTGGGATATGCAGATGCAGGTTATCTCTCTGATCCACATAAGGCTAAATCGCAAACATGATATGTGTTTACACGTGGAGGAACAGCTATATCATGGAGATCCGTGAAGCAAACCTTGACAGCAACATCTTCAAATCATTCAAAAATTATTGCAATCCATGAGGCAAGTCGAGAATGTGTATGGTTGAGGAACATGACCCATCATATCCAAGCATCATGCGGATTAACTTCAACTAGAGACAGCCCAACAATTTTGTATGAAGACAATGCAGCTTGTATTGCACAACTCAAAGGAAGCTTCATCAAAGGAGACAGAACAAAGCATATCTTTCCACAAATTTTCTACACGCATGAGCTTCAGAAAACTGGGGATATTGATGTTCAAAAAATTCGCTTGAGTGACAATGTAGCTGATTTATTTACAAAGGCATTGCCAACATCCACATTCAAGAAATTGGTTCATGAGATTGGAATGCGTTGACTCAAAGATTTACAGTGATCAGTATCAGGGGGAGTAGCTGTACTCTTTTTCCTTCGCCCAAGTTTTGTCCCACTGAGTTTTTCTTGGCAAGGTTTTGACGATGCAGCATTTATTGTAATACTCCAAAATAACTGTACTCTTTTTCCTTCGTTTGATTTTTTTCCCATTGAATTTTTATCAAACAAGGTTTCAATGAGGCAGATATTTTGTAATATATCATTCAAGGGGGGAATGTTATAAATATTATACTATTTACTGAATGACATTCATACCACTGTAACCTTAGGGATAATTACTTTGTATATCCCTTTATTCCCCTATATATATGGGGCTCTAATTCTTAATAAAACATAAGTTTATTTGTCTTTTTATTTTCTTATCTCTTTCTCTCTATTTTATAACAGCATGCATTTATGACAATTTTTGCAACAACAAACTTTAATTCAAAATAAATGAGAAATTAATTTTTAATTGAAAATTTATAACTGATAGAAAAACTATTTTACTTAATTTCTTTTAATTGTTATCTGTTGAACATAAATTATTATTTAGAAGATTTAAGTTTGAATTATTTGTTATATATAAATCTTGCTGAAAAAAGATATATGTTGTAAAAGAAATACAAATTTAGCCACCATTTGATTCCCATTATTTTAATTCATTTTTTTACTGCACTCAATTTTAACCACTCCTTTTACAATAAATATTATACACATAAATAAAAAACTTTTTTCTCATTTTTAACCATATAATATTTTATTAATCATCATTCAAAACTCTTTTTTTGCCAAATAATGACAATCAAACAGAAGCTTAATAAATTGTCAATAGTCAAAGTATGGTAGATAAAATGTAATATAAAATATATGTAGTTTTGTAATTTGTTATTTTAAGTCGATTTATTTATTATATTTACATAAAAAAATTGAAATAAATACCCATAAAAATTCTGCAATTCATTATTAAGAAGTAGTTTTTGTAGTTATCTATATCTATATATCTATATATAATATATTAAAGTAGCTGAGTCAATGATTGTCAACAACACATTTTCCCTCCAAAACTCTTGTGCTATGTGCAGAATTTTTTTTTTTCGTTTTTTGGGTACTTCAATATTTATTATGTTCACACTGCTTATATCCCCCACCCAATAATCAATTTCAAAACCTACTTCAAAAATAGTTGGGCCTTCAATATTTATTTATCATTTTCAAAATCGCTTACGTCTACTTACAGTCTTTAATATTTATTGTGTTTACATGACTTCTATTTCCCAGCCCCCTAATCACACTGGAAACAATTATTTTCTTCTTTTTTTTTCCTTTTTCGTTTTTTCATAATCCGTTTCTTTTTTTTCTCGTTTTTCCAAATCTGTTTATTCATTTTTGATTTCTATATCCTTTTTTTTCCCGTTTCCTAATGTTCAACCTCTTTCATCTCTGTTATATATAATTATTATGAAGATATACACAATAATAAAATATTCAATGAAATGGTTATTTCTTTAAAAAAATGTGTATTGTTTAACATGACCTCCACTCCATCTTCTATTTATCACGTTTTATGATTCAAAATTTCTGGTGCGGTGGTAATGCTTATTAGTTATTAATATTACAAACCAGTTGAAAATAAAAAATTGTAAATTATTTTTTTAAAAAGTAAAAAGGATTGTCACTACTCTCTTCTTCAAGATCTGTGATATTTTGAGTCATTGAACATATATTTGAATTTCTGATAAAAAAGAAAAAATATTAAAACAATAATATTGTAGAGAAAGTTTCGAAAACGGTATAAAATACAAAATTATTAGGACTAATAATGGATCTACTAGATCTTATCTTTTTCAGGTTGGATATGAGTATGAGTTCGTCAAAAAATCTTCAATTTAAAAAGATTTCTTGCAATTTTTGGGTTTAACCACAATTTATTAACGAAATTTTTTGGTGCAGTGGTAAATCTTATAGGAAAACACGATATGAGAATATATTCAAATCACATAAAGTTTTCAGTTTGACATAGTCTGATAATACAAGTTGATTGTTAAGAGATTTTATGGGAAAACACAGATTTCCTCATAACAACAACGATACACTGAAATATGAGGATTTGTTAATAGTCTATTTATATTATGTTCTAGATTTCTCTGTTAGGGTTGCAATGTGTTAACTAATATTGGGCTATTTAGAATAGTTTTGGATTGAATAGATATGTTAATGATTTCGACCGTTGAGTGAAGAAAAAATATATTATTCATGGGTTAGTATATATATTTGATGAAAATGTATTTCACATTGTATGAAAAATAATAAAAACAAAAAGTTAAATTATATTTTTCAAAATTTTCTTTTACCAAGAAGTTGTTTTTTATTTTTTTATGATATAAGAATGATAATTTGTTTGTTTTTACTTATATGTATTTGGCTTTTTGTGTCGAAACCTCTCTTTTCACAAAAAAAGTGTTCTTTTAATGTTTTCAATCATACAAATAAATATTTGTGTTCAGTCATACAAATTCAAATTAAAATTTTCAGTTAAAAATTATGTCGAAATTTTATTAATAAATAATACTCTCTTCGTCCCACAAAGATAGTCCACTATTCCTTTTTCGTCTGTTCCAAAAGGATAGTCCACTTTATTTTTTGAGAGTGAAGTTAATATTTTATATTCAATTTTGTCCTTAATCTGTGAGAAAATGAGTAGATGACTATTTTTATGGGGCCGAGGGAGTACTAAATTATAAATCACAGTACGTGTAACGCCCCGAATTCTGTGAAACCCGAGACGCCACTTCATCCTTTAAAATTTGACTTTATTGCGAAAAATAAATTTAATCCAAAGCATCACATTCATCATTTGAAAACTTTAGCGAAAACTTAATTAATTGGAATATAGAACAATTCATAAAAATTTAATCTCAATTGTTCAGATGGAAGTAACGATAAGTAATTTAAACTAGTAACATTCATAAAATTGACTGAAATATCATCATTTATTAAATTTTCCAACGCTGCCCTTTCATTCGCCGCCATCTCCGAGATCTGCGAAAACTGTTAAAATAATGGAATGAGCATTTCGAAAAATACTCTGTAGACTCATCGCCAATAGTTAATTTACAGAATAATTTAACACATACTTATGAAATCATACAGTGACATCATCATCATCATGGGCTCTTTTAATAAAATCAAAGGCTCTTTAAAAATCATAGGGTGTGGGTAGTCTCGTCTCATGCATTTAAAACATGTAAGTTATGCATAACATTATTTCTCATTCTTATCTCATGAGAGATATTCTCGTCTCATCTCATGCATTGAAGCATATAAATCACGTAATTTCACATAAAGCATGTAAATTATAATTTAAACTAATTAGTGGAGGTGAGTCTACCTTAAATCACGAGTTTGAAAATAAAGCTGAAAAATCACGTCAATCTTCTAAATCACCAAATGTATCGCCTAGCCAAAAGAAAATTAAATTAATTTAGTATTTCAAAAATTGAAATATTAAAGTGAATATATAAAGTTTAGGGGTTGAATTGAAATTTTAAAGAAAGCATGGATTTTAAAAGTGTAGGGGCTGAAATGGACATTTCGAAATTTGTGGGCTGACTCATAGGATTTTAAAAATGCTAGGGCTTAATTAACTCATTTCAAAAGTGTAGGCATTAAATTAAAGGACTTCTAAAACAAAGGGATTGAAATAGACACATTTCAAAGTTTGGGGCTTAAAAGCAATTTCAACAAAATCAAAATAAATATAACAAATTTCACTCTCTCTCTCTCTCTCTTCATTTCAGATTCAGAGGAGAGGCGAGAGAGAGGGGTGCGACGGAAAGGAGGGGCTCCGTCCCCTCTCCACTCCAAACCGTCGGCGCCTGGCGGCCGGCGTTAGAGCCACCGCAAGGTGGTGGCTCTGGTGCGATGTGTGAGAAAAAGGAGGAAATTTTGGGGAAGTTTGGGGTGTGAAAATCCGAGATCGAGGTTGCGACTTGGGTATTTTTCCGGCGGTCTATCGATTAGGGTTGAGGTAAGTTTTATGGGTTTTTGTTAATTGCTTGGTTTTGGGTTTTATTTTGTTAATTTGGGGTCGGATTGGAGTTGGGTAGTAGGTGATGCAGCCGGTGCGGTGGTGATGAAATTGCGAGTTGGAGGTTGCGATTCGAGGTTGTAGATTGAGTGCTCGCGGAAGTCTCTATGTATGAATGTGTAGTATGGGTTCGAAAATGAAGGTCTGGGCCAGTGATGTGTTGGGGTGTGGTTTTATGGTGTTTTGAAATTGAAAATTGTCTCAGTCATGGTGAGTGGATGTTTCGACAATGGTGTGCATTGTTCATGGTTCGAGTGGGCGATGGAGGTGGCGAATTGGCAGTGTGGTGGTGGCGATGTGGTTGTGAAAATGGTTGATGTTCGGCCGTGCTTATGGGAAATGGTGGTTTGAATTTTGCAGGTCGATGGTGGTTGGATTGATTGAATGCAGTGGCTGTGGTGGTTCGATATTACAGATTGTAGTGCTCCTTCGAGACTTGGATGAAGTTCTGGTTCTGAAGGTGATTGAAGTGGTGGTTGGGTTGTGATGGTGGTGTCTTGCTGTGTGATAATGACAAACGGAGAAAGGAGATACCTTGCAGTAGTTTCTTTGGGTACGTGAATGCAGCTGGGGAGAGGGGATTATATCATTTTGGTTAATGTGTGGCAGCCTTTGGTTTAGGAAAGTTGAGGGAATATGTAGAGAAATATTGGCTGAATGGGGGATTGAAGGAGAGATTAGGGGTGCTGATCAATTATGGGGTGTGAGTGATGAGGGTGGTGAGAGGAGAGGAGTTAAAGGCAGGTGTATGAATTAACTTTGGTAAGTCAGCAAGGGACTGAAAGTTGAGGATTAATTTAAGTCATGGGTGTGTTCATATAGGAAAAAATGGTAAGAAATGGTATGTTAGAGCTGGTGTTGATGATTGAGGAGGGAATGATTTGTGGTTGGGATTCTAAAATGGCCAAGAAGAACAATGGTTTGGCTTGAATTTGGTTGAGATCAAATTTTTGGGATAATTGGGATTTTAAAATAATTAAAATTCGAGAATGAATTTAAATTGGAGATAAAATATTTTGGATTTAAATATTTAAAGTTTGGATTAAAATTTATTATTAAAGATTCATTTGGAAACTTCTTAAAATTGAAACTAGACTTAAAGATAAATAATGAAAAAGGGAAGACTTTTAAATAAAATTTGAAAGTCGAAATAAGATAAATTTGAAATAATTTAATTTTTACTTCATTGGCTAGACGATCACTTTCTGAAATAAATGGACAAAGTCGTAGCGACGCAAATTATTATCATTATTATTTTAATAATTAATATTTATAAATAAGTCATGGAAAAATTCTCGGTCGCTACAGTACCATAGTTTTTTTTTATAAATAATCTTATTTTTAGTTATTTAGTACATCTAAAAATTGGAGCTCCTTTTTATAGCGTATTATTAAATATTTTTATAGATAATTACATTTAATACGTGATAAGTGTGTTTTACACACTTGTCTTGCCTTTAAATCGACAATTTAATTGACAAATTGAGCGAATTTCTACTTATAAATTGTGTTTATCTTGTACAATTAGGTACAACATCAATTGGAAAAAAAATGTACAAGATTGGAGTGCAATTGAGCTAAAAGAGGAGCAAATTTAATGTTCAAGGATCAAATTGAAAGAAATCAAAAGTTTGGGAACGCAATTGCAACATCTCAGAAAGATGTAGGACTAAAGATGCAAATATTTCAAGGGCATATTTGTAATAAAAGTCAAAATTCGAGGACTAAATTAAATAATGCCAGAAGACGATGGACTTCATTGCAAATATTTTAAAAGAAAAAGAAAACAAAAAGAAAAAAAAATTATTATTATAATATATATGGCATGGGCACTAATGCTCATGCCATTGGAATCAATTTGCTGGGCGTTCGCTGAGCGCCCAGCAAATTGAGGCAGTAAGTTTATCTATCTTCTATGCGATTGCGTGGGCAATTTTCGATCCAATTTCGATTTTAATTTTTTGTTTTTATTATTTAAAAATTAAGTCTGCGTTTGGATCGAATTGGACGCGTTTTTTGGACCATTTTAGGTCTAAATTTTTGGAGTATAAATACTCTCATTTCTTAACACCAAAAATCATAATTTTCACTCTCAAACCCTAGCATCTTTCTCCCCTTTTCTTCTTCTTTCTTTTCTTTTCTTTTATTTGTTTTTGCTTTAGTTTGTAATTTTAGTTTGTAATTTAGTTTTGTTTACATGTTGCTAGTCCCCATTGAAGTTATGAAGCAAAAAGTGAGGTGAAGATTCAAAGCATCGGTGAAGGAATTTTGGGGCAAAAATCAAGGGAAGTAATTCATTTCATTATCTTGCATTTTTAATCTTTGATTTCTATATTTTGTGATGTATTTTTGTAAACCTCAACTTTTGTGTAATATTTATACAATTGACTAGTTGTTTTATGTTGGGATGATTGATGTAGCTTAACTTAGTCTAAGTAATTTTAATGTTTGTTTATTAATTTTGAGCTTAGTTCATGTGTGTTTGTTATTGAGATTATTCCACGTGTTTGATTGATCACCAAATATATGTTTTGTGAAGTGTATGATAATCGAGAGATATTGTGCATTTTAGACAAAATAACAAATGTTCTAGGTTCTTGTTAAGGATAGAGATATACCTTAAACCCTTGATGATCCATTGAGCTATTTTCACAATGAGTTAATGCAATTGATTGGGCTTTAATCGACATAGATATATAGTAGGTTAAACCAATTGATTATGGTTAATTTCACTCGAGAGAGGTTGACGCGATCCCAGTCGGGGAATCTCGTCGAAACGCGGAATAACGATAAATCTAAAACCCTAGGAAAGATCTAAATCAGATCTGACAAGAAAATTAACAAGAATTAAAATAAATAGACGGGAATTAAAATAAGATTGACGATAGGACCTGGACCCAACAATCACGACGCAATAAATTGACGATGCGGATTGGAGAACCGAGGTTTTCGAGACGCCACAAGGGATGCCAAATTCCTTGATAAGTTTATGATTGGAACGCCACAAATATTCAAGAAAATATCTGATAAGTTCTATGAATTGTTCTTCAAGAACAAGAAAAAAGGAATCCTCCTTTTAGAGAGAGAAAATCTCACATTCATTCAAAAAAATCCAAAGTTGTTGTTCCATAATGAAATACAAGGTAATATAATGTAACAATTGACCTAACTAGGGTTAGCCGCTAATTTGGGCCCAAAATATGGAAGTAAATAATTTAAAAACGGAATTAAATTAAAATACGCGAAATCTGGAAAATTAGATGTTACGGCCGTGAGAACTGATTTACGGCCGTAAATGTCCTTCTGCATAAGTCTTACGGCCGTGACCATTTTCATTACGGCCGTAACTATAAAATTCTGCAATTCTTAATTCAAGCCCGAGGCGGAGTTACGGCCGTGAGGATTTGAGTTTTACGGCCGTGAACTTGAGTTTTACGGCCGTGAAGTTTCTTCTTACGGCCGTAAGTGTCTTTCTGCACAATTTCTTGATTATTTGTCTCGGCTTGATCCTTTCGCCTTCTCGGCTCGACTCCAGCATGAAACTTGTGCCGTTTCCCTCGTAGATCACTGTCACATTGCCCGTAGGTCGACTTCTCCTTTGGTCTCCTACTTCGGATCACATCAGAGGTAATTAGCTAAACTTGGGAAATCGAGTCTAACACTGTAAATGAGTAATTTATTAATTTGCATGTGTTGAGAAATTATTTAAGCAAGAGTTAAGTGAAATTATGAATCCCAACTATTTTATCTTTCATTTTTCTTATTTTAATTTGGTTTAAAATTAGTTTCTTTAATTTAGAATTTTCAAAACCCAACTTTTAATTGTGTGTTTCTTCTTGTTGTTAGAATTAAATTAATTAGAGTTGTGTAGTCTAAAGTAAACAATCCTCGTGGGATCAACAACCTGGACTCAAAAAGTCCACTTTATTACTTGTACGCGACCTGTGCGCTTACGGTACACTATTTTGAGCGAACAATACGTAATTAATTTTTTTGTAATAATTGTGATCTTTTATTGGTCTTAATTTTATGGATAAATATTTGGTTAAGTCATACTGATCGAATGTCAAATTTTTTTCCAAAAAGTCTCATATCACATTTTTTAACATTAAAGGTTAACAAATTTATTTATATTGTTTGAAATGATATAGTTATTAATGATTTTTTTCCTAACTGTTAATTTTAAAATTTAAAAAACTAATTAACCATGTCAAGATATTCTTTCTTATATTTTAATTCAAATTTTATGATATTTTTTCACAGTAATATATAAGTTGTCTCCCAATTTATACTTAACTAAAAATTGAGATAATCAATACTAAATTATAATTTCAATCAGAAAACAATTACGTTATATAAATATTGAAAACCTAAAATATTATAAATTATAACGTTTTTATCTGAAAATTTGCCACCTCATCACCTATTTATCTTTTAATATGTAATACTTTTTTATTAACTATATTTTTTAATGTGTTGCTTACGTATATTTTATTTTTTCTTGTTTTTTAAACATGTTAATTTTTGTCAAAATGATGAAATGATAAAGCCTCCGTTTGGTAATAATGTTTAGTTTATAAACTTGTTTATTTATGAGTTTGAGTAAAATGTAATGACTGAAAACTGGAGAGAGAAAATACGTATGGTTAAAAAGTTGATGGAAAATAATTAATTATTTTGTAACATACGTATTGAAGAGTCTACTCATTTATTCACGTATTAGGAAGTAAAATTTCAATAATTCTATTCATTTATTTTCAAAATATATTAATTCAATTTTTTTCATTTCTAAATTAACAAATTTATATAGCATATATTTATTTATTTTAAAATATATTAATCCAAAATTTTTATTTTCAATGTAACACATTTACATAGATATGATATGACATTTATTTATTTATGTTCAAATATATTAATCCAATTTTTTTCATTTCCTACATAACACATGTTATTGAATTTGAAACTTTTTTTTTTAAAAAAAACTAATAAAAAAAAAAAATTCTGCATGTACACTCAGTGTACCGTGCCACTCAAAGTTTGATACTTAATTAAATTTTTTATATAAAATTTCTTTTAACTTTCATTTACGTTTTTCTATAAAAATTTGTCCACCTCGTCACCTATTTTCCTTTTAATATGTTATGATTTTTAATTAACTTTATTTTTTATTATGGTGTTTACATATATTTTATTCGAAATCCAATATATTAATTAATATATTTTATTTTTCCTTATTTTTTAAATATACCAATGTTTGTAAAAATGATGAAATGATTAAATTTTTTACCAATTTATTGTTGGTGATAAAAAGTTGATAGAAAATAATTAATTATTTTTGTAATATGCTTATTGAAGAACTTACTCATATATTGACATATTAGGAAGTACAATTTCAATTATTTTATTTATTTATTTTCAAAATATATTGATTCAAAATTTTCATTTCTAACTTAACAAATTTATATAACATGTATTTATTTATTTTCAAATATATTAATAAAAAACTTTCATTTTCAATGTAATACATTTACATAGATATGATATTTTTATGTTCAAATATATTAATACAATTTTTTCATTTCCTACGTAACACATTTAAATAGATATCACATTTATTTATATTCAAATATATTAATCCAATTTTTTCATTTTCTTACATAACACATTTACATAAACATCACATTATTTATGTTCAAATATATTAATCTAATTTTTTCATTTTCAATGTAACACATTTACACATAGTAAATTTATTACAACTCTTACTAAATATATAATAAATAATAATTTTTCCTACAAAAATATTTATCATTTATTTATCTTACTTAATATTAAATGAGGAGAATTTCCCGCCAATTTGACACAATTTTTTGTGATTTTTTTTTAATACAATATTATATATTATATATTTCATTTATTTTCATACTCAACTTTTATTGCTTTCACACTTCAAAGACCAAAACTCAACTTTTATTGTGTTCACACTGCTACTTCCACTTAAATATTTTTATGGAGATTTTTTTTTACTTATTTATATTTGATTATTTATGTTTAAACCTCTCTTTTCATAAATTTTTTTTATCTTTTAATGTTTTGAATTTTGCAAATAAGTATTTGTGTGCAGTCATACAAATTCAATGCAAAATTTTCAGTTCAAAATTATATCGAAGTTGTATCACGCATCTAATACTAAATAAATCTTATTGTATAAAACTTTTTATAAATAATCTTATTTTTTTAGTTATTTAGTACATCTAAAAATTTGAGCTCCTTTGTATTGCGTTCTATTAACTTAATTAGTATTTTTATAGAAAGTTACATTTAATACGTAAATAATTTTTTTCAATAATTGTGATATTTTATTGGTATCAATCTTATGGATGAATAATTTCGTTCTGTCATACAAATCTAATATCGACTCCTCCCGCCAATTTGACACAATTTTTTGTGATTTTTTTTATACAATATTATATAATATATATTTCATTTATTTTCACACTCAACTTTTATTGCTTTCACACTCCAAAGACCAAAACTCAACTTTTATTGTATTCACACTGTTACTTCCACTTAAATATTTTTATGGAGATTTTTTTTTTACTTATTCATATTTGATTATTTGTGTTTAAACCTCTCTTTTCATAATTTTTTTTATCTTTTAATATTTTGAATTTTGCAAATAAGTATTTGTGTGCAGTCATACAAATTCAATGCAAAATTTTCAGTTCAAAATTATATCGAAGTTGTATCACGCATCTAATACTAAATAAATCTTATTGTATAAAACTTTTTATAAATAATCTTATTTTTTTAGTTATTTAGTACATCTAAATATTTGAGCTTCTTTGTATTGCGTTCTATTAACTTAATTAGTATTTTTATAGAAAGTTACATTTAATACGTAAATAATTTTTTTTAATAATTGTGATATTTTATTGGTATCAATCTTATGGATGAATAATTTCGTTCTGTCATACAAATCTAATATCGAATTTTCATTTTTATTTATATCGAATATTTAATCAATTTGTTTTAAATAATCATACTTTTAATTCAATATTTATGATTCTTAAATTTTTACAACAATAAGTAAATTCTTAACTGATAATTGAGATGATCAATATTATACTATAATTTTCATCAAAAAACAATTACGTTGTATAAAAATTGCAAAAATTTATAATACCATGAATTTGATGCATCTTTGTCAATCACAATTTTAGTTTTTTATCTTTTTTTATGATTATCGAATTCGTTTCTTATACGTGTTGTTTTTCATTGTCAATGGTCAAAACAATAAATCTTATCTTTTATAGCATGATCTATATTATTAAATTTTTCATCTATTATTTGATTGTTTAGAGTACATGGACATTGGAGATCGTATATTTAAATATTTATTTTGCAAAGCAAATTTTTTGTGCGAGGAGAGAGTGAATAAGCATTATAAAACATGTCGTAATTCGAAATTCTCATTTTGTTGTGGGGTGAACACGATTTTTAATAATATTTCAAACCAAACCATTTAAAATGGTTTGGAATTTTTCCAAGCCAAACTAAACAATTTCATTTTTTAAACAAAATAAAATCAAACTATTTTTTGCAATTTGGTGCGGTTTGAAACCACGAATTGCCGATGAATAAATTAGTATATTTCAAAGCGAGCTCAAAGACACATATTAATCTAAAATTTCGAGTTGAAACTAGCTCAAAAATAGGTTTCTAATTAAGTGCTTTGTTGTGAATCAATCTATGTTGACAAACAAACTAATTATATAGAAGTAAACTATCGTTAGCTCTTATATTAAAAACTTTATTTTAAGAAAATATCTTGGATGATGATAATGAATTGTAGGAGAAAAAATTATTTCCAAATGATTATGGATTTGAACAAATTAATCTTTGTCTTCTCAATTTTGATTTGTTGACAATAAAAAGTATATTGCTTTTTTTTTTTTAAATTGAACATTTGTCTTTATTTTTATTTTTTAAAATTTGGCGGGTTGGCTGTTTGAAAACGCGATTTTGACAATTGAAACCTAAACCAAATTGTTTAAGGTGGTTTGGAATTTTTACAAACCAAACCATTTGTTGCAGTTTAATTCGATTTTGCGGTTTGTTTGTTCACCCCTACTTTGTTGTATACAAGAGAAAATGAATATTTCTCTTATGGAAGATCATCCTCTAATTTTGAAAGATTTGTTATATGACAGGGAGACAAGATTAAAAATTCCATTGAGAACATTCGGACATATAATATGATATTTTCATTCACTTCTATGGGAGAATAGATAATGAGCTAAATGATGGTATAGGGCCTCCCATCTTCAGATTACACGATCAAAATTATCATAAGATTGAGAGTCCATTGCCTGATGACGGTTCAGCTCTGCAATTTGCTCGCTTTACATTGTTGACAATGTGAATGAGGTTGAAAGAGAAAAATGGTCGTGAGGTACGTATTATGTATTTATTGCTTTTATATTTATATTGTTTACGGATAATTTTGTTGTGATATTCTAAAATTTAATTTATGTCTTTTAATGTCCCCGGGTAGGAGTAAATCATGCGATTCTATGTTGCATGATTTAATAGTTTCTGATTCGAAGGATATACTAGACAAATACAACAAATTGTTAAGGCAGTTTAGGTCGGTTTGAGAAAAGATGATTGAGGAAACACTTCAAATTTAAGACTTATACTTATTGGTTGGTGGGCGACCAATGATGGCCAATATAATTTTTCTATTATCGATGAAATTGCCGAATTGATTGTCGGTGGACTTTGACACACTACTTGGACACATGGATATCACTATTGCGCCACGTGGTGGACCTTTGCAACAGATAAGTGAGGACACAAGTTCTTTCTAAGAAATATTGATCATACACAGGGATTGAGTAATGGAACAAGGTTGATAGTTACAAAACTTGGCGACCATGTTCTAGAAGGTCAAATTTTTTCTGGCATCAATGAAAGACACAAGTTCTTTATTCCAATGTTATCGTTGAACCCTTCTAATTCTAGGATACTTATTAGATTTCAAAGAAGACAATTTCTATTGATGGTGTCATATGCCATGACTATCAATAAGAGTCAGGGACAATCATTCTTGCATGTGGAACTTCTTCTTAAACGGCTGGTGCTTATACATGGATAACTTTATGTTGCGATTTTTAGGGTGACAAATCGTTCCAGATTAAAGATATTGATTTGTGATAAGAAGGGAAGAACAAAAAAATCAAAAAACAACGTTGTGTACAAAGAAGTATTCCAGAATTTGTAGTCATATGAAATCAATAAATGATGATATTATCTCTTATTTGCGAAATTTATTTATTTTATGAAAAGGATTTATCTAATTTCATATTGAATTATTTTAATCAAAACGTTTCTTCCCGTGCATTGCACGGGTGATTAACTAGTTTTTATATATAAAAGTAGAAGAAGTGAGGAAGTGATAGTCATTAAATGCAATTTTCCCTCCAAAATGACCCTCTCCCCAATTCTACTTTTATATATAATAACTAGTGAATCACCGGTGCGACGCACGGGAAGAAACGTATTGATAAAGATAATTTAATGTGAAATTAGATGAATCATTCAGATAAAATAAATAAATTTTGCAAATAAAAGATATCATCATTTATTGGTTTCATATGACTACAAATTCTGGAATACTTCTTTGTACATAACATTGTTTGTTAATTTTGTTGGTCTTCCATTCTTATCACAAATCAACATCTTTAATCCGGAACGATTTGTCCCTAGAAATCGCAACATAAAGTTGTCCATGTGTAAACACCAGCCATTTAAGAAGAAGTCCCACATGCGAACGTGATTGTCCCTGACTCTTATTGATAATAATGGCATAGGACGTCATCAATGAAAATTGTCTTCTTTGAGATCTAATAGGTTTTCTAGAATTAGAAGGACTCAACGATATCATTGGAATAAAGAACTTGTGTCCTGCATTGATGCTAGAAAGAATTTGACCTTCTAGAACATGGTCGCCAAGTTTTGTAACTATCAACCTTGTTCCATTGCACAACCCCTGTGTATGATCAATATTTCTCAGAAAGAACTTGTATCCTTCACTTATCCGATGCAACGGTCCACCATGTGGTGCAATAAAGATATCCCTGTGTCCAAGTCATGTATCAAAATCTACCGACAATCAATTCGGTAATTTCATCGACAATAGGAAAATCATATTGGCTATCACCGGTCGCCCACCAACCACTAAGTATAAGTCTTACATTTGATATGTTTTCCTCAATCATCTTTTCTCAAACCGACCTAAATTGCTTTAACGATTTGTTGTATTTGTCTAGCATATTTTTCAAATAAATAGCTATACAATCATGCAACATTGAATCGCATGATTTACTCCTATCAAGGAACATTAAAAGACATAAATTAAATTTCAAACTAAATTATCTGTAAACAATATAAATATAAAAGCAATAAATACATAATACGTACCCCATGACCCTTTTTCTGCTTTCAACCTCATTCACATTGTCAACAATGTAAAGCTAGCAAATTGTAGAACTGAACCATCATCAGGCAACAGACTTCCAATCTTATGACAATTTTGACCGCGTAATCTTAAGACTGAAGGCCATCCACCATCATTTAGCCCATTATCTAATCCCCTCATAGAAGTGAACGAAAACATCATATTATATGTCTGAATGTTCTCAACGAAATTCTCAATCCTGTCGTCCCTACCATATAACAAATTTTTCAAAATAAGCGGATGATCTTACATAAGAGGAATCTTCACTTTCTCTTGTATACAACAAAGAAGGGTTAACAAATAAACCGCGAAATCGAATTAAACCGCAACAAATTGATTGGTTTGGTTCAGTTCGATTTGGAAAAATTCCAAACCGCCTTAAACGATTTGATTTAGGTTTCAATTGTCAAAACCGCGATTTCAAACAGTCAACCTGCCAAATTTTAAAAAATTAAAAAAAATAAAAATAAATGCAAACGTTCAATTAAAAAAATGCAACACACTTTTTATTGTCAACAAATCAAAGATTAATTTGTTCAAATTCACAATCATTTGGAAATAATTCTTGCTCCTCCAATTCATAATCATCATCCAAGACAACATGTATAAGAAACGAATTCGATAATCATAAAAAAAGAAAAAAAATACTAAAATTGTGATATTGACAATGATGCATCAAATTTCATGATATTATAGAATTTTGCAATAATTATACAACGTAATTATTATTTTTTATGAAAATTATAATATAACATTGATCATCTTAATTTTCAATTAAGTAAATTGGGATACAATTTACTTATTGTTGTAGAAATTTAAGAATCATAAATATTGAATTAAAATATAACAATTAATATCATGTCATATTTAATTATTTTTTTTAAATTTAGACTTAACAATTATGACAAAAAAACCATTAATAACTATATAATTTCAAAAAAATATAAATAAATCTGTTAACCGTTAATGTAAAAAATGTGATATGAGACTTTCTGGAATAAAAAATTATATAATAATTAAATGTAATTGTAAATAAAATTATTTTGATAAATAATCTGATATAGAAAAGAAGGTTATTATGTATATATAACAAAGAACTTAAAAGTATGACTATTTAAAATGAAATTTAATACAACTTGATTAGATATTCGATATAAATGTAAATAAAAATTCAACATTGGATTTGTATGACCGAACGAAATTATTCATCCATAAGATTGAGACCAATAAAATATCACAATTATTATAAAAAAAATTATTTACGTATTAAAAGTAACTTTCTATAAAAAATACTAATTAATTTAATAGAACGCAATACAAAGGAGCTCAAATTTTTAGATGTACTAAATAACTAAAAAAAATAAGATTATTTATAAAAAGTTTTATATGATAATATTTATTTAGTATTAGATGCGTAATACAATTTCGATATAATTTTGAACTGAAAATTTTACATTGAATTTGTATGAGTGCATACAAATACTTATTTGTAAGATTCAAAACATTAAATGATTAGAATAATTTTATGAAAAGAGATTTTTAAACACAAATAACCAAATATAAATAAGTGAAAAAAATTCTTTATAAAAATACTTAAGTGGAAGTAGCAGTGTGAACACAATAAAATCTAAATTTTGAAGTATGAACACAATAAACACTGATCAAAAAGTTGTGTCAAATTGGAGGGAAATTCTCCTCCTTTAATATTAAGTAAGATAATAATAATAATAATAATAATAATAATAATAATAATAATAATAATAATAATAATAATAATAATAATTATTATTATTATTATTATTATTATTATTAAATTCTTTATTTATAGTAATGCACGTAATTTTTTTATGATTTTTAGATGGAAAAATAATTTGAAAATAGTATATATAAAATAACAACAAATTATATATTTTTAGATAGAACAAGGATAGTGCGGAATAAATTGAATCAACAATAATCAAAATGCAGAAAAAGATTCAACTGTAATGAAACAATTAAAATACTTGAACAGCAATTTGAAATATTGAAAGTATATTGAAATTATAACGCTGAACGTTACAATAAATTTTGAAATAAGAAGAGAATGATCGGATAACGTATTCTTAAAAAGAATTATTATCGCTCCGCTCACAAGCTCACAATCTCTCTTGAAGGAGATGTTAATTGTTATAGATCCAATTAACTCTTGGACTTACAGACTCAATTAATTCTGCCTGACAATTGAAATGAACCCTTACATTTATAGAAGACTAAAAATGAAAAAGGTACAACAGAATATTGAATAATTGAACTACAGCTGGAAAAGTCATGATTGAACAGTGCTTTGTCGACTACTTTCCAAAAAGTAGGAATCTTGAACAGTGATTGAATTTTGAAAGTCGTTGATTGAATAGTGACTTGTCTGTAGCTTTTCCAAAAGCTAGCCAACCACTCCACCAACTCCACCGAAAGTTTGAAAAAGTAAAAATCACCTTTGTCCTTTTATGAAAAGAAAAGATTCTTTGAATAAAGTAGACATTGATTTTTAACTTTGATTATTTTGAATGCAAATTCTTTTGATTTTTGAACGCGATATTCTCTGAGATCATCAAGGAAACTGCGTCCATGTAGTCATTTGGTAGTTTGAATATCTTGAAGATTTTCATCGTAGTCATTTGCGAGAAAATCATCTTCATTTTGATAGAAACTGTCTTCGACGTTGAAATCCGCCTCTGAACTGGTTTCTGAGGAATCTTGAACTGAAGAAGCATTTTCAGCAAGAGCAGCAATTTTCTCTGCTAAAATTGACATTTCTTCAGGGCTGGTGCATTTTGCAAGAAGTGCTAATAATCTACCCTTTTCGGCAAGAAAATCAGCATGTTTATCTTGAAGCTTTTTTGATGGAAGTCCTTCATTTGATTTTTGATTAATCCATGATTGAACTGCCTTGGGACAACAATTTGTTTCATGAAATTTTGCTCACCATTTTATTTTGAATCTCCTAACAATCCTTTGAGGACCGAAGGAATCAGTATTTTGAAGAAGAAAAAAGTCCCAACAAAGAATCCATGAGACTTTGAAATTGAAGGAAAATTGAAGGAGAAGATTCTCCTGAGACTTAAGCAAATCTTTAGCCTCATTTTTGAAATGTTTGAATCCTTGAAGAGAGAGACTGGGTAGAATACTTTCTTCAAGTCCAAAATAATTAAACCAATTTTGAAACCATTGGGGAAAATTATTTTGGCAATTTTGATGAAAAAGGATGAACCAAGAATGATTCACTGGTCTAATCAAAAAGGCATTAAACCAGGCATCTTGATAATCCAAGTAATTGAATTTTGAAGAAAAAGTTTCTCCTTTTGCAAGGTTCATCTTTTTCTCAATCCAAGGTTGCTGTCCCCAGTCATCATATGACAAAACCTTGACAATTGAACATTTTGAAAAATCGATATTTTGAGGGTTTTCTTTATTTTGAGTATGAGTAATGATGGCTGATCCTGTTTTGAGAAGGATCTTTTCATAAAACTCACGGTTCTTTTGAAGTGAGGAGGGCATGAAATGGAAATTAGAAGGAAAAATATCTGATAAACATTCATTGAAATCAGAATATTTTTCGATCCAATATTGTTCTAAAGTAAGAACAGAAAGAAAAGGATTTTTGAGGGTATATTGAAAGGGGCTTTTATTGATTTCAGGGAGTTTCCCTGAACCAGTAAGAACGGTCTTTTTGTAATTTGAAGGTCTTGGCTTTTCTGGGGTTTGAGGGATTTTGCCAAGAACAGAAAAGTTGTTTGAAGTAGAAATTTGAGGAATGTTTGAAGCAGAAACACTTCTGCTGGAAGTTTGAACAAAATCTTCGATTGAAGGAAGAGGAGTAAGAGCAACTTTCTTGCCCTTATTTTTGTTTTTTGAGGAAGTGGCCATGGAGGAAGCCATGTCTTCAAGAACTTTGTTGTACCAATCAATTTTGATACCTTTTGTTTGAACACTTTCATGGGGTGGTCTTTCAGTCACTCGAAATCTCTCAAATTTATAGAGGAATTTCTTTGTGAAACAGTTATCCCAAAAATTATTTTGAAAAATTTTGTTTTTTGAAAAGTAATTTTGAAAACAGTTTTTGTTACTAGAATAGTAAAAATACTGTTATTTTTGAATTGATCCAAAAGGAATTCGCTGTAGGTTTCCCTCACCGATCCCACCTAATCCTATGTCTGACACAGCTGTTTGGACATGGGAAAAAGTCTTTGAAGCAATAATGAAAAGGATACCAATGATGACACTTTTGATAATGGTGACAAAAGTGTTTTCTGGGACCCACGACTTTTGACAATTTTGATTTCTTTTGAGGAGTGGGTGACATGAATGATTGTCTTTTGAAATGGAATTAATCAAGAAAGATTCTTTACTAATGGATCCAATGAATTTTTGAGAAAAGAGATCTGTCAATTTGTCTTTTTTGAAAATTGAAGATTCTTTATTTTTGAAATTTCTTAAATTAATATTCTTAATTTGAGAAATCGATGATTTTTTGAAATCAAGAACATCTTTGAGAGATGTCTGATGCATGAATTTGAAATTCAAATTTTGACCGAAAACATTGGTCTGAAGACCATTTTCGTTAGCTTGAAAAGGGTAAATTTGAACGATGAAAGGAATCCCAAGAATTGCTTCTTGATCTAAATCTTTCACCAGAAGAAATTCATTTTTGAAACAAATGTTTGATTTGCAAACATGAGCTTGAGAAAGTTTATATTGAATATTGAGTTTTTTACCACCTGCACCGTAAAGACGCTTAGTAGTATGCTCAAAGTATTTTGTAGGTATTAATCCTTCTCTGATGCAGTTTTGATCTGCTCCAGAATCAATTAATACTCTGGTGGTAATTTGAAAAGACTTGTCAATGACAATTGTCATTTGACAGTACCATTTTTGAAGTTGAATTCGATTAATAACATTAATTCGGTCTTCATCAGTTTGAAGAGGACTAAAATCATTAACACGAGAATCAGAGGATTCTTCTGAGGAAGAAGAAGAAGAATCAGAATCATTTTGATTTTGAATATTTGAAGAGGAATTTTTGATAATGGCAACATCAAGTTTAATTTCTTTAACCTGACGTTCCAAAAAGGAAATTTGAGACTTCATTCCCCTCACTTCTGATCTCAAATCAGAGGATGAAGATTTAGAAGTAGATTCTTGATTAAATCTTTTTAGTATTTCTTTCATACTAAACGATTCATGGGTTTTTGAGGAAGAAGGAAGGAGCGAAGAGAACTTCTTCTTTAATTGAGGATTGTCAATCTGCTCAATTATTTCTTGAATAAGTTCTTCTTCTTTTGTAAAAACATTTATGGTTTTGCAACCACAAATACCTTTACCTTCGCAAGAATGAGAAGAGGATGAAGAATTAGATTCATTATCAGAATCTTCTTGATACTGATAAATTTTCTCTAATTCAGAATCATCATCAGATGATGAATGAAGAAGATTGAGAAGATCAAGTTTAACATCTTCTTCAATTTGAAGATTATTAATCTTATTCTTCATGGGACACTTGTTTGAGAAATGACCAGTTTGATTGCACTTGAAACAAGTGACTTTGGCTGGATCAAAAGTTTTTTGAAAATGATTTGGTTTCAAATGAAATTTTTGAAAAGAATTCTTTTGAAAAGATTTTTGAGGATGAGATTTTGAAGAAAATCTTTTAGAATTTTGAAAATTTCGTTTCCTCAGAAATGAAGGAAACTTCTTCTTGTTTTTTGAAGAGGGAGGAAGAATTTTTTCAAAACCGTATTGTTCACAGAATGAACCTAACTCATGCTTGGACCCAAAACTTTCAGATTTGAGTTTGGCTTTGAGTTTGATATCATTACAGAGGGCTAGGCCTTCCTTATTGACATAACTAACAAGTTCGCCATAAGTCAAGTCGCCATAGGGAATTGAATTGTTAATTTGAAGTTTGATTGAATTGCGAACCTTTTCTGCAAAAAGTTTAGGAAGTCCAGATAAAAATCTTTCTTTCCAGAACTCTTGATTGCAGTCGTCGCGAAGCATGACTCTGGTAAGGAAGATATCCTTATACCATCTGAAGTCGTGCAATTTTGGACAAGATAAATTCATCAGAATTTCTGACGATCTATCCTGGAGGAATTCAGGAGATCCAATAAAATGTTTGATAATGGCAAAAACAAGGGTCGTCAATGTATCAGAAACATTCTGACCATCTTCGGTTTTTGTGGCATTAATAACCTCTAAACGACTTGCATCGTTAAGGTAGTTAGTCCACCATCCCTTTAATTGTCCAGTGAAGCCAATAATAAGATTATTACAAGCATTCACTTCATCAATCTTTTTACATCTATAAGCATTGAAGCAAACATACATTTTATTGATAGTTTGAATAATCTGGAATTCCGTCATTCCATCAATATTCCATTCAACGATTTCGTCGCCTGAGTATGTCTCAGTGACTTTCCTTCTAAAAGATGATTCTTCTAAAAGTAAATCTGGTTGAGTAGGACGAGAATAGAATGTTGGAAGTTTTGAAGATTGAAATTTCAATTTGTTTACTTGAAATGGAGTTTCTTCAACAAATTGGTTTTCGACATCAGAAATGTCAATTGTGTTGATATTTTTTGAAGATGCGGACATTTTTGAAAATTGAGAGGCAAGCTCTTTAATCACTGCAGAATCAGTGTCTAAAGATTTCTTACCTAGATCAGGAGTAAGATTGGAAGGTTTGAAGAGTAACCTTTGATTACTCGAAGAAGATGAAGAAGAGGGAGAATCTCTAATGGAAGAAAAAGCATTAGAGGGAATTTTGAATTTGGCTTCAGTTTCAGAATTGGCTTCAATTCTGGTTAACTGATTACCGATTGTTTGAAGAACAATATTTGTGTAATTGTTCTGAATTTGAAGATTTCTGACATCAGCGGTTTTGGCCGAAGAATTGTCAGTCCTATCTTCAGGAATCTGTTTGAAAGGAGACGCAGTAACTTCTGCATTTCCATGAGGAATAATGATCTCTTCAAGAGGAGGATATTCCGATTTGAAAGTTTGATTGGAAGAAGTTTTCCAAATTTTTTCTTTTGAAGATGAAGTTTGAATGGATTTGGATTTCGAAGAAGATTTGGGTTTGGAAGAAGATTTTGAAGACTTCTTTTGTTTACCAAAAACTTTGAAATTAATCCATTTGAAAAATGAAATATCTTCTGGTTGAGCGAAGAACTCTTTCCAGTAAGATTCAATTTCTTCTTTTGAAAAAGTTTGACGAAAAAGTTTCATTAGGTTTTTCACCTTAGGAGACTGGTCTTTTTTGAATTCAGATAAACTTCTTCTGTGATTTTTCTTTCTCAGAAGAGGAATGTCTTCAGAAGGAGGCTGCATATCAGATGCAGTAGGTGAATCTTGTTCAGATTCAAAATATTGAGGTTTTGGGATAACAGATTCAAAGTTGGCATCTTTGAGTCTGCTGGATGAAGTTGAGAATCTTGAAGGGAAAACATTTGAATTTTGAAATTTTTGAAAATATTTAGATGAACTAGACCTTGAAATGTTTGAAGAGTTGTTTGATGATTCTCCAAAGATCATCCTAACACTTCCATCAGGAAATGAAAGAATCTGATTAGGAGTATCAGATGAAGGAGGAGGTTCCGGTTTGGAAGCTCTTAGAATATCCCATTCTAAGCTCCTAGTTTGAAGATTCCATGGAATTCTCTTAGGAATCATGGTGTTAGTATGAAAATCATTCACCTCCATAAGAAGCGATTCGTTTCTTGGAGACGAACGAAGAGCACGAATGTTGAGATTCGTACCCAAGAGTTTGTAATATATTCTGTATATTACAGCGAATGAATTTGATTCATCCAAACTAAGATTCTTAGTTTGAACATGAAGTTTGAGAGTCTTTAAGATATGTTTGTCAAAAAGACTGACTGTGAAGTTTGGATAGCAGTTTGAAAAGATTGGACCAGATTCTAGATTTGATTCTAGAACTGTCAAGAGCGAATGCTCGAAGTTTGAATGTCTTTGATCACGAAGAGTAACCAAGACAGGAATGTCAAGTCCAAGTCTGAACAAGGGCTTGAGGGCAATTTGAACAAGACCAATATGTAAGAATTGAAATTTCTTACGATGTTCTTGTATGGAGTTTTTTGAAAGAAGAGCAAGCTCAGTATTTTGACCCAAAACATGCATGGTTTGTTCATGTGTTTTGATGATGTAATTTTGAGAAAAATCAAATCGACCAATTTCATAGATAGATCCTTTGTCTACCTTAGGAATTGTCCAATTATGCAATAATTGTTCAATTTGATGAATTTGAAGTTCATTTGTATTTTGAAAAGTTTCAGAATCATTTTGAAGTGATTCTTCAGTATTTTGAAAATTGTTTGACAAATTATTAGCTCTATTTCTAGAACTACCAGATCCTTTGAACCAACTGGAAAAAGAGGACATTTTTGAACAAGGTAAGCTTGAAAGGTATTACTACCTGCAGATTGAAAGAGTTACAGATAGAATGAAGGTCGGACTTTTACCTACTCCCTCCACGTGGTCTTACACGGGTCTTACACGATTTAACTGCCCTGCCCCCGAGATTTCGAACCATCCACTTGCACAATTCAACCTGTAAACAAAAACAAGGAACATATAGACAACACTCTCCAAGGATAACTTGAACCTAACATACATTTTATTGATAGTTTGAATAATCTGGAATTCCGTCATTCCATCAATATTCCATTCAACGATTTCGTCGCCTGAGTATGTCTCAGTGACTTTCCTTCTAAAAGATGATTCTTCTAAAAGTAAATCTGGTTGAGTAGGAGGAGAATAGAATGTTGGAAGTTTTGAAGATTGGAATTTCAATTTGTTTACTTGAAACGGAGTTTCTTCAACAAAGATGTTAAACTTGATCTTCTCAATCTTCTCAATTCATCATCCAGTGATGATTCTGAATTAGAGAAAATTTATTAGTTTCAAGAAGATTCTGATAATGAATCTAATTCCTCCTCCTCTTCTCATCCTTGCGAAGGTAAAGGTATTTGTGGTTGCAAAACCATAAATGTTCTTACAAAAGAAGAAGAACTTATTCAAGAAATAATTGAGCAACCTTGACAATTGAACATTTTGAAAAATCGATATTTTGAGGGTTTTCTTTATTTTGAGTATGAGTAATGATGGCTGATCCTGTTTTGAGAATGATATTTTCATAAAACTCACGGTTCTTTTGAAGTGAAGAGGGCATGAAATGGAAATTAGAAGGAAAAATATCTGATAAACATTCATTGAAATCAGAATGATATAATAATGTAATATTTCTAATTAATTGGATGTTTCAACTATGTATGTAATATGGATACACATGTAAGGTAAGAATGATATATGATTATATGTAGTGTATGGGATAGCAAAGATATTTTTGTACATACGTACCTTATATTGATTGCTATTCATGTCAATACCTATTACCTTGAATTGTGGCAGACCTTAAATTTATTATTAATCCTTTTAGCCTCTGTCCGGAGGTGGTATGGAAAAAAAAAAAAAAATGGTTTTTTTGATTTTTTTCATGTATCTCGAGGTAATTGGAGAGTTAAAAATTGGAGAAAGAAAAAATGTGTGATTAAAAAATTATATTAAAAATTATATTATTTATAAATAAATAAATAAAAAAAAAAACCAAACAAAAACCAAGCCTTCGAACAGAGGCTTAGAGTAATCATTCACACTCATAAAACTTCGATATGTGTACTTAAAAATAAAATAAAATATTATTTAAGCCCAATGCAGATGCTATATGTGCATCACACTCTGTTTGCTAACCTGTATGACAACATATTTTTCAAACGGGTTTTTAATACCCATACATACATCTTTTAAGCATATGTTTGGTAAAGTAAGTATGTGGTACCCATTGTGGGGACTATAATCCTTACTTATCTTGTATGTGGGTCTGACACGTTACAGAAATATTCATTGTAGGCACCATATCTGCCCTGATGTTTGGTAAATCCACCGTTTCGTAAATGTCATTTTTTTTAGTTTATAAACTAATTTATAAACTACACAATATTTCAAACAACTTTTTAACCACACATTTTTTTCTATTCAATTTTCAACCACTACTTTTTACCTAAAAATCATAAATAAATCAATTTATAAACCAAACAGTGTTACCAAACGGAGCAATTTCTCAAATTACTTTTTAATCACACACATTTTCTCTTTAATTTTCAACTACTACATTTTACTTAAAAACATAAATAAATTAATTTATAAAGTGTTACCCTGGAAGCTGACACTCTGTTCGACGGCTTCAACACTTTTTTTGTGTTTTCTACGTAAAATTTGTGGTTAAAAATTAAATAGAAAAAATGTGTATGATTAAAAATTGATTTGAAAAATTGTGAAAAACTTGTTTATAAACAAAAAATAAACAGTATTTGGTAACACTATACAAGTTTTTAAATTGTTTTTTGTTATTTTCGAGGTAAGATATTATGATTAAAAAATGAAGAGAGAATTTGAATGATTAAAAAGTAATTTAAAAAATTATATTATTTATAAATTAAATTTTGTAAATTGCTTTTTATTTTTCGGCAAATACACTCAAACATCTTCGGTCAATAAACATTTCTCTGTTCTCCAGCGGCAAACAGTAAATTTGTCGGTAAAAAGGTGAATATCAATCCACTTCCATTTTTGTTCTGTTTGTTTTCTGGTTACCATCCGTACAGTTGGGGTTAACAATTTAGGAAATAATCGTGCCTTTTCTCTCTTCAGAAAAATATGTTTTTCGGGTTGAACAATTTTCGAAGTTAATGTTGAGATGCATATTTTTTTAACCGCAATTTGACTTGAAATTGGCTTTTGGATTGTGTCTTCTTTATCTATCTCTCACACGCACACACATATCGAAGGACTGAAATTTCGTGATTTAGCTTCAGTTTTCCAGGTTTGCTTAACAATTAAACAAGCGGGTTTTGTGAATTTTTAATTGGTTCTGTGTTGGGACCATGAAAGAATAATTTGTCTATTCCAAAGCTCAAACACTGTGCTCAAGTGAGGTTTCAATCCAAAATCAATTGGTAATGAGTGGAGTAGCCCACATGATTACATGATGTTTTATTTCCTTTCTCACAATCAACATAAGATTATTTGCTATCCTAATAATCCCTGCCTCAAACAAAGTTCATGAGATATACTTGGCCTATTTGGCCCTCCCTCACAATAAATCACATCACATTCCTTCATTCATGTCTAGAGAGATCACTATTCATCGATATGATTATTTGCAATCCCAACAATCTCTCTCTCAAACAAGGCTCACAAGATATACATGGCCTATTTGGCCCTCCCTCAAGATAATTTCATTACATCCCCTCATGCCTAGGGATATTACTATTCATCGAGATAATCCACCATAATCGCAACACACTATGTTATCATGAATCTACTATCTTGTGAGAAATCACGGAAATTCTTCATCTCGGGACTTATCTGCCATTATTCGGAGAGTCCCGTTCATCCACTAGGTTGTGTATCCACCCGACAATCTTTCCCACTCTGATACCACTTGTTGAGATCATGAAGAATAATTTGTCTAGTCCCAAGCTCAAATCCCAGACCTAAGTGAGGTTCTAACCCAAAATCAATTGGTAATTGTTGAAGTAGTCCAATTGAGTTATATGGTGGTTTATTTCTTTTCTCACAACTGACGTGGGATTGTTTACATTCCCAACATTCTGGAGTTTCTTTACTTTTGATTGAATTTGATGAGAGCCTTTCCTTAAATTATGGAAAGACAGAAAAAAACACAAGAATAATGTTATCATAGTGGCTCAGCTGGATCATAACCAGACCAATCAACAAATTCAAATCAGACCAGACCATGTTTGACAATGAATAACAAAACACAATTTTGGAGCGATTTTCTCATTAACTGATAAGAAGATTATACAAAAAAATGGAAGAAATTAAAATAGAAGAAAGGATAAAAATTCTGAAAATAATGGTGATTGAACTCTGATAATCAACCAACAATATCCCCCTACATCTAACCCATGTGCTCCGATATATTCTCAGAGCTCGTGTAAGAAGAAAAACGTGTTTTTTTAGTTTAAAGCGTAAATAAGCAAATCACAACTCTTAAATCAAACGGTGTCGTTTGATTCTTATTCCTTTAAGTGAGTAAACGGTGTCGTCCGCTCCCACTATATTCCAAACTTCCTGTTAATTTCTTGTCTCTCTTCTTCCTTTGGCGCCATTGTAACTCATCATTTTCCAATTCCCCATGACAACCCCCTTGCTTAGATGAACTTTGTCCCCATGGTTAAAAATATGGGAAAGCTTCTTGTATTGTATCTGCATCATCCCAAGTGGCGTCTTCTTCACTGCCTCCACTCCATTGTATCAGCCAGTGATTCCTAATTAATCCACTATGTTGAACGGCTCTGAGTTGCAATACTTTGAAGGGAGTGGGCCTATCTTCAACTTCCTCTTAGTTGGATTGTTGTAAAAACATCATTTCCAATCTTCTTCTTGAGCAAGGATACAAGAAATACATGGTGTACTTTGGAACCATGAGGTAAGTCCAATTGATAGGCTACTGCTCCTACCTTCTTCACTACTTGATAAGGGCCATAGTACTTAGGACTGAGTTTTAGGTTTTCTCTTCTAATTGTAGTCTTCTGTTGTTAAGGTTGCAGTTTAAGAAACACCCAGTCACAAACTTCAAAAGTTCGATCAATTCTTCCTTTGTTAGCATATAATTTCATCCTTGCCCTTGCCTGTGCTAAATTCTCTCTGATTCTTTGATCAATGCGGTGCCTTTCTTGTAGTAATTCCCCAACTGCAGCTACGTTAGTTTGCTAATAGGTTCTTAGAGCTAATTGTGGAGGAGGTAGGTATCCCACAGAGCGCTTTGAAAGGCATCATCTGAATTGCGGAATGAAAGGTAGTGTTGCACCACCATTCAACCAAGCTTAACCATCTAGCCCACCGTTTAGGATTTTGATGTGTTATACATCTAAGGTACATTTCCAAGCATTGATTGAGTCTCTTTGTCTGTTCATCGTTTGAGGATGATAAGCCGTGCTCATATGGAGTTTTGTGCCCAATAATTGAAATAACTCCTGCCAAAACTTGCTGGTAAACACTCTATCCCCATCAAATTTGTAGATCTGGTCCAGGAAAATTTGAGCTATATGTTTAGCTGTGAATGGATGGTTCAGGGAAATAAAATGCCCATATTTGGTGAACCTATCTACCACCACCAGTATCACTTCCTTCCGTTCAGATTTTGGCAATCCTTCAATGAAATCCATGGAGAGATGACTCCATGAATGTAAAGGTTCAGGAAGCAGTTGCAATAAACTTGGGTAACGGGTGTGTTCCCCTTTACACCTTTGACAAACCTCACATTGCAGCACCTTTTCTTTATCTCTTGAGTCATAATTGGCCAAGTGAAATGTTGTTTAGCTCAGTAGATACAAGCTTGGATGCCAGAGTGTCCACCTTTTTGGGAGGCATGAATATTTTCAATAACCCTATGTCTTATCCTGTTACCACTACTAATATACAACTTCTTTTTGTACCTTACTGAGCATAACTTCTTTGATCCATGTTGGAGTACTAGTTGAAATAACATTACACTCTTCCTGATGGAGATCAAGATATTACCCACTCGACAGGGTCGAGTTTTGTCCCACCTCGAGAGAATTGATGTGGACTTCCTTTTGTTGATTTTTGAGCTTTAGTTATGTTTTATGTTTATTGGACATATATTTGGGCTAGCCCAAGCCCATTGACATTTAGGTTTATTTTACTATTTATATGATTGTAATTGGTAGTGAAAAACTCAGATTATGATGAATGAAATAGTATGATATTGCTTTCTCTCAATGCCTCTCGCCCCCCCTCCCCTTCTCACTCTCTCTTCTTCTCTCTTGATTTTTTCTTCTCACGAATGCTACATCAAAGTGGTATAAGAGCTAAACCTGGATTCTGTAATTTTCTACATCCATAAGCAATATCCAACAAGCTCACCACTGCCTGCTGCTCCAGTCCAGAAAAAAATAACCTACACCACCGCCAGTTATATCACGCTTCAACAACCACTACCCACCAAAATAATCATCTTTACAGCATCCCAATAACCAAGTATTTGACTGAAACCCTACCCATCGCCGACTGCATCCAACTCGTCGGCAACCCAGGTTCCACCACACCACACCTCACCCACCAACACAAACGCCACCCAAACACCGCAAACACACTGCGCAGGTCAACATCCAAAATAAAATAAAATACTATCAGAGTTCCAGCCGTGCTCACCGTAGAAGACACAACCGCCGACTAGCGCTGGCGACCCCAGCAGCGCGACAACCAGCGCTGGCGACCCCAGCAGCGAAGGCGAGATCGCACCTCGCCTCACGATGCCCTGTGTCGCTTTGCTACTTGGGCCATAGTCTCAGTTGTTGTGGTATCTGGGTCTCAGCTTATGAAATATAATTGGACCTAATCAATTTGTTTGATTTTGAGAATGGGCCTGAGTGAAATCCATTCTAATTGATAGTTTGGGCCTTGATTACTGTTTGTTAAAAAAAATAAAAATTCTAACATTATTTTGTAGGTCTCTCTTTTTGTCTTATTGCATTGCTCAATCGTTCGATAGTTGTGCCAATATGAAGAAAATGATTGGGACATCGTTCGACTCTTTTAAGTCTTATGAGGTACTAATTTCTTTTATGTTGACAATATACTTTTATTTCGGTATGTTGGCTGTCTAGTTATAAATAAAATAAAAAATAAAAAAAAAAAGTTGTCACTTTGTCATATCTAGCTCCAGTAATTTGACCATGGATCCTTCCCAATTTGATGCCCTCACTCGAAAAATAGCTCAACTTCAATCTAAATTAGCGATCATCCACACTAGAGTGACTGCTACTCGTGAAGATAGCAGAAAACTTGTTGCTAGGGTTAGCAACTTAGAACACGCACCCACTAAAACTCTGTATGGAAGGTGGATTAATAATCGCCCTCCCATCTCATCGACACCACTTCCCTCTGTCAAGTCCATTCTAGGACCTCCCCTTGTCCAATGCACCACTTGCTATAGTCAATAAATGCAAAGTTCTTGAAATTTCAAGAGCTCCTCCTCGTCTGTGCTTCAACCGTGAGGGCTTAGACCATATCTCCTCTAAATGTTCGAGTCAAGCCTTAGTTATAGAGGAACATAAGGATGTCGTAGGTGAGCCATTAGAAGATCAAGTCTTTGAGCCTAGTCCTTTACCAACAAAGTCAAACATTTCACATGTCATCGATCTCGTGCCTACTCTTTTGCATAATATTCCCGTTGACTTTGTTCTAATGTTGCCTCAATTGCATAAAACTTCCTCGGTAGCCACGTCAATTTCCAAAGCTATTGTCCGATTGCATACTATTCCAATTGACATCAGGTTGTTTCCTACTAATTGTAGACATATGATGTTAGCTCATACCTTTGTAACAAATGTTCCTAAATTTCATGCTAAGATAAAGCGACATATAATTTTCAATCATGAAATTTTTGAACTTACTTTTGATTTGTAATATAAATTAAGGTGCTTTAACAACTATTATTATTCTTTATTGCGTGTTTCTTTAACTCGGTTTCCTAAATACGTAAAGAAAAGAGTTTTTGAGCATTCATATAAAAGTAATTTTGACTGACCATCATACTTAAATGAAAGTTATATTTTCAATGTAGAAGATTTGTTTCCTTATCGGGGTTCACTTTGCCTTCGATGTTGCAATTAATTTTTTCTGCAGACCTGTCTACAGCTCTAGTTCATTGTGCCTCTCATTATGCACAACAAATTGAGGATTTTAATAATGAGTTGCATGAACTTTTGTTGCTTGGAGATCCTTTACGATACTTGATTCGAACGAGAGATTGCCCCCCTTGGTCAGGTCATATTCTTGGTGATGATTTGCAGAGTCAGTTGATGTCATATGTTCAATTCAGGTATTTGATTCATTATAAAGACCGTTCTCCTTGGTATGAGTTCAACCAGATACTATTATCCAAGGTTCAGTACATGAACTTGATCAAGACAAAAGATCGACCTCCTTGAAGTATGAAGATTCATCTTAACTTTTCGGAGTCGAATTCTTCCAGCCGAGGAGAATGATGGAGATCAAGATATTACCCACTCGATAAGGTCGAGTTTTGTCCCACCTCGAGAGAATTGATGTGGAAATCCTTTTGTTGATTTTTGGGCAATAGTCATGTTTTATGTTTATTGGACATATATTTGGGCTAGCCCAAGCCCATTGACATTTAAGTTTATTTTACTATTTATATGGTTGTAATTGATAGTGAAAACCTTCTGAATGAAATAGTATGATATTGCTTTCTCTCCATGCCTCTCTCGTTCTCCCCTCCACACTTTCTCCTCTCTTGATTTCTTCTTTTCACTAATGCTACATCACTTCCCTTCTAGATAGAGCATTAGCCACTATAATCTCACCATTCCTATACTATATTTCATAATTCAGTCCAAGTAACTTAGCCTGTGCTCGGATAGTTTATAAGTGATTATAATCAGTTTTTTTGCAGATCTCGAGGTGGATGTGGGGTTAAAAATTATAGAGAGAAAAAGATGTGTGGTTAAAAAGTGGAATGGAAAATTGGACCTATTATAAACCAATTTAAAATCACTTTACCGAATAGTGGCTTAGTTAACTATTTTTGCTGTAGGGCGTAGTAATCCTTTGCTCCAACAAAATTCTTAAAGACAGACCAGTCTTAATTAAGAAATGGTGCCCCTCTAGATAATGTCTTCATTTGGTGACTGCAGTAATTAAGGCTAAAAGTTCTTTCTCATAAATAGACATCCCAATATTCCTTGGCCATAATGCTTTGCTCAAATAGGCTATTGGTTTCCTCTCTTTCATTAGCACTGCGCCTATTCTACCATAACTAGCATTGATCTCAATGATTAAAGGCTGATTAAAATCAGGTAGTGACAACACTGGGGTGGTGCTCATAGCCAATTTGAGATTTTGGAAAGTTGCCTCAGCTGGTTGACCTCAATGAAAAATGTCCTCCTTCAAAAGTTTCAAGGGCTTGACTATTGAGCCACATTCTTTTACAAACTTCATGTAGTACCCAGTTAGTCTTAGGAACCCCCCGAGTTGTTTAAGGTTGTCAGGAGAGGGCAGGTTAGCATTGCCTCAACCTTTCTTTGGTCAGCCGATACTCCATCATGGCTGATACTATGGCCTAAGTACTAGCTATTTTTCCAAACGAGCATTTACTCATCTTAGCATACAATTTATGCTTCCTTAAGATGCTGAGTACCTCCTTCAAATGTTCTAAGTGCTCCACCATGTCAGTGCTATAAATATCATCGAGAAAGATTAGCACATACCTCGTGAGTTGGCCCTGGAAGACCTCATTCATGAAACTCTAAAAGGTAGCAGGGGCGTTGGTTAAGCCAAATGGCATAACCATAAATTCATAGAGCCCTTGGTGTGTTCTAAAGCCGTCTTATGGACATCTTCTAGTTTAACTCTAAAATGGTGATAACTTGCTCTCAGATCTATCTTGGAGAAATACTTTGCTCCATGTAATTCGTCCAAAAGCTCATCAATCAAGGGCATTGGAAACTTATCCTTAATTGTGAGTTGATTCAGCTGTCTGTAGTCAACATAAAATCTCCAAGTGCCATCTTTCTTCCTGACCAATAGGACTGGTGATGCAAAGGAACTGTTGATGGGCATAATAATTCCAGATTCCATCATTTCTTTTACCATCTTCTCGACCTCTGTTTTCTATATAAAAAGGCACCTGTATGGCCTGAGTTTGAAGGGTTGATGATGCAAACCACGTAGCAATTGTTTTTTTTTTTTGATAGGAAACGAAAATTTTATTCATAATGAAAATGAACAATTACAAGAGCCTATGGATAAGATATTGTGGATCCAAGAACGCCAAGAAACCACGATTTATGGATCCAATTAAAATTAATTGAACCAAGCAACCAATACAATCACATGGATATATTGACCTCTTGATCACAAGCAATATTAATTCTCACCGAGATTTGAACAACCAAGAATAACTCGCAAGTTCGAATTGTGTTCAATGAAGAACGAAGTTGAAAGCAATTTGCCTCACAGTAATATCAATAATTGTCCCCAACAAAATATGGCCAACATGCATAGGTACCACGTCACAAACCACCTTATCCTTATAATCTCTGATGGCAAAATTGATCATAGCCTGCTTATTTACCTTAATTTCTCCCGACTCGGTTAGCCATTGCAATTTATAAGGGTTTGGATGTTTTATCAAGCTCAAGCCCAATTTGTCAACCAACATTGTACTAACTACATTAGTACAACTTCCCCCGTCAATCACCATATCACAAACCTTTTTACCCACTAAGCATCTAGTATGGAAGAGATTATCCCTTTGCTCACCAATTTCATCCACCCTGACCCTAGTACTAAGGACACGCCGATTAACAAGTGAATCTTTAACAGCATAGGTCAGCCCTTCCTCATCACTACTACTAGTTTCAACATCCACTAACTTGGGCATTCCCTTAAATTCATCCTCAGAACTAATTTCACCATTATCACGTAAGATCATTAGCCTCCTATTTGGACACTGGGATGCTATATGACCCGTACCCAAGCACTTAAAACACTTAATATTTCTATCCCGAGTAGTTTGAGAGTCAGAAATATTTTTACCTTTCGTTGTAGGCTCCTCCTTCCCTTTCGGGTTATGTTCATCATGATGTTCCTGCTTCGGTTGTGATGTAGGATAAGATGGTGAGTGTCTTGCTGCCTCCTTTCGCCTTAACTGTCTTTCCACCTTCATGGCCATATGCACCATATCCTCTAGCTCCACATAATGTTGCAGCTCAATGACATTGGCAATATCTCTATTCAGCCCACTCAGAAACCTAGCTATCGTAGCTTCCCGATCTTCCACCATGTTAGCCCGAATCATCGCCACCTCCATATCCTTATGATAATCTTCTACACTCCTCGACCCCTGAGTCATGCCCTGTAGCCTCTGGTAAATATCCCTATAATAATGAGTCGGCACAAACCGCTTCCTCATTATGGTTTTTAATTCAAAGTCTCCACCGGCTCCTCAAGGTTCCTCCTCTTACCCGTCACTAGTTGATCCCACCAAATATTGGCATAATCTGTGAATTCAATTACGGCTAATTTCACATTCTTTTTTTCTGAATAATTGTGACAATCAAATAGCCGTTCAACCTTGGTCTCCCAATCTAAGTACGCCTCTGGATCACTCCTACCTTGGAACATTGATATTTTCACTTTAATTTTCCCAAGGTCATCATCAACAACATCTTTACCCCCACGATGTCTCCTAGTATCACAACGCTCCCTATCATGCCTCCTCTCATACCTATCTCCTCTATCCCTCCTTCGCATACTTCCCAAAGATATACTTCCACTTTCACTTCCCATGTCCTCATCATCCATACCAACCTCACGCCTATTACCTCTCCTAACCCGAGAACTATCATGAGATTGATCCCGATGTCTTTGTTCACGTTCTGCACCTCGATTCTCCATCTGAGCCATAAACCTCTCAAATTGTGCACTCATTGCTGCAATATCATCATTACCCTGTTCATCCTTTCTATTCACACCCTGAGCCGTTTTCTGTCTCCAACAGAAGATGAAGATGTGGAACCCTCTCTATCAGACATTTTTAATTTCAAAAATAAATTTCTCCTCACGTGTATTTTCACTCGTGTTTTACTCTCTCTATCCCTTCAAATTTCACCCAAGAACTAATCAAGGGTCGGAAAAAGGTAATACACGAACAAGAACAAGAAAATTTGGAAATTGAGAAAATTCGAAATATTTGGGGAATATTTGGAATTTTCGGAATTTTTTTAATCTACCAGAGAATTGGACTACGAGTATGACAGAAAAAACGGAATTGAATTTGGACAAAAAACGAACAAGAAAAACACTTTTGGATTTTTGGGATTGACTCTTATGGATCAAGTTGAAGAAAATTATGACTGACACGAAGAACACGAAAAAAATCAAGAAAATCAAGAATTAACAAGAAACGTAAGAATCTGAAATAGATCCAAGCTCTGATACCAGATGATAAGATCCCAATCGGGGAATCTTGACAAACACGCGGAAATAACACAATTAAAACCTAGGAAAGATCTAAGGCAGATCAAACACGAAAGTAAACAATAACACGAGGAAATAAACAACGGAATTAAAGATAGATCGACGATAAAACCTTGACCCGACAATCACGACGCAATTAATGACGATGCGGATTGAAGAACCAAGATTGGTGAACGCCACAAGGGTTGTCAATTCCTTGATAAGTTCGTTGGGTGAACGCCACAAAGATCGGATCTTTGATAAGTTCAGGAAGAAGGGAATAACTCAGCTTTTCAATTTTGGAGAATCCTCTCTCAATTTAATTCATAAACTCAAACTGTCTTTTACAATCATGGAAATGAATATAAATAAGAAAAATAACCTAGCCGCTAATTGGGCTCAAAACAGAATCCTAATTAGACTAAAATACTAAAATAGGAAAATAACTTAAAAACCAAAAATGAAACAAAATAATTAAAAATCTCGCAAAATCTGGCCCGCTCCTCAGTTACGGTCGTGAAGAATAAAGTTACGGCCGTAAAGGCCTCTCGGGTCCAAAACTGCTTCAATAGTTACGGCCGTGAAATGCCTCCGGCTTGGATATTACGGCCGTAACTTCCATACTTACGGCCGTAAGCCTTGTTCTGCTGAAATTCTTCCTTTTTCCCCAAGACTTGGTTACGGCCGTGATAGTAGATGTTACGGCCGTGATTATAAGAGTTACGGCCGTGAAGGTCCTCCATTATGGCCGTAATGACTTTTCTGCACAAATAACTTCGATCCCTTGATTCGGCTTGATCCGTCCCTCTTCTCGGCTCGACCCTAACATGGAACTTGCTCCGTTTTGCACGTAGATCACTGTCATATTGCCGATGGCTCGACTTCGCCCTTCGATGCCTGGTCCGGATCATATCAGTTGAGCTCCTTCTTTAAGCACTATTTTATGATCATGAGACCTAAAAGGGGGGTAACTCTTTAGGTTCTTCAAAAAGATCTGCAAATTCATTAAGTAGGGGTACCATGTTACTAGGTATCTCCCTAGTCCCTTGTTCTTCTATCACAAAGAGGTGTCCAATGATGCCGTATTCATTTTCCCCTAACAGCTTCTCCATTTGAATGTGGCTAACCATCCTTACTTGATCTACCGCATCCTCACTTGATAATCTGATGGTTTCTCCATTGACATTGAAGGAGAGACATTATATGTTGAAGGTCCAAATTGACTAAGCCAGTCTACTCCCAACACTCTATCACTCCCCCACAACTTCAATGATTTAAGTTTAAACTGGAACTCCAATCTCTGCATTTGCCATGCTGGCCTACAATTGAGTTTCTAGCCACTTGCAACCGTCACAGTTAAGTTCTTACCCTTATCTATCTTGAAGTTAAGTGTCCTCTCCAACTTTTCATCTATGAAACTGTGAGTACTACCACTATCGATCAGTATAGATATACTTTTTCCTTTTAAGCGTTCCAGGAATTCTGATAGTTTTATGTTTATCCGCACCTAGTGGATTACGAATAGAGATTTGCATAATTTCTTCAACCTCATCTACCTGCTCCTTGACCTCCGCTTCATCCTCCTCCCGTTCCTCTTCATCCACCAATATAAAGTTGAGCATTCTGTTAGTACATACGTGCCCTCTGGTGTACTTCTCATCGCACCTGGAACAGAGCCCCAACTTCCTTTTGTTTTCAATGTCGGTCAGTGTAATGGTTTTAAACTTGGAAGGGTGAAATTTCTGGCCATTATCTGGACTTTTAGTGGGTTGAGTGGGGATCATTTGTTTTAGATTGGGTGGGGTAGTTTTTTTTTATAGTTAAAGGGTTTCAAACTTTTAATAAGTTTGTTTATAGTAGAAATAGTGGTTTCTTGTAATAAGGCTATCTCAAATGCTTGGGAAAGGGTTGTAGGTTTGATGATTTTCACCATGGCCTTAATCTCGTTCTTCAGGTCGGTGAAAATAGAAATGTAATAGGATTCAGGGAGGGTAGGTAGGCCTGCATTGCTTGGGCTTTAAGGTCTTCAAAATTCTTAATGAAATCAGATATAGTAATATGTTGCCTAATCTTACTAAACACCTCAATCACTTCTTCTCTTGTAGTTATAGCAAATCTCCTACACACCTCAGTAGCAAACGCCCCCTAGTTTGCATTAGGATTGCTGGTTAGGAACCCATGGAACCACACATCAGCCTTTCCTTTCAAGTACATCTCAGCAATCCCAACTTTCAATTCATCAAGGATTGATGAATTTGAAAGTATTTAGTTGCCTTCTCGACCTACTCCCTAGGATGTCACTAGAAAAAATAGGAAAATCAATTTTGGGTAGTCTCGACTGTCCCTACCCTCATTTCAACCTCTCTGTTGATGGATAACTCTGACCCCAAGTCGCTACAAACCTCACTCACTTGACTGCTATTGCCCACTACCTCTTTATTCGTGTTCTCATCCACAGACCTATTCATCTTAGCCAAGAGAGTCATAAGCATTTCGTGAATAGCACGCACATCTTGTGCCCATTCCTCCATTTTAAGTATCATGGAGTACATGTCTTCCTGTTTTTTACTCAAAGCTTTGAGGAGATCATCACATGCCCCAAACGTACCAGATAGTGTAGAACAAGTTAAACCTAGATTAGCTAATTCTTTATCCATCTTTTTCAAATGATCTTCAGTAGCTTTTTGTCTAGTATCCATCTTGAATGCCCACAATCTTTAATGCTCTGATACCAAACTGTTATGATTGTGGCTCAGCTCCATCATAGCCAGACTAATCAACAAATTCAAACTAGACCAGATTTGATAATAAATAACAAAACACAATTTTGGAACGATTTTCTCATTGACTGATAAGAAGATTACACAAAAAAATGGAAGAAATCAAAATAGAAGAAAGGATAAAAACTCTGAAAATAATTGTAGCGCCCCGAGTTCCGTATACCCGATTCACTACGTCATTTTCTGTCTAAATTTTTCGAATAATATTTTTGCGGAAGAAATAATTGAAATTCATTTTTGGCAACATTAAATATACTGTAATGGCCGATAAAATTGAAACATTTATGAAACCATTTGAAATAATAAATCGAACCATTAATTTTGTAAAGAAATTGACAATGTCATAATTTCTCAAATAAATGAACTTCTCTAAATTATTCGATTGTTTGGAAAAATACGGAAATCATTAACGTCAAACTTTCAACCGTTTAACGATTATTGCCACCATCATTCATCGCTCGCCACCGTCTCCGAAATCTGCAAAACTGTTAAAAAGTAGGGTGAGTATTTCATGGGGGAAATACTCAGTAGACTCATCGCAAATTAATTTAATTTATAAGATGATTAAACACATAAATCCCGGCTCTTTATAAAACGGGCATTGATAGAGCTTCTTTATAAAACGGCTCTTGATAAATCTCATATTGTGCATTACAGCACGGGACATATTTTGCAAATCATAGGCTCTTTGAAAATAGCTCTTTGAAAACAGCTCTTTGAAAACCATATACTTATAAAAACATTTTAATTATGCCAAGCATAATTTCTTTTGAAAGCATAACATAAGATAGGATTGAAATCCTCATAAACATACAAGAACTTTACCGAACTTAGGTGGCAAGAATTCTTTATGCAGTAAAATCATAATAACAGTAAGTTTTCATCATAACATAGGATAAGATCGAAATCCTAGAATTTTACCGAACTTAGGTGGCAAGAATTCTTATGTAGTAAGTATACCAAGCATAATTTTTGAAATTCATAGGGATCAATTGCATCATAACATAAGATAGGATCGAAATCCTCATAAACATATGCGACAGGAATTTTACCGAACTTAGGTGGCAAATCCTCATAAACATATGGAAACATAGGAATTTTACCGAACTTCGTGGCAAATCCTCATAAACATAGGAGACACAAGAATGTTACCGAACTTCGTGGCAAGAATTCTTATGTGTAGCGTTACTAAAACTCCGGTCCCCTTAACATATCATAACTTATCATATGGGACCCAAAACAATCTTGGTAGATTGATTTCATAGCAATGATCCAAAAAAACATTTTCGTGACGCATAGGGTATACTTACTTTTCGTAAAAACATAAAGTATATTTTCTTTTCATAAAAACATACTTACTTTTCATAACAACATAAGGTATATTTACCTTTCATAACAACATACTTGCTTTTCTTAAAAATTGACTTTCACAAGTCACATGACATTCATATGAAATCATAATTTAAATCAATTAATAAGTGCGAGTCTACCTCAAATCCGACGAGTGCAAAGTTGAGCGGGAATGACTTCAATTTCTTTGAATTCTCCGTACGCTTCGTCTTAGCCAATAAGTCACTTTAGTCTATCGAATATATAGTTCAAAATGATAAATTATAATTTGAGGACTAAAATTGATGTTTTGAAAGTTGAGGGACTAAAATGAATACTTTTTGAAAGTTCAGGGACTAAAATAGATATTTTGAAAGTTGAGGGATTAAAATGAATACTTTTGATAGTTGAGTCGGAAACTCAAAACAATAGGGTTGAAATAATATATTTTAAAAATGAAGGCTGAATAAAATCATTTAAAACTTTAAAAGGGCTGAAATAAACTATTCAAAGCTGTAGGGACTGATTTAAATCATTTAGCAAACTTAGGGACCAAAGTGTAAAATCTGGAAGTTAATATAATATCCTGTTTTCTTTCACTTTCCCCATTTCGTTAACAGAAGAGAGAATACGCGAGAGAGAGACAGAGGAAGAACTAGGGCGAGAGCACGAAGGCTGAAAAAAAACTGGCGATCGACTACTTTCAGTCAAGGTTGCCGCGAGCCAAACGCCGGAGGTGGTTCGGCGATGGTTCGGCCATCATGTGGTGGTGATTTAGGCTAGGTTTTGGTGTTGATTCTAGGTGAATCCAAGGCTCAAGATCTGATCTTGATTGCGATTTCCGGTGATAAATCCGGTCACTGGCAGTCGGCGTCGAGGTAAGTCTTTGGTTTAGTTGATTTTGGGTTTTATCTATGATTGCTGGTGGTTGGATTCGAGGACTTGGCTTTTGGCAGCAATTGGTGATTGAGGTAGTGAACGGCGGTTTAGGTGGTTTTGCTGCAGGTTTTGGGTTGGGATTGAACAGTGATGGTGATTAGGCTGATTCGAAATTGGTAGTAGTTGGCTGCAAATTAGAGATGTAACTGCTGGAATTGTGGATGTAACTGATTGATGATGAATCAGAGACTGGTTTGGAGATATGGCTGTCGGTTGATTCATGGTGATTGGCTATGGTGTTGCAGTTGGAATGAGGTGATGATGCTGATGATACATAAGTTTCGTGGTTATGGTTTGGGGCTGCAACTGATAATTGTGGTAGTGATGATGATGATGTTTATATATATTGAATTGTGGAAATCTGAAAATGGATGGATCCGAAATTGTGGTATGTGGAGTTGGTGATAAAGGAGAAGAAAGCATTTTACCTTGCTGGAAAGAGTAGTGTAGGTGATGATAATGATGATGCTTTGAGGTGTTCCAATTGTTCATGTGTGGAGATGCTTGTTGATTGTACACAATGAGATGGAAAGAATAATTAAGAAGGAAACAAGGTGGGGAACGTGAGTTGTGATGGGGAAGAATATGTATTGATTTGGTACTATAGAATATGATAGTGTAGAATTAGGTGTAATATGAAATGGAAAAGGGTGTAAAATTATTTGTACAAAAATGATGATATTTTTGTGTAAAGAATTGTTGTCTTGGTGTAAAGAAGAAGACATGTGGGAAAAATTTGGATTTTTGAAAATAATACTTTGAATAAATAATTAAAATAATATAATTTTAGAAATTCGAATATTTAATTTAAAATCGAACAAATTCGATATTTCTTGACTTGGCTAGACGAATCCGTCGCGGCATTAATTTCAAAACAATAGCGACTCAATTTTCTAAATATTAAAATAATTATTCATTGCATAAAAATTCTGGGTCGCTATAATCTTACCCCCTTAAAATAATTTCGTCCTCGAAATTAAACTTACTTAATCTTATGAATTCTGAATACTTAATCAGAATTTCTTCTTTCTCTTATGTAGCATCATCGCTACCATATTTAACCCAACCATATTTAACCCACTGGACTTTGACTAAATGCATCAATTTGTTTTCTTAAGAACATGGACTTTTCTATCAATAATAGACATATGTGTCTACTCATAAATTCTTCTGAATCAAAATGAAAATTCCCAATCGTATGTGATATTTCATCATATCTTGTAGTATTCATGTAACTTGTCACTTATCATCGTATCATGTGACCTCAAATATTTGTATATATCTCTAAAATTTCAGCAAATCTTTACTGACATATCATATCATAATAATTTTTCCTTTCTTCTTATCATCGAATATTCCCAAAATAATCAAAGAATTACCTGAATATTCTCTCTACGTAATATACCCAATAACATATCAACATAATATCATTAACTTATCTTTCCAATATTTGTAACCCAAAATTCAGTAAACAAATATCTTCCAAATAACTAAAATTCTTTACTTAAATGTCATCACATTTCCTGCAAAGTATTTCTTTCACTTGTATATACGTATGAATTCTGATTCAATACGGTACTCACTTTACTTTCCACGTATCATCACACTATACCATGATTATTATTATTAAAACAAAATATCAGTACCCATAATCCAAGAAAATATTCCAAATCTCCAATCAAATCTCCTTTATCAATATAATTAACAGCGCATTACTTCTTGTCTCCTCTTTTCATTAAAATAATCCTGCGCTTTCTTGCTAGTCACAACATCACGCGGATTCACTCAGATCCTTTTCGCTTTTAAATAGTTCATGCTGAGAAGAGGTTGAATCATCAAACAATGGATATCATTCTTTCTAACATTCGCAAGTATTATTCCAGTCTTCCTATGAATGATCTGAGAAAGATCTATAGAATAAGGCTCGAAAGATTGAGGTTGCTGATGACTCATGGTATTCCAGAAGATGTTCGCTGGTTGATAGAAGCAAATGTTCGACTATCTGGTGAATTACCATCAACATTTCCAAAACATATGCCTGGTTTAGGCAAAAGCACGTTTGCAAAGAAACGAAGAGCAAAAAGACTGGGTGGTTGCTACAAATGTGCTCGTTGGAACTGTAATACTCGTTGCAAATCAGTAGGATATTCTTCTACTAATCGGGATGATAAAATCGAATTCATAAAGGGTGGACTGAGTAAGGAGTCTTTGGATGATATTCGACTGACTCTTGAGACGCACCCAAGTGGTTATGTACAACGTGAACTTCTCTCCTTATACGCTCAGTTTAACGAGGACAAAAAACTTTATAGTCTCCAAAATATAATATCGAAAGACCCTGTTTGCCAGTCTGTTTTACAAAATGAGGCTTCTGGCAGTTCAGCAATGATATAAGGTAAATCTTTTAAAATATTTTTGCTGCTTTCTTTCACGCGTTTTGAAAATAAAATATATTTTCCTTTCTCGAGGTTTGATAAAGCTGGAAATAAAATATTTAATCGCCGAAAGGTGACAGCCTCGATACGATAAAAATATTCAAAAGTGGGCTGAGTTTGTCAAAAGTAAATCTTTACTTTTTCAGAATCAATCAAAAACAGTAAATTTTTCCGGCTTTAAATAGCCAAACATATTTCATAGTTCAGGCATCCCAAAATCACATCTTCTTCGTAAGTTTTCCATTCTTTACTATCAAAGATGGAAGCACCAAAACTTCGACAGATCAAAACTATTTGTGTATTTTGTGGATCAAAAGTAGGGAAAGGCTTCGGTTATCTAGAAGCGGCTGTAGATCTTGGAAAGAAACTGGGGGAAAAAGGTATCACTCTTGTATATGGGGGTGGTAGCAGTGGTCTAATGGGTTGTGTTTCCCAATCTGCTCTTGCAGAGAAATCAAAAGTAATCGGTGTCATACCTGTCCCTTTGGTAGATGTTGCAGGCAAAACACGAGGGCATGAAGTTCAAACCTTATCTATCCATGAACGCATAACTTGTATGCTATATGGTTCTGATGCCTTTATAGCCCTGCCCGGAGGTTTTGGTACCTTAGAAGAAATCTTTAACATTACCTCGTGGGCTCAACTAGATCTCCATACTAAGCCTATTGGGCTTCTGAATGTTAACAATTTCTTTGATGGTTTGTTAACCTTTCTTGATTATGCTGTGGAACAGGGATTCATCTCTCCATTTTCCAGAAGGCTTCTTATTTCTGCTCCTACTATTGATGAACTACTGGATAAGCTGCAGTCATATATCTCAATACAAGATCCAGCAGGGGTTAAGATAGATTGGTCGCAAGGAAGGGGAATCAAGCGAAAATGGAGTCCGGTTAATGTAAATTTAACTCTGTGAATCTTAGAATAGGTGGGGGTAGAGTACGGAGTATTCTCACTCTCGAGACACCCCTCCATTTACTAGGATTTCTTAAATGTTTAAATCTTGTGTGTACCTCAAAGGTTCCAGGTGGTAGATTACGGAGTATTCTTACTCTCGAAACACACCTCTTTGAAGGTTTCTTTATTTCCTCAAAAGATCAGAGGTGGTAGGATACGGCTACTCCGGAAACACATCTCTCATTCTGAGGATCTTTTCATGTTTTTCTCTTATGCTTTCATGTGTTTCATGTATTTCCTTTCCAGTGTGACTCTTGTGTGTTCTCCTTATGAGAAAAAAAATAAAATCTCTTCAAAATAGAGGAAATAATTCACTTACTCAACATAATATCCATTACTTAATTCTCAATAAAATCATATCACTTATAATCTTAACATCTTATCACAACTTCATAACTGGCTTGCTATTTCTCGTTTAATCTAAACTATAGATAATCTGACATATAATCAAATCCTTTCCGTTGACTTCTCATACTTAGTGCCATGTCTAAAATCAATTATGCAAAGTCCATCTAGGTTCATCATTTCTAACTCGAGGACAAAAATTATTTAAAAATCATTCTTAAATCATATTATTCCCATTATGCTCAACACTCGTTTTCTTTCTTAAAAAAATTTCTCATAATCATACATTAAAGCATATAAGTTATGACAAAGCATAACATCATTATTTTCGAAGAAATACATTCTCATTTCTCATAAATCATAAGTATCCGAAATACTCTTCATTCTTTCTCATAAATTAATAAAATGAGTATTCGAAATACTGAAATAACTTTAAACATCATAAACTTCTTTACCTCGGAGTTGGTGGAACGAATGATGGCAGTGGCAATCTTCATCAATAAAAATCTTATAATGGAAAATATTTCTTAAAAATTCTTTTTGAAAATTTTTCCAGTCTACAGAAACGCAGACTATCTCTGATACCAACTTGTAGCGCCCCGAGTTCCGTATACCCGATTCACTACGTCATTTTCTGTCTAAATTTTTCGAATAATATTTTTGCGGAAGAAATAATTGAAATTCATTTTTGGCAACATTAAATATACTGTAATGGCCGATAAAATTGAAACATTTATGAAACCATTTGAAATAATAAATCGAACCATTAATTTTGTAAAGAAATTGACAATGTCATAATTTCTCAAATAAATGAACTTCTCTAAATTATTCGATTGTTTGGAAAAATACGGAAATCATTAACGTCAAACTTTCAACCGTTTAACGATTATTGCCACCATCATTCATCGCTCGCCACCGTCTCCGAAATCTGCAAAACTGTTAAAAAGTAGGGTGAGTATTTCATGGGGGAAATACTCAGTAGACTCATCGCAAATTAATTTAATTTATAAGATGATTAAACACATAAATCCCGGCTCTTTATAAAACGGGCATTGATAGAGCTTCTTTATAAAACGGCTCTTGATAAATCTCATATTGTGCATTACAGCACGGGACATATTTTGCAAATCATAGGCTCTTTGAAAATAGCTCTTTGAAAACAGCTCTTTGAAAACCATATACTTATAAAAACATTTTAATTATGCCAAGCATAATTTCTTTTGAAAGCATAACATAAGATAGGATTGAAATCCTCATAAACATACAAGAACTTTACCGAACTTAGGTGGCAAGAATTCTTTATGCAGTAAAATCATAATAACAGTAAGTTTTCATCATAACATAGGATAAGATCGAAATCCTAGAATTTTACCGAACTTAGGTGGCAAGAATTCTTATGTAGTAAGTATACCAAGCATAATTTTTGAAATTCATAGGGATCAATTGCATCATAACATAAGATAGGATCGAAATCCTCATAAACATATGCGACAGGAATTTTACCGAACTTAGGTGGCAAATCCTCATAAACATATGGAAACATAGGAATTTTACCGAACTTCGTGGCAAATCCTCATAAACATAGGAGACACAAGAATGTTACCGAACTTCGTGGCAAGAATTCTTATGTGTAGCGCTACTAAAACTCCGGTCCCCTTAACATATCATAACTTATCATATGGGACCCAAAACAATCTTGGTAGATTGATTTCATAGCAATGATCCAAAAAAACATTTTCGTGACGCATAGGGTATACTTACTTTTCGTAAAAACATAAAGTATATTTTCTTTTCATAAAAACATACTTACTTTTCATAACAACATAAGGTATATTTACCTTTCATAACAACATACTTGCTTTTCTTAAAAATTGACTTTCACAAGTCACATGACATTCATATGAAATCATAATTTAAATCAATTAATAAGTGCGAGTCTACCTCAAATCCGACGAGTGCAAAGTTGAGCGGGAATGACTTCAATTTCTTTGAATTCTCCGTACGCTTCGTCTTAGCCAATAAGTCACTTTAGTCTATCGAATATATAGTTCAAAATGATAAATTATAATTTGAGGACTAAAATTGATGTTTTGAAAGTTGAGGGACTAAAATGAATACTTTTTGAAAGTTCAGGGACTAAAATAGATATTTTGAAAGTTGAGGGATTAAAATGAATACTTTTGATAGTTGAGTCGGAAACTCAAAACAATAGGGTTGAAATAATATATTTTAAAAATGAAGGCTGAATAAAATCATTTAAAACTTTAAAAGGGCTGAAATAAACTATTCAAAGCTGTAGGGACTGATTTAAATCATTTAGCAAACTTAGGGACCAAAGTGTAAAATCTGGAAGTTAATATAATATCCTGTTTTCTTTCACTTTCCCCATTTCGTTAACAGAAGAGAGAATACGCGAGAGAGAGACAGAGGAAGAACTAGGGCGAGAGCACGAAGGCTGAAAAAAAACTGGCGATCGACTACTTTCAGTCAAGGTTGCCGCGAGCCAAACGCCGGAGGTGGTTCGGCGATGGTTCGGCCATCATGTGGTGGTGATTTAGGCTAGGTTTTGGTGTTGATTCTAGGTGAATCCAAGGCTCAAGATCTGATCTTGATTGCGATTTCCGGTGATAAATCCGGTCACTGGCAGTCGGCGTCGAGGTAAGTCTTTGGTTTAGTTGATTTTGGGTTTTATCTATGATTGCTGGTGGTTGGATTCGAGGACTTGGCTTTTGGCAGCAATTGGTGATTGAGGTAGTGAACAGCGGTTTAGGTGGTTTTGCTGCAGGTTTTGGGTTGGGATTGAACAGTGATGGTGATTAGGCTGATTCGAAATTGGTAGTAGTTGGCTGCAAATTAGAGATGTAACTGCTGGAATTGTGGATGTAACTGATTGATGATGAATCAGAGACTGGTTTGGAGATATGGCTGTCGGTTGATTCATGGTGATTGGCTATGGTGTTGCAGTTGGAATGAGGTGATGATGCTGATGATACATAAGTTTCGTGGTTATGGTTTGGGGCTGCAACTGATAATTGTGGTAGTGATGATGATGATGTTTATATATATTGAATTGTGGAAATCTGAAAATGGATGGATCCGAAATTGTGGTATGTGGAGTTGGTGATAAAGGAGAAGAAAGCATTTTACCTTGCTGGAAAGAGTAGTGTAGGTGATGATAATGATGATGCTTTGAGGTGTTCCAATTGTTCATGTGTGGAGATGCTTGTTGATTGTACACAATGAGATGGAAAGAATAATTAAGAAGGAAACAAGGTGGGGAACGTGAGTTGTGATGGGGAAGAATATGTATTGATTTGGTACTATAGAATATGATAGTGTAGAATTAGGTGTAATATGAAATGGAAAAGGGTGTAAAATTATTTGTACAAAAATGATGATATTTTTGTGTAAAGAATTGTTGTCTTGGTGTAAAGAAGAAGACATGTGGGAAAAATTTGGATTTTTGAAAATAATACTTTGAATAAATAATTAAAATAATATAATTTTAGAAATTCGAATATTTAATTTAAAATCGAACAAATTCGATATTTCTTGACTTGGCTAGACGAATCCGTCGCGGCATTAATTTCAAAACAATAGCAACTCAATTTTCTAAATATTAAAATAATTATTCATTGCATAAAAATTCTGGGTCGCTATAATAATGGTGAGTGAACTCTGATAATCAACCAACAATATCCCTCTACAGCTAACTCGTGTGCTCCGTTATATTCTCAGAGCTCGTGCCAGAAGCAAAACGTGTTTTTTTTAGTTTAAAGCGTAAATAAGGAAATCAGCAACTCTGAAATCAAACGGTGTCGTTTGATTCTTATTCCTTTAAGTGATTAAATGGGATCGTTCGCTCCCACTATATTCCAAACTTTCTGTTAATTTTCTTGCCTCTCTTCTTCCTTTGGCGTCATTGTAACTCATCCTTTTCCAATTCCCTGTGACAAATAATGATGAAACTATGGAACTATCATCAGAACCTTCAGTTTCATTATGAAACAATCAGCATGAAAATATTATGGTTAGCTTTCCATTAATACTACAAAAACATAAAAGTATGTTTTTTCTAAAGTATATGGAAATACAATCATACATAAAAGTATGTTTTTTCTAAAGTATATGGAAATACAATCATTAATTTGGAGAAAAATGTGAAGTTACTGCTTTATTTTGGAAATGTTTAAACCTTTCGGGGAGCTTCGATTTTTTTGTTCCTTCACAACTCACCAAATGAAACTAAAACCACGTTTATACATGGACAATTGTAGTCCTCTAAAGTATTGAGTAGCTTTGCAAGATGTTTCCATCATGGAATTCCATAACTTCGTCAATGATTGAAGTCAATAGACTGCTGCCTGACATTTATTTTCTGCTGCTGCTGCTTTTATTAGTTCAATTAATGCCATTTTTATTTCTCTCTTCACAATGTACGTTTAGATGGCAGGAAGAAATCGTATCCCTCGTGAGGCCTTTGATCACTGGCGTGGTTATCCCCCAGAAGGGCCTGTTGCGCGGGGTCCTTTGCTCCGGCCCATGCATCCTCACCCTGCTCTATTAGAGGAAGAATTTGAAATGCGACATGTTGAACTTCGCCAGCTTCTGGGAGAAAACAGGAGACTGGTTGAAGATCGAATTTCTCTAGAAAGAGAACTAGGTGCTGCAAAGGAAGAAATTCGTCACATGAATATTGCCATTGCTGATATTCATGGTCAACAAGAAGTTCAATCTAGGGAGCTTATTGAACGTTGTATGAAGCTGGAAGCTGACCTTCGTGCAACTGAGCCTCTGAAAAAGGAGGTCATGCAGCTTCGAGCAGAATTTCAGAGGCTGAACTCCCTTCGGCAAGATTTATCTGGGAAGGTCCAGACCATGAAACAAGACCTAGCAAAATTGCAGGCTGATAACCAGCAAATTCCACATTTAAGGGCTGAGATAGATGGGCTGAATCAGGAACTTCTGCATGCTAGGTTTGTTCTCTTGGCTCTGGGATAAATGTTTGCACTGTCATTGTTTTAAGTGGAAACTGCTTTTCGGTTTCCATGGATCATATACTGATCTGCTTAAGGTATGATTTTTTGATTTGCAGAGGTGCTATTGATTATGAAAAGAATGCGCATATTGAGCTAATGGAACAGAGACAAACATTAGAAAAGAACTTGGTGAGTATGGCACGTGAAGTTGAAAATCTACGATCTGAGCTTGCAAATTCTGATGGTAGAGCATGGGGTGCAGGTAAATACTGTCTTTTAGACCTCTTCAAAATTTATTTCCAAGTTTCTTTACTTCCACGGACATGATATTACTTTGGCATGATATACAGTCTCCTTTAGTTTATTTCTCAAGGACAGCATTGATGCTGAGCATGCTGTGACGCATTTATTCAGTCCGTGGTTGTACATGTTGACAATAGAAAGATGATTTAGGGCTTTTGGTGCTGATGGAAAAAGTCCTATTGACAACTGTTCCTGTCTAGAATGTTTGTGGTCATCTTTTTTCACCCTGCTACTCTTGGAGTGCCCAATGTATTATTTACTTTTTGGTGAAACTATATTCGTGTCTTTGTGTATAGTTCAAGATGAAGATTCTTTGACAAATTGGAATCTTAATTTCCCAAATTATCCAACATGTAGATATACAAGAGGTATTACATATTATCACTTTAGTCCCTAAACTCTAATAGATGATGTATTGGTACAATTAATTGCTAGAATAATACACATAACTAAACATCTCAACACTCTCCCTCAAGTTGGTGCATACATATCACACATGCCCAACTTGGATATCGATGTATAGAATGAATTACTAGCTACTCCATGTGTCATGATGTCGGCTAGTTGACTTGCACTCTTAATATATGGAATCTCTATATTCTTGGAGTCGAGGTTATCTTTGATGTAGTTCCTGTCAAGTTCAACATGCTTTGTTCGATCATGTTGTACTGGATTGTTCGCTATCTCAATGGCTGCAGTGTTGTCACAAAAGAGCAGCATAGGCTTACTTGGACCAAAACCAAGTTCAGTAAGAAGAATTTTCAACCACGTAAGCTCGGTAGTGGCATGATGCAGAGCACGATATTCAGCCTCTGCGCTAGATAGTGAAACTACGTTCTGTTTCTTACTTCTCCAAGTAACAAGATTTCCTCCAACAAATGAGACATATCCCGATGTGGATTTTCTATCCAATCTCGATCCAGCAAAGTTAGAATCTGTGTAACTCACAATGTCAAGATGATCACCTTTTGAGTATAAGATGCCCTTTCCAGGAGAGGATTTTAAATATGCCAAGATACGATTAATTGCACTCATGTGCTGTTCACTTGGGTTGTGCATGAATTGACTCACAACACTTACCGCATATGATAAATCAGGTCTTGTGTGAGTAAGATAGATCAATTTCCCTACCAATCTCTGATATCTCTCCTTATTTGTAGGAACCTGATCTGGGTAGATAGATAAGCCATGATTCACCTCAATAGGTGTGTCTACAGGAGTACATGCTGACATACCAGTTTCTGCTAGGAGGTCAAGGGCATACTTACGTTGGGAAAGGACAAGTCCTTGCGTAGATCTTGATACTTCAATCCCTAAAAAATATTTTAGAGTACCCAAGTCTTTCATTTCAAACTCCCTCGTCAGATGTGCCTGAAGTTTTTCAACTTCACTAGGATTACTCCCAGTAACAATCATATCGTCCACATACACAATGAGTAAGGTGATATCCTGGCCATCTCTTTTATAAAATAAAGTATGATCAGCTAGAGTCTGCTTAAAACCATACTTCTTCATTGAACAACTCAACCTTCCAAACCATGCCCTTGGTGATTGTTTTAGCCCATATAGAGCTTTCTTTAACTTACACACCTTACCCCCTGGAGGGGTAAAACCCTTAGGTGGGTCCATATATACTTCCTCTGTTAAATCACCATGTAAGAAGGCATTTTTAACATCGAATTGCCTCAATGTCCAATCAAGATTGACTGCTAAAGATATTATAACTCTAACAGTATTCATCTTGGCTACTGGAGCAAATGTCTCTTGGTAATCAATCCCATAGGTCTGTGTGTAACCTTTGGCAACCAGTCTAGCCTTATACCTGTCCACAGTCCCATCTGGTTTGTATTTCAGCGAGTACACCCATTTGCACCCTACAGTCTTCTTTCCTGGTGGTAAGGAGATCATCTCCCAAGTAGAATTCCTTTGGAGAGCATCCATTTCTTCTACCATAGCAGATTTCCACTTAGGTTGATCAACAGCTTCCTGAAAATTGTTAGGAATAGACACGGAAGATATCTGAAGGGCAAATGCCAGGTTAGTCTTAGATAAACGGTGGTATGAAACATAATCAGATATAGGAAACATTGTATGAGAAGAACATGTTGAGAATCCCAATCTATCAGGTGGGTTACGATTCCGAAGGGAACGTCTCCTAGCCGGGGTGTCAACATTGTCCAAAGATGCATGGTTAGGATTAGAAACAGGAATAGAGTTAGAAGGAGTAGGAGGTGAAGTATGTACCTCATTTTCAACCGTAGAAGAGTTCGACGGCACTGTAGTATCAATAGGAGGACTATTTTCAGTAACTAGTGCAGGGGTGCAAGTAGTATCTAAATTTCTCCTGGTATAACACTTTTGGAACAACCTTGGTGATCTGTCACTTTCAACTTCGAGCTCCCCCTTTCCACCAGAAATCCACACCTTTTTTTCTTCTAACCACATTTGTTCCTCTTCTTTACTACAAATCTCCCCCTGAAGAGGAACCAACGATACATCATCCGAGAAAAAAGACTCAGACTCACAGAATTCAACATCCATAGAGATATAGTACTTCCCAGTAAGGGGGTAAAAACATTTGTAGCCCTTCTGGGAGCTGGAGTAGCCAAGGAAAACGCATTTCAAGGCACGAGGATCAAGCTTGTCTCGAAGATGGGAGTGCACATGGACATAACACACACAACCAAAAACTTTGGGACAAATATTCAAGGCAGAAGGAATAGAGTGAAACTTTGAAAACATCCTTAGAGGTGTTTGAAAATCAATTATGCGAGAAGGCATACGATTGATAAGAAAAACAGCAGTTGTCACTGCATCAGCCCAAAAACGTTTTGGAACCCGCATAGTGAAGCATAAGACTCGAGCTACCTCAAGAATGTGTCGATTTTTTCGCTCTGCTATGCCATTTTGTTGTGGGGTGTAAGCACAAGTTGTTTGGTGAAGAATACCGTGAGTTGCGAAGAAGGTGGCAAGGGTTTGGTTCATAAACTCCCGATCGTTGTCAGAACGAAAGGTCTTAACCTGAGTATGAAATTGTGTCTCAACCATTTTGGAGAATTGAGGGATAACATGTACAACATCACCTTTCGATTTTAACAAATATATCCAACATACTCGGGTACAATCATCAATAAAAGAAACAAAATATTTTTGACCTGAAGTTGATGGAGTGGAGAAAGGGCCCCAAACATCTGTATGAACACAAGTAAATGGAACATGACTTCTATTGAAACCGATTTTAAAAGTTACACGATGATTTTTGGCAAAAATACATTGTTCACATCACATACTAGAACTAGGAATATTCTGAAACAGGTTTGGAAACAAATGTTCTAAATAAGAAAAAGAGGGATGTCCTAATCGACAATGCCACAAAAGGATCTTGTCCTTAAGAGAAGATCTACTAACTGCTTGAAGACCAGCACCAGTTTGCAACTACCTTGTCCCCTCCAAAACATATAGTCCTCCTCTTTCTCTACCAGTGCCAATCGTCGTCTTCGTTCGATTGTCCTGAAAGACACAATGAGAGGATGAGAAAGTTACAGAACAATCTAGAGTTTTTGTAATTTTACTAATGGACAATAGATTTGTAGAGAAAGTAGGTGCAAGTAAGACAGAAGATAGGTATAGAGTAGGTGAAAAAGAAACATTTCCGGCCCCAGTGATTTGGACAGGAGTGCCATTAGCCACCTGAACAGATTGAACTTGTGAAGTAGATAAAGAATCAAGAGTAGAAAGATTGCAGGTAAAATGGTCAGTTGCTCCTGAATCAATAACCCAAGAGTCAGATACAGTAGAAGTAGATGTCAAACCAAAGGTACCTTCCCCGGGAGACAATCGAGCAACATGAGAGGCCGTAGATGCATGAGTAGTCTGAGACGATCTCCAATCTTTTCTCTCTCCTTGTTTGCGTGTGTGCCAGTCCGGGTACCCATTTTTCTTAAAGCACTTGTCAACAGTGTGCCCTTTTAAATGGCAGAATGAGCAAATATCAACCGACTGGTTAGGGCCTCGTGGTCGAGGATTGAATCCTCTAGCAGCTAATGCAGAAGCCTCAGAGTGATTTTCAGTTCCCATGGTAAGCTGTCGTTGTTCTTCACGGCGAACCATAGAGAACACTTCCTCTAGGGTTGGAAGAGGTGTTGCAGCTAAAATGCGACTACGCACCTGATCAAGGTTATAATCCAGTCCCGCAAGAAACATGTAAATTCTATCTTCAGCACAACGTTTTCTTAACTCCTCAATATCAACAACACACTTCATAGTGTTTGGCCTGCGATAGTCAAGCTCCAAGAAAATGGAGTTCATTTCAGTGTAGTACGTGACAAGGGGCCGCCCCCCTTGACTCAATTGAAAAGATCTTCTCACCAACTCATAAATCTGTGATGAATCAGAAACATCAAGGTAACTTCTCTTAACCGCATCCCATACATCTTTAGCAGTATCACACTGAACAAAATGTGCCACAAGATTATCGATCATAGAATTAATAAGCCAAGACTTCACAATGGCATCATCCGCCACCCACTCACCATAATCAGAATCACTTTTACCCGATGCGGTTTTCTCACCAAAAATGTGATCTGATTTTCTTCTACCAGCAATGTGCATTTCCAAAAGTTTCGACCAAACACGATAATTTTTTCCATCCAACTTAATGTGAATTGGAGACGATGTCTCATGAATTAATGACGTCATACTCTTGTTTCCAGCCATTTTCCCAAATAGCTAAAACCAATACAATCCTACTGCCACCAACAAGTAAAATTCACCCCCCAATAAAACACAGTACATGCAATTTTCCTGAACCAACCCAAACAACTGACTATATCTCAAGGAGAAAAGATTTCAACTTAGATATAAAATACAAGACAAACAAGGCAAGGAAACAGACAAGACCAAGCTGGAAAAATGAGGAAACTGAGCTTCAAGATTCTCGCCGGAGTTGACCGGAGAAGATGCCGGAGGCGCGCGCCTGAGTCGCGCCGGAAGCAGGAGCAGAAGTAAAATGAAATCGCGCAGTCAGCCGGAGCAGAACTAGGCCGCGCAGTGCAGGGTCGCGCAGTGCAGGAGAAAACCACGGTACCACCTAGGGTTTCGGTCGCCGGGGCTGGGTCGGCGCTCGCCGCCGTCAACGGCGCTGGGTGTTACCAGGAACGGGCTGGGAGTTTATGAACCAAACCCTTGCCACCTTCTTCGCAACTCACGGTATTCTTCACCAAACAACTTGTGCTTACACTCCACAACAAAATGACATAGCAGAGCGAAAAAATCGACACATTCTTGAGGTAGCTCGAGTCTTATGCTTCACTATGCGGGTTCCAAACCTTTGACAAATTGGAATCTTAATTTCCCAAATTATCCAACATGTAGATATACAAGAGGTATTACATATTATCACTTTAGTCCCTAAACTCTAATAGATGATGTATTGGTACAATTAATTGCTAGAATAATACACATAACTAAACATCTCAACACAAGATATTCACAAAATTTAGATATGCCTAAATTATTTCAATGGTGTTTTAACTTTTTAACATGCATGGTTTTACCTCTATGAATTCCATAAACCCAAGTAGTGTTAAACTAACTCTTCTTCAGTTCTTCCCATTTTACATTAATTCAAAAATAACATATTTGTTTGGAATTTTTCTACATTGTTAAAATTTCATAGTATGTGTTTGCTGAAGGCTTACCTTATGGGATGAAGTTTAGCAGTTCTGACGCCGGTTTCCCTACACCTTATGGTGATGGATACGGGATTCATCTGGTAAGGATGCTACTAACATGATGATTTAGACAATTGTGTTGTTTCTTGTTAAAATCTTTTTTGGAGAGGACTGTCCTTTTGTAATAATATACATATTTTCCCAGGGTGCTGCAGATAAGGGTATCCTGTATGGTTCAGATTCTGCTTCCTGGGAAGGCTTTGGAAAACCGTGGATGACTCGTCATTGAGATGTGGATGACTACGCATTAAGCTTCACAGGAGCATAATTCGCTGTTTTGTTTGTTGCTGCATAATAGAAGAAACGGGCTGGAGCGTTTGTTTCATGAATTCGTGCCTGTTTATACCTGTAGGTTGACATGTTGCTTGTTACCTTATCTGTTACTTTTATCTAATGGTGCTGTGTTAGATTGTTAGTATTTCCTTTATGACCAAAACTATCACTAGTATATAAGATGCTTTCCTTACTCATTATGTGCATACATCATTATGTTTCAGTTTTTTGTTTCCGATTTATTTTATTTATTATACATGTTGATTGTAATTGCGCCTGAAGCAGATATGTTGGGATATACTGAATAATGCTCAAATAAACTGTTTTTGACTTGATTTTTGGGACATATAATATTAGTTGAGTTGCATCCTGGAAATATTTAATTATCGTGATAAAGTGAAGCATTGCTTGAGTGCAAAAGATTTACTTCTGTAGCGGAAGGAGCTGTCTATTCCACTGCTCGCTAGGAAAATGATGTGAAATATGGTGATGGTTCCTGATGGTGTTTATAGAAATCTGCTTATTCATGTCAATACTGAAACCTTTTGTCGGGCTTCTTTTTCCCGAGTTGTTGAAGACTTATCTTTTCTGGTTTTGGGATTTTACATGATTGAGTGGTGATCACGAGTCTATTGGATTTGGATGAGAGTTTTCAATAGAACTTCTTCAATTAAGACGAGTCTTCAGATGCTGATGAAAAGTAGTTGGAACTTGGGTATCTCCTAAAGCCTTCTTGGATCTGTAGTCTCAAGGCATAAGTGGAAGATTGGAATCAGCAGTGTCAAAATATGACGATCAACAACCACTTACAGTGGCGTAGGGGACTTTACTTTATCTTCTGTGCTTTATTGAAATAAAATTTCTATAGTTACGTTTCAAAGACAGGTTATGACCCATTTTGCATTTATATTCTTCCACTGCCTTGATTTGGTCTCCACCAAGTCATAGGAATCTCTTATTAGTAGTTGTAGTTTTTGAACACACTTTAGGTAAACTAAGCGTTTTAAACTTAGATTTCCACCATACATTCAACGCACAGGAAACCTAAGTTCCATAAATGCTATTATGTTTCAAAAATTATAAATTTTGAGAGTCATGTGTCTAGAAGTGATTATTTCAGCACAACTGCGAGCTGCTGTTCTGCTGCAGAAATTATAAACTTAGGATTTTTGTGTAAGGGTTAGTTAAGTGGTGTTTGAGATGTGGGGAAATGGAAACTTGGCTGTATTTCCTATTTAGATTTATTTGGAGGAATTTAAAAATATTCCTGCTTGTTATATTTTTTCGGAGGAATACTTGGATCCGCATATCTTTAGAATTTCCGGCAGATACGACTGGTGAAATTGAAGAGTTTTTCATTTCTCTTGAACCTAATTTCACGTGTTCACAATTGGTTACAGCAGCACTGTTGCATTCTGAAGTGCGAATTCCCTTTTAAGCTGCCATTGTCATGTTGCTCTGTAAAATTTATCTGTAGTCTAGCGGTGTGGCCGTGATTTTTGTAAACGAGTTGCTTCTTTGTGCATCAAAATGATCATGGATCAACCGAAAGGTGTTGGCAGACACGCTGTGGGATGCAAGCTGACAACTGATCTGAGCTTTATAGGCAAGTATCCTCTGTTTTATAGGTGTTATAATGACTCCTTACTGGTATGTATATTCTTTCTTTATGTTTGTATTTAGGTGCTTTTAGATGTAGATTATATATTGCACCTTTACAATCCATGTACCCTCTCGCGAATGTCCTTTACAAACCATGTATCCTGTTGCCAATGTTCTTACTCAAGAATTGCCTCCAGTCGGATCACATGCTTAACGTTACTCTCTGTGATGAATGTAATTGGAAGTTTCATATATGTTTTTGGTTCTGAGTGATGAGCAATTGGCACTTTTAAGCTGGTTTTCTAGTTACTTCTCTTCCTTCTTGGTTGACACGACCGAGAAAACTGGAAGGAGGAAAAGGGGGATAAGCGTTCTTGATGTAGACTTTAAAAGTCCAATGGAGAGAGTTCTGAACTATTTTGTTTTGCCTAAGGATGTTTCAATGTGGCACTGGCTATTCCGAAGATAGAGAGGGATGAAGAGGATTACAATGTGTGTTTGCAGCCTGATCCAAAATCAAGTTCATTATCAATAGCCGGAGAGGAGAACCAGAGGCGCACTTGAGTAAAGGAGACATGTAAGGATGGAAGTAAATTGTCTTTCACTGAACCACTTAGTCATCTCGGGTGTCTTAGTCAGCTAAAGATCTTTTCCACTCTGCCATTGGTTACCTTGTAGTTAAGTTTATTCTGTGGAGGAATACATGGCAAGAAATTTTATGTTGATTCTAGTAACATGGATTTTGTGCAATAGAGAATCTATATGAAGGTTCCCCAGAAAATTATTGCTTTGAGGTTTTGATTTTAGTTAAAATCACTGAGCCTTACCAAAAACACGCATTTAGGTTATCAATGCGAAATGTTCTATTAAGTCAGTGGGGTATTATATCTGCTAAGTAACTGATGTACTGTATGAATGAGGGGAATGCAGTGTTCATCAACTGGCAGTGTGTTAATTTTTGGATTCTCATTCCTTGCATCACCTGGTCAGTTGATTAATCGCCCTAGAAAGGATTTGTGATATTTTATTGTTTTACTGGACCACCAGTCAAATTTTATATGAATTGGTTGTATTTGAGGTTGCAGCATGTGTTTAACATAATGATTATTGTTTTCGTTTCTAGAGCATATTGCTTCTGATTTTGTCGTGGAAGGATCTTCTAGTTGGACAAGTGAATACCCATCCTGTAATAAATTGGAATTCAGATTGACATGAAATAGATTGAGTAGTGATGCTCTTGACTCTGCTTCTAGTTATTTATTTATGAGATTATTAGCAGCTTGTTTTAGTGGGTTAGTGAGGCCTCTTTATTTTTCTAATGTTATATTGACTAGTTTTAATGGAAATCAATTATGGGTTAGGCTCTTCAAATGTTTACTAGGGACCTGCAGTGAGATAAATGCTGGAGTGGCTGAGACGTTCAGGCCTTTTGTAACATGAGCGGAATTATTGGGGATTTTTATGAAGCTTCCTCGTTCATTGCTGCGCTTGAGATGAACCATCAAGTTTTATAAAGTTGCCAAGGGGATGTAGTTTTCTAGTCCTGTAGATTCTTATGGGCAATAACATTATTTGAAAGTTTGCAATAATTCTTGGCTGTTTTCTGCTGATTACCTTTTCATAACTGCAATATATATTGCTATGTTTTCCTTTTTCCCTAACAGGGAACATTTCTCCTTTCTTGCAGGTGGGAACCATTAGCCTGCTTTCTCCAATATTTCTTCAAAGATAGGTGAGGATCAGGTTCTTTTTTCTTTATAGTTTTTGAGAAGTTACTTGTTCAATCTAAGAACTATCTTAATTCAAACATGGAAACCGAGAGAGAGAGAGAGAGAGAGAGAGAGAGAGAGAGAGAGAGAGAGAGAGAGAGAGAGAGAGAGAGAGAGAGAGATTAGTTTACACTTCAGGTTAATGTTAAATTTGAAGCTTGATCATATAAGTTCGTTTTATTCCAACAACCAAGTCCAGCATGGTAAATTTCAAAGGTCCTTACCCTACTGTTTAGGAAAAAAGATGTTTAACTTTCTTTGGAAGTGAGAACTGTGTAGCCTGCTTGGTTAAAGTGGGAGCAGATATAGTGTTTGGTCATTATGCATCCCCAATCTTCTTTTTTGTCAGCTTAAGCATTTTCTTAGTATACTTGACCATTGCCCACACTTCTAGACTTTTATTCCTTATTCTCCCCTTCTTCTGAAATCATAACTTAATTTTCCTCGATTCTGGTTTGGGGGTGGATGCTTATTTGCCAAGTAATAACTTTGGCCTAAAAAGTTGGCACCTGAATTATATTGTTAAGAGCTATGACATATTTGATGGGGAGAATTGGATAGCACTTGGCAATATTAATGTGAAAAAAAAGGAAAAAAAAAAAAAACAACTAAGAAACTAAGTTCTTGTCTATTTTGTTTGGGGTTGGGGTTGGGGTTGGGGTTGGGGGGATATTATTACCATGTTAGTTCAACTTTTCTGCTTTTCCTGTTAATTTAAGCCTCCGTTTGGCAAATTCATAAATGATTTATAAATGTGAATAATAAGAAAACTAGTATTTGGACTCACAATATGTGTGGATAATAACGAGAAGTGGTTATGAATGTGAGATTGAAATTAATGTTTGAATCTGGCTAAATTTTTAAGTCCTTTATAAATTCGTATCCAAACATAGGCTTAAAGTACTTTACAACTGTTATTTGTATTTCCTTTTCTTTGTTATTACTCTAGGAAAAGAATATATGAATTTTGACTCCTTAACTTTCATTGCCTATATATGATTTGTGAATCCTTGATGAAATCTCAGAGGTTTTCGTTATGTGTGCATGTTTAAGTTGGAAGAGGATGTTCAAAATGCTGCATTTTTGTTGACATCAACTCTTTGCAAAATCAAATAGAAATTCTCTTTTCCCAATCCTCCTTGTTTTTGCCCATTTATTCATGTTAGAGCTACTGTTGTTCTTATTCGAAAATAATTTAAGTTTAGAATTTATCTTATGCCTTCTCTTTGTTAGCGAGACGTACCTTTTATCGAGTTCTCAACATTAACAGTTCAAAACAGACTGAATTGTTGTCTCTATTTGGATCTTCTACTAAACTTTTGGTATGCAACAATTCATCAGTTAACAAATAGCTAGTTGTCATACAGTACAAGTGATTCACAATTCAATCGTTTCTTACATATATTGTTATAAATTGATCAAATCAATTCATTTATAGTTTATGAAGTGTAGTATTGTAATACTATTTCCTTCATCCTTTGTTCTTCATCAATTTTTATTTTTCCATATGCATAATATTTATGCTATGTTTAATCTAGTCTAGAAATTATATACCTATAATTGTAGTTAAAAATCCGTTTGGTAACACTGTAGCGATTTATAAACTGATTTATTTATGATTTTGAGGTAAAATGTGTGGATGAAAATTGGAGAGAGAGAATGTGTTGTTCAAAGTGATTTGGGAAATTATGTGTTTTATAAATCGATTTGTAGATCATTTACCAAACACTTGCTTAATTGTTCTTTTTCTTTTACCTTATTGATAAAATTTTAATTTTAATTTTTTTATTTTTTATGATCCGTTTGGTAATACTGTTTGGTTTATAAATTTGTTTAATTATGATTTTAAAGTAAAAAGTACTGATTGAAGATTAGAGAGAGAATATGTGTGATTAAAAAGTTGTTTGAGAGATTGTGTTCATGAACATGTTTATAAACAAGATTTTGACTTTTACCAAAAGAATGCATTAGAAAAGTTGAACTTTGAAAAAACTGTGAGTTAAACTGTAACCGTTACATTTATGCAAAAGTAATTTTCTTTACCTACAACCTGACAAACCATGTTCATGGTTAGATAATTTACAAGGCGTGTAATTTGCTTGAAATAGTTTAGTGTGTCATCACGTGGTTTAAATGCGTACATCTTATTGGGAAATAATTAGATGAGCATTAATGTTATTTGTATACTATTTGGTTGACAGTTTATGAAGTGACAAATTGTTATGTGTTGATTTTGGAGATGATATGGTTAGTGTTTTCAAACTCGGCTCGGTCAGGTGCACTTGGGTCACACCTCAAACCCAATTGGGTCAAAATCGGTCAACGACTCGAAAAATCCGATCGACTTGGGCAAGAGTTTTTTAATTTTATTTTTAATATTATTTAGTGCTCGGGTCGATCCTAAAGTTGATCATCTAACCCTTGACTCATTCTCTCGATTGGGTCGATAATTGGGTGGAATTTGAAAACATTGGATGTGATATATAAGTTAATATGATTGTGTTACATCATGAGTTATGAAAATAGTTATCAATGATAGTTATATAAGTAGTATTTTTTTTTTTTGTGGTATTAGTGATAATTGTGCTTAGACGTGATTCTTGATCTTCAAGCTTCGTGTTTCACCCACGCTTTGCTCATGTATTGTTGGAATTTTTCGCATCCAAGTGCACTTTATCGTAGTTCTCGACCTCACTGCTTTATCACGCTTTACGATTTTTGAAACATTGGTTACAAGTTTATAAAACTTGTGGGTTACATGATATGTGTTATTGATAATGAGTTTGAAAAAATGAGTATAGTCAAGTCATTTTATCTTACGTTTAAGCATTTATAAATAAATTGTGAGTTGTGTTGGTAATAAGTGTTTTATTAGTTAATTAAGTGTCTGTTTGGTGTAGGAAAAATTAGAAATGACAACGAGACGAGAAATACTTGAACTTGACGGGGACTGGCTCGGAGCGGGACAGAGAATTCCCGACAAAGACGGGGATGGAGATGAAAAAATATTCCCGAATCGGGAAGGGGATGTCCGTCTTATCTTTGTCCTTGCCCCATCCCCGATTCCTGTCTTCAATTAATAATTTTCATTAAAATTTAAAGACACAACAATTAATGTTCAAATGATATGTAAAGATTATTAGATTTAAAAAATGTTAGGATTGCACATACATGTTTCCTTATATTATTTGTACAAAATTATTATAGAACTTTAAAAAAAAATAAAAATTAATAATAAATGAGGATGTAAACAAGGATTTGTACATCCTTGACCCGTTTCCGCCCTCTCGATTAAATGGGGACGGGGCGAGAATGTGGATGATGATGGTAAATCATTAATGGGACGAGAATGGGAAAGTCATTCCTTTCCCATATTCGACCCGTTGTCATTCCTAGGAAAAATTAGAGAGATTTTGAATTATTATTATTATTTTTTTTTATCAAAATTTGTTAATAATATGATTTTTAGAGCTTATTTGGTAAAGGTAAAACTTTTACCACGACTTTTAAAACTCAATCTCAACTATTCGTTCCTGGTCAAATTCATCATTTTTGACTTTTCAAATATTTTTAAATCACAAGTCCATCAAAAAAAAAGAAACTACAAAAATAAAAAATTTTCACATTACCAAAAAGGCTTTTAGCTAATGCTGTATTTAGTAAAATTTATAATACCAAATTATTATTGGCACAATTTCTTAAATCACTTTTTAATCAAACACATTCTCTCCAATTTTAATCACATATCTTACCTAGAAAATTCATATAATATACATTATAAATTAAATTCTTTTTATATGGGCAGACAATCGGAGCCTAAATCAAACAGTGACTAAGTGTGTTAATTAGAGCAAAATGCAAGCTAGAATTGTTGCATGATCAGAAAGACACATGACATTAAAATTGACATTACACAAACCTTATTTAATCCAAACCTAAAATAGCAATGGCCAATACTTCACTACTCGATTAGGCTCATTGCAATGAAATGGACAGTACACTACAGAGTAACTGGGAGGGCTGGGGGCAAGGCCTCATGAACTGCCATCGGATTTGTCTCTATCTTACAGTCGAGTAATAACAGCTGTGTCGATTTAGAACGACTCCCTTGAAGGGAAATTGTTTCGATAAGTTTGAGGAGAACGCTCTCAAGCTCTTCTCCATCACTCCATTCGTAGATTTCTGCTTTTACGAGTGTGCGATTTTGGCATATCAAATCCCAAACCGGAAAGTTCTTCCTTGGCATGACGTAATCTTCGTCTTTAAGCTTCAAGCTCGGGCAAAAATCTCCACTTCCGTCACCTAGATAGATCATCGTTTTCTTCCCTTCCTTGGCTAAAGAGGCTTGAATCCGTTCTATAATCATGCCCTAATTTTGAAAAAGAATAGAGAATAAATATTTTCATTATTTTGTGAGTTTTTGCTAATGTGAGATCTCAAAGATGATAAGCTTCTTAATTCGATATTGAAAATTAAACTAAATCAAATATATCTTGAAGCTTTTTGATCCGTTTGACCCTCATCATAAATAAAAAACCATTTTTTTCTATTTTTCACAATATATTTATCAATAAAATAATATTACATATAAATCTATAAAAGTTTCTACATTTTAACTAAACATTCTCCTCAAAATCAATATTCAAAAAACTATTTCATCAAAATAAAGAAGAGAGAGCATCAAACCTTGCACATATTGGGAGGGCAAAGATTGCAGCCATGGGAAGAAGATTGAAAATCATGAAAAGGGAGAATTCTGAGCCTCCCTTCTTCATTTACATAGCCTGGATTTGTGTTGATTTCAGAAAAACAATCCCTAATTCCGAGATGAACGAGGATTGTTTCAATGTAAAATAGGTTTGCATCACTCACTATCCTTAAATCGCACCTGAATTCAACATCAAATTGCAAAAAATCTTTAAGAAAATAGTTTATTTTTTAAAGATAGAGAAATGTGAAAATTATAAGAGAGGTAGAAGAAGTTGTACCCTAAAGAATGAGCGGTTTTGATTGCTGGGATGACCCGGGAATGAATCGGGGCCCGTTTTAGTACCTCTTGAATATCATCTATGGTTTTGCCTTGTGTATAGAGCTCCTTCATCATCTTGTCCTGTAATTTTAGTAACATAAAAAAATAATAATAATAAATTAAAAATCCCTCTAATTAATAACCAAAACGTGCTTGGTTGTGGTTCGACAGAAGTCGAGCTATGTTGCCGAACCACTTGACATGACTTGATTAACACCTCTAATTTAGATACGTACATGCTCAGTTGTAAACCAATCAATCATTATACGAGATAATTTTATATAGATTATATAATTCGATATAAAAAGCAGGATCGATAGAAGTTGACGGCCAGCTATACCAAGCCACAAGGGCTATGTCGAATAGATGTAGGGACATATGACCCAAGACGAACCAATTCACGAGCTCTACGCCAAATGGGTCGACCTAGAGCTAATGTTGGAAAGACCCACTTTTGAAATGGGTCGGATGTTTAGCACAATTCAATTGACACGTCTAATTCAGACACGTACATGTTTACTCGTGCACGAACTACAACGTGGGATGACTTACTCGAACTTGTATGTAAGTATCTATTTTAATGTACTAAAAAGGCGAAGACGCAAATAATCTTGAAAATAGAACTCACCATTACAGAATTCCAAGGCATGGCGGGAAGAAGTTGATTGAACAAATCAGTGGCGTCCAATTCATCCACAACCCAATTGTCACTATCCAAGTCGATTATCGTCTTGTCGAAGTCGAAAACCACCACAATTCCGGCCATTTCGGAGGTTTTAAAAAGTTTGAGGTTTCTTAGGGATGTGTTTGGTTTCAAAAGTTTTGGTACGATGTTATCTTCGAAAGAGGCCTTTATATAGGAAAATTGAAATGCCATGCCCCTTGGAATTGAATCCTATACACAAAATTGATTCCACGGAATATTACCCCTCAAACAGTTTTGTGGTGTGTTAAAGCAAAGCCATTCAAATTCCATTTTGTCTCTAGAAAAATCAAGATTATTGTCTGCCGTAGGATTTGTTCAGTTTTGAGTCTAACTGATGATCAGACGGTCAGTGCGATATTTAATTAGTAGGCCATTTTTGGTAAAATATTGTCATAATCCAACTGGGAAAGCACTTCCCCAACTTTGAGTGGAATATTCCTTTCTGGGTTCTTTCATGAAAGATTCATTTAAGGTGTAGCTCACACCCTGAGGGCCCGAACCGACCACGCCCAAGGTCATTGGTTCGGGAAGGTAAATTCAGGTTATGCCTTCAAGGAGCCAGGGTGGAAGGGCTTATGGTAAGCATGAGAAACGCTCAATAACTCCCGCTTGCCACAAGGCCAATTCCACCTTGCGGGGAATCGAACCAAGCACACAGCTGCGCTGAGCACTTACCACCCATCCCCTTTGCCACTTGGAGATGTGTCCTAGGGGCAAGATTCATTTAAGGTAGTTGTGGGTTGGGAGGGACATTTGGTAAGTTGAATATGATAAATCAGACTAGAGACGCGTTAATGTTAAATTCAATTTATTTGGACAATTGGACATAATTAAAAGGGAACGATATTTAAATCGTGATACAAAAGAAGCATGTATACGATCATTTTAAGCTCGTCTATTTTATCATTTTAGAAGAGTATAGTTGAAATTTTCTTGATTAGTAAGGAAAGAAGTTGTGATAATTAAGATTATCTATTTAAACCAGTATATGATAGCAAACGTAATCTCATTTAAAGAGTTCGTAGACTGGTTAGACAAGTAAATATTATTAATTGCTTAGCTTTGTTGTCAATTTGTCGTGATAAGTTGCATGCATACGTGTTTAATCATTATCAAAAAGAATTCATGAAACGAGACTAGAAGAGTGGGAGAACATTATGCGATATGTTGTAGGTTTAATATACATGATAGGAATTATATGAAACCCTTCCATGAAATAAACGTATTAGGAGCTCATTCGATAGGATTTTTGAAAAGTCAAAAATCAATTTCACGATTAAAGAAGTTGTTTTTTAAATAGTTTTTAAAAATATTTTGTCAGTTTAGAAGAATTTTAGAGAAAGTTAACTCAAGATAATTTTCGCAGAAAGCTCTTCTACAAGAAGTATAAACAAAAAACAGAAATTCGATCAAACATGTCCTAAAATGATCGGCATTATCGATCCAATTTTTTTTTTTTTTTTGGATGGAGTGGTATGCGCAGAGTAAACGCACAACGGAAAGTGTAATATGCACAAAGGTACAAAAGTTGTTTGTTTTCTAAAGTTGCCTTTTCAAATTAGAAAGCAATTAAGCAATGTACAAATTTCGTGACACTATGAGCTTGATTGATTTTCATTAATTTTTTTTTTATAGTACTTAATCTCAATTATTTATTAAAAGTCAAATCTACAAATTTAACTTTTTAACCAAATTTTAAACATTAATTTTCCTAAAAATCACTATACATTTAAAAAAAAACTCTTTTTAAATAATACAAAACACACTCTATATTCTCTCTTCTTTTGTACAAAAATTATACAAACTTTTAAAAGATTCATTACGTGATAAAATCCCATTGTCACGAGTATAGTAACTAGCATGCTTTGTCTTTGGTTAAATCAGCTGCTTACGCTTTTGTGCTGACTTTTGAATTATGTTGAATTCAGGGAAGGAGTCGGGAGACGGGGACAATTTATTTATTTATTATTATTATTATTTTAAATACTGGGCTGATAGATAGCAAAAAATCATTAAAAATTATTTTTTTGACTTCAAAAATCAATTGAATTTTGGGGGAGGTCTAGCTTACCCTTCCCTCCGCCCCTTCACATAGCTAATGGTTTTTAAAACATGTTCTAAATAGCTTCTGATTCTACTTTTTGTAGAAGTGCTTCGTAAAGAAGTTGCCTTTGATCAATTTTTTTTTTTTTTTTTTGATTTTTTGAACTCTTATTTTTTCTATAAGTTCTTCCAATAATGAATAAGAATATTTTCATAAAATATCCAAATGGACACAAAAATAGCTTTTGGACTTTTTCAAAATCATGACAAACAAACCCTAAATGTGTGATTAATGTGGAAAACAAGCTGACCCTGACTATAATCCATATAAGCAATGGATTAGGGCCCCAGTAAAAGTCCAGAAGCCCATTTTTTTTCCTTTTAAAAATGGGTTAAGTACACAAATAAAAAACTTTAAAGAGGAAATTACATCTAACCCTTTTTAAGGAATTAATTTCAAATATAAAATCAAATTTGTATATATTCAAAAATTAGGTGATTATTATAAATTTTAACATTAATAATAAACATACTAATTATTAATTATAAAATTATATTATAATATCACTAAACCCTAATTTCTAATTTGAAAGTTCAAAACACAGACACACACTCTCTCTCTCCTTACATTCAGTAGTTCAAAACACACTCTCTCTCTCTCTCTCTCTCTCTCTCTCTCTCCCCTTACATTCAGTAGTTCAAAACACTCTCTCTCTCTCTCTCTCTCTCTCCTTACATTAGTAGTTCAAAACACACACTCTCTCTCTCTCTCTCTCTCTCTCTCTCTCCTTACATTCAGTTTCACGCCCCCAAGTCAACAGAGAGCCACTATTTATCCCTTCAATCTCTTCAAAAATTGTTGGCAGAATGACAAAACCAAATATTAATTGAAAAAAGAAGACGGTGACTTCTGGTTTTTTTTTTTTTGTTATTTTTTTTAATGTGTAGATAAATTGCTACTGTAACTTGCACCAAGATGAATTCTAATGTGTCAACTTCTACATATTATTTCATCTGGGACGACGATGGTGAGTGCACTAAATTGAACCGATTATCTGATTTACGATTGTGGTTGTGGTTGTGATGGCGGAGGCGAAGGCATCAACGGTGGGGATGTTTGCAGATCTAGTGGTGATGCAGGTCTGTGTGTAGGGGTGCAGGCGAGTTGCTGGTTGTGGTGGTGGGGGTGAAGGCAGCCGTGGTGGTGGGGTGAAGGCAGTCGTGGTGGTCGGAGGTGGTGGTGAAGATGATTTCTCTGGCGATATTGTGGCTGAGATTTTTTGTTGACAGTGAAAACTTTACTTACCTGTAATCACAATTTTGTTGGTGACTGTGGTGGTGGAAGTGGAGATAGTTGTGGTTGCTCTGGTGGTCCCGTCAATGTGTTGGTGTGTTGGTCGATCATGGTGGTTGCTGTTGAGAAATTTCCTTTCTCAAATGAAATATGTGCTATAACAGAGTTAACACAAAAGTGGAAACAAAGAATCAAGAAGAAATCAAAATTGCAAAAATGACTTGAATCGTAAAGAATGCTGTCCTAAAAGCGAAATTTGCGCCATCTCGATTTGAGAATGCTAAAGGGCCTTCAAGCAAATTGCTTTAGCGGATTTCAAGCCTCAAACCAAGTATCAAATAGCACAATTGGTAAACTTGGAGAATAGGAACAAGAAGAGCAAATTTGAAGATTCTAAGTATAAAATTCAAGACTTTTGGATGATAATCACTATTGAAAGTATATTGATCAAAATGTTTTTTTTTTTTTTTTTTAAATAATGAATTCTATACCTATTTATAGAATTCTATCATCCCAAATCGTTGTTCATACAATTCTTCACGAAAGAGTGCCAAAAATAGTTGAAAAGGTGCATGAGAATTTCTGAAAAAATTCTCCAACGGTCAAATTTTTTAGACCACGCGATCGCTCGATGCCTTAAAAAATTATGCAGTGACTAAAATCACTTAACCACGCGATCGCCGGACCATCAACCACGCGATCGCGTGGTTCTTCATTTTGGCCGGACCTTTAGGTCCGGTCCGGACCATTTGGTCTGTCCAGTTGTATTTGGTTCGATTTTTACACTTTTTGGACCGGTTCCTTATATTTTGGACCGGTTCTCGCATTTTTTCAACTTTATTTATATATTTGAACAACATTTTCATAACAATCCCCCACTTGTTCAAATATATGAACTCAACTTAGAATCATAAACGATGTCACGCATAAAACAAGGTATCTTTCGATTTTAACCTTATATTAGTGCTAATATTGCAAAGTAATATCGAGATCCCAGGTAACCTTGGCTTTGAACCAGTTATCCCTTATGACATTACCGGCGATATCGCATACGTGAACATTCTTGCTCAATACGTTCCACACAATTTACTTTGACGCGTTAATGGCCTTGCGCCCATCCGAATTCATGAACTTTTCAGAAAGTAACTCCAAAACTTTCCTTGAAGCGGCACCACTTCTAAGTTCATATAGGAGAAATTCTTACAGCGTCTTGGTAACTTTTAAAAACACTTGTACTAAGTACTGAATTTCTTTAAGATTTGTTCAACCCTCCAAACAGTTACCCCAGCACTTGTATCCTTAGGATAGGGCCTTAAAATAATTTTCTAAGTGCTGCAATAATTTACTTATCGAATGACTTGTTGTTACCCTTTGAACCCGTGAATTACTCATTTCGTAATGACATGTAGGGTTGCCGTCATTGGTGAATTTATAATAGGAGTTTTAGCCCCATCCTACTCGATCACATAGGTAAGTGATATTACTCAATTCTTTATTAATTTTCTTATATAATCATGTCTAAGACTCATATCTCTTGAATTTTCGTTATAGACTTCATTATAAGCCCTTGCTAGAGTGGCTTGACTATCGCATAGTATAGATATTGAAGATTCATTCTTCGTATCTAGTGAAATTTCATAAAGAAGATCCTTAAGCCATTCTGCTTCCTTTCCAGTTTCGGCTAATGCAACAAACTCGGATTCCATAGTGGAATGTGTTATAATTGTTTGTTTCTTTGATCTCCAAGAAACAGCACCACCTCCAAGTATAAACAACCATCCCGAGGTTGATTTATTTTCTCCAGCATTTGTTATCCAACTTGCGTCGGTATATCCTTCTAATATTGCTGGAAACTTGGAATATTGAAGTCCAAGTGTAGCGATCAAGAAATTTTACGCATTTAATAATTATTTTAATATTTAGAAAATCGTGTCGCTACTATCTCACATATTATTTTGAAGTTAACGCCGCGACGTGTTCGTCTAGCCAAAGTCAAGAAATATCGAGTTTGTTCGATTTTAAATTAAATGTCCAAATTTATAAAATAATATTATTTTAATTATTTATTCAAATTATTATTGTCAAAAATCATTTTAATTCCAAATTCAGTAAAATATCCCAATGTTTCCTTATTAAATTATTTTAAGTCCAAAATACGTAATTCAATTTTATCTCAAAATTTATTTATTCTCAGATTTATTTTCAGTCCAAAATATATCTGTTTGAAATACGTTTCTTAATCGAAGCTAGTCAAATTTTTAGTTAATTATCCTAAACTAATCCTACCAAAATTTTTCCACATTTCGCTTTCTCTTTATTATCCTTTCCACCCACCATTATTATCATTCCAACACCCAAACAAATTCCAGCCATTACAAATCCCATCAGATTCCCATCATTATTATGTCTCCACTATCCTCTTTAATTGCCAAACATCAACTTCATCATCACAAATCCTCAAATTTTCTGCAACTGAGTTCCCAAATCACAGCAGCAGCCACCATCATCTCCAATCTGCAAACCACAGTCCAACCTCACAATACTGCACCAACCGTTCCACCCAGCATCATCACCACCACCGGAATTTCCATCACTGTCAATCAGATTACTACCAATCTGATTTCTGCCAATCAGATCACCACCGGAAATTCACTGCCAACCGTCTGCAATCACAATCCAAACCTCACTGCAGAATCTCCATCATCAGATTTTCACTCTATGCACAAACCAACCATCTTCATCACAGCAATACATTCGATTCCATACTGCACTTTACACCATAACCACCTCCAAGAAACCATCACAACCATTTTTGATATCCGGCAATCATCAGTCCAACCACCAGCCTGTCTCTCCAATTCACCACTGCCATGGCCAAACCAATCATCATCATCATCAGATCAACCAACTTACACCATCTCCATCAACCCAATTCAATCCTCTGCAATTCACAGCCGTTCAATACCTTCAGCCCCGGCCCAAGAATTGAACCACCAATCTGTAAATCAAACAAACTTCGCCTGAAAACTCCAAAATCTACCGCCACCTCCACTGCCAAACCTGAATCCCCATCTATCAGTTTCAAAGTCAAAATCAAAACCCAAAAGACTGCGAAGAATTTGAAACCCCAGTTACTTACCTCGACCGCCGACTGCCTTGACCGGTCTTTACCCCGAAAATCGCGATTTAAGCCAGGTCGCGCCCCCAAATCAGCCCAGAAACTAGCCTATTTGCACCTTCACCGCTTGTCACACTCGGCGCCGGTGCTGCGCCGGCGAAATCCCAGCTTTGGCACCGGCAGTGTCGCCGCTCCTCCGCTCTCTCGCCTTTCTCTCTCTCGGTCGAGTTTCAGATCGCGGATAGAGAGAATAGATATGGTTTTATTAAATATTTTAACTTCCAGAATTTGCACTTTAGTCCCTGGGATCCAAAATTATTTCGAAATCAATCCCTGTAGTTTTAAAACTTATATTTCAGCCCATTTAGTTTTAAATGAGTTTAATCAGCCCTTCATTTTTAAAATGATTATTTCAGCCCTAAATTTCAAAAGTTATTATTTTAACCCATAAGTATCAAACCCATTTTATTTCAGTCCCTGCTGATTTACCTTATTTGATTATAAGCCCAAGTTTTAAAATATTTACATTTTAGTCCCTCAACTTTCAAAGTATCCATTTTAGTCCCTCAACTTTCAAAACGTCAATTTCAGTCCTCAAATTGTAAATTATTATTTTTAAACTATAAATTTTTAAAGACTAAGACAACTTATGGGCTAGACGAAGCGTACGGAGAATTAAAGAATGGAAGTCATTTCCCGCTCAACTTTGCACTCGTCGGATATGAGGTAGACTCATACTCAATAATTTATTTAGCTATGATTTGCATGTAAATCTGGAATTATGTAATTCATATATGATGTTATGTTCATGTGATTAACCATGAGGGGTAAGACGGGCAAATGCTCTCCCGAAAATGGTGTATGAAGAAGAAATGTTATGTTCATGTGATTAACCATGAGGGGTAAGACGGGCAAATGCTCTCCCGAAAATGGTGTAAGAAGAAGAAATGTTATATGCGCTATAACTTCCATGCATAATTGCATGTTGAATTAAGACAAGACAAGGCTACTTTCCGCACTTATGTGAATATGTGTTATGTTATGATGTTATGAGAGAAATATGTTAGCATGATTACATGTTTATGTGCAAATTTATGGATTAAGTGAATTATTCGGTTATGAGTTTACTGAGTATTTCTTAGAAATACTCACCCCGTTATTAACAATTTTTGCAGACTTCGGAAGCGGTGGCGAGTGATGGACACAAGTGGCAAAGAAATAATTAAATGTTATTTTTAAAATGTCCGTTTAAGTCGAACTTTATTTTATACTGACTATGGAGAATTTGGATTTTATTTCTATGAATGATTTGAAAGAATATTTTATGCAAAAATCTAAAATTTCATTTATTCCCGCTAAATGAATATTTTTTTTTGAAATTGAGTTTGAGACGATGAAGTGGCGTTTCGAGTATTTAGAACTCGGGGCGTCACACCAAGGTTTTTAGTTCTCTTTAGATAACCAAGAACTCTTCCAATCGCTTTCCAATGCTCAACACTTGGATTGCTAGTAAACCTACTAAGTTTACTCACGGCAAATGCAATATCCGGTCTCGTGCATTGAACTGCATACATTAGACTTCCAATTGCACTCGCATATTCGAGTTGTCCAATAGCCCTTTCAACATTCTTTACAAGTTTAATACTTGAATCAAATGAAGTATTTGCCTCTTTAATGTTCAAATGTTTGAACTTTTCAATCACATTCTCTATATAATGTGATTGGGTTAATGCATACCCCAACTCATTCTTGATCACTTTTATACCCAATATGGTATCCACTTGACCAAGATCTTTCATATTGAATGTTGACGATAGAAACATCTTCGTTTCTTTTATGTCATTCATGTGATTACTTATAATCAACATGTCATCCACATACAAACACACAAATGTAACAAGTTTATCACAACTTTTAATATATAAACATTTATCTACCACATTATGTGAAAAACCAAAAGACATAATTGCATTATCAAATTTCTCGTGCCATTTTTTAGGAGCTTGTTTTAAACCATATAACGATTTAATAAGTTTACAAACTTTATTTTCATTACCCGGAAGAACAAAACCTTCTGGTTGTTCCATGTAAACTTCTTCATCTAGTTCTCCATTTAAAAATGCAGTCTTCACATCCATTTGATGTACATGTAAATCAAATATAGACGATAGTGCAAATAGTATTCTAATAGTAGTGATCCTAGCTATCGGTGCATAAGTGTCAAAATAATCAATTCCTTCCTTTTGTCGAAAACCTTTAGCAACTAATCTTGCTTTATAGGTTTGGATCGAACCATTGGTATTGTATTTCCTTCGAAATACCCACTTGCAACCAATGGCTTTTGATCCAGCCGGTAAATCAACAATCTTCCAAGTATTGTTGGACGTTATAGATTCCATTTCATCATTGATAGCATCCTTCCAAAATGTGCTATCTCTAGAAGTCATTGCTTCTTTATAGGTTTTAGGATCACTATCAATTTGAAGAACATATGGAATTGTTCTTACTATATCTTCCTTACTTGCTTCAACCAAGTAAAAGGAAATCCTTTTAGAATCAATCTCATCATGTCCTAATACCTTCTCTTTACGAGATCTCTTGCTTCTTCACGGTTCATTAGTCTCAATTACATCTTGGGTAGATGTTTCTAGTGATTTAGAAAGCGAAAATTCATTTTGAATTTCTATTGAATTTTGAGGAATATCATCAAAGCTTAATGAATTCTCAAAAAATTCCACATCTAGTGATTCTATAATCACATTGGATATTAGATCAAGTAGCCTATATGCTTTACTATTTATAGCATATCCAACACAGGCACTCTTGATCCCTCTTGGTCCTAGTTTTGTCCTACTAGGATTGGTGTTTTTATAATAAGCCAAACACCCCACACTTTAAAATACCAAATGTTAGGCTTCCGACCTTTCCACAACTCATAAGGTGAAACTTTAAGTTTCTTATAAGGAATTCTATTATGTATATGACACGCGGTAAGTAATGCCTCACCCCATAAGTAATTAGGCAATTTAGACCTTATTAGCATAGCATTTATCATCTCAACTAAGGTTCTATTTTTCCTTTCCGCCAGGCCATTTTGTTCCGGTGTTCTAGGTGCACTACATTGGTGTAAAATACCATGTTCTTCACAAAAGATATCAAATTCTTTAGAAAAGTATTCACCGCCTCTATCACTTCTAAGAATTTTAATCCTTTTATCCTTTTGATTTTCTACTTCATTTTTATATGCTTTAAACATATGAAAAGTCTCATTTTTATGTTTCATTAGATAAATATAACAAAATTTAGAATAATCATCAATGAAAGTGATAAAATATTTATTACCACCCCTAGTTAACATGCCATTAAGTTCACAAATGTCGGTATGAACTAAGTCAAGAATATTAGATGATCTTCCTACACTTTGAAAATGTTTTTTTAATCATTTTGGACTTAGTGCAAATTTCACATTTTTCATACTTTGTAAAATCACAAGATAGCATGCCATTTCTAATCATTCTATGCAAAGTAGAATATCCAACATGTCCTAATCTATCATGCCATAAATCTAAAGAATACACAAAGTAAGAATAATTTATTTTATTAATTGCATTGTCAATAGTACACAATTTGACCATTCCATTAGTGGAATATCCTTTACCAACAAAGAAACCATTTCGGGACAATATAAGTTTTCCCGACTCAAAAATACATTTCACGCCCGATTTTCCTAACAAATCACCACTTACAAGGTTTCTATTCATATCCGGCACATGTAAGACATTTGTAAGATTTACAACCTTTCCGGATGTGAATTGAAGATCAACATTCCCTTTGCCTATGACTTTAAACAATGTTCATTCCCCATTTGAATTTGTTGACCATCATCAATCTCTTGATAGGTCTTGTATAGGGACTTGTCATAGCAAACATGAACAGCGGCGCATGTATCATACCACCATCCCGGAATTTTTCCTTTGACAGAATTCACTTCGCTTATAGTAGCAATAATTTCATTCTTGTCAATGGAATTAACCTTGCCTCCAAAATTGCTTTGTTTTTTATGTCGGCAATCTTTCGCAAAGTGGCTGAATTTTCCACATACAAAGCATTCTCCCTTGGGCTTCCTTTTGAATTTGTTGTTGTTGTTGCTAGTAAACTTTCTCTTGTTTACTTTGGTCACTTTGTTGTTCTCCAAGGCATTGGCTTTAGAAGTACCAACATGAGAATGTTCAATCCCATCTCTTGCCCTCGACTCTTCCTCAATTCGGAGATGTTTTTGAATTTGCTCCGTTGAAAAGTCATCGGAGTTGTGAATAATTTTCTTCCTATATCCTCTCCAAGTAGAAGGCAATTTTGCAATAATTGCGCCTACTTGAAATGATTCCGGAAGTTCTATCTTCATCGCTTTTAATTTATTGACAATCACTTGCAATTCATGAACTTGGGGTAATAGGGGAACATTTTTCAAAAATTTAAAATCAAAGTACCTTGTTATAAGGAATTTTGTAGTTCCTTCCTCTTCGGCTTTGTACTTGTTTTCAAGTGCATTCCAAATCTCCTTTGCAGATTTAGTGTTGGTGTACAAGTCGTAGAGACGATCCGAAAGTGCATTCAAGATATGGCCATGACAAATAAGTTCATCTTCTTCTCGCTTCTTTCGATCAATCCTTGCTTGTTCGGTATCTTTATCGGACGGTTCGGGCAAGTCTTCCAAATTGGGATCAAGGATGTAGAAGATTTTCAGCGCCGTTAATAGGAACTTAATTTTGTCTTGCCACCTTGTGAAGTTGGTATCATCAAAACGATCCAAGCGAACTAAATCTTGATTCATCAACTTGATTGTAGCCATGGTTGTGTCTCCTTCGGTTGCCATCGCAGCAAATTTCGCTTTTAGATTGTTGAGAAATTTCCTTTCTCAAATGAAATATGTGCTATAACAGAGTTAACAAAAAACTGGAAACAAAGAATCAAGAAGAAATCAAAATTGCAAAAATGACTTGAATCGCAAAGAATGCTGTCCTAAAAGCGAAATTTGCGCCCTCTCGATTTGAAAATGCTAAAGGGCCTTCAAGTAAATTGTTTTAGCGGATTTCAAGCCTCAAACCAATTATCAAATAGTACAATTGATAAACTTGGAGAATAGGAACAAGAAGAGCAAATTTGAAGATTCTAAGTATAAAATTCAAGACTTTTGGATGATAATTACTATTGAAATTATATTGATCAAAAGGTTTTTTTTTTTAAATCATGAATTCTATACCTATTTATAGAATTCTATCATCCCAAATCGTTGTTCATGCAACTCTTCACGAAAGAGTGCCAAAAATAGTTGAAAAGGTGCATGAGAATTTCTGAAAAAATTCTCCAACGGTCAAATTTTTTAGACCACGCGATCGCTCGATACCTCAAAAAATTATGCAGTCCGGCCCGGACCATTTGGTCCGTCCAGTTGTATTTGGTCCGATTTTTGCACTTTTTGGACCGGTTCCTTATATTTTGGACCGGTTCTCGCACTTTTTCAACTTTATTTATATATTTGAACAACATTTTCATAACAGTTGAGAGTGATGGCAGTGATTGTCACATTACATAAATTGTGACCTAAATATTTTATATTTGTGACATGATTGAAGTCAGTCTTAACTTGACTTAAAAAATGGTGGTTGTGACTCTAAAAGATTTTTATTTTGTAACATGAGATTTTACAACCTTAATATTTATAATTAATAAAAATATTTATAATTATTTAATTCAATTAATTAATCTTAATTATAACTTGATTTTTTAAATTATACAACTTTCATCTCAATTTTGAAATTTACATTTATAATCACCTTATTTGTGTATTTTTTCCCAACTTTAAACTTTAAAGGGCTTATTTTTAAATACCAAGTATTTTGAAAGATATTTTAAGAATATAAAACATATTGTCAAAATCAAGTAATCAAACAATGAAAATCATATTAACAGATTGTAATTAATTACAAATGTAACTAACTAATTGATTACAATTAAGTTGTAATTTATAGAGTGCAATTAATTATAATTGTTATTTAATTACAATTGCAACTTAATTACATTAATTTGTAATGAATTTCAATTTTACAATTAATTACAATTGTATCTAAGTAATTACTATTTGACTTTATTGTATATTACAAGTCAATCAATTTTTTTCCTTTTAAAATTAATTGAATTAGTTACAAATTGTAATAAATTACATTTTATAATTAAATTCAATTACAACTTTATTTCAAATTTTCAATTAATTATAATTGTAACTAATGAATTAGTAAAACATGACATATTTTTTTTGCTAAAATTAATTCAATTAGTTCTATTCGTTTTAATTACAACTGTAATTGTAATTTAATTACATCATGTAATCAATTATATTTTACAATAAATTACAATTGTTATTTCAATTTTATAATTAATTATAATTATAACTAAAGAATTCGTAAGCATTAGTATAATTCTTAATCTATCTATATCTATCTATCTATATATATATATATGACAACTGAGATTATGGCCAATTAATTTTGACCAGAATCTCAATTGTCAATAGTTTCTTAATTTGAATAGAATCTAAGACTGCGTTCTTTTTGGCGTTTTCCAGCCGTTTTCCGTTTTCCATTTCCGAAAACGCTGAAAACGCGTTTTCTTGCGCCGTTTCCGAGAAAAAATTTCGAAAACGTTTTCAAAATTTGTAAAGGAAATGGAAAACGTGAAAATCACGTTTTCCGAAATTCATACCTATTAAGTGGAAAACGCGGAAAATGTGTGTTTTCCACTTTTTTTAAAAAAATAATTTAAAATAATCAAAAAAACTTGAAATTTGTCAAAATTTGTCATTTTTAATTACATTATTGTCCCTTATTTTCAAAACTTGTCATTTTAATTGTAAAACCGCTTTTCATTTTATGGGCAATTCTGAAATCCTACGTGATATTTATGTTAATGTTGTTATAAATTTTAAAATTTTAATTTTTAATGTCTATGATTTGAATTATTTTGCAGTGGAAGGATTTCGACGCCGTCTCGATCAATGTGCCAATTAGAAAACTTATAAATTGGTTATGTGAAATTTTATGTGATTAATTGTTTTATTACCTAAGAATGCTATAATTTTTAATTGATTAAGTTGTAAGTGACCTAAATTGTGTTAAATTAAAGTTGGGGGAAAATTCAGTGGAAATTGGAGAATAAATTAGAACTTATGACTTAACTATGCACGTGGAGAGAAGCGAGGGACTAAATTGCAAATTCCTAAAATTAAAAACCTAACCTCATTTCTCATCCCTCACTCACGACACTCAACTCTCGCCTCACTCCCTCGTCTCTCGGCTCTCTCTCTCTCTCTCTCTCGCGAACTCTCCCTTACGCCGTCGACCGCCGCCACCCTCCCTTCCGGTGCCGACCGCCTCTCCAACACTGGTAAGGACACCATTTCCCTTTTTTTTTCGCCCCTGCCGCACCCGACACACACCCACCGTCACACAGATCGTGCGGCCACACCACGAACCCGCACATAATAGTTCACACACACGCATTTGGGGATAAAGATGTGTATATATATATATATTGATTTTCGTGCATATATGTTTGTATATATCAGTATGTATAAGCATTTACATAGGAAAATTTCAGATTTTTGATGTGGGTGAAATTTTCGATTTAGAACTTTTAATTGAATGTTATAAATATGTAGATATATATTGAATTCATGTATAGGATCTATGTATAAATTTAAATATATGATTGTATGTGTCTGTATATAGATGCATAAATGGGTATTTTGAATTTGTATATATATATATATATATATATATATATATATATATATATATATATACTTTATGCATATGTGTGCAAGAAATTTTCAGATTTGGGTAATATGTATATTTGTATGTATCTATGTAATGACGCGAATAATTGACAAAAATGGGTAAATGAATTGTTTGTATGTGTGTATACAAGTAATTTTCAAAATCCCGGAAATTGTGTACTAGTTTGATTAATTGATATTTTAAGATTGATTTTGGATTATAATGGTCAATTTTTCATAAGTGAGATTTGTAAGAGTTTAAGTTACTTTGATTGAATTTTTAGTGTAGATTTTGAATTCAAAATTTGTTAATTTCAGATTTAAGAATTTGGTTATTTTTGGTTAATTTTTAAAAATTTAATTTCAATATTTTTGAGAAATTCAGATTTTATAATGATTAAAATGGTAAATAGATATTTTGTAAAGTTTGAGTTAAGTTTAACAATTTAGTTTGAGTTGGTTTTAGAAGATGGGAAGACCTTCTAATGTGCATTGAGATTCATCATTTGTCTTGAATAGGGCTCTTATGTGTTTTCTTGTCATACCATAAAGTCACTTTGAAGTTTTAAAATTGGTTAAGAGTTTAAATGTGAATTGGAACTAAAAGTAAATTTTATTTAATGAATGGATATAAATTAGGATTATTTGGCACATTGACATCGTGGGCAGTCGAAGCTCCTCCACTTGCAAATTCAGATAACGGTAAATGCTAAGGACGTCAAGTAAGTAAACTTCCCCTATTTTCATAGAAGTTAAATGTAAATGTGAAATGTGTAAATGACTGTTTGCGACTTACTTGCTTGATGAACTTCATTTACTTTATGAAAGTATATGTGTATTTAAGGAAATGTTCAAGCATGCACGTTATCATGTCATTGCATCATTAAGCATGTATTGGCATCGAAATGGGGAAGTAAAATGTTTTAATGAAAGGAATGTGTCAAAGTGCAAGTTTTTTCAAAAGTTATGTATCCCAAGTTTTTCAAGAAAGAATGTGTGTACTTCTATGTCATGAAAGATGCGAGTGGGAAATGGGGCGCGGGGGACCGGCGTACCCGAATGTAATGAGCCGCTTTGCGGTGGAATGAAGTGAATGAGCCGCTTTGCGGTGGAATGAATGTTAAACCGCTTTGCGGTGGAAATGTGAATGTGAATCTGGTTCCAAATAAGAATTGCCCACTGTTATCTGATTGACTAGAAGATACACCAAGTGAGCTCACGATGGAAATGAAGTGAAAGTTTTGAAATGTAAAGTGAAAGTTTTGAAATGTTAAGTGAAAGTCCGAAATGTTGAAAGTTTTGAAAGGTTAAAGTGAATGGGGATACATATTTCAAAGTTAAAGCATTCATGTCATAAGCATGCATTCATGCATAAAGTTTACTTACTGAGCTTTAGCTCACCCCAATCCCTCCCCATATTTCAGGTGATGAAAGTGGATGATCAGAGGAGAACACTTGGCGGTTGACTCCGACAGTACACATCGCCGCCTTAACTAATAAAGTTAAAATTATTCAAGTTATCGTTTAAATTATTTCCTTCATTCATTATTATTGATAATGGTTTGGTTGAAGTTAATTTTGATTAAGTATGGGTGACGCATTTGAGGTTAAATTTCCTCTTAATTTATTTGTCAATGTCGTTTGATATTTTTGGAAAATCTTATGCTTGAGGAGTTTGAGGATTGAATGAATTGGTTTTGGAAATGATGAATGTGGTTGAGATGTGATTGATGCTTTAAATCTTTTAAAATGGTTTTGGTGTCCCTCTACAGGTTGGCTATGTCCAATTTATAGAGGAGACTCTGTCGAAATTTCTGTAAAATTTATAATAGTTAATTGTGTAAACGATTTAAATTCCGCATTTAATGTGAATGGAAGTTAACACGCCTAGGTTTAAGGTTTTGAACTTGGGGTGTTACATTAATCCTCAAATTTTGAAATTTCTTTCGAAAATACCCTAATTTATTTGCAACTTAGGTCTTTCAACTTCAGATTTTGTTGCACATTAGTTCACAAATTTTACTTTTCTTTCAATTTAGTCCTTCTCGTATTTGCTTTATAGGTCATTGTCTTCAAATATGTATAACTTTTGATGTACAACTCCGAATTGCACTCTGTTTTTTGCGTCGAACTCCAAATTCAACCATCTTTCTGATGATGTATCATGTGCTTAATTATTAAACATTTTTTTTTTACTTTTGTACTGTAGACACTTATTTTGTAAGGGCATCATTAATTAACGTAAATTGATTTTTGCAAATTTTATTGAAACTTAAATTTTAAACGTTATGAGTGCTTACTAGAAGGATGTATCTATATAAAGTATTAAAAGGAACGATTACTTTAGAAGGGAAAATTACTACCTAAACGTGAAACGATTACTTTAGAAGGGCAACATGCATTTTTGAATTTTTTTGGTATAATCAAATTGTGTGATAGAGATTATTTCATTTATTTTTGTTGTGCAACTCAAATATGATATCTTTATTTCATTTATATTCACAATCAATATAATTACAAGTATACAGAAATAATTTTCTTCAAAATTTTAAACAGAACGCGTTTTCTAGTTTTTCATTTTTGAAGACAGTTTTCAGAAATAACAAATCAAACGCGTTTTCAACAATTTCGAAAAAGTCACAGAAAATGAAAATAGAGAACATTTTCGAAAATGAAAACAGGAAACTGAAACACAAAGAGAACGCAGCCTAATTTTTTTTTTTTTTCGTTTTCCAGTTTTCACGTTTAATGAAGTATTTTAGTTACTGGAGTAGTGGGTTATCAAATTGATAGGCAGTTATAACTTATTAATCAATGGCGTAACTGCAGAGAGTAAAGAAAAGGCAAACCTCCATTCCATCCTGATCCATCTCCTAACAATAATTTTCTACAAAACCAAACCTCAAACACTTAATTTCTCTTCCCGATCCGGCAATGAAACATACACTAGCCATCGCCAACAGCTACCCTACCGCTGCAGGACACTAATACAAAAACTCAAGCAAGAAGAAGAGATGTTGAAAGAAGCCGAGGCAGTACTATTAGACGACAATCAATTGTACGAGGTTCTAAAACACGTTGACGACGGACGGACGTTAGCCTCAGCCACCTGCTTGACTGCTTGTGGCTCTGGGAGTTGATTTGCACCAAGCACTACAACCGCAACCCTCTACAACTCTGCACCATCATCCTGGCTCTCGGCGGCTTTCGTCAACTCTATTCCACTCACCTCTGGCCGCTTCTTAAGCTGTCTTCTTCATCTTCCTCTTCACTGCCGAATACTTCTGCTTGGTCTTTTCTTCCACCTGCTTCGGAGGTGGCTCAGACACGGTTGAAGGCTCGCTGGGGAAAGGATGAGGTGAATCTTTCACTTTCTAACTTCGATCAAGTACTATAAAAATATAAGTTACAATAACAGAGGATAATAACTATATTGCACATTAATTAATTTACTAATATTTCTTTAAACTAAATTTAATTTCTCTATGAAATTTACTTCCCACTTCAAATTTCAGTTTCAATTATTGTGATTTGTGATGTAGTATTTGAGATGTTTGAGTCCGTTGTTGTTTTCTGTAGTTTTGAATTATCTTCATTTGTGGTGTAACACATTGACTGAATTGTTGGACCAAAATCGTTAGAGTGATCGAGCCTCCGCCATGGCCTCAAATTAGCGGCGACCGATATTGGTGGCCTCAGTTGATGGAGGTGGAAGTACGTGTTCTTCTAATAAAGAATTTGTAAGTTTGGGTTATTTTAATACTGAATTATGTTCTTCTGGTTATTTTAATTTTTTCTCCTTTTTATGTTCTTGGCAAATTTTTGATAAATTATTCAATCATTTCCCCCTTTTCTTGTGGTTGATTTTTCATTTAAGTGAATGTATGGATTAATGTGTATTTTGTTTGATTGCTATAAGAAGATGGGTGGGTGAATGGAAAATGAGTGAAGGGAAAGCATGCTTTTTTAATTAAGCACACTGTGGAGAAGTGGTCTGGTATGTGATTAAATCCTGTGCAACACTTGAATATTATCAAACCTCTTTAAAATGCATATAGCAATTTCCATATAATTAGGAAGCGCATTAAAGATGTAAGATATTACTATTTCCTGCCTCTTGATAACTATTTGTCTTTAAGATGGAATGGTTTATAGAGGCTGAAAATCCATTCCATTTCAATGTTAATTGCATGCTATCCAAGTTATCTACATTTTTGTTGTCTTTCATCGAATTCATCATCTAAACTAAGGGTGTGTTTGATAAAAGATGGAAAAGAAAAAGGAAAAGGAATAGGAAAATCTTTATTTTCCCACCACATGATAAAGAAAATATTTGGCTTGAAATGGAGCAAAACATGCATTGAAAGCTTGTACCTAGAAAATATTTTACTTGAAAAATTTTCCAATCAAACAAGAAACATAGAAAACATTTTATTTGATTTGACATTTTCCATGGAAAATTTAACATATCAAACACATCCTAAGTGTTACCAGAAACATGGAATGGATTTTTTTCCATAACTTGGAATATGCAAAATATTCATCACCGGTGTTCTCGATTGTTGCCAACACATATGTTAATCATATTACATAACTATTTAAAAAATTGTTTATCCATGTGTGTAAATATCTGAGTTATACATAGGGATGTCAACGAGCCGAGCCGACTCGCGAGCGGAAGATCAAGGCTCGAACTTGGCTCGAGCTTTTTGGGGTCGAGCTTTTTTTTGGTCCGAGCCGAGCCGAGCTAAAGCTCGTCCCCAAAAATAAGGCTTGACTCGAGCTTTAGCTCGAGCTTTTTCCGAGCCTAGCCGAGCCCAGCCAAGTCCCGAGCTTTTACTTTTTTTTCTTATTTTTATAGCAAAAATTCATAAAAGTTTTATTGAAAATGTGTATATATAGCAAATTGAACCAAATTCGTGGTCGAAATTCATTGTTCAAGCTCCCATCGAGCTTTTTTAGCGGGTTTTTTTTTTTCTCGAGCCGAGCCGAGCCAAAGCCCGTCTCTCTAAAAAAAGCTCAGCTCGAGCTTTGGCTCGAAATCTCGAGCTGCGAGTCGAGCTTAGCCCGAGCTTTTTTCGAGCCGAGTCCGAACGGCCCGAGCCGACGAGCCGTTTTGTCATCCCTAGTTATACACAATTGAATTTAAAATATATCTATTCAAGTAAACTCAGAAGGAAAAAAGGTGGAATACCCATGATTTGCAATGTGAGATTTAAATTATTTGCTTAAATCTTAAAGACCTGTATGTGGATAGATGTAAGAATTTACTAATGGGCACAATTGCAAATGAAAATCTATCAATTGAATGAAATATAATGAATTTTTAGATACTTGATGAACATAAAATGATAATTCATGGAAAAAATCCCCAAAGAAGTTGAATAAAAGCCGTTAGGAATGGAGAAGAATGATATCATTATTTTTCAGTTTTAAATTGGCATTGCTTTTGTTACTTTTTAATGATTTTTTTCCTTTTATTCAATGCATTATTTTTTATCGATAACATATATTCGTGTATCGCACGGGTGTGAAACTAATTAATTACATTAGTGTGATTGAATTTTGAATCAACTATGAATTCAATGTATTGACCCATTATGTAACGCCCCGAGTTTCGAGGAGCGCGGGAACATCACTTTTCTAAATTCTTGAATAAACTTTGTTGCGGAAAATGATTAAATATTAAATATCGCATTTATCGAATATAAGTTTAGCGATAATTCAAATGGAATAAGTATTTTCGTACAAATTTGTAAAAATGACAATTCTTGATAAAATGAAATAATCATTTCAAAGTTCACGACTTTTTTTTTTAAAAAAATATCAATTTGTAATTTGCCATCATTGCCCATCACTCGCCACCGTCTCCGAAATTTGCAAAAGTTGTTAAAATAACGGGTTGAGCATTTCAAAAATGAAATACTCAATAAACTCATCGCCAATAATTAATCTACAAGATAATTGAATAAGAAATTATGCAAATAATGTAGTGACATTCTTTTCTGATTCATAGGCATCACATAGTGAACGCAAATGAATACATTCTTTTCTTTTCTTGGCTAGCAGATAAGTTATGCTCAACATAACATAATTTTTTATCTCAAAAGAGATATTCTTTTCTCATGCAATTAAGCATAAAATCACACAAATCCACATAACACATGCAATTATAATATAAATCAATTAGTGGGGGCGAGTCTACCTTAAATCCGACGAGTGCAAAGTTGAGCGGGAAATGACTTAAATCCTTTAAATCTTCGTATGCTTCGTCTAGCCAAAAGTTACATTAGTCTTTTGAAATTTTATAGTTTTAAAATGATAAATTACAATTTGAGGACTGAAATTGATGATTTGAAAGTTGATGGACTAAAATGAGTACTTTTGAAAGTTGAGGGACTGAAATGAATATTTTCAAAAGTTGATTTGAAACTCAAAACGAATATTAAACAATAGGGCTGAAATAATAGATTTTAAAAATGAAGGGCTGATTAAACTCATTTAAAATTTAAGGGCTGAAATTTAAAAGGTTTAAAGCCTAAAGGACCGAATTAAATAAATTTTAGAACTTTAGGGACCCAGTTGCAAATTCTGAAAAAAAAAATCAAACTTTTAAAAATCAGATTTTCCCCCTTTTCTCTCTCTCCATTCTCTTTTCAGATCAGGGCGTAAGATAGAGAGAGAAAATCGCGATCGGTGACTTCGTGTAAGCTGGTGTCTCGCCGGCGAAATCGCCGGCACAGGGTGTGGTGAGTGGTGGTCAAGCTGGGTTCAGGTCATGTGGGTCTTTTGCTGCCTTGTGGTGTGGGATTGGTGAAAAACCGAGGTTAGACCGTGGCTGGAAATTATATTTTCTGATGGTGAATCAACGGCTGAGGTAGGTACTGATCTATTTCTTTGATCTTCGTGGGTTTTTGGGTTTTGATTTGGGTTGGGGTTGGCCGCGATTTGGTGAATGGTTGTGGTTGGTTTGGAGTTGGTGGTTTGCGATGTGGATTTAAATTTGGGTTTTGGTTGTCATTGATGGATGTACATGGTGGTTGGTGATGAACTGATGATGGTGCAGGCGGCGCTATGGTGGTGGAGGCAGAGTGGTGTTGCTACAGTGATGATAGTGATGGCTATTTAACAGATTGATAGTTTTGATTCTGAAATGGTTCTATGGTGGTGGTTATGGCAGTGATTCGTTGGTGGTGATGACGGTTTGGTAAAAATTGTGGTTTAGGTGGTGAATTGATGTATATTGGTTTGTGGTATTGCAGTGATTGTGGTGTTGGAGGGCAGTGAACTGGTGTTCGACGATTGTGGTGGTGGTGTGGTCTGCGTGTGGGGGTGGCTGTGAAACGGTTAAGTGGTTGGGCACTGGTGACTGAGGTGGTGATTGGCTTGCGGTGGTTGTAGGCTATCAGAATTGTTTGTGTATTGTGGTGACTTCGGCTGATTGAAATGGATTGATTAAATCTGAAATGGAGGTGGCTGCGGAGCCATGAGAGTGGAATTGTGGTTTAGAGTTCAAATTTGAGCAGAGGCAATTTGGGGGAAGCTGAAATGGATGTAATTGGGATTTTGCAGTTAGCTTTTGATAATGGCCGTGATTGAGGCTGAATTTATATTTGAAATAGAGGTGATAACTGATGAAATGATGGAGGAGAAGGAAAAAAGGGAAATTGATCAGTGGACAACATCATAATTTGGAGGAATCTTTGATGGATTAATTTAGTGGAAATTATCATAATTTGGTTGATATGGGATGGTGGTTGCTTAGTGTAAAGATAGGATGATTGATTAGATTATTGTGGGAAATGGAAAGAAAATCTGATGAGGGAATTTGCCGAGAGATTTATGGTTGATTGAGGAGTGATCATGGTTGTGTCCATATAGGGAAATGGTAAGAGATGGTAGGTTGGAGCTGATCTTGATGATTGAGGAAGGAATTATGGAAATTTAGAATCAACCAAATTGAAGGGAAAACGTGTGAAGAAGAAATAATAAGAAATTGTGTTAAATTGAATTGGTTATTTGAAATGGAATAAGGGAGGATTTATGTATTGGAATTAAAATGGGGCGAGATAATAGAGTCGGAAACTTTGAACTAGAAAACGATAAATTGGATCCAAAATAAATAGAAATTGTGCTTGTATGATTGGCAATAATATCTGGGCTAAAATAGTTTGGGTTTAAAATAAATTTAAAATTTGGACTTGAAATAATTTGAATTCAATTTATTGAAAATTGGACTTTCAAAAATAAAATAATGGACTTGGGACATCATTTAGTAAAATTTGGAATTTGACTAATATTTAATTCAAAATAAATTTAATTTCACTTAAAATAGCTAGACGAAATGTGTTTAAAAATAAATGGGCAAAGTCGTAACGACACATTTTAAATAATATTTAAATAAGTCACGAACAAATTCTCGGTCGCTACAACCCTACCACCTTAAAATAATTTCATCCTCAAAATTTAAAACTTTCTTGATTCAAAATATTTGGATTCTTTTTCTCAGGTAATTTCATCAGTACCATGTCTACCCCATTGAACTTTAAAATAAAGAATGAAACTGAGACAAGTTTAAAGTCGAAATTTGGACTTAAATATTTAAACGAATTTAATTTTTTTTTCTTAGAACCTTAAAATAATTAATATGACTAGACGAGAGCGCTGGTTTTGAATAATAATCATTGATGTTGGAAAGTCGTAGCGACAAGTTTGGTAAAACAAGTTTTTTAAGTTTGAAAATTTCTCGGTCGCTACAACCTTCTCCACTTAAAATAATTTCGTCCTCGAAATTAAACTTACTCGATCTATTATATCTGGATATTTAACCAGAATTTCTTCTTTTTCTCTCAGGTAGCCTCATCCCTACCATGACTACTACACTGGACTTTGAGGCATCTCTTTGTTTCTTAAGACATGGACTTTTCTCTCTCTACTATGCACATATGTGCCTCTTCATAAGTCAAATCTTTCTGAACTGCAATAAACTAATAATTCACCATATGACTTGAATCATGAACAATAAGCCACATTACCTAATTCTCTAGCATTTTAAATGACTCGATGGAATGAGATCTTAAATTCCCTCTCTTGTCAAAACGAAAGGTACCTTTTATAAGATCTATACTAATATTGAAACCACAAAATATTCATTGATCCAAATGCTTAACCTAAAAATCAAGAAGATTGATCAAGAATAAATCCTTATGATCCAAAATATATAAGCGCGATATCAATTCCAAAATATTGAGTACAAAACCCAAACTTGGTAGAATCTTTCCGAAAAGATGTAGCAACGAAATCATTTATAAGTTCGACTGAAACTTCCTTTTCAAAATCGTGTATCCATGTGTGTAAATATCTGAGTTATACACAATTGAATTTAAGATATATCTATTCAAGTAAACTCAGAAGAAAAAATGTGGAATAACCATGATTTGCAATGTGAGATTTAAATTATTTGCTTAAACCTTAAAGACCAGTATGTGGATAGATGTAAGAATTTACTAATGGGCACAATTGCAAATGAAAATCTATCAATTGAATGAAATATATAATGAATTTTTAGATACTTGATAAACATAAAATGATAATTCATGGAAAAAATCCCCAAAGAAGTTGAATAAAATCCGTTAGGAATGGAGAAGAATGACATCATTATTTTTCAGTTTTAAATTGGCATTGTTTTTGTTACTTTTTAATGATTTTTTCCTTTTATTCAATGCATTATTTTTTATCGATAACATATGTTCGTGCATCGCACGGGTGTGAAACTAGATTGTAATTAATTACATTAGTGTGATTGAATTTTGAATCAGCTATGAATTCAATGTATTGACCCATTAGATCACTGTTCATCCAAACTAGAGAACAAGGAAGTGCATCAGCAATTATCTCCTTCACCGCTTTTCACTCCGTTTCATCCTCAAAAGGTTAAACTGCATCTCCATGGAATCTCTCTCCGTCTCACCACCTCCATTGCAAAGGGATATTTGGTTTCTATGTTGCTCTTTTTTGCAGTCTAAGTGGGTATCAATATCATCTTGAATGATGGATAGCGTAGAAACTTTCCCAAACCTGGCTCGCACACACACTGTGGTTCAGAACGGTCCGATCTTGTACTTTTCCGCTGTCCGAAGATTACGAGGGTAAATTGTCGCTGAAACAGATAGAGCACACAGAGATATATATACTGGCAAATTGTATGTAAATATATTTTCGTTTTTAGAATTGGGTTAAAATATAGAAATGTTGAGTACATATCGAACATTAGGACGCACCTAAATCGCGGCAACAGCGACGGTTTTGTTTCTTCTCACAGTCATTGAGTCTTCTGTTACCATAACACCATCGATTCGCTTCTTTAATTCATCAATCAGATGAACCGCGAATGTCACAATTGAGCCATCGGTTTCTTCCTAGCTCACCTCCACGGTTGGGTCTTCATCATCCTCTAGATCGCTCCTCTCACGTTGGACTCTCACTCAACGCCACATTAACTTGATGCAGTCCCGTTCCCACACGTGGATCCCACGGGATATCCACGTGTGAGTTCTTTTTTTTTTTTTAATTTTGTTTTTTTGATTTTTTTTGTAGAACTTAGTTATTTTGTTTTTTTTTTCGTTTTTAAATTTTTTTTTTTTTGGTTTTCGTTTTTTTATTTCGTTTTATTAATTTCCTTTTTTGCCGCCGAATTTTTTTGTTTTCGTTTTAATATTTTCGTTTTAATTTTTTTTAATTAAACCTCGTTGTTAAAATTAAATATCGTGAATTGAGACAATATTACATTACAACATTGCGAAAATAAAATAATACAATTAAATTTCAATGATTCATTCCCATGATCCGTATACATCATAGTCGAAAAAGTTGGGAGGTTGGTAGGCATCCATCTGATCGGGGTGATAGGGTTCTGCCTGAAATGAATTTTGTGAATAGGATTGTGTATGATATGCTGTTGCCTCATCTGATTCATGTGAGTAGGGATGGGGACGATAGACATTGTCTTCTGCTGACAGCGCGTCTGGATATTTTCGCTTGTCATGTCCGGGTCTACTACAGATTCCGCATACTCGATTTGCTTGCTTCATTGATTTTTCCTTTGAGGACTTTATTCGTTTTCATTGCTCTTGGTTCTTACAGATTCTGGATCCCTGACTGAAGTATCCTCGTGTGTGACTTTGCATTTACCCTTAGTTGATGATGTGGTTACTCCCTCCGTCACAAGTAACTCATTCACTCCAATTTTCATGTCTCTTAACCCGTTAAGCACGTAATCTGTAGAGCTTTGAGATAGCGACACATTGTCAAATATATTGTTTGATTTTGCCCTCATTGCTCCAAGACGTGAGGGAATTGGCATTTGTTTGTTGAACGAGGGTGGTGCGTTGAAAACTGGACTCGATTTTGCGTCCTTTATCCACCTGCGAATGATATAACATGGAGGCAACTTGTAAATGTTTCTATGCGTGAGATACCTCAATATATGGCAGCATGGGATGCCCTCACATGTCCACATCGCACATTCGTAGTAGGCGAAGTCAATCTCTTTGTTGTAAGAAACTTCTCGTCGTCGACCATGGTCATCCCCCTCTAACTGGCGTTCGACCTCATATGTTTTTACAATAAGCAAATTTGCAACACGACGTATCCCGTACGATGTGTTTTGAGAAAGCTCCTCTTGAAATAGGAAAAATTTTTGTTTTGTGTACACCTTAGACATCTGCTCTTCCATCACGAAATGTGTCCTCAACCGAGGAAGCTGACTTGAATTAATGTGGTTTTCATATTGTTCCTCGTGCCTCTGGTGCGCAATATCACCGTCAAACCTTGTTATAAAATCCATCAAGGTGTGATGCCTATTCACGTACCGCTTCATGAAGGAATGGTGCGACTCGACACGTTGGCTGCTCGAAATTCCACCAGAAAAGTATGGTTTCACGTACGTTGGTACCCAGTGCCCCCGTATCTCACACATATTTTGTAGCCATTCGTTGTTGCCCAAAGCAGTGCTACTCATTAATATCTCCCACCTGCTTTCGAACTCCTCCACAGTTTCTGACTGATGGATTATATTCATTAGGGTACCCTTGTGCATTGCAAACCGTACGGGTCCCAATTTTTCAGAAAATTTGTATGTAATATGCCACAAACACAATCGATGGAATGCAGAAGGGAAAACATTAGATACAGCATTACCTATCGCCTGATCTTGGTCTGTGATAATAAGCCCGGGGGCCACGTGTGTTGGCATGGATTCCAAGAACTTTGCGAACAACCACTCAAAAGATTCTGTCGTCTCATCGCTCAAGAGGCCACAACCAAATAAAATTTTCTGGCGATGGTGATTAATTCCTACGAATGGTGTAAGGATCATACCATATTTGTTTGTTTTGTAGGTTGTCTCAAACACAAGACAGTCCCCGAATATATCATAATTGTTTTGCGACTCCGAATCTGTCAAAAAACAACGTCTGAAAGTCTCGTCACCAAAGGCCTCGTAATCAAAGAAATAGTTTTCATCTCGTCGCCTCTCATTGGCCATGTACTGTATAAATGTTTATGTGTCCTGCCCCATCAGCCCCAAACGTTGGTCCCTTTGAGCATTTCTGACGTTACGCTCGAGGTGTCCCATCGATGATGGCCCGCCTGTCTCCACCTCCATTATTCGAATTTGTTGCCACGTCGGTACATTTTCGGAGGACAACTGTTCGACTTGGCACCTCCTAGCCTCTGACAATTCACAGTGTGAGCGTAGAAAATGGACATCTTCTTGTAAGCTAAGAGGGTGATTGTGTTGCTCATAAAAAGATGTGACACCCCATGTGTCTGCACCTAAACGCTGACTGATCGAAAACTGTGCCTTACAATCTGTTCTCGTGTGCGACCGATTTCCCTCCTCAGTCCTGGGTTGTTGATGTTTTTTCTCATTCTGCTATCGAAGATCGGTCTTCCCTTGTTTTGCACAAGTAAATTGCTTCCACCAAACATCGCCCATATCCTTTCTCTTTTTACTACTATGATGACGCACACTAAATCCGCCTGCTTTAGCATACGTATTGTAGAACTCAAATGCTTCATCAATAGAAAAGAAAAACTTTGTCCTTCTCGTTGAAGTTGATCGGGACTTACTTGTGGCACAAACACGTCACTTTCGCTCTCCATTTATTTGCCTAATTATGAAATAAAAATGAAGAACAAATTTTTTTATTACAGAAGAGGAGAGTATGGAAGTAATTTTGTGGAGAAATTTTTTTATTACAAATGTGTAGAGTGTGGAAGTAATTTGATGTTCAAATTTTGTGAAAAAATTGAACATATATATAGTGTAAAAAAAAATATAACTGTTGGAGAAAAGAAGAAAAACTAAAATATTAAAAAATATAAAAAAAAATGTATAGTGACCGTTGCTATGCAACAACGGTCACTGGTCACCTACAGGTGACCGTTCAAAACGGTCACCTGTAGGTGACCGTTAGATATAGGAAAAATAGAAAAAAAATAGCAAATAGGGATCTCCCACGTGGATATCCCGTGGGAGATCATGGCGCTAACTTGATGATACTAATTTGAATAATTACTGTTGTTTATCGTGCTGACGTGGATTCAATATGTTGACCTCAACTTAAAATGGCAGCTGGTTTATTAAGACCAAGGTGATTCGATGCCGAGGTGATTTTATGCCGAGGTGAGTTTGTGACCGACCTCAACTTGGAGGGAGAGGTGATTTCCCAAAACCGAGGTGACAAGTTGCCGAGGTGATTTTGGAACCGACCTCCACTTAAAGAGAGAGGTGATTTGCTATGAACGAGGTGACTTGATGCCGATGTGATGTTGACCGAGGTGAATTCCGAGCGTGGTGAGACTGGCGGCGCTGCTAAAACATCAAATCATCCGTATTTATGTGTCAGTAATTATGATTGTTTGTGAAATGTCAGTATAATCATCTGTGACATGTTGTCAGTAATTTCAGTAATCATTGTCAGTCACATACTGCAGACGTGATATGTTGTAATGATTATGTTTAAATTCCTCAACTACTATAAATAGAAGGAGTAAATGCTCATTAAAGGGCATGTGATATAAAAAAAACCTCTCCAAACTCTTGCTATTTGATTTCGTTGATTCGACCTGGCTATCAGATCGGTATCGAACTGGACGTGAATTTGTGTAACTTTGATCTCAGTTCGCTTTCGATCTGTTACCTTTCCTATTTCTTATAATATCTCGAACTTTATTACAACGACGATCATTTAATTAAAGAGCTGCATACTTAGATAAATTAATCAAAGACATACAATCCATCTATCAATTCAAAAGTTCATACCACTTTTATTTGTTGACAAAAAGAGACGTCAACAATTACTTTCACAAATACCTAATTTTAAAAATTTTAAATATAAAAGTATGAATGTAATTTTCTCTTCACAATTTTATATATTCTAGAAAAGTAAATAGAACCCCAAATAAAGTTGTTCGCTTAAGGCTTCTAAAAAGTCAGGATAAGCCCTGATTGGGAAATTTAATGAATGCTCACCAAACTTTACTCAATATTACTACTTGCTCATCTAACTTAACAATATTACTCGTTGCTCATCCATCTTTATTTCACCATTTCCCATCGATCACCCATCTCATTTCCATCCATATACTCTAACGGAATTGTACACGTGGCAAACGATAATCTGACTTGGCACTTAACTCGCATTAAAACTTCCAGATGGATAAAGAAACGCACAATACACACCATCTCCCCATCTGATATCCAACTTTCACCTCTACCCAAATTGAACCAGCGAAATTAGCCATGGAACCCTAAAATCATCCCCAAATTCGCAGCCCCAAATAAGCTAATTTCACTGCCAAAATTGAAGCTGAAGATTAGAGGAGCAATACCGTCAATATTTTTGAAAGGGTGAATCGCGAATTAGAGGTTGCTGGTTGCGGGTAGAGCAAGAGACACTGGTCGAAGTTCAGAGTAGGAATTTGTGTAGATGCTAACCAGATTATGGTATAAAGAATTGATATGATGTCCTCCTATTTGGCTAAAGTGGGACAACAATCTGCATGACGAAGATTGATATGGCCGGCGTTGATGGACTCAGCATACCTGGCTTGGAGCTCTTTTCCCATTACAGACTAGGCTAGAGTATGGGTAGTAGTTGTTGATGATGAAGTAGATCCATTCTTGTGATTTTTTGGTTGTTCAAATTAAGTAGATGAAGTAAATGCATTCTTTTAATTTTCTGGTTGTAACCCATGAAAAAAAAGTGGGGAGCTTCCTGTTGTTGTATGTGTAATAGACAGATTTAAATAGAATGGAAATTAATTTGCAAAAGCTGTTGAATTTTGCTGGTTTTTGCTTTTTGGTACATTGAATTGCACCATATCAATGTATTTGGTTAGCAAAACACCAAAATTTGCACTAGATCAAACCATCAATATGCATTTGAATTGCACCAGATCATTGCATTTGAATTGCACCAGATCAATGTTTACTGGTTTATGAATTCTGGGAGATCCTCTTCATCAATTTTTGGTTTTTTGATAAATTTGCTTGCTGGTTTTTGCTTGCAAGTTCATGAAAACATCTTATAAATTAATGAGATGATTACAAAGCATTTGGTTAACAAAACATCAAAAAATGACACATCAAAATATAAAACAGCTTCTTCATCAAAAAAAGCTTAATTTCATTCATTCCACAAAAGATGGACTGCACTACAACCCATCAAATGAGAAAAATGCAATATAGCTTAACATCCATTTTTTCATACAAAAGCAAAAAAAATGGATTGGACTGGACTACTGTGTTGCTACATTCTCCAAAATACAAAAGAAAAAGAAAAGAAGATTGGTCTGGACTACTAAGTGCTGCATTTTCCAACATACAGAAGCCAAAAAAAGTACTGGACAATACTACTGAGTTTCTTCATTTCTTCTAACAGTGTCTTCACTCCCCATCTCTTGTATGTCTTCCATCATGGTTTGAAGTGGTGTAATTAGAGGTGACGGCACGCTTAGTGAAGGACCAACTCTCATCTTGTACACCAATTATCAAATCTATACCAGGTGGTGGCATGAACTGAAACTCCGATAGTGGGGTGTTGTTGGTCTTGATCTATTGCATGAACTCGTATTTTGTCTCCTAGGCACCAACTTTACCTATATCAAATGGGAAAAACCATCAAACAAGGAAATATCGGTTTATAAACACGCTATACTATTATTTTTGAAATTAAAAAAAAAAAAAGATTGATTACGATTACCCTTGAGTTGCCTTTATCTGTTTGGGATGTCGTATGTCGAATTATGGGGTCCACATCACAAGCTAGCCAATCCTAACATTCGCAAATTGTTGAAATAATTATAATCATTCTAACTAATGGTAAAGCTTGAAAACTGAAACAAATGTTTACCTCTTTTGGTGCATCAGGCCTTTTGTGGTACTTCTTGTTGTGCCCCATTGCTCCACAGACACTACAAGTCATGCGCATCATTCCCCGCTTCTTCATTTTTGCCTTTGAGCCTAAACGAGAGATGACATCTTCTTCTTGTTTTCTCCGTCTCTTCTTCTGTTTTCTCCGTCTCTTCTTCTGTTTTCTCCCTCTTTTGGGTTGAAACCAACCTGATGGTTTAATTGGGGGAGCATCGACTAATGGCCATAATTTCATCCCGTTAATGGGATTGAAAATATTTTCATAGCAATTAAGGTACGTTTGCACTTTATAGCACTCATGTTCGTACCTCCAAGGCTCTACCCTTCTATCTAGCATAGCAGCAACAACATGAGAACACGAAATCCCCCTTAAATCCCATTTTCTACAAGCACATGTCATGTTCTGCATGTCAACAACATATTCTCCATTAGAACACTTCACAAAAGACTATGCCCCCCCGACCAATCCACCTCAAAACCCGCAGCTATTTCAATATTCTTCATCAATATCTGTTGCACTTTTGGACATAAGGGGCCTATGGCTGTTCTCATCTTATCCCTCCTTGCTCGTTGCCTCTTCATGAAGCTTATGTGCATATCGATTAACATGGTCAAGATGGACTTCTTCCTATCCTTCAACAACACCTTGTTGAATACTTCACAAAGGTTGTTCACAACTATGTCACTCTTCATGTTAGTCAGAAAGTGAGCTTTACTCCACTCACTTAGATGTCGTTTCATCAACCAACCATGTGCTTCCTGTCTCTCTTTTTCAATCTCGTCCATCCACTGCTTCAAGTCAGGCATTGTTATTGACATTGCAGCCCTCCACAAGTAGTCTTTAAGAGCTAAACTTTTAAATCCAGCACTATAGAAATTAGTGTACATGTGTCTAACATAATATCGATGTTCTGCCTCAGGATACAAGTCATCTATTACATTTTGTAAACCCTTTTGTCTGTCTGTCATAAAAGTCCATTGGTTATTATTCAATATCTTCAAATCTTCACCCAAATGCTGCACAAACCCAACTCCAAGTCCTAGAATTCTCTCTCTCAACTATAACATATGCTATTGGATAAATACAGTCGTTGGCATCTAATGCCACGGCCACAAGCATTTGACCACCAAATGTACCTTTTAGAAAACACCCATCTAATCCTAGAAGCTGTCTACAACCAGCTAGGAACCCTCTCTTGCAAGCTTCTAAACAAATGTATATTCCTTGAAACTTTGTATCATGCATGGCAACTATGCGTGTAGAACCTGGATTGGTTCTAAGAATTTCAGTAGCAAAAGACCTAAGTAAACCAAATTGATGCTCATCTGAACCCTCTAATAATATTTTAGCATATCTTCTAGCCCTCCAAGCAGTAACGTATTCAACTTCACATCATCGTTCACAGCCTTCTTCATCAAACTGGTTTTCTAATTGGGCTCAACTCTAAAAGTCTCCAAATACCCCTTAGCTATATATCTTGCAGTACAATGTCTATTTGTCCTGTCCCTTATGCAAGTATGCTCTGAATTCTTAGACTTTATCTGAATGCAGCCCTTTGCCTTGTTCAAAGACGCCCAAATTCTGAAGTTACAGCCTACCTCCTTGCATCTAGCATGTGCTCTCATCATCATCATTGGGCCTAAACTTAAATTTGCACCTAGTTGCGACCCCATGATTCCTAACAGCTTGCCTAAACTCCACAATTGTCTTGAACTCCTTCCCAACGTCTAACTGCAGGTTGTACATTTCTTTATCGACGTCGTAAATTGGGAAACGATAATTATTTTCCTCGTTGGAAGAATAATCAGTCAGCAATTCCTCTTCGCTTGGACAATAACCATCATCTGATCCCATCTCCTCTATACTTGTACCCTCAAATCCGATTGCAGGGTCTACATTTAACCCACTTCAACACGTTCAGGAGCATTCGTGTCATATAGAAAACCATCATTGTCAACCTCATTATCTGAATCAATCAAGTTGCAATCAAGAGGTATAATTTCTTCTTCATCAAATGTCTTATCTGCATTAGAAACACTAGGATTAGATTTTATCAAACACAGCTCAAATGTATAAAATTAACAATGACTGAATACATTTCAATTAGAAAATCCAAATTATGGGCAGAGAAAATTTTGGTGCATGTTCCAGGTTTCCAATAGAATGACTGAATACATTTTTAGTTCAAAAATCTAGAATGTCAAAATGGCTATAAGAATACTGGTAAGCAACAACAAATTTACCTCTAGGGGGTCACTGGTTGTTTGCCTTCAATGACGTTTCTTCCACAATTGGTTTATCTTCCATTTCAAATGCTTCTAAATCGCCCTTTCGAAAATATTGATGGTATTGCTCCTCTAATCTTCAACTACGATTTTGGTAGTGAAATTGGCTTATTTGGGGCTGCGAATTTGGGGATGATTTTAGGGTTCATGGGCTGATTTCATTGGTTCAATATGAGTAGAGGTGAAACTCATGTATCAGATAGGGAGATGGTGTGTTTTGTGCGTTTCTTCATCCATCTGGAAATTTTAACACCAGTTAAGTGTCAAGTTAGATTATCGTTTGCCACGAGTGTCATTCCGTTAGGGTATATGGATGGAAATGAGATGGATGATTGATGGGAAATGGTTAAATAAAGATGGACGAGCAACAAGTAATATTGTTGAGTTGGATGAGCAAGTAGTAATATTAGGTAAAGTTTGGTGAGCATTCATTAAATTTACTCATGATAAGGGACATGTATTTACTGCCACTACAACACAATGAGAGTTCCAAGCTCTTCTGATGACGATGTTTGTTACATCCTTATTATCAGTGTTGCACTACAACAAAAGTGTCATTTTACGACATGCATTTACTGTGTGTATATAATACATGTCGTAAAATTAGATTATTTATGGCGTAAAAAAAAATTTACGCCATAAATAAGGCGCATCGTTGCACGTCATAAATAATCTAGTCTTACAGCGCGCATAAGGAGCACGCTGTAAATTGAGATTCACGTCTTTCAATTTGCACGCTGTAAAAAGAAATGACGACATTAACGACGTTCACATTCTTATTTACGGTGTGCATTGTTGCACGCCGTAAAGTTTTGGACTATTTAAACCATTCTCCTATTTTTTTGTGCCCACAACAAATTAAGGCACAATGCCATTTCTCCCACGTTTTCTTCCGATTTTCCTTACAGATTTCAAGCAAGAATCAGTAATCTCTATTCATTTTCCATGCATTTGTTGCTATGAAGTTTATCTTCTTCATACCTCAACAACTTCAATTTTGGAGGTGAAGAAGACCTCATTTTATGGAATATCACATCACTTTGTGATTCGAGAAATGGATTAATACAACCCATTTTATTATGATTATTTGATGATGATGATGATGATGATCGGGTTAAATGAGGAGCAAATTATTGCGGTGAACTAACAAGAATGATAATGGAGTTTCAGCAATATTGTGAAGTAAATCACTTAAAATCTTACTTCTTGATTGTTTTTTACTGATGTCAAAATTGGATCTTCCATTTTTAGATTTCAAATCGGACCTTGTTTCTTCTTCTAAAGAGAAGAAAAATCTTGGAATGCTATCTTCTGATCCAAATGGATTGAACTGAAAATTATTGTAGTCGTTTGTATTGGCATGAATTTCTTCAGCCTGGGGTGTTTTAGAAATTGTATTTGAGCACCAGTTGTACTTGAAGATTTTTTTTTTTTTTGCAAAAGGAATTTTTGGAAAATTCTATTGGTTGTCTATTGTAATATCAATCTTCATTACTTCTCTTGATAATTCTATTTTAAAATCTCTGCTTTGCATTCAAACTTTACAGCTAAAACATGCCCTCTATCAAATATTAAGCAACTGCATCTATCATAAAATTGAGTGATCCAATAACTATTCCACACGAAAAAAATTTCACTCATTCCAAGGTTAGGCACAAAAATGATATTAATGTTGCTGGAAGAGGCCTTCCATTAGGTAAGCTGGATGAGAGTGAAGGGCACTCAAAACTATTACAGTCAAGGTACATTTTCACCCCTAAAGAGCCAATATCGGACCCTAAATACTTGGTAGATATTTTGGTTATAATGAATTTGATGAGATTCGAGAAAATAAAACCTCGATGCAAGTGTCGGTGGGACCCATGGCGAGATTCGATGCCTAAGATGTTCAAGATTTGAGGCTAAACAATATGAATAAGTAGGGATGGAAAAAAACCCGAAGGACCTGTTTCGAAAATTTCCCGCCCTATCGGGTCCGCTGGGCGGGTTCGGGGCGAACCCGCCCCGTGACACGAAATATATGTATATTTTTTTTTTTCAATATTAGAATAAGAAACTAAAAATAAATTTAATGAAGTTCAGAAAAATTGAACCTTTGTGGAATTTGGGGATATAAAAATACACAACCACTATACCATTATGTTATTTATTAATTTTTTTTCCTTTAAATATATACATATAATTTTATAAAGTTCAAACTTAAAAACTCTAACTAGTTCGACGCCTAAATTTTTCACCTAAAGTTGCATTACCAATTTTGAGAAGAAGAAGAAAGAAATAACAAAACAAAACAAAAAAAAATTAATTTTCGGGGCGGGTAAGTCGCCCTGCCCCCGAACTCGACCCATTGCAATCCATATGAATAAGTCAAGAAAAGAAGTCAAGAATCAAGTTGTGGCCGAAGTCATGAAGATGGTTGAGAAATTTGAACTCAGCCAACTTTGGTTGACCGAAAATCTGTAGAGATTTTTAGAGCCATTTTCAGTCGTGTTTGGTTGATCAACGTTCGACCGAAACTATCATTTCGATCGACCATTTGATCGATCGAAAGTGGTTCGATCGACCATGTCGGTCGATCGAAAGTCGCATAATTCAAAACTCGGGGGTTTTTGTGCAAATTTTCAATTTTCTTTTCTTACTCCAATCTTTTGTACTATATATAGAGCTCCAATCCAAAACCTAACATTAACTTGAATGTTCATGGTGAAGCTCTTGAGAGGCTCCTCTTTGAGTGAGGTAAAAACCCCTTTTCTCTTGTAAACTCTTCTTGGAAGTTCTTCAACTTTACTTGAGTATATTGTATTCTTGTATTTGTTGTTGATTTTCACCATCTTGGAATTTAATTATTTCTATCCATTGAGTTTAGATTTGTTAACCTTTGAATTTTGGTTAGATTAAGTTTGGATCAAGGTGTTTCATCACTTATTTTACCATTTTAACTTTCTTGGATTGATTCTAAATTGTTGTGAAATTTTTTTGTCCAAACACCAAAGAGGTTCGCATCAGAATTACTTGGTAGATAATCTGGTTTTAATGAATACTTGGTTGTTTAATATTCAATTTAAGATGTATGGAAAATTTATTGTGTTGCCATCTTAAAAGACACCATGTTTTTTGTCAGTTCAAGTGTACAAGTTAGTTTGACTAGGTGTAAATTAATATAAATAAGGACAATTATACAAGCTAGGCAAATAACAACTGACCGGTTACTTTTACCTATTCCTTTTTTCATGTTTTGGTTTCCAGTTGGATTTTGATTCTTTTAAGCACTTTACGGGCCTGCTCGTCTGGGGCTCCTAGATTGGCCTTTAGAGTATCTTTTTGTTGGATCATTCAATTGTGTTCTGTTGTATGTTTAGCACTGTACTATGGTGATTGTCCATAATCTTCTAGTTCACAACTTTATCGGAGGCCATAAAGGCTTCAATCTTTGCTTCCACTTCCAGCAATAGTGTCTTGTATAACCAAAAACCATTGGTACATCTCGAACCCTTGGAAACAATTTTTTTGTGAAAGATGGTATAACTTACTGTAATGAGCTGTTTGCATTGGATCATTGTCATTTGGAATTATCTCTCACATGTGGTCATTTCATCTTTTCAAATAGTATTGAAGAGGCAAACTTTTGAATTTCAAGTCTCGGAATAGCTTTAATGCATGCGAACACAATACTCCATCAAACTCAATTTTCCTACATGTGCATGACACTATTTGTTCCAACTTCCAAGTGGTTGTAAGTGTGCGAATCCTTTTCCGACCTTCAATCTCTTTAGCTTTATATGTATGAATGCTCTTATCACCATTCTCCAATTCCAACGATAAATCAATGATCTGCTTAATACTCTCTTGAAACCAGTGAAATACATTTTTGTGTACTTTTTAGCCGCTTTACGATCTACAGACTAATTGCAAACTAAATTAGTTGTTGTTTGTTGTGTTAAGTATGCAGCCTCCCTCTCTTTTTCACGAATATTATTCGTAGCCCTAGTATACAAAGCTACAAACTTACGAAGTGCAATTCTACCATGACTAAATTAATCCTTCAAAAACTTATTAATGCTCTCACTTCTCTGTGAAGTAGTCATCCTAGCACAAAAATGAGCATGACTATACACTTGAGCCCATTTCTTTCTTAGCTCATGTGTTCTTTGCAACTACTCATTATCTTCAAGCAATTCTTCCCCAATTTCTTTCGAATTCTTCATTGTCTCTAGATTGCAGATGTAATCTTTGCATTGCGATGCAAATGATTTATATGTGGCAACCCCAAACCCCCATACGTTAAATAATAATAGGTCGAAAAATGAATACAAATTAAACTTTTTGTTGTAGGGAAACCCTAGGTGTCACATGGTGTCGACACAAAATGAATTGAGGCCTTGTAGGAAATTTGGTGTCGATATCTACACTGTTTTCGAGGTAAATATTTTGGTGTTGACATTTATGATTTTAGCGTCGATACATAATAGTTAGAAACCCAGTTTTTGGATATTGAAACATGATTTAAACTCATTTCTTAAAAAACATAAACACAATATACATACCTTCCTAATCATTTTCACAACATTTTTTGTAAAAGAGGATTTACAAAATATCATGTTTTCAACCAAAACACTACATCACAACTATTACATTGTGATTTCTCACCCGGAAAGTTATGAGAATACTCATACTCCATAGTTTTACTATTAAAGAAGTCCACATAAAAGTGAGACCACAGAAAACATGTCAAAGCGGGAAAGTCAAGATATGATTGCCACGTATGCACTTCTACGACTTACATATAATGTCATCATCAACTGATTTTATCCAGTCTCGAGAGATGACCTCGAATGTATCAAAATGCAGCATCTATAAATTAGAAAAACATGAAAATTTTGAATTGATAATTCAATAACTAAACGATACACGTGCATACTCTTTTTCAAAATCATACTTTTAGGGCCCGGTTAGAGACTCCTCTGCCCCCAAAGAGCTTAACATTTTCATAAATCGTATACTAATAAAATAGTCATAATAAGTCAGATTACATAGGACTATTTCATCCTCTAGGACTTCAACATTCTGTCATCTTTCAACATATTCTACTTCAACAATGCCACTAGATCAACATACCGTTCATTGAAACCTTGGACTCACAAGGTCTTCATGACAGACATCGGAGAGCTAGAGTTCAATTCTATAATTATTATGCACAAACCTTTACTTATACATAAAATTTTCTTTATGATTCATCATTTATTAAATTTCATTTCATTAAAAATATGATAACATTTATGTCACGTTATACCACATAAAAGGGTGTGTCGAATACTTACATTTTTTAGGATAATATGATATAGATCAACTTGAAAATCATAGAGTAACAAAATACCAAGATAAGAACACAAAATAAACTTGGTATCTACATGAGTGTCGACACCATGTTCATCGACACCAAATGTCTAAGTGTTGATACCAAGCGTATTTTCAGAAACTAGAACTCAAAAATCTTGATTTCTTTGATCTGAAGTCATTTGATTTGATGAAAGTCTTTGATAAAACATGTTTGGAGTGAAAGGGGTGAATTGAAACATATTGAAACACGATTTTTACATGAAGGCGGAGAGTTATTTATGCAATGTTTCAGCTTTGATTTTTAGTTGTGAGGAATTAATTTCAAATGTTTGAGTATTTATAGAAGGGATTAGATGCAGGAAGAGAAGAAAGTTATGGTCTTAGATTATTTCACTTTTTGGATTGGAGACTATGCAAAGAATTAACTTATATTCAATATGATTACATAGCTGAAGTTGTAGAGTCTTGATCATGCAAGAAATGTGTCAATTTTGGATGATTATTGAAGGCTAGGAGGCAGTGGTGGAATGTCTGGGCAACACCTCATGATTACTTATTCCAGAAATACCAGGTTTGAGATGCCAGGTATGAGTTCAGATTTGAGATAGCAAATGAGGTCTAAGTCTTGACTCTTGAATTCTTGATACCATTTCAAAATACTTACAGTTTAATGTCATGTGCACTTTACTACACTTGAAATAGTTAGCCAATGAAGAAGTTATGGCTTGCCAAAGTAGGTTACCCAAAAAGTACCAACTTTGAAAATTTGTCGGAGGCTGTCCATTGCTCGAACTTAAATGGATTTTAGATTCTCGAAGTTCTTTTCGAGAAGTTGTTCATGGATATATCACATGCATTCAATGAGAGTCGAGGTGATTAAACGACTCTCCTAAAAAGAGGGGTTTAAACACGTTTTTAGTAACTTTTCTCTTTAATAATATTTTCGTTTCTCTTTATTTAAATTTCACAAAAATTGAATAAATTATAAAAATATTTTTATTATGTAATCATTGTTGACCTTATTGTTTTGATCATAACAAACAAGAATATATTGTGTTGCTAACAAGTGTGCTTCAAGTGTTTCATGTAATGATAAATATTCAAAGCACTCTATGTTCAAATCGTCTCTCAAAGATATAAATCAAAACTATGTGATCAAACACAAGAGATACAAAGAAGATCATGAAAGAATTGAAGATATTCAAAGATCAAAATTGAAGTTGAAAAGCATAACATGAAGATCAAGAACTCAAGCATACAAGATTAGAGTTCAAAGTTCAAGAATTGATTTAACCTATGTAAAGGTATAACACTCTCAATCTTTAGCGATGACAATCAACGAGCTCGAAATTGATTTTTATGCATCAAGAAACTTACTTGAAAAATTCATCACTTGCATAAAAATCATTTTTCAAAACATAACATGAAATAGTTTTTGGAAAAATAAACTTTTCGATATAAAAATAAAAATTCCAATTTTTCCATTTTCGGTCGATCGAAACTCTGATCGACCGAAATATCTGGTCAACCGAAAGTATAACGGCTCAAATGTATAACGGCTAGTTTTTGAGTTTTCGATCGACCGAAAGTATAGAATCGGTCGACCGAAACTTGCTGCAGATCAAATTTCTTAATCTATAAATAGCCATCTCATTTACATTCATTTTAAACAATATAGAAAAGATTTTATACAAAATTTCTTGTGAAAATTCATTGTTCTTACTTGGTTTATATTCATCTATTATTTTTATAAAACTTTGATTGATCTAAACTTTGTTTTATCGAATTCATCAAAGTTTTTGGAAGAAAGTTTTGTGAAGATTCTTGGTTTTATATTGTTTAAACTTTTTCAATATCTTCACACTATATTGGAATTGAAGTGTAAGTCTCTCTTTGTTCTAAACTTGTTTTAATCTTTTAAAAGAGAGAAATTCCAATTAAGGAACTTTGATTATTTGTACTACATTTTTCATTATCATTTGATTCATCAAAGTTTCATTGCCTAAACACTTTGAGCTTAACTCATTGTTAATTATTCAAGTGTGGCATCTCTTGGTACTTAATTTGATTCAATATTTTAACAAGAGATTATTTTGAAAAACTTTGTTTGATTGCATTGAACTTTTCATTATCATTTGCATCAAAGTTTTTCTCTAACACTCGAGCTTAATTCATTGCTATCTATTGAAGTGTTAGCCTAACTCTCTCGGTACTTAATTTGAGTTTATCATTTGTCAAGAGAGTTATTTCAATTGTAAATTCAATTCATTATATCTTGTGGTTTCGAGAGCCTTGTGAAAACTCGATTGTTGGTTTCGAGAGCCGTGTGAAAACTCGATTGTAAAGGATAGATAGGTGCTCCTTGTTGTAAAGTCACCTAAGGATTCGATACTCCTTGTTGTAAGTTATCAATATAGTCGATTTGGCCTTGCTCGTGACGGAGAGCTCGGTAACGGGGGACGTAGATCACGTTGGTTGATTGAACCTCCATAAATCACGTTTGCATTCTCTTATCCCTTTTACTTACTTACATTGCACTTATTCTATTCTATCAATTTATGTTGTGCACCACTATATCTAAGTGCTATACTTGCTTTATCAATTAAGTTTACACATATATAGCACACTACATTGATAGTTTAGTTACTTGTAACACTAAGTGCTCATACTTGTACCCATTGGTTTTTAAGTTTGAGATTATTTATCGAAAAAGTTTTATAAACTAATTCATCCCCCTCTTGGTTAGTTTACTCTTGGGCTAACAATCATAAGTAAATAGGGATGTCATAAATTTTCGAGATGTTACATTAGATCCATTATTACCCAAGTGCTTCGCAGCATTTTGACATAAATGCCACGAAAATAATCCATAGTGGGCTTCAGGAAACACCTTATCAACAATACTTGATATAGCTGTAGATTTATCTGTGAATATACTACTCGATTTTTCCCTCCCATAGCCTTAAGGAAATTCATAAATAACCACTTTACTGTATCAATTGTTTGGTCTCCTCGGCATTGACTGGGCCTTCGATGGCATGATCTGAATTCTTGTATACTGCACTGCCGGAATCTCAAGTTCCACGACAGCTTTTAACACCTTAGTCAAAGCTCTTATTAAAATTTTGCAATTACTTGTTTGAAATATAAATTTCCTGTTATTTTTGTGGTGCAGTTGGTCATGTAAACTTGGTAGTGACTTTCAGGTTGTTCTTGGGAAGGAAGGTGTCTCTGATAAGTGCAGTTGCATACATGGTTGCGCAGTGTTTGGGTGCTATTTACGGAATGATAAAAGAACTTAAATCACCAATGCAAATTAGGTCACATGGCACAACTTAGATCACATCATAACATACATTTCAAATGAGCAACATACATTTAGTACACATCACATTCAAATACAAAATTGAATAAAAAATATTCCTAATAACATCCACATGAAATATTTGTCGTTATGGACTTATTCACGTAAATCACACATTAATGCTAAGGTCACAAACACAACAAAAATATCCAAATTACAAAATTGAATAAAACATATTCCTAATAACAACCACATGAAATATTTGTCGTCATGGACTTATTCACGTAAATCATACATTAATGCTAAGGTCACAATCACAACAAAAATATCCACATTAAATTTATGTAGCAGTCAACATCAATGTCCAATACACATCACATTCAAATACAAAATTGAACTAAAATACATTTCTCAAATCACGAATATATTCCAAATACTTATTACCCATCATTTGTGACTTTCGGGAATATGTGTGAAAATAATGAAGAACGAGTATAAATAACCTTTTTCAAAGTCGATTTTGATTTGGACCCGTCACGATTCTGTTTTTTCATCGGAGATTCTTTTGTTTGTTATCTTTTTTTCTCTTAGCTACACTTTCTTTGGCCTCACCGATCTTTTTCTCTTGGTTCACACTGTCACACATGCAAATTTTTTGCAACATTTTAAAATTTTGATACAAACTTGTGGCATACAAAACAAATCGCGAATATATCCTTATCTTTTTTATAAGCTAGTGACGTAAATGACGTCACATAACTGGGATTTCAAAATTATTTCACTTAAAATAAAGCCATTTATTTAAGAAGTAATGATATTAAATTTTAAAGTATTTCTAGTCAATATAAAAGATTTTGACTTTAAAATACTTTAGATAGATAGTATCAATAATAAAATTGTAAGTTTGATAGTTAATGCATGAGAAACCTTATTCGGTGTGTCCACAATTCACAGATTGTCACCTAATACAACACTATCTATCTCGCTGTCTGAAAATCCGCGTCAATCCTCTTTATTTCTATGTCTACCTGATATGTTAGGTTAGTCGTTGGATGAGCATACACTTGTCCAATGAGTAGAATATGGTGCGCATGTGTTATTAAACACAGAAAGTTATCATCGTGTATTCAAGTCAAGTCAAACTCATATATTCTAAATCAATGCAATTTATTCAAGATCAGTGCAACATATTCAAATATTCAAGTTCAGTGTAAGATATTTAAGTATCCAGTGCAAGATATTCAAGTCTAGTGCAAGATATTCAAGACTAATGTCAATGCGTATATTTTCAAGAAACATGATTATTAATGGGACCCATATTACAAATCAATTACTATCCCGAGCGTGCATATAATAAGTAGGGAATTTAATCTCAGATATCAAGCAGTGAAATCACTCACATATAACAAACAGGGACATCACTCAATGATAACAAGCAGGGAAATTAATCCTCAATAACAAGGGTAACGACATAGTGATCCAGTTATAGAACTCCATGACACAAAAGATAAGCGGGATATAGTATGACTGTAATATCATGCAAGAAAATCATTTTCATGTCATGCATATGAAAAATATGAAAATCCTTTTAATACAATGAAATAACTTTAAACGTGTCATGAAGTAAAATTTAAGATCATGTAATCAAGTACAAGTGTTTCATCACATAAACAAGTACAAGTATCACTCATAATTTCTCAAGACGTATTATATTATTCAAATAATTCTGATTAAGACTTTAAAACATATCTATGTATGTATCGATACATGCTTAATGAATCAATATCTAACAGAGAACAAAAACTTTTCATGACTTCAATGTATTGATACATAAGGTAAATATTTTACAAGTGGATTGCAGTAGAATTTAAGATCATGTAATCAAGCACAAATGTTTCATCACATAAATAAGTACAAGTATTACTCAAAATTTCTCAAGACATATCATATTATTCAAATAATTTTGATTAAGATTTTAAAACATATCATGTATCGATACATGCTTAATGAATCGATACCTAACAGAGAATAGAAACTTTTCATGACTTCAATGTATTGATACATAAGGTAAATATTTTACAAGTGGATTGCAAGTGAACTGTTAAATACATGTTAATGAATTTAAGATCATATAAACAAGGACAAAACTTATTCAAGAAATCCAAATAATATTGTTAGCGATGATAACTTTGATCATCTCTTTTATATTAAACAAGCGGAGAAATAAATGTTAACGTCAATATAATGTTAGCTTAGATAATTTTTGTTAATCATTATTTTACGTTAACAATTTAAATAGCTATCGGCATTAAGATAAGAATAGCAATAACAACACCGAGATTAAATATGAAAAGCTTATAACGAGATCACATCAAACTTATATAAAGTAAATAAATAAACATATCCCACTTAACTCAATTAGGATATATTGATACTCCTTGAACATGTATCGATACATGTTCATGGAGTATCAATATATCCTACTTGAGGTAAGTGAGATATGTTTATTTGTTTACTTTATATAAGTTTGATATGATCTCGTTATAAGCTTAGGTTCAAGTATCGATATATGGTATCGATACGTGTAGTCGGTTTTAGCGCTGCCATTCCTGGTTTCTAGGATTTTTTCTTTGCTGTTTAACTATATTTGGCTGAGCAGAACTTCATTTAAGACATCAAGAATATGTTATTGAATTAACAAGTCTTGATCCTAAATATATTCAAACACAATCCTAACTTGAGATTCTATTATCTTTGAAAGGAAGGAAGCTATTTTTCTAACCGCTCCTTGTCCTAATTTCTGGTGTGTTACTTGAGTTTAGTAAGATAGATATTTATAGATTTAGTGGCTCCATGGAACTTGAAAGAAATGCTAGCCGTATGTAATTTAATTACGAGCAATTCTACGCATACATATTTTTTTGACATTTTTGGGTGACATGCCGAGGTGTCACCTCTACATTGGTCAATGTCGAGGTGGATCACAATGTCCCACCTCGGCATCAATCAATACCGAGGTGACACCTCGAAAATGTCACTTAAACATGTCAAAAAAATATGTCCATATAGAATTTTTGTTTAATTACTAAACAATTGAATCATCAAGAAAGAGGTGTAAGGAACTCATTTTAAGGCAAGTAGGAGGTGTAAAAGACAAGCCGGTGCTGTCCTCTTATAGTTAAATGAGTAAGGAATTTTATGAGGAGGTGGTGGAAGCCGTGCAGCCACCTCATGTTTGAGTTCTAACAAAACTAGATTAGGAAGGCAAAGTTTAAGCACGGATTAGAGATATCAAATGGATTCGAAATCCTGGTTGCTTGGTACCATTTCAAAGTACACACAAGATAATTTCTCATAATTTTTACGGTGCTAAAAATGGATAACAGATGAGAAGTTTATGGTTTACCGAAGTAGGCTACTTAAAACAATTTTTATTAATCGTTTCGATAAAGTACTAATTTTAAAAATTCACCAAAGACTAACCTTTGGTCGAACTTAGAAACCGATTTCATATTCTCGAAGATCGTTTCGAGAACTATCCGTGCATATATCATATGTAATCAAAGGAGATCGAAAGGGATTGAAAAAGTCTCTAGAAGAGAGGTACTTAAACACGTTTTTGTCGTAACTTTCATTATTTAATATTTTCGTTTTTTCGTTAAATCTCATTTTTCTTTTTTTAACATTCCAAAATAATCACATAAATTATAAAATACTCTTATTATGTCATAATGGACAATACACACTTTTTAATCGAACTACTTTGCGTGGATTTTGAGTTTATATTATCCTCTGAAAATGCTAAAATAGGACGTGAAGTATATAATGGATATAAAAGTATGTGCTTCTTTATATAATGATGACTACGAGGTCTGTCGTTGTTGTAATAACAAGCGAGGGACGAACGTGATGGTAACGCTACTACGTGGGGGTGAAAGTGGGTGAGAGGGGTTAATAGAGATGAAGTTGTTTTGTAATAAATTAATAATATAGAATGGATGGATTTTGTTTTCTTTTTAATTACATTAATTATTAGAGATGAAGTTGTTTTGTGAATAAGATAAAATGAATTTTGTTTTCTTTTTAGTTACATTAATTAATTTAAGTTATTATATTTTAATATTTTATTATGACCTGAGTGGTATATAAAAAACTACTAAAATTGATTAGTGAATTAAGGTATTTAAATATCGATTAGCCTGGAATTTCCACAAAAAACAAATTTCTCCTCTACATAAAAGAGCATATGAATTTACTGTTCACAAAAATGTCCCATTCGTTTTCACACCATCAAGTGAGGTTGTGATTCCATAATAGTAATAATTTTTTCATTTCAGACAAAAAAGTCAGCATAATAATAAACTAATAAAACCAGATATTTTACACTAGGTCGATGCGGAAAATATATTTTTATCATTCTCCCAGGAAAACAATTACTCATCTCTAATTTCTCTCCACAAAACTCCAATCTCTGCTTTATTTTATCTCTCTATGAACAACGTTCGTGCTTTGTTTCTTCTTCCAGATTCGAGTTCCAAAATCCTATAGAAATTCGATTTCAGATTTTTTTTTAATGCTCGGCATCCACAATCAAGGCAGGAATTACAAATTCCATATTCAACTTCAAAAACCCTACAGAAATCCAGTATTTTGTTGAGCAATCGGCACTCACGATCGCTGCCCAAACATTGGTGAGTTCTCTACTTCAATAAAATTCATACAATGAGTTATTCATACAGTGAAGGGGAAAGTTATATTTTTTGTAAGTAAATTATAAGGCTGTTTAGCTTTTGCTGAGCTATTTTTGTTGTTCCCACTTTTATAATTGGTAGAATTTTTATGACCTGTAATGGCTGATTTTTAATTCCCATCGTTGTGTCATTTTTTCCAATGCTACAGATTTGTAAAAATTTCTCATGCTTCAATAATTTTGGTAATAGATGAGATCTTTCTTGTACGCCATGCGTGTTCAATATGATTTTCTTTTGACTTGAGAAATTTCTTTCAAGAGCTTCAGAGTTTTTGCTTATATTGCCACTAATCGATCTTTGGTCAGACCATTTGTGCTCATAATTAGGGGGTGGGTGCGTGTCACTTGAAAACTCAGGGAAGAATTTGTCGTTGACATGATTGATTTTTATAATCTTGTTTTAAGAATAAAAATAAATAAAATACACGAAACACAAATTATAAATCCCACACACTGAAAATACAGTCTATATCCGATTCTATTAAACTAGGATATCTAGGAACATAATATTTTTACAACCATTATGCTTTTCATCTACCAGATGATTATTATTATTATTATTATTATTTAAAAGAAGGCATCTTCACTGATTGGTTCCAAAACACCTACAACATCGTCGAGCAAAGACACTAAAGCATTAGATCTCTGTTGACTCGAATTTTTCAACTCACACTTGCTTTCAACTGTCAAGTGGATTTTTTGTCCAGGTGGACGAACGTAACTAAAATGAATTATGGACGGATAACATTGTGTAAAAGAACCTTTTATTTTTAAGTAAGGAGGTAGTATGCAAAGGTAAATGTTGTTGATTACTCGTTTCATTAACTCTCAAGTTTTAACATCACATTTTTTTTTATACTTTTTTTATTTTAAAGTTTGTTAAACAGATGCTAAATGAGAAAGTAGTAAGCAAAGATAGATGTTAGATGATTACTAATTTAGCCTCTCTTTGGTAAATTGTTTATAAAATATTTTTTATAAATAGCGACGTCTAAACATATCGTTGGTTCATTTTTTTGAAAAGTCAAAAATGGTGGACGAAAATCTTTGACAAATTCAAATTGTTGACTTTTCAAAAAAACTATCAAATAAGATGCTGTCACGTGATCATTTATAAACAAAATTTATAAACAAATTTTATCAAACCAGGCTTAATTAACTCAAACTTTTTTTACTCGATATGACCAATATGAAAATTGTGATAATTATAGTGCGGCTTACGGCATCATCAGGAGGCAACTTGAAGCTTGAAGACAAATATTGACTCAACTCCATGCTATGAATTGCTCAAGAAAACCAAGGTTCAATTTTGTCGTGATATCTGTTCCATTATATTTTACTGTTTAGCTTATAATCATTTTTAATGAATAAAATATACTAATATTTTTTTTATCACAAAAATCACCTCAAAATAAACAAAATTTAAATGAAATAAAGAAACTTCCCATTTATTTGAGCTGAATTTTTTTTTTTTTTTTTTTTGGTGTCATAAGATGCTTGCTTGTCCTTTAAAATTGCTTATCTGTTCTCATCCATTTACTGCGTGCAGATGGTTCTTGTCTTCTTGACTTAGACGAAGCATTGGTCTTTGTAATTGAGACATCGGGTTTGCCTCCTACTATACATGCTCAGGCCATGAAAATTGTTTTATGATGGTTTGAATTTATTCCTATTATTGTACCACGTTCTTTAAAGATGTTACTTATCTTACTCTTGCAGGCCATGCTAGACAACTTCTTGACAGAATGGATGTTGAAAATCGATTCAATCATAGATTGTATTGGTGAATAATAGTGCAACACTAATGTTTTCAGGTTTCGCGAGTGACGAAATTCATGAGAACATATTCTTGCTTGAATTTCCTTATGTAACTAATCGGTATGGGAGTAAAATATTTGCAGTTATGTTTTGATTATTGTTTTTCATAGTTAAATAATATTACATATGTTGTTAGTTTACTGAATTTTTTTCTCATTTGTATTTATTTGTCAGATGTATACTTTCAAGCGAAGAATAATGAAGATGTCTTGCACGCTCTAACTTCCAAGGAAACCGTTGTGGTAAGAGCTAAAAATATACATGACTAAGAGAACTCATTCGTGTAAAATTTCACCGAGTAACTCAAACCTCAAAACATTATTTATAGCTTTAATGCAACATTATTTTTACCTTTTATTTTCCTAGCAATATCTTACTTTGATGTATGTTTACTCACTTATATAAGCATATGGTATAGTTATTATGCTCGATTTTTAAGGCATTTCTGATGGGAAATACATGTAGAAATAACCTATAGTGCTAGCTTGAAATCTACATGAGAATATAGGATGTTATGTAATATCCAGAAACTCTTGATTGCCAAGCTACAAATTATATTTGCACTCTCTACTTAATGTCAAAGACAAATATAATATTAGACAAAAAGGGATTATAGGAAAGAGAAAAAAGGTTCTTGAGAAAAATAGGTTCAACCAGTATAAGTAGTGTTTGCTATCTTCGCTTAATATTTTAGATGAACAAAATTGGAGAGAATAGATTATTTTGGACGAGAAAAAAGGAAAAGTTTTAGGAATTAATGGTTTCATCCAGCTTCAATTAATAATTTCTGGAGACTTACTTTACTATTAAGACATTGGCAGAAAGTCATTATTGGACTAGATACAATCGAAATAATTAGTGCGATGGAGGAAATTGAGATGGAGGAAATTCATATCAACTGCCTTTACAGGGTATGCCTTGAACCTCATTTTCTTTTATCAACTAAGTTTCAAAAATGTTTTCTCACCATTCGACTCAGTTGTTTAATTAACATACATCATTTTTGCAAGTTTTGTGGGTAAGCTGCATGCTAATAGGAATAATGATGTTAAGCACATATTACACACGTAAGAGTATAACTGTGAATTAAAATAAAGATCAAGTTTATGCTTGTTTGTTATTCTTTAGATAGGAAGCTTTATTTTGTTGATTTGGCTGGAAATGAGTTCAATTGTAGAAGAAGAAAATGGCAAGCGTGCAACAGAGTTTCTGCATGTTTTCAAATCGCTCTCAAGTAAGTTCTAAATGTAGTTCTATAATCATCTTTAACAATAACATTCTCACATACGTAGTAATCCTATTACGTTTGTCTCATCTTGTATTTTCCTCCTATTTTACACTTCAGTGGAAATTTGATTTTCCTTTTCTTTACTGTAGACATCTTAAATTCTAAAATAGTTTTGCTTATGTTTAATCATAGCCGTTTTTCATTCTTTTGTAGACTTTATAGTTATTTATCATGGTTGGACAACATTTTAGTAGTTTAAATCCCATGTTGTTTGTCTGTATGTTGTTGCCACTGTTTGTTATTCCCAATTTCTTATCTGTTTCTGAACTTAGTAGTATTTGTTGATGGAAACCAGTTAAATAGATACTATTTCAACATTCACATTTGATGGTGATGATAATGGAAGTATATTTTTTAGTAGATTATTTTGATAACTAAGATTGCTACATTTGAGTATTGTACATGTAGATTGGGAGGTGTTTTGGCATTCTTAACCTCTAAGGAGGATAACATTCCTTATGGGAATGCCTCTAAATAACCGTTGCCATATTGGTATTTCAAGGACTTTATATTTGTGCCAATCTGCAATCATATTTTCCTCAATTGGATATAATACACTTCTACTTAAACAGAAGTGTGTGCTATCACTACTTAAATTATGCCACTTACAATGCTCAAGCATCTTACTTTCATGTATATTATTAAGAAAACTCCCTACACTTTGTCCAGAATATTTTTCATCAAAATGTTATACAGTGAAGGCATGATGTCAGGTTGCTAATAACCCATGAAGGCAGGAGGCCGTTGGAGGGACTTGATTCATTTCCAAGTTTTGGAGTCTCATTATCTTTTACGTTACTTAAAAATATTTGTAAATCATATTTTAGTTAGATCATTTAGAGATTGACTAAAAAACCTGATAACAATTGATATTTGTGCAGGTCCATTTCATTGTTTTAGCTTGTGAGAATATGATAAGTGGAACAATCACAAGGTCAGAGATATTGTCACCGCATCAAATGGGAAGGCAATTCAGATAGTTTCTACATTCTTCTTTAGGATAATCCCGACTCTTTAAATTCTTTGTAATTTTTATTTTCATTTATTTATTTATTTTTGAAATATTAAATTTTAACCAAATTAGCATATATGGGCAATCAAGCTTAAAAAAGAGCTATAAGGAAGCATATCTTAGATTACAAATTCTTCAAAGATTTTGCAATTATATATCAAGTCTTGTAACATTATTTCGTATTTGTAAACATCACGTTTTGTGGGTGCAGATCCAGTAAGTGCTACGATGTTACTTAGTATGGGGGAATCTCTCTTGTCATCCAACATTTATCAAGTCCAGTTAGAAACAATGCAAGGACAAAACTAGGCATACAACTAATCATTTTTGTTAAATAAATTACCATTTCAACAAAACTGCATTTGATACTTGTTCTCATACGTTTTGTAAATTTTTGAAATGGGTCATAGTGCATGCGTGTTAATCTGGTTCCACTCGACTACATGTTGTGTATCAGCCCGGTGAATAGCTTGATCTTTACTTAATGAATTTGTTTTTAAGTTACAAATGGATATCTTGACACTAATTATTGAAAGATTCTCGTTGGTTTGAGGTTTGTATAGATTGGGACTTTTAGGTTGTTTATAAAGTTTATTGAATTTTGATTGTCGTTTTACGAATCTTCATGACTATGAAGATGAAGTAATCATTCTTCATGTAGTTTTGTACTTATCCCATTAGTCTAAATCTTCATTTGTAGGTCAATTATGCTTTTGAAGCACTTTATTAACAGATCATTTGGTTTTGTTACTAGCCAATAATACAATTACTCTCTGTATTTTTTTACAGATTGCATAACTTTTAGAAACTCCAGTCCAGGGACCATGTGATGACTTAGACACAATATTAGAAGTAAATGCTACTAATTACAGGAGCGTGACAGAGAATAACAATGGATGCAACTAGAGATGGCAATGGCTCGGATCGGCCCATGGCTCGACTTGCTCGGCTCGTCAAACGGACAAGCCGAGCAACGAGACCGGAGCCGAGCTCGTTAATTTTTTTTTTAAATTGTTTTTTTTCTTTGTTTTTCAACGAGCTGGTGAGCCGCTCGGCTCACCTGCTCGTTGAACCACGATTCAACAATGTTGATTGACTCGCCCAGTAGCTCGTTCATTTGACGAGTCGATCCGCCATCGGCTCGTATTTTCGCGAGCCGAGCCAACGAGCCGACGAGCGGCTTGACCCGTTTGCCACCTCTGGATGCAACGGGTAAAATGGAGACATCACTGTTACAATCACTGATGGATAACACAAGTCTGGTACTTATATCAATTATCATATGTTTCATTCATTAATTTGGTACTTATCTTCAACAACGCGTTCTACCTTGTCTTTTATACTTGGATCCAAGACATACTGAATGCATCACAATGTATCGATGCTTGTATATATGGTTAAGGTGCAACGAAAGTTGGTGGTTACATGGAGCCCAAGTATTATTATTTTTTATTTAGCTAATGTTTTGTTATTCCACATGCTGATTTCTATGGTCCCTTCCTGATGATCTCATTATTTTTGCCTGATGCCTACCTATTTCGACTTTTCGCATTAAAATGATGCCACATTATTCATATAAAATATTGACTACTTAGAATGAACGAAAATGGATATGTCTATGTTAGTATACAACAATATGCTACTTTGTTGTAATTGAATTAGGCAGGATCTATTAAATGTTGGGCATGACAACTCTCCATGCTTTCTGATATATGAAGTTATTTCACTGCCTTATTATGATAATAGATTATGATTTTTTTTGTTTGTTATATTTTACCTTTTTAAGGAATAAATATAACGGTTATCATATTAAAGAACTTGTAATTTGTTTTGTTGGTAAAATTTATCTTGATTAAGAACTATAATTTATTGAGGAATAGCCGAATAGGGATCATTAATACTTTTCTCCATTTTATTCCTACTTATATTTTATTTGTAAAATAGGCATGCCTCATGTAAATCTCTATATTTATTGTAAGTAGATCATCTGATGCACGCCATATATTTAGAGAAAAATAGAGACGTAATCAAGTATACCTATATGTCCTTATAAATTGCCATCCCCTATACATTGCATCCATTGTAATGCAAAAAAAATTCACAGAGAAAGCAAGGGTTCTTGTTGTTCTTTCGGGAAGATTATAATAACGGAAAATAAAATATTATAAGTGCTCTCAATTTTAAATTTATCGATTTTGGCAGATTAGAACTTAAACTAAATGCAGGGAATAACAATAAAGACATTCAAAACAAATCTTTAAATTGGATTAATGCTGTTTCTTTGTATTTCATGTAGATAATGTTGAGGGATAGAAGTGAGTTTAAGGCATTCAAATTCACAGAAATCACATGCTTTAATTCTGGTTCCTTCTCAAATGACTTTACTTTTATAGCATACCGACTTTTCACTCGGGAAATTGAATTATCAGCCTTGTAAGTGTAAATAAAATACTTTAATATCTAGATATAAAGATAGGTGAAATATAAATCTTGTTTCCGACAACACTTTGTTGTAGTAATAAAGAAGGTTAATACTTCATTATATAGAAGGTTGTGAAATCGTGCCTTAACTAAATTGTTAAATATTTTATTCTTCATTATATTATCCTTGTTGCTCTTATACAAAGGCCAAACAGTTTAATTCCACCATCCTGTTGTAAAGGAATGGGAAATCATATACTATATATAAATGCAAAACACTTCACAAAAACAGGTTTTCAAATTTTTGCCGCCGAACTGTGAATCCTAAAATAGAAAATTTTCAAATGAATCGTAATTAAGTGTTCATGAAAATTTTGCTCTTATAAATAACCATCATTATTTTCCCTTTTGTTTGTCAAATTTTTCGTTTTCTATAGTATTAGAATTTTGGAGTTGCAATTTTTAGTTCGATTGATTCTTGTGATCTCTTACAATAAGCATCATTGCAGATATGCTACTGCTACAATGGTTATGGATGATAAAATTCATAAAATTGGCCGTTATCAACCTGAAATAAATGAATTTTCATTGCTGCTATTGTTCGAAGTGGAAACTCAAGCCCCACATAGATTTACTTGACATTTTCGGCTGAAAGTACATCTAAGGAAGATGATGTTTCCAATTACTTCAGATAAGTGGTTCTTTGTTTTTGTTGAAATTTATATTTCTTGAAAATGAAAGCAAATTGTGTATTGAATATGCATCTATAGTATGTATGGATCGGTGCAGGATGTTAGAATTCCATATCAGCAGAAAATTGTTTGTATTTGTTACATTTCTCTACCCAAACACTGTGAATCTCATTTTGGCTAAAGGGAACCCCAAGTTTGTATGCGAATCAAGACTTCTCGTGAAACCGTACAAGTAGAAGGGAAAACTTCTAGAAAAGTATCATTTCTACTTTAATATTTTTTTTACTTTGCTTTATCCGATAATGATATCCTGTTATTAATTAACATTTTGTACAAGCCAACAACAAAAAATGGAAAGAAGATAGTTTTCTGTTTCTCTAAGCCCTGTCTGGGAATAGAGCTATTTGATGCCTCCTTTGGAAAGTATTCGAGTCACGCTTCTTACTCGTCCACAAGTAAATGTGCCCATTAACTGATTATCATTTGGTAATTCCACTTAGGCTCAAGAATGTTTTAAAATGCAAAACAGATGATGCTCCAGATAAAATTAGGGCAGGAAGCAGAATTATTGCATGCTACTGATCTTCAAGGCAAAACGGTGCAAGTGATGGACCTAATAAATCAGCATCACCATAATCATTTCCTGTCGAACCTATTGGTATGCGACCTGATAGTCTTTTGTTCATTTTGTATCCTGTGTGTAATTTGGAATTGGAGCACAATGAGCAATTAGCTTATTTACAAAAAAAAAAATGTAGTAGCAGTAACTTGATTTTTACCATATGATGATAACATTTTTCTTTATCTTCTCTTTGCGAGTTTGGTAATCGACCAAATAGAACTCCAGTATATTCTTCCTTAATATTTTTGAGTCGAGAAGTATCTGCTATTAAGAGAGATTTATGTACATAAACAACAATCTTAGGATGGTTAAAGGGAAGCTACAATAGTAATTTTAAAAACTATGTTGATTTAGAAAGTTAAGAAGTGGATGATAAAGCTCGAAAATTGTCATTTTTATGTAGTCTTAATTAATTGTTATATGATACTATACAGCCTTCTATGATTTATTACTGTGTCTCATCAGCTAATAGTTCTTTATAGAAAAAACATAATATGATTATATTAGGATTCCGTTAATTCAATGACGCTAAATAATACAACAACTACACATTTCTTGTACGGAGTACGACTTTTCACTAGTATAAAAGAAAAGAACATGACAAAGGGTTAATCATGTCATTTCATACGTATTCATCCTCACTACCTAAGGTCTGTTCTTTTTTGTTTTCAAGCCCTTTTATGTTTTTAGTTTTTCAAAACAATGAAAATGCGTTCTCTTCTTTATTTTCGAAAATACTTTTTTTCAAAAAAAATTGTAAAAGGAACACAAAATGCGGAAATAGTTATTTTGAGCGTTTTTAATTATAAACATAGAAAACATAAAAAATGTAAAAACTACAAATTTTGCCAATAGTACTTGTGTCTCAGTTGGTAAGGTCTCAACACTTGAGAAATGTCGGCAATTCGAATCCAAATTTGAGGCAATTTGGTATAGGATTTTTTTTTTTCAATAATGAAAATGAAGATTTCAAAACTTTTTTTAAATAAATCTGTCACCATAAAGTAAAGATTCAAACACGGCCATTTTGTAATATTTTTTTTAGCCATTATTAAATTAGTCCAACAAAAAATTAGATAATCTAATTTCTTATAATATAGATAAACCTTCAAAACACATGAAATTTTATAATTTAATTCACAAGCAAATTAGTTACAAATAGTCAAATTATTATTCGGCAGAATTTTAAATAAAACGCATTTTTCAATTTTCAATTTTCAAAAAAGTTTTGAAAAATAAAAAGCAAAACCCATTTTCAGCAAATTTGAAAACAAAAACTAAAAATAGAAAATGTTTTCAAGGAAAACAGAAAATTGAAATATAAACAGAACGTCACCTAAATTTTTTTGGGGGTCGATGAAAAGGAATACGTAGGAAAAAAAAATCGTTTTCCTCTATTTTTCCATCCTCCATAAAGAAAAGTGAATTTATTCCATTTAGCTAAGCTTAAAAATGAATCAAAGTTACTTTATAAATAATTTTATTATCTTTCAATATTCATTGTATTAAAGCATTTTCAATTATGGTTCAAAAATATATATAAATTAGCATATTCAAAATTGCTTTTGCATTCCCAATTACATCCCTATAGATCTAAATCAAAATTTTGCTCAATTGAGTATATGCAAATTACAATATTTATTAAATTCAATTTTGCATAATTTTTTAAAATTTTAACTTTTTATGTTAATATATTTTTTATTTGTGTATATATATAAATATTGTGAACAAATTTATCTAAACAATTCGAAATTTAATTGAGAAAACAAAAATATTAAAATATTAAAAATGTGCAAATTAGTATGAAAAATTCAAATTGTAATGTAAATTAATATAACGGATTTAAATTGTATGTCTCACGCCAAATTTTTATGAATTGATAGCTATTTTTGGTGGAATTAATTCCATATGAAGGTGTAAAATAAGATGTAAATTTACAACTTATTATTATTATTATTATTATTATTATTATTATTATTATTATTATTATTATTTTATTTGATTTATTTATTTATTTTATATAGTTTTGGCTGAATTGTAATTTACACATTCTCATTGAAGACGATTTCAACAAACTCGAGGATACAAATCACAAAATAGTTTTATTGTATACCGCCTTGGAGATGCTTTTAGTCTCCTTAAGAAGGTGTCAAAATAGCTGCGCGACTTAGTAAGAGTCCGATTGCATTCAGCCCCTAGTGTTAAGATGGACATGACCAAATGGGCTGATTTCATCATTTTAACGAAAAATATATTTCAATTGATTGTCTGCAAATTACATTGAGAACTTGCTAATAGAATACAAAAAAATCACCACATTTTTCTTTTTGTTTCTAACAATCGGGGTGACTAGATCGACCCACATATCATTAGGCTAAAAAATTTAAATTGAGGACAATCCATCTAGTATTGTATATCAAGTGGAAATTACACACAACCCTACTTTTAAACATTCAAATTCATAAATAAGACAAAACTTGTAAAATTTCAAATCTCAGGTTGTATTGAAATTTTAATAATTAAACAATATTACAAATTAAATTAATTATACCCTAATTCAATTTCATCAATCCCCATTCTCGCTCTCTCCCTCACTGTAAATCTACACCTCTCCTTCAGTCACTGGCGGTGACCATGGAAGCAGCCGACCATCTAAGCACTAACAGGGTGCAATCGTAGGCTCGTAGCATGCCCACTCTGCGATGGACAGCGGCAGCAGCCGCACGTTGGTGCCGCTCACACATCTCCCTCTGCGATGTAGTTGCTCCATTCGCACGGTGTCGTGCACGCAGGTCCTTCTGCGATGTCATCGCTTCTGTCGTCTCCATTCACGCGATGACACAGGTCTCAAGCCCACAACAGGGTCTATCGACGGAGGAATTGCTCGCTGCGGCGCTTGCGTGCGTTGTGCTTGCGTGCGACAAAGTGACTGAATCGAACATTTCCACATTGTGCGGTGATGTTGGCAGGTAGTGGTGTGGGTGGGGGTACAGCCTGTAGTTACAACAATGTAGTGAAGTGTGGTGGAGCTTGTTTGTCGTTTGGTAGTGGGAGTGGAGCTTGTCGCTCGTTTGGTAGTGGGGGTGGAGCTTGTCATGGGCTTGGTGAATGGAGGAGGAGGTGGTGGGAAAGGTGGTTGTGACCTTGTTATGTAATTGTGACATGTGATTCTTTGCTTGTTACCTCGCAAAATGGTGATCGGAGAATAGACGACACATTCTTGAGAGAAGGCAGGTGGTGGTGTAGGTGGTTTTTGTGCGATGCAACTACTGCTTCTGTTGCGCGGTGTGGAGCTCGCCGCTGCAACCACTTGCATCAGGTCACACCTTTGTTTTTCATGTCACATGTAATCTCGTAGGTCACATGTTCTGTTTCAAATCATATTGATTCACCTCTCAGGTCACACGTTCTTTCTTAAGGTCACATGTTCTCATTTGTCTCGGTCTCAAGTTCTTTTATCAAGTCACGCCTTCGTTTTTCAGGTCACATGTTCTGTTTCAAGTCATATTGATTCACGTCTCAAGTCACACGTTCGTTCTTAATGTCACATGTTCTTTCTTAAGGTCATGCGTTCAGTTCCTCAGGTCAAACATTCAATTCCTCAAGTTCAATTTCTCACATGTAATTTCGCAGGTCACATGTTCTGGTTCAAGTCATATTAATTCACATCTCAGGTCACGCGTTCATTGTTAAGGTCACATATTTAAGATGTCTCTGAAGATGAATATGATGATGTAGGTGTTGGTGCTTCTGAGATTGTTGTGATGATGATGCATCGGAGAGCACATTTTTAATTGTTATGGCCGCATCGGAGATTGTGGTGATGGTGGGGAGGCAGCAGTGGTGGTTCGTCGGAGGTTGGCAATGGTGAAGCATTGGTCCGACTAGGATGGGTGGGGCAGATTACTTGAGACTAATTAATTGTAATATATATTTATATTTAATTGTAATATATACTTAATTGTAATTAAGATCTGATTAGTGAATAAATGTAATTTATTTTCTAAATATGAATTGTGAGTTTATAATCACCTGACATATGTATTTTTCCCGTATATCAACCCATGAACCTAATCTAACTTGACCTAGTTGGATCCAATTGTTTTAACCCAGGCCAATCTGTTAAATGTAAATGCCACATTATTATTCACTTTTTTTGATTATCTTTCCACGAGAATCAATAGTTCATTATTTAGCCCTTGTTTGGTTTCACTATTTTTTTTTAGATTTTAATTTAATTCAAAGTCAGCATTTAATCTTAATCACACTTTTTATAGGGTCCACAACTTTTCAATCACAAATCTCATCAATTTTTATCAAATTCAACTAAAAATATGTTTTTTATCAATTCCAAACAAGGCTTAATGAATCTTTCTGTTTTAAAATTGGATTAACTCCTTACCCCTTCTCAACTACTACGAAGAAGATTGAGATGGCCCGCCCGAAAGCCCCCAAACCAAGAACGCTGAACAAGACCATCTCACTCATTTTGACACCAATTTCTCACTCATTTTGACACCAATTTCTCTTAATAATATTTTCATCGACCAAACAGACCCTTAACATCACACGATTTTACATCAACGTTTGATTTTATTGTATGAGATGAGATGATACTGAGGGTAAGATTAGTGGGTCCTCGGAAAATACAAAAGGGAGGTAGAGAGAGAAAAAAACTGCTTACAAGTATTATTGATAGAGCATTATGGTCTGTAAGGACGGTGTGATACGCTGAAAATTCACATTTTTCTCCCCACTCTCTATATAAAAATCGTGTATCTTTAGATAGAGAGGAAAAATCTGAATCCTTTTATGCATTAATTGATGTTTCATATGTACACTCTGAATCTGAATCCAACGCTATTAATGAAGCTGCTGTTCCGATCTCTGTCTTTGGACGGACTCTCCAATTCATAAAATCTATGCCGATCCGATCGATTTTTGTATTCCTTTTGTTTGCTGATTTAATGAAGTGAGAGTAAAGGAGATTTATTTTGTCTTTTGTATTTTAATTAGCATTTATTAGTAGATATTTTCGATCGTCGACTTTCGAGAGGGAGGGAAAATGAACGGGGGTGATGGTGGAGAGGCGGTGGCTTCTTCGGAGAGTCCTCCGCCTCCGCTCGAGTGGAAATTTTCTCAGGTATTTGGCGAGCACACGGCCGGTGAAGAAGTACAAGAAGGTAAATAATCTGCTTAATTTAATGCATAAATGAATTAAACCCCACACTTTGTGTTTAAATCTTTTTATAGTGCGTGAATTATATATTTTTTAGTGTATGATGATAATTATTTGTGCAACTCCATTTAAAATTAATGGTCTGTATGGATTTAGGTTAGCGATTTCAAAGAAGTAGAGAAATGGGTGAATTCAATTCATTTCGATGTTTATTTTATTTTACTATTTCAAACTTCACTCCATGATTTGGTGTCTAAAAGTTTTCTGATGCTTTTGTTTTGCATCTTTGTAATGGTGGCTGCTGAGTGATTGAACTTGTTTTTCTTCACCTGGAGAAACAGAAAATATTCTGCTTTACTAAAGTTTCTGGTTGTGGAGTGATACATTTATTGTTTACCATCTGCACATGGCAATTTCAGTATTGTTTAGTAATGTTTACTGTCTATTTGTGGCTAGCCTGAGGTTATTTTCTACAACGATACTAGAAACATTGGAATCTGAAAAGTCCTGTTTATAGGAATATGATTCGTGTCGATGTTTGATCATTGAATTCCAAAAGGTCCTAATCTTGTGCAGGTAGAAATCCCACAGAACTTTCCAAATGTAGGCACAGTGGTGCGAAGCTGAACTGTGGGAAGAATTGATATGATGCATGTGGTTTTAGTATACCTTTTCAATTTCTGCATCGTGTTATAAAAGTTGGAGTGAGAAAAATAAGAATGCCGATGTTCCGTTATAAAAGTTGGAGTGAGAAAAATGTGGATGGTTCTTGCATCTGTTACCCATGAATTGGAAAATTATACCTTTTTGTCGCCTATTGTACTTATTGAACGTGTTGAGTAATTTATCATACTTTGAGGATGCCACTAATTTATGTTTCAGCCGTACAACTTTATGTTACTTACACGTGTGACGTACTAGATGCAGTGGTACAAACTACTGCACTTGAAAAGAGTGGGAAGAGTTTAGAGTGGTGTAATCTTGATGCAGTAAGTTATACCACAAACACATATCTCCATGAATAATAATAGAGTAGTTTATCTGGGTGGTATTGTACCTTACAGAGAGGTTTACAACATGTTTTTACGTCATTTCAGTTATATCTTCAGTGCAAAAATAGATGTGCATGGCAGTTTTAAAGAAGACACCTTTATGGAAAGGAGCTTGGCACATATATAGACTGGCTCGTTTAATGCTCTTCCTAACTTTGAAGGTTCAAAACTTGAGTTGGATCCCAAAGGATGAAATCTGAACATCAAAGCGTTGAAATAACGAACTTGAGATGCATGTTTTTACTTATTCTTTTGTGTGCATTTCTGACCGATATTGAATCATATGTATGACTAGTTTGGAATCGGTGCACATTCTTATTATTTAACGAGAAAAACAAAATTTATCCATATGTTTTAATTTGGTGTCTTCTATTTTTAATTATTGTACAGAGAAGAACATCTTATAGTTGGCATTGACATATGACACCTGGCCTCGCCTCCTGGTTGCAAATTACTTTTAGAACATGGAGCTAAAAATTTCAACTTTTGTTTATTTTCTTTTTAATTTACAGTTGATATTATCTCTGCTATCGAGTTTGATAAAGCTGGTGACCACCTTGCTACCGGTGACCGTGGGGGAAGGGTTGTGCTATTCGAAAGAGCTGATACGAAAGAGGTGTGGTTCCAAAATATTGAAGGAATTTATTTTATTGATACAATCAGTTGTTTTTCGTATCACTTTATGTTTTTAATTTAATTTGCAGCATGGTGGAAATCGAAGAGATTTGGAGAGATTGGACTACCCAGTTAGTCGGCATCCAGAGTTTCGGTACAAAACTGAATTTCAAAGCCATGAGCCTGAGGTATTTATTTCAACTTCTGCCTCCTCTTCTATCTTCTCCCTTTGGGTGCTACCCATGAGGTTAGACGTAATTGTTCCTGTGCTTTTTTCATGCTCCTCCGGACCTCCTCCCTGCCAGGGGGGGGGGGGGGGGGAACAGAAAACTTAAATTGCTATAATGTATGCATCTCTGTATTTTTCTTTTCAGTTTGATTATCTCAAGAGTTTGGAAATCGAGGAGAAAATCAATAAGATCCGATGGTGTCAGATGGCTAATAGTGCCGTCTTTCTACTGTCCACTAATGACAAGACCATCAAATTTTGGAAGGTGAAATCTCTAATTTCCACTATTTTATTTGGTCATCATTTATGGTTGCAAAAAAGGACGAATAATTTAGGCTCTGTTTGTTAAACTTTTTGCGTTTAAAAACAATTTTTTTTTTTTTGGTAAAATATGTGGTTGAAAAGTAGAGAGAGAAATGTGTGGTTAAAAAGTGGGTTGGGGAATTGGGATGTTAAAAAACATGTTTACCAAACGGGGGCTTGTTCTTATTAGATCATGGAGACTCTTTGTAACAGAAGGGGACTTCCAGTGCCCTCATGTTCATGGTATTCGAGTCTTGTATTTCTTATGAAGTTTAGAAAAGATTTGATTCTCTTGTTTTTAATGCATAAAATCTTGATCCTGGATTTTAATAGTTTTCTTTTCCTTCTACATCTGTCTAAAGACCCTTCTGCGTCGATCTTATCATGCTGGATGATGACATTTGTTGTGCCCTTGTGTTCACCTATCAAATTAACTCTTACTTCCAATGATTACTTCTTCAGATTCTAGTTGGATCATGGATTGAATTTTCATATGGGGAGCAAAGTATGTTGGTCTTGTATGTTTGTGAGTGCTTGATGTTGAAAGGGTTTTCCTTCTTATTATAGTTTCTTTAGTAGAATCAGGAATGAAGTCCATTTGGATACATGTTACTATGTTGATATGAGCACATAATCAATCTTGCTGGTTATATCAACTAATATATTTTGTCACGTTGTCTTCCAACTGGTTCAGTTTTGAGATAGAGAACAGTTTAAGTCATAAAATGTTTGATAATTCTAAGTCTTCATTTTCAATTATACAGGTCCAAGAGAAGAAAGTCAAGAAAATCTCTGAGATGAATGTTGATCCTTCCAAAGTTGCAGCCAATGGTATTGTTGCCAATGCAAGTGTTTCTCCCAGTCCTAGTAACAATCTTGCAAATGGGGGCTATCTAGATCGATCTTACAACTGCTTGAGCAAAAATACGTCCTTTCCACCCCAGGCCATTTCCTCACTGCGATTACCAGTGGTAGTTGTACCTAATTATGCTCTACTATTTCAGTATCAATAGTGTATCTGAAGATTTACTTGCATAGTTCTTATTGGTGTTTTTCTCCACTCTTAAACACATTATGCATAGCAGCTAACCCTGGGTGAACTCTAGTTTTATGTTTAGAAATTAAAAAATCTGTTTAACTTGTCAATGGAATCTTTCTTTCAATCACTTGAACGAACACGAATAATTCTTTTCACTACTAGTTTTTCCATGTTTATAAAGAGCTCACAGCCGTGGGACTTGGTCTTGCTACAACTGTGCAGGCATTCACTTGGAATTTCAAACATAGACTTATGCTACGTGTCAATATATGTCAAGTATCTTCATTGTCAGATTACCCAGACAGTTTTTATAACTCGCGATTTATGCAATCTTTAGGTCACAAGCAATGAGACCAGCCTTGTCACAAGATGTAGGAGAGTATATGCTCATGCGCACGACTACCATATCAATTCTATTTCAACTAACAGGTGAAGTTCCAGAGGCTTCAATTGTTAATGAATAATGACTACTGGCTTCTACATGTATCTTAGACTTTTTTTCTGTCAGTCTTACCCAATGAGTTTTTATTTTGCCTGGATTTGTTGGTTCAGTTAATTAATTTACCTCTTGCTATTTCCCAGCTCAAGCTAGAGGATGGAAAGCAAGTCTAACTTTGCAATATCTTTTTGTAATTGAAAGCATAGTTTTTGGTTTCAATGTTTGGTGGGTTAGTTCATTATTTATGGTTGGGAAACAGCTGGACTGTGATTTCTGAGGCGTGAGTTGAGGAAATATGTCTGAGCAAATAAGTGTTTTACTTTTTCCCCAGACACTTTCCTTGATTTGAACGATGCATGATAAATAGTTGTGATAGTATTGACTTTGTTCACGAAAAAGCCTCCTTTCTCACTGTGCTTATGATAGGATCCCAGCTGCAATCTGAGAAGTATTAGAACCAGAAAATAACTTGCTGTATTTGATTGAACTAAAATGGAAAATTACAGAAAATGAATAACACTTCAAGCATTCGAGAGGCTTGAACTCTCTCAACTAGACTCACTGATTTCTCAATGATTTTCTACTAACTTCCCCCTGTTATTTATAGCTGAAAACCTATCTACAATATTACTTATTTAACCTCCTAACTGAATTGGAATCCTCTAGAAGCATGTGTGGGGAAGAATCTGGAATACTTGCTGGTTGCATATTCCTTCTTGCATGGATGAACCTAATTGGGGATCTATCATTACTCGCCGCCCCGAAATTCACCTTGTCCTCAAGGTGGAATCTCAACTCGCTTCTCCCGCCAATGAAGATATAAACCTTTACCTCGTACCATAAGGACTTGAAGCTCTTCATCATGACACCAGTGACTTGGGTTGTCATTTAAGTTTGGGCTGGGTGGGTTGACTTCATTTCTAATTGGGCAAAAATTCAACTGGATTTTCTTGACTGACTGACTCACTCCTGTCTTCAACGAGTTGGATCAATTCCCTACTATAATCTAACTTAACTCTAGCCCACATAACTAGTTGTAGCCCATTAATGGAGTAATCATCATCCTCCTTTTCTTTATTCAGGCCCATATAGCTTGGGGCTTGATTAACTGAAAATATGCAATCCACTTGTTGGCCCATATCTACAACCAAGCCCACTGATTTTTTTTATCTGAATCTCAGCCATCCTTTCCAGCCCATTTACATATATCTCTCCCCCTTCATTAATCATCTTCTCCATCTTGAATTGCAACATCAATTCCAGTTCAGAATTTCCCAACAAAGGAGAAGTTAGGGTTTTCGACATCTCCTCTTCCTCTCTAGTTGTGTGTTCTTTTAGACGTGGAAAAAACTCCAGATTCACGTCTTCTTGTGGTGGTTGAAATCTCTCGATCATCAGTAGCTTCAATCCACCCCAAGTTCGCACGGGTCGAAGCCGATCTACACTTTCAAACCAAACCAAGGCCTCATCGTCAAAGTAAGCCGTAGCCTCTTCCACCTTCTCCTCTTCCGTCAATGGATTCTCGGTAAAATATTTCTTTGCTCGGACCAGTCACTCTTCGAGGTTGCTACCGTCGAAGTTTCTCATTTCCGTTCCTCGTTCCTGGAGACCTTATTTGTGCAGAACCGATCCAACATCAGTCTCTTCAACTCCTCCCAAGTTAGCACCAATCGGATTTGATCTACCCATTGAAACCAATCCCAAACTTCTCCGTCGAAACAAGCTGTAGCTGCTTCTATTTTTGCTGCCTCCAATAATAGATTTCTAGAGAAAATTTTATCTGCCTCCGACACTCACCATTTCTTGTTCTCGTCGTAGAATATTGATATGTTGAGTCGGCCTACCGAATCCAATCCCAAATCATTCTCTCTGCCGAATTCTTCCAATCTCTGTAAGAATTTCTCATGACTTTCCATGAACGACTCCATCCTCTTCTCCAATTCTTTGCTCCAATCCGTTGCCATTTCCCTAGAATCGTTGCTTTGAAAACAATTGATAGGATCCCAGCTGCAATCTGAGAAGTATTAAAACTAGAAAATAACTTGCTATATGTGATTGAACTAAAATGGAAAATTACAGAAAATGAAAGTAACAATTCAAGCATTCGAGAGGCTTGAACTCTCCCAACTAGACTCACTAATTTCTCGATGATTTTCTACTAACTTCCCTCTGTTATTTATAGCTAAAAACATATCTACAATATTACTTATTTAACCTCCTAACTGAATTGGAATCCTCTAGAAGCATGTGTGGGGAAGAATCTGGAATACTTGCTGGTTGCCTATTCCTTCTTGCATGGGTGAATGGGGATCTATCAGCTTATCTGCCAACCTTCATCTAGGGGTGGAAAAAATAACCAAACTAGACCAAACCAGAACCAAGAATCAAAATTCAATTTTTTTTTTTTTATATATATTTTTTACAAATTAGTGGGTATTTGTCTCACCAAAAAATTCAAATATGAAATTATAAATGCGAAAATGACGAAAGTGTTATTTGCCATACATTTTACCTCATTCCTATTCGACAAAGATTTTAAATCCTAAATCTAAATTCTAATTCTAATTTATTTATCTTCTTTTTAATTGTGGACACGCATTCATGGTTTAAATAAAAGTTCCGCTTCAACGCCTTGAAACCCGCATCTGGCTGAGGCACTAAAAAAATGCCTCGGTACGCATATTTCTTAAGGGCTGAGGGAGGCTTACTCCTCGACTGATTGAGACTTATGCCTCAAGGCATACGCCTCATTAATTAAGAGGCATGCGTCTGACAAATGCTTGACCTTCAACTTTTTAAAACAAAAAATTCACATAATCTGCATAAATCAATTTAATCAAATATTTATATTAAAACCTAAATTTGTTATTTATTTTGCCATAAATAAAAATAAACAATCTAAACTAATCATAAAAAGGGAAAAAGAAAAATTTATAGATATTTTATTTGATTTAAGTTGCTACTTCTTTTTATTAATATTTAGCCCTTGTTTGGTCTTGAAATTTTTTTACAACCTCCCCTCAAAACTCATTTTCAACCCCATACTTTTATAGGACCCACCACTTTCAAACTTTTCAATCTCTTTTTAACCTATGTTGCTCGGACTCTTCACTTTTGAATAAGTACCCGTGTCAGATACTCGAATATGGGACATGGGTATGGGATCTTTTTTGAATCCTTTTGATCAAAAGATAATATTTTATATCATTTAAATCAAAAAATAATCTTTCATATCTCCAAGAAATGCTATTATTACTAATACATAAATTTCTAAAGTAATTTGAAATTTATAAGACGTATTCATACATTTATGCCAAAATTTTGCTTCTTTTTAACCGTGTTCCCGTATCTTAGGTTTTGAAAAAAAAAGGGTCCGACACTTAGATATGTACCTGTACACGAGTCCGAGCAATATAGTTTTTAACCATACATTCTATCAAAAATCTAAATTTCCTCCATAATATACTACGCCAAATGGACTCTTAATAATTTATTGTTTTAAGGACTTTTACAGTTTTTTTATGTTATTGAATGTTTATTTTTGTATATTTCTATTTTTATTCAATTTTTTGGTTCACCTATGAGGCTTACGCCTCATAACGCCTTGAGACTTACGTTTCGCCTCATGAAGGAAGAAAACCTCATTAAACTATGTACGCATTCACACTGATTTACTTGCACTCCTAGAACACAGTGATCGTTGCACTCCTTCGTCACCATAGACAGCGTTGATGTTTATTTTTTAAAATTTACTTATATATTACTAACTAATGAATGTGATAATAGATTTTAATTGTATTTGTCATTTGAAAAAATTAGGTAACGGAACCAAAACCAAACCAAACCAATCCTGAACCAACTGGTTAGGTTACGGTTTGGTTCTTTATATTTGAAAAAATCAAATGGTTCCATTATTAAAAAAATCACTGGTTCATGGTTCGGTTTGATTCTCTTAGAATCAGAATCAAATAGAACCATGTCCACCCCTACCTTCTTCCCTGCTAGGTGCTTCCTTAGTTGTTTTCCTGTAGCAAAGCAGCAATTTTGAGAAAAATGAAGTATACACATGGAACGATGTGGATTAGCGCCTTACTCTGTCTTAGTGTTCCCTACTGGAAAAAAATATAAAAGATGGACTCTTTGGAGATTTTACGTAGTTGAATTTGGTCGTTTAGATGATATCCAATATGTATGTAACTATATGTAAAGTTGAACCTTCCAAGTCATATTTCGGCAGATAGTACTCATACATTGTTCGTTTGATCTCGTCTTACTTTCCATTATTTCTTGATTGATAAATGCAACAGTCTCTTGCAAGCTCTTGATTGTAAAATTAGTCACCAGTGCCCTTTATTTTTCTCTCTGACTACACTTTATGAAGCCTCGAATTCTTTTAAGTGAACAAATTTGTATACCTAACTCTGTATGCCTAGATAGTTATAATGTCTTTATCTGCAAGATGTACTATATATTGATGGCCACTTTATCAAAGAAACTTTGACTATGGCTTCATGGAAACCGTTTGTTCTTTACTTATAGTAATCTGATCTGTTTGATTTCTAGTAATGAAAATGTATTAATAATGCTTTGCAGTGACGGTGAAACATTTATATCAGCTGATGATCTGCGAATAAATCTTTGGAACTTGGAAATAAGTAATCAAAGTTTCAATATTGTTGATGTTAAGCCAACAAACATGGAGGATCTAACAGGTAAGTCCTTTTTTGGCTCGAACTTTTGGAGTGCCTTCTCAATTTAGTGGTGGCCAATTCCTTATCCCCTTTAAATGCTTGATTGTGATGATTTTTTTGAAGCGGCAATCACTCCAGGATGGGCCAGTAAATTTAAGTCATTAAATTATAGCTTTTCCCTTTGCTCTTTATGTAATTATACTCACCCATCTAAGTAAACATATCGCATCTCATAGAAAGGAATGTATTCATTTTATTACTGTCTAAGATGAAAATATTCTAGGAGATCGTCATATTGCTACTTACTGGGTTAAATTAATTTATACTTATCGAACTTCTCCACTTCATCGGTAACCTTTTGCTTATTACAGAGGTGATAACATCAGCAGAGTTTCATCCTACGCACTGTAACACATTAGCATATAGTAGTTCAAAAGGATCAATCCGTCTCATCGACTTGCGGCAATCTGCATTGTGTGATTCACATTCTAAAATGTAAGTGTATTTTGTGGTTATTTTTGGGTTCTGTTTCTGATTTCTGTTATATGTAGTTTGCATAACATTTGAACTTAATTAATTGTCCAGAATGGGAAGGCAGAAGTTTGTGATATTGGGAATTCTAAGTTGTTTTGCTTTCTCCAAAACAATTAACTATGTTACTTCGTACTGCTCTTTTTAAATGAGATAATTGATTTTTCATTCATATGCAGATTTGAGGAACATGAGGCACCTGGTTCAAGATCATTTTTCACTGAGATAATAGCTTCAATTTCAGATATCAAGTTTGCAAAAGATGGAAGACACATACTTAGTCGTGATTACATGACCCTTAAGGTGTTCGATCTTCTAAAGTTTTATTTCCTCGCTTCCATTTCTATTTTGTTTTTAATGCTGTAATCTTTCTCAATGATTATGTTTTGTCATTTGGACGTGCTTGGTTTTGCTTCCTGTTGGGTTTATGCTATAACAATAACAGTGATGGAAACTAGTTGTCTGCAGTTACACATTCGATAAGTTACATGTAGAATAGCAAATGTATAAGGATATCGAGGATGGATTTAAAGATTTAATTTTTTTAGCATAATTACTTATTACGGATTATTTCACTTATTGGCCATAGTCCATAGCTTCTTGGGGGCAGAAAAAGATTCGTGGTTCAGTTTCTTTGGAGCACACTTGTTCTATGTATTCATTTTTCTGTATGGTTTCAATTTTGGTCTATCACTTACCAGTCTTGGTTTCAGTTATGGGATGTTAATATGGATTCCGGTCCAGTGGCTACCTTCCAGGTTCACGAATATCTGAGACCCAAGGTGAATAGCTTTGTTTCTAGGAAAGTATTCCCGAGTTTTTGCTGCATATATTGTATTATGGGGCTGACACTTTGTAATATGATCATGTCCAGCTGTGTGATTTGTATGAAAACGATTCCATTTTTGACAAATTCGAATGTTGCCTGAGTGGTAATGGTCAGCGAGTAGCAACTGGTTCTTACAGGTATGCTCGATTCTCTTTTGTCTGCTCCATTATATTGTTTCTTATTTTTGTGCATCTCAACGAAAGGCGTGACATGATTTCAGCAATTTATTTCGTGTGTTTGGATGTGCTGCTGGGAGTACTGAAGCAACTACTCTGGAAGCTAGCAAAAACCCAATGAGGTAGCATATTAAGCTTATTTGGTGGAGATTAAAATCAGATTTTTAGTATATTTTGATAAAAATTGATGAGATGTGTGGTAGAAAAGTTGTAGGTATCATGAAATGTGGTTGAGATTGATTATTGATTTTGACTTACATTAAAATCTAGATTTTAATTGGTTCCAAACATGGGCTAAGATCAACTTTGGCATATTGGTCTCATGTTAACAACATAACCCCGTTTATTGCCCTTTCAGAAGGCAAGTCCAGACCCCTTCAAGGACTCCGAGAGGCCTAAGCAGCACCATAACTCGTGCTGTCAGGCGAGGTATTCTTCTAGTTTACCTACCAATTGCCTTCTTTAATTAAACTTGACATCCAATGCAATGCAATGCAATTCCAGTTCTAGTTTTAGTTTGTATTTTTTTCCCCTCTGTATCTCCACAGGATGATTGTAGAATTCTCTACTGCAGGTGCGGAAAGTCCGGGAGTTGATGCCAATGGAAACTCATTTGATTTCACTACGAAACTACTCCACCTGGCATGGCACCCGACTGAAAACTCTATTGCCTGTGCTGCTGCAAATAGCTTGTATATGTACTATGCATAAAAAGCCAGTAAATCTTTTAAGATTTTTGGGTCGCTATATAAGAACACTTCTTTTGCAAGCAAATTGAGGCTCCATAATTTCTCGCTCATCAAAATGCCTTGTAAACCTGTAGCACATTCTTTAAGTGCTCGTACCCGGGCGGAAGGTTGGTTAAATTTTATGCTGCGCTCTCTATTTCTTTAATTTTTTCTCAATCTCTCCTCGGAAGGGGGAGATGTGTTTTGTTCTTAGTGTAGGGTCGAAGCCAGGAAAGAATGTGATTGTACCTATTCTCCAAACAAAAGTTAAAAAGGATGCCGAGGTTTTGTCTTTTAATTCAAATCTTCCTGCTGCTGCTGCTAATTTGCAGGGCATCAAAGTTCATAAACTCTTTCTTAATAGAATAGTGTCTAGGATGATTTTGGTTTACGTTCTGTTATAATTTCTCATCAAGTATTCTTTTTAGTGGAAGTAATAAAGACTGAGACTTTGATAAGTTTGTATATATTTTGCATGGAATTATGTGTTTAGATTTATTGGGCAAGTGATTTTCTGAGAATGTGTGTTTAGGAGTAAGAATTTTTATTTATTTATTTTCGGATTTAGGCACAATGTTATTTTATTGAAAGAATATGTGGTTGAAAATGAGTTAGGACATTAATTAATTTTAAAGAACGAGGTTCAAACATAGGCTAAATATATTCTCTTATTACGTTTGGTGACCCCTATTAGCACTTTATATCATGCGTCAAGTCACATGAAATTTGGTAGTTCACTTATATATTTTGCTATTTCATGATTATAATTGAAGATTACCTCAGTTTGTACTGTTTTATTTCTTCCCTATTTTTTTAATAAAAAAGACCTTAAGCCAAATTGGAATAGTTTATTTAAACTGAAAAATGCCATTCCTTTCTTTAGAATGTAACAAGAACGTATTTTCTGATCAAAAATGATACAATCACTTCGGGGGTAACGCACCCTCACATGGAGGGTGCGGGACCCACTCCAAAAAATTGGGCCCCGCACCCTCTATGTGAGGGTGCGACCCCCGAAGTGATTCTATCATGATCGTTTTCTGATTGTTTTATCGGAAATTCTGCTTTTACACATGAAATGTACGGTGAGAATGATAGATGCATATGTGAAATTTAGATAGATAGCTGTCTGTACATTTTCATCTGTGGAGGCATACGCGTCTTGTCTTATTTGGTGAAGTTAGCTCTAGGACGTATGGATTCAGGAGCGGAGTCAAGGAGGACAAATTCTTTTTACACTGCTAACACGAGAAGTAAAATTTACACTAGAAGAAATCAAAATTTTAGCCCAGACCTGCCCCGCCGTGTGGATTCTTCTTCTTAATTTTTCCATTTTATTGATGGTTGGTTATGATGTTCATTAATGACTATGCTTTGATTAGAATATATATATATTTCTCTTTCTGCTTATATGAATTTATTTTTAAGTGCATTTTAAAAAAGCAAGCTAAGTTGAGTTAATCGTTCTAATAATAATCGAACTTATGTTTTTGTCTTCGATTGATTATTCAAGTTTAAAATTATGTGAGTGATTAATGTTCAATATTTTAATAAACTAGTAATCAAAACGATATTTTAAACTTTAATGATCAATCGAAGACAAGCATAAATTACGTGACAATTAAGACAATTAACTCTGCAATCAATTTTTTTTTTTTTAAATATATGAGTCTGTTAAACTCGTATAGTTTTTTGAAAAAGTTGGAAAATTTTGAATTTTTTTGAAAGAATCTGTGATCGAAATGTGAAAAATTATGAATTTCATAAAAATAAAGTTTATAGTTTGTTTGCTAATGAAAATTTTTTTATCACAATTTTTCAAACCCAATCTCAATAATTTATTTTTAGTCAAGTCCATCATTTTTTACTTTTCAAATATTTTTAAATCACATATCCATCAAAAAAATATTAAAAAATCACAAAAATCAAAAATTTTCACATTATAAAAATAAAAAAAAGGCTCTTGGAATAAAAAAATAGATAGAAACAACCGTATTTGTGTTCACATTATTTTGTGGGGGATGCCGTGTTTCATGCGGGTCTTGGAGACGACGTGACTGCACCATTTTGTCACTTTTCACTCACTCAAGTCAAACCACTTTGATTCACTTCACACTCAGCTCATAATCTCTCATGCTGCTGACAGGCCTGGTGGGACCCAACTCATTTTCTATGAGCCCGCGTTTTTTGCATCATCATTATTCTTGTAATTTTCTTCGTTGTCAAGCGAAGATGTAATCCTTCGGATGACTCAGAATTTTTGGATTTTTAAATCAATTTTTAAATTATACAATTTTTCAAATCAATTTCTCTAACTCTACACATTTTTTCTCTCCATTTTTTAACCATCTATCTACCTAAAAAATCACAAAAAAACTGTTTTTGTTTTTTTGTTTTTTTTTGGCTTGAAAGCCTCCGAAAAGTTATACGTTGCCTATGTTTGATGTTTGATTTTTATTTACACATAATAAATTTAGGTTTCGTTTGGAGACTCAAATAAATGAATCTTGATTTATAATGTGTATTATTTAAGTTTTCTATATAAGATGTATAATTAAAAATTGGAGATAAAATATGTATGGTTAAATAGTAGTTTGAGAAATTGTGTCCATTATAATTTCAAAAAATGAAGTTTACTGTACTTTAGATAAAATGAATAGTTGGAAATTTGAAAAAATGTGTTAAATCAAAAAAGTGATTTTAGAGAACGTGAAGAAAAACTTGTTTATAGACAAGTTTATCAAACAAATACGAAGGTATTCAACTTTATTTTTACTTTTAATTCAAATTTTAAGCTCAGCAGTCAGCAGAACATGCGCACTCTCCTTGTTCCCATAATTTCATTGTTTACGATGTTGAAGTAAAAATAAACTGAAGCATCTGTTTGATCTAGGAGTTTTTGAACACTTTCTCCAAAACTCAATTTTAACTATACTTATTTGTGAGATCCACCGCTTTCACACTTTTCAATTTCTTTCAACCCACGCATTTTTCCGGAAATCCAAATTTCCTCAAAAATCTCATATAACAAATGGGCTCAAAGATGGAGTAGAACTACGAGCATGATTTACAAATCGATCGGACATTAATCACCCCCCATAGCACGACTCTTTCTTGATAGTAAAGCGTTCTACACATGACAATATTCAATTAACGTTTTGTTTGATAATGTAATATCATTTATAAACCAAGTCTCTATTTTGGTAAATCGTTTATAAAGTTAAAAGTTATTTCTGAAAGTTGCACGAGTTTGGTAAACCGTTTATAAACTAAGACTCTCATTGATAAATCGTTCATAACGTAATCATCCAATAATCATCCATTTCAAATGAGTTTTAGCCTCCGTTCAATGTCACCTGTTTAAAGCAAAATTTAATTTATACAATTTCTCAAATTACTTTTAACAATATACATTTTCTCTCTCTAATTTTTAACTACACATTTTATTTAAAAAATTCAAATAAATCAATTTAAAGGAAATTAATGAGCCGTCGAAGGGTCCCTTAAAAAGTCAAAAGTTATTTCTGAATATGTTTTGTAATATTGTGTGGTTTATAAACTGATTTATTTAAAATTTTGAGTTAAAAAATAGTGGTTAAAAATTAGAAAGAGAAAATGTATGAAATTAAAAAGTTATTTGAAAAATTATATAATTTATAAATTAATTTATTTTATTTATCAAACACTTGCTAAAAAATTGCTTTTTAACCTTAACATTTTCTTTCAATTGTAATGTTGACTAATCGAATTTTGAGATGCTTGATCTAACAATGTGTGCTAGATTAACTTTCTCATAAAGTATAAGCTGAAATAAAAACAGAATTCTTGTCAAATGAGTCCTTATTTTGGTATATTTTCAAATAGGAGCATTTTTTTAAAGCAACATCTCACGTGGTACAAAATTTGAGTTGCTAGTTTGGTTAGGGTTGTCAGGGTTGATAGTAGTAAGTGGTGGGGTGTTGCCATGTGTTGCTAATTATACTTGACCCTATCTTACGACACCCTCCTCGGAATACACAAGTTGACGGTTGTCTTAAATTCATATGCCACACATAGACGGCGGAGATTGCACTTGCAGAATCTCAATGATGCTGCACTGCTTCCTCACAAAGTAAGCTAGCATTTACAATGTTAAGGTGGTCTTTGTTTATATTTTATTTTGTATTTTTATTTTTAAAAATATTTTGTGTTTTGTTTTTTTTATTTTTATTTTCAAATTTGTTGAAATTGTGTTTGGTTTGTCATTTCTGAAAACTGTTTTTAAAAATGAAAAGCTGAAAAACACGTTCTGTTTGAAATTTTGCAGAATACTACTTAAACTATTTTTAATTAATTTGCTTGCAAAATACTACTGACTCAAATTTAAATTTTATTTCACAATACACTGAAAACATGGTTACATACAACACACTAATGTGAGCATTAAGAGTTTATATTAACACGGCTTGATCAGGTTAGGAATTTGAGGAAACTCTAGTTCTATTAAAATCCAGAAAATGCAAAATCCTTCAAAACCATCAGAGTCCATATAGCAAGGCGTTTTTTGAAATAAAACAACAAGAATTTTCACTTTTTTTTTTTTTTTAATATTGATATTGAATTCAATAAAACTTTATTTAAACTTAGTTTTAAGCTGGGATAATTCTTTAAAAAAAATAATAATAATCTTTATTTAGCCTTATTTTCAAGTTAGGATAATTCTTAAAAAAAAACCCTAAAAAGCGTTTTTCACGTTTTGAACATTTTTTGTTGAAATACACACAAAATGCCCAAAATGAGGTTTTGAACGTTTTGCGTTTTGTGTACAATTTTTTTTTTTTTTTCCAAATTGCGTTTTCGAAAATGGTAAAGAGAACGCGTTTTTAGTGTTTTCGAAAATAAAAACAGAAAACGACCTTAAAACAGTAAAGAGAACATGGCCTAAACTTTTCACATTCAATAAATTTTGGCACATATTAATTGATGTATGGAATTTTTTTCACATAAAATGAATATTTAATGAAAAGAAAGAGAATGTCAAATATCATCTCCAATGTATTATTTATAACTTTGTTCATGTAATATTTCTTTTATTTAAATAAATAGACTAACATATCGGTCTTTTACGCAATCATTACAATTTATAAACAAAGCAATTTTTTAAATCACTTTTTAATTACAAACATTTTTTCTCTTCAATATTAAACCACACCTTTTACCTAGAAAAAAAAGAAAAAATTAGTCAACATCTGCAGTCGAACACTCCAAGCAATAGCATTTAACCAAATTGCTTAGTCATCATGTTAACACTCTTTCAAATAGTAAGTGAACTTGAAACTTTCTTCATTTATTATTTCTATTGGTAATCGCACCCGTGCGATGTACGGAAGATATAATTGATAATTATTTATTGAATAAGTTATAAAAATACAGTGCCCGACATAAATTTTGCATTCAAATACCAAAAAAAAAAACTCAGAAAAGTAAAATATAAAATTGCGACTTACATATTTTTTAACAACTATTTGTTCATTCTCTAGTTTTCTTAATTTATTTAAGCGAGTAAGATATGGACATGTGACTTATTCTATAATTTACAATTTTGATTTGATGACTGAAGTTGAGCATATGGTTTTTTTGTTTCTAAAAGTTGAAATGTACGTAAAATGAAATAAATAGACTAATATACATTTAAAGAATTAATTTATCGACTCCTTGGTTAGCACCATATAAGAATTTGTATAAACTATCTTAATGCAATAATTGATATCTAAATATATTAAACAAATATTTCATTTCAATACATGTAAAAAAGCAAATACATTACGAACCAAATTTACCAAACATATTAAAAAATAAAAATTGCTAAAACTTAAATTAAATGTTGCAATTTGTTAAACTACATGTGACAAACTTAGACAGTCCTTTTTTTTTTTTTTTTTTTTTTTTGAGAAATCCATAAATCATTTGCTACATGCATTAATTGAACTTTCCTAATTCATGTATTAAAATAAATTAATAAAAATAAGAAAATTTCTAAAATGACAAGTGAAAATTAGTGGGAAACTATGTGCGTAAAATGATGACGGTTATCCTATTATTATATATGAATAGATAGAAGATATAATGATAGATAAATATATAATTTTGCTAAGAAAATTAAATGATTTAATTGAATTTATTTAGAAAAATCGAATATCTATTATTTCTTTCAATTTAATAAGAATAAAATTCAAAATTAATCATTTAGGTAAAAATGATAGGTATCATTTTATGATTTAAATGAGATAAATTAAAAAGATTGGATGTTGGAAAAAATAAAAAGTATAAGTAAAACTTTTACATAAATAACTTAATTTATAACTGTCACAATGTTATTGAACAAATCTTAAATTTTTTTGTTTATAAATAAAGAATATGATATTTCGAGATAAAATATATTGTTAAAAGTGATTTGAGACGTGCTGTTAAAAAATAATTTGGAGAAATGTATTATTTATAAAATTATTTATAAACAAGATTACCTCTATTTGGTAAATCAATATTTTTAGACTCAATCCGACCATCAAGAGAGAATGGATCAAGGGTCTGGACAGGAGTCGACATGGCATTAAAATAATATTAAAATTTTGAAAACTTAAAAGAAAAACAATACAAAGCTCGAGGTCGATCAGGGTCACTGATCGAATTTGAGCATATAGGATTTTAGGGGTCACCAGCCTGATTTTTGGTCGACTCTCGAGTTTTCAGTCAGCCCATTCCAAGTTTGAAAATAATGATAAATATTAGTTTAAAAATTTTGTTTATAAATTTCCACGTGGCATCATCTCATTGGTCTTTTTTTTTTTTTTTTAAATCAACAATTTCGAATTGTCAAAATTTTCCGTTGACCATTTTTTTACTTTTCAAAAAAAAAAAAAAAAAGTGAACAAGGAAATATTACCATCATCGCTACAAAATTTATAAACAAACTTTTACGAAACAGAGTTTAAAATTTAGTTTATAAATGATAACATGATAACATTTCATTGGACAATTTTTTTAAAAGTCAACAATTTTAATTGATCAAAGATTTTCGCTTATCATTTTTGATATTTCAAAAATAAAATAAAAATGAATCATTGAAATGTTGTCAGGTAATGATAATTCTGAAAGATTTTTGAATTTTTGGAAAATATACTATTAAAAATGTGTACAAACTAAAAAGTGGTGTGTTTAATAAAAATGTACGATTAAAAATAAATTTAAAAGGAAAAAAAATTACTGAACCAGAAGGGAACTTAAAATCACAATGAAGGAGAACAATCATATCTTTCAAATGGCGAGTTTAAAAAAATTTAAATATTTCAGAAACGACTAAAAAATTGTTTCAAAAAATGTTTGAATAGTTTTTTAGAAGTATTCTCTTTGATCGAGAGAGTTAGATTGCTTCAAGCTGACAATTTTATTTTATTTTATTTTATTTTTTGGTATTTTTTAGGTAAAAATGTATTAAAATGTGATTTGAGAAATTATGTTATTTATAAATTAATTTATAAATTGTAATTATTGCTTATAAGAATTAAAAAACGGTGTATGAAGAATCTTTAAACAATATTAATTTAATGTAGCTTTATTAGAAATTCGTTGAAGTAGAACTCCCGTAAAATCAATTCGAGTCTAGTCGAACATGTTTTAAGATAAGAAAAATATAGAAATTATTGTATTAATTTGAATACTAATCATTGCATGTTTAAGCCCAAAGAAACAAATTGACTTCTGGTCTCTTTATTTTATTATTAAAAACTTAATTCGTGTTACAAATTATTCCGTAGGCCCCTAACTTCGATTTAATTAGATTTTAAATGGAATTCGAGTCAATAATTATAAAGTAAAGTAAATTAATTTTTTAATTGCCCAATTAGATGGAGATTGGAGAATTGGTAGTGTCATTTCGAGATAGTTATATACACTGTCTACAGTCTATTTCCAAGATGATTTTTTTTTTGTAGATGGACCATTTTACCCTTTTCTGTCCATACCTGATGGAATAATTATAATAATAATAAGTTAAAAAAATGTGTGGATGTACATGGGTGAGATAACACACATTCTCGTGGATTCTGTCAATGACTAGTGATGATTAATTAAAAGTAAACAGTCAAGGATGTCTAGTGCTAAAAAAAAAGATTGAGCCCTGGTTGGTAAAAAAATTAATTCAGATTTTGATTGAGCCCTGGTTGGTAAAAAAATTAATTCAGACAACACTTTATGAATTATAAATTAATTTATATTTATATTTTCGAGATAAAATATGTGATTGAAAATTGTTAGAAAATTTTTTTGTTGTTAAAAAGTGATTTAGAAAATTATGTTGTTTATAAATTGTAAACATTGCGAACATAGGTTTTTTTTTATGAATATATGGTTTAAAAATGTTATAAAAGTTAAAAATTATGGACTTGACTAAGAATTAATAGTTAAGATTAAATTTGAAAAGTTGAATTGAAAAAAATCATATTACCAAACAGGCTCTTAATCTCTACCGAATAAAGAACGGTGGAGAACAAATTAGAGACGGAAGGTAAAAACATTGATCAATTGCCTTTTTTGACCTTAAATTAAATCCACAATTTACTGTTCATGAGAGACAAACTTGCACAAATGAGTCAAATGACTCGTATTTGGATGGGAAATATCACTATCTAGAACATTTTTTGTTAGGAAAGGCGTGGATCGCGTTGGTCAACAAGTATAGTGGAATTGAGAAAATGCGGTTAAAATGGAACACAAGTATTTACGTGGTTCACCAATAATGACTACGTCCACGGGCAAGTATAGGAGGATTTCACTATAGTAGGAGAATTACAACAACCTTCTCTCTAAATACAAGGAGATAACAATATTTAACCTCTCTTGTAATAGGAGAAAACAAAGTAGGAAATTACTTAGGAGAAAACAATTTATTTCTCTCTAATTTTCTCTCTACTCACAAATGTTTCTCTCTACTATTTTCACTCTCTATTTTCCTCTCTACTTGGTGCATTTTCCATTGAGGTTTTGCCCTCTATTTATAGGGAAAGTTTGGACAAAAAATCAACAATGGATGGAAGAAAAATAGGTGTGAACATAGATTAGATTGTAGGCTAATGGTGGCTTACCAAATAGGTGTGAACATAGACTAAATTGTTGGCTAATGGTGGCTTACCAAATTCAACAAAAATGTCTTTATTTTCCACATTTCTCCCACTTAAAGTCACTTTTGTTGTAACATGCCATCCTTCCCACACTTGCCATTCTCATGCTGCTTATGCTTCTGCTAGACCGATAGAGGATCGGCTCCATGTGAACTTATCAGTGTTGATCGGCTTTGTCAACATATCCGCTAGGTTGTCCTCCGTATGGATCTTCTGGATATCCACACTTCCTTCTTCCACCTTCTCTCGTACAAAGTGATATTGTACTCTAATATGTTTCGTCCTTGGATGAAATGCTGGATTCTTTGCTAAGTGCAAAGCACTCTGACTATCACAAAATAGAGAAATCTTCTCTTGTTTGTGTCCGAGTTCTTCCATTAACATTTTCAACCATATTGCCTCTTTGCTAGCTTGTGTAGCCGCCACATATTCTGCTTCCGTCGTAGAAGTAGCCACGATAGACTGCAGTTTTGAACCCCAGCTTACAGCTCCTCCAGCAAGAGTAAACACATATCCAGTGGTGGACTTGCTTTTATCAGGATCACCTGCATAATCTGAATCTACATAGCCTCTAACATTAAATTCTGATCCTCCATAGCATAATGCAACATTTGAGGTACCCTTGACATATCTTAGGATCCTCTTCACCATATTCCAATGCTCTCTACCAGGATTTGCCATATATCTACTGACCGCTCCCACTGCTTGTGCAATGTCTGGTCTTGTACAGATCATAGCAAACATTAGGCTACCCACTGCTGATGTATACGGTACTCGAGACATCTCCATCCTCTCTGCTTCACTGCTAGGACTCATACTTGAGGATAACTTGAAATTAATAAGAAGAGGGGTTGAAATTGGCTTACAATCTTGCATATTGAAGCGTCGCAAGATTTTCTTCAAGTAGTTCTTCTGACTAAGCCAAATCTTCCTATTATTTCTGTCTCGGTGAATTTGCATCCCTAGAATCTTGTTTGCGGCTCCCAAGTCCTTCATTTCAAACTCCCTAGCCAACTGTGCCTTCAAATCTTTAAGACAATCTTTGTTGGGGCCTGCTACCAACATGTCGTCAACATACAACAGCAAGATAATGAAATTACCATCACCAAATCTCTTGCAATAAGCACAAGGATCTGCACTAAGTCTGTTGTATCCAAGGCTCATAATGAAGGAATCAAATCTCTTATACCAACACCTCGGCGCCTGTTTGAGACCGTATAGAGATTTGTTCAACCTGCAAACCAAGTTCTCTTTTCCTTTTTCTTTAAAACCTTCTGGTTGGAGCATATAAATTTCTTCTTCAAGCTCACCATGAAGAAATGCAGTTTTCACATCTAACTGCTCCAGGTGCAAGTCTAATGTAGCACACATCGCCAATAATACTCGAACTGTCGTGAGTCGAACAACAGGAGAGAATATTTCGTTGAAGTCAATGTCTTCTTTCTGAGCATATCCCTTTACCACCAGTCTAGCACGATACCGCTCCACTTGGTCATTTCCATCACGTTTGATCTTGTAGACCCATTTATTTCCAATGGCTTTCCTTCCTTGTGGTAGCGAAACAAGATCCCATGTCTTGTTTTTATGAAGAGCCTCAATTTCTTCCTGCATAGCTTCCATCCACTGTGAAACTTCTTGGCTATTTAAAGCCTCATGGAAAGTTGATGGCTCTCCATCCTCCGTCAGTAGACAGTATGCAACATTGCTCTCCATAATGTACTCAGAGTGCCAAGCTGGTTCTTTCCTCTCCCGAGTTGATCGTCTGATTTCAGGAACTGTAAACTCAGCTTGTTCTCCTTCTTCATGCTCCGGTGCTGCTTCAGAAGAATCCCAGACTTCTTGTTCTTCTCTATTTTCAACTTCAACTTCAACCGTAGTAGTTTCTGGCTCTTTTAAAGTGCTATCATTTTCTTGTACCTTGCCTTCCGTGAATATCACGTCTCTGCTGATTATCACCTTGTGGGCAGTGGGATCCCACAGGCGGTACCCCTTGATTCCATCAGCATACCCCAAGAAAATGCATTTTCTGGATTTTGAATCCAGCTTTGATGTTTCCTGGGCATTGTACATAACGTACACAGGACTTCCAAAAACATGTAAGTGAGAATAATCAGCTGGCTTCCCTGTCCACATCTCCATCGGCGTCTTCAGATCAATCGCGGTTGATGGTGACCGGTTGATCACATAACAGGCGGTTTTGACTGCTTCAGCCCAAAATGATTTAGCTAACCCCGCAGTTCTCAACATTGCTCTCGTTCTTTCTAACAATGTTCTGTTCATCCGCTCTGCCACTCCATTTTGTTGTGGAGTATATGCCGTCGTGAAATGTCTTTTAATACCTTCTTGTTGACAAAAAGTATTAAATTCATTACCAGTATATTCTCCTCCATTGTCCGTCCTCAAACACTTGATCTTCTTCTCAGATTCAAGTTCTACCCGCGCTTTGTAGATTTTGAAGACTTCGAATACATCAGCCTTCTTCTTGATTGGATACACCCAACATCTCCTGGAGTAATCATCAATAAATGATACAAAATATTTTGCACCTCCTAGGGACATAACCGGTGCTTGCCAAACATCAGAATGAACCAATTCCAAGATAGCTTTACTTCTAGTAGTAGAAGTGCCAAACTTCAATCTGTGCTGCTTACTAGTGACACAATGCTCACAAAAGGGTAATGATACCTTTTTGAGCCCTGGAAGAAGATCTTGTTCAGAGAGAATTTTCAAACCACGTTCAGACATGTGGCCAAGTTTGCGGTGCCACATCATTGTTAATTCTTCTGCTGAACCTGCCGATGCAACAGATGCTTCTCCTTCTTGTAGAGTACCTCCTTTAAGCATGTACAGATTTACAGCTATCTTTTCTGCTTTCATCACTACAAGCGCGCATTTGACTATTTTCATAGTCCCAGCTTGAACATGAGTTTTGCACCCAATGCTATCTAGTTGTCCCAAAGACAATAGATTTTTCTTCAAGCCCTTTACGTGCCGAACCTCCTTGATAGTGCAAATTGTACCATCATACATTTTTAATTTGATAGTACCAATACCAACGATCTCCAAAGCATGATCATTTCCCATAAACACTGAACCTCCCGAGATGTGTTCATATTGATGGAACCATTCTCTCCTTGGTGTCATGTGCCATGTCGCTCCTGAATCGATGAGCCAGACATCGGTGAAATGCTTTCTGCCTTCAACAACAGTCGTTGCCTCGCTGTATAAAATTTCGCCATCATATGAGGTGCTTGCTACACAACCCTGAGCTTTTGGTATCTCATGTGCCTTCCCTTTGGCTTCTTCATTTCTCTTAAGACTCCAACAATCCCTTTTTAAGTGCCCTTTCTTGCCACAGTAATGACACTTGGCATTCTTCTTACTTCTGGATTTAGATCTACCTTGGGTATGACTCCCACTGGGGCCACGTTCCGTTGATCTCCCTCTCATCATCGTCAAGGCTTCCGCCTGCTGTGAACTAGATAGTCTGTCCTCCTTGTTCTTGCGCCGAATTTCCTCTTCAAGAACCGCAGCTGCAATATCATCGAAGACTAGATCTTCTATGTTGTTAGTTAAGTTGATGATGAGTTGATCATATGAATCTGGTAGACTTTGAAGTAGAATTTCAGCACGTTCGCCTACCTCTATTTTATGGCCCATTGATGTGAGCTGTGAAAATAGAGTGTTGAGGGTGTTGATGTGGTCTGTCACTGTAGTTGACTCCATCATCCGAAGGGTGTAAAGCCGTCTCTTTAGGAAAATTTTGTTGTGCAATAATTTGGCCTCGTACAGCTTCGTTAGGGTGTCCCATATCTCATTTGCTGTTTTCTTTTCCGCCACACTTGACAATACTCCATCAGCAAGTGCTAAGTGCAGATTAGCAATTGCATTGCTATCCATCTCGTTCCACTTGTCATCGTCAGTGATATCCGCGGGCCTCTCTCCAATTGCCGCCAAACAGTTATCTTTTCTCAAAACTGCTTTTATTCTCATTTTCCATAACGAGAAATTGTTCCCATTGAACTTTTCAACCTCATACTTTGCTGCCATTTTTGTTCACGACTTGGTAATAATACCGAGTGATAGTGAACACCAACCCTACGCAAAACAATCTCAAGAAATCTTTTCTGATGTGGAAGATCAGACAAAGCTGCAACCACAGAGCATACTAAGAATTTCAAAAGATGTAACCAGGCTCTGATACCACTTGTTAGGAAAGGCGTGGATCGCGTTGGTCAACAAGTATAGTGGAATTGAGAAAATGCGGTTAAAATGGAACACAAGTATTTACGTGGTTCACCAATAATGGCTACGTCCACGGGCAAGTATAGGAGGATTTCACTATAGTAGGAGAATTACAACAACCTTCTCTCTAAATACAAGGAGATAACAATATTTAACCTCTCTTGTAATAGGAGAAAACAAAGTAGGAAATTACTTAGGAGAAAACAATTTATTTCTCTCTAATTTTCTCTCTACTCACAAATGTTTCTCTCTACTATTTTCACTCTCTATTTTCCTCTCTACTTGGTGCATTTTCCATTGAGGTTTTGCCCTCTATTTATAGGGAAAGTTTGGACAAAAAATCAACAATGGATGGAAGAAAAATAGGTGTGAACATAGATTAGATTGTAGGCTAATGGTGGCTTACCAAATAGGTGTGAACATAGACTAAATTGTTGGCTAATGGTGGCTTACCAAATTCAACAAAAATGTCTTTATTTTCCACATTTTTAGCACTCTAGGAATAATGTGCTCAGAAATGTCCCCTTGCAAAGGGGGTTTTATTAATTGATTTTTATCTTGCTAATTTTTGAAAGGTAAAAGACTAAGGCCACGTTGTATTTATTATTTTTAGGTCATTTTAGTTTTCATTTTTAAAAAAAAAAAAAACTGAAAATGTGTTTACTTTCCCATCTTTAAATTTTTTTTTTTTTAATTAAAAAGAAAAAGAAATTACACATAAAACACCAAAACACGAAAATCACGATTGGGGCATTTTCTATAAAAATCAACCAAAAGAGCCAAAACACAGAAAAGCTTCCAATGGTAAATGCTAACATGGGTGATTTCAAGGTCACATCAACCATCCTTCACTGTAGACCTTTTCTTAACCAAAATTTTAACAGATTTATCGGCGTTGCCAAATGGATTTCCCATGACACCATATTACTAGTGCATTGTGGCCACATTCACAAGGGAAGCATCCTAGTTGTACCCTAAACACGATTCCTCCTAATTTACCCCCATTTGTAATGGGTTTTGAAGCCGTGTTTGGGGTACAATCTTAATGATGTGGCCACAACACCTAAATAATATGGTGCCACGGGATTCATTTGGCAATGTCGAAAAATCTGTCAAAAATTTTGTCTGAAAACATCTACAGTGAGGAACGGTTGACACAATCGAAAGTTCGATGAGTGTTCGTTTCCATTTAAAAACTGAGTAAGTGAGTAATCACAATTTCAAAGTTTGGTGAGTATTTATTCATTTTACCTGAAGGTGAACAAACCTATCTCCACAACAGTAGCGATAATTCCCCTTTCAAATATCTTTATGTTCTCTTCAACCTTAACTCTAATTCTTCCATTATGTGATTGCAATCCTACTACATTTTTTCAAGGTAGATGTGCACTAACTTCTGATGAGAGCGTAAATGCGAGGTACATCGTTTATGTAGCCGCCACCTTCAAAGTTGATGGATTTGGCCATTTTCGACAGCCATTATAAAGGACAAGAGTTGGGACAGCAAAATTACAAAAAAAAAATTATAAAGTAAACGTATTTTTCAATTTTGTGTTTTGAGAACCTGTTTTTCAGAATAATATAAAGAACGTATTTTCCAGTTTCAAGCACTCAAAATACAAAATTGAAAATGAATTCAAAAACTCAAAATTGAAATACAAAGAGAACAACTCTAAGCCTCTGTTTGACAATTTTATTTAAAAATAATTTTTTTACAATACAATTTCTCAAACCACTTTTTAATCTTATATTTTCTCTCTTCAATTTTTAATAACATATTTTAGTTCGAAAACATAATAAAACATGTTTTAAAATACAAAATGTTTAATAAACGGGGTCTAATATGTCGGCAAATAGAAATAGATGGTGTAAAAGTAAAAGTTGAGGAGCTACAATTTTACCGCTTTCCTCTTCCTTAAGTTTTCCACGTAGCTGCTGACTGCTGTGAAGGCAGAATAGAGAGAGAAGAGAGAGACTCATCCTCTCTCTCCATATATTTTTCTCTGTCTATATATAATCTCAAGGTCGTCTCTCTCACGCGGATTTGCATAGATCATGAAAATTACAGTTCAAATTCTCTCGCTCTCTCTCTAATTCTTGTAATTTTTTAATCCATGGAAAAGAAAAACGCACCTGAAGTTCAAATCATTTCATCTTATTTGGCTATTTGCAGCTGAATTTTCTTCAATTTCCTATCATTTTTCTCTCGATTTGTCTCATATTTATTATCTTACATCTGGAAATCCAGTTTTTCTTCGATTTTGAACCCCGAATTTACATCCCGAAGCCCCCAATCAATCGATAATCAGATTACTCAATATGCAAGACCCGTCTATGTACACATATATAAACGCACAGCCACAGCCACAGTTCCCAGAGCAAGAGCAATTGAAGTGTCCAAGGTGCGATTCTACAAACACCAAATTCTGCTACTACAATAACTACAACCTCTCTCAGCCGCGCCACTTCTGCAAGAGCTGTAGAAGGTACTGGACTAAAGGAGGTGTGCTTAGAAACATCCCTGTCGGTGGCGGCTCACGGAAGAACACCAAGCGGAGCTCCTCCTCTGCTGCCACCTCTTCTCCCACTGCCCACCAACCCAAACGCCCCGCCGCCGAATCATCCGTCTCACCACCACCACCGACGGTTAGATTCAGTGGAACAAACACTGAAACATTTCTTCTGAAGGAAGATAATTACCAGGGGCAATTCGGGAACATCAGCTCATTTTTGGGGTCTAGCGTTGGACGATTTGGTAATTTCCTTGATGGGCTCCACTCAAGTGAAACAAATTTGCAGATGGATGTGTCGGGTTGTGAACCGGGTACCGGTACAGGTCAGGATCCGATCCAAAATGTGGACCCACAATTGAGGTTGGACTTGGAGGGTGGAAGTAACAATATTGCAGATGGATTCTTGGACGTGCAGGTTGGCGATGATGACACTACCTGTTGGAATGGTGGCAATGGCTGGGCAGATCTTGCTATGTACACTCCCGGCTCTACTTTTCGGTAATTAATAATTAATTAATGGTAGTAAATACGGAAAAATAGTAGCAATGTTTGGTATTAAATATTAATGCGACACGACAGTATAATGAATATGAATGATTTTAACTTCTCAATTATCATATTGTCTAGTGCGGTACATTGAACCTTACCAAGCAAACAAGTAAGAATGTATATTCGTGTTTACGAGTTTTCACAATGGAATTGAGATATATATGCAATTGTTTTTCCCCCCCTTACTGATTGATTGTAATTTGTAAGGTTTCAATTTTATTTGTTTTGGATCTTCCTAATAGTATAATATTATGTTAATTGATGTAAATAGTTCCAAACATTTCAAAGTGTATTAGTAGTGACTGGACTAAGGCATGTTTGGGATGATTTTAACTCATTTTGCAAAAAAAAAAAATTTAAAGAGTATTTTTGGTAAGTCAAATAAGTTAACTTAAATTTATAAGTTTTATTTACTAAATAAATAAGTTCCGATTGGTTGATGAACTTATTTGAGAGTTTATTTTCAAAAGCATCTTTTATAAACTTTTTAGATAAGCTACATGAGTTTTTATATTTTATTCTATTTTTTAGCCTCTATTTTTTTTTTTTTTGAATTGCACCCTTATGTCATTAGGGTATTTAAAATATCATTGTATTTTTGAGTTAGTTTTATCAAACATTTTTATTTTAATAATTAACTAATTTATCAGTTATCAGCTTGATCGACCAAACATTGTCAAAATGCTTTCATTAATTAGGGGAGCTTTTAAAATTAGTTGGTTAGTGTGACATTTTTAGAGGCACTTTCGGAGTAAGTAGCGTTTTTAGAAATTAATGTGGTTTTTTTTAATCTCTCTACAAAAGCAAAAGTTAAAATAAAAGTTGTACCAAACGGATTCTAAGAGTCAACCCGATAAACTTCTAGTTTCTTAAGGAACTAGTGTTCGGCGGGCAATTAAAGAGGTAAGAAAAAATTTATTTGTATTTTTTAGGTAAAATGTATAATTAAAAATTGAAAAGAAAAAATATGTATGGTTAAAAAGTGGTTTGAAAAATTATGTAGTTCAAATTGTACTTTTAAACTACCAATTAATTGTCCTATTATATGCAAAAGCAATTCTTTAGTGTTATATAAAAAGCTTTTAATTTTATTAAAATTAAAAGTTATATCAAAGTGTCAAACACCCTAAACATGGTGAAGAAGAATTTTGTTTTTTCATAATGTATTGTTAAATTAGTTTTGCAAATGTGATGGGAATTGGGATCATTCTTGGAAGATGTCTCTCTATTGTGGACCAAAAAGGCCCACAACCCATGATGGTCATCTGAATGGACCAGTACACTACCATTTACGTCTCAACATTCAACCAACAACATGGGTGGGCCTCAAACTCACATTAGCTTAATATAGATATTTATTGAGATAAATAAATACATACACAAGTTATTTTAAAGATAATATTTCAAGTCAAAGAAACTTGGGTACTTTGTTTCAAAAATCAGGTTTTCACTAAATTATAAATAATTAAATAGATAATTAAATAGGTTGAGGTCACAATTGTATATAATTTATAGTTACAATCACAAATTCCAAAATTTACAGGTCATAAATTATTAAAATTAATTAGTCATGATTTATTATTCGTCCAAATCATGAATTATAGAGGTCACAATTCACAAATTTTATAGGTCACAAATTATTTGATCACGGCTTATTTCTCGATTACACTTCGCAAAGTTTTAAGGTCGCAAACCTCCAATCACCTCACCCTACCGCCACCACCATTGCACACATTGCACCTCACACACAACCCCCCATTGAACTGCACCACACAGCACAGCACAGACAACACACCACCACACAGCACTCCGCATACACCACCTCAACCATCAACAAACCATAAAAAATGAAGAAAATGAGAGAGAGAGAGAGAGAGAGAGAAGGCTTGCTGAAGTGATGTTGCTTTTGTATCGGGCATGGGGTGGATGATTTGCCACATTGCTTGTGAACACGACGGCCATCTCCCGACAACATCGTCACAGGAGTTGAATGAAGGCAGATTAGAGGGTGGAGAGAATCGATTTCTGTTGTCAGTCGTGTGATATGAAGAGGGAATTAAAGTTCCTGGATGATTTTAGGGGTGTGATGTTTGATATAGAGATTAGATTGATTTAATATTTTAATATTATTATTAATCTTTAAAATTTGAATAAAACCTAATTTTTCAACAAATAACTTTAAAATTTAAAATGTAGATGGTGGGGTAATTTCCTCATATTTATTTTCGACACCCGTTTGCATTTGTAGCTAATAATTTAAAGGGTAGTTATATTAATACTACATTTTTTGTTAAGTGTGCCACAATTTAATTGAAATGATAATTCTTAAATTTTATTACTTTTTGTACTCGTACGATACAACTAACTCTTCTATCCTTTTTATTCTCAATTTCTATTAATAAGTACAGTTTATCGTGCTAATGATGGCTAAATTTTTTTTTAGTAGTGAAGACAAATGTTTATTTACCTCTTATATTTGAATAAGCAAGATAAACAATAATTACAAGAAAAAATTAAAATAATATCTTTTCCAAAATAATAGAATATACGAAATGAAGCTATCAATAAGATGTATTAATTAATTAATGACAAAAGATAAGAATATGACACAAAAACAATAGAGGAATATTAATTGTCAAAATAAGCAAAAAAGTAGGGACGTTTATTGTAATTTAACTACGATATGAATATAATTACACTAGAATAAATGCTAAATTGGCTGTGATGAGAATGTAAATCACTTAGTAAATATAGGAGGGAAAAAAATTCTTAGATGGTATTCAATGTCAGGATGAAATTATATTTTCGAGATAATGTATGTAGTTGAAAAGAGATTTGAGGAAATGTATGATTAAAAAGTGGTTTGGAAGAATATGTTGTTTATAAACAATTTACAAAACATAGGCTTATTAATTTGCCAACTTGTGATTGATGAGGAAAAAATATACTTTTCAACTAGACAATGCTGGTTCAACGGCGTACATTTATTGAAATATGTGAGTGTATATTTTTCTCAACTCGATTTAGTAAAATAAAAAAATCAACTCTAACTAGAAGATTTCAGCAATTTTCTATGAGACTTGTAAAGTCGAATTATCTATTCTTGGTCGACATGCTACGAGGGTATTTAAGTTTTCATTCGACTAATCACAAGATATCAGATAAAAATAAAAAGAAGCGGTCCAAATTTCGTTTTCTTAGCGTGTGTACCACTCTTAGAAATTGAAAGCTACGTATGCACAAACTTGGATGAATATTTGGAATGGTTTAACAAATACTTTCTATCTATAGCTTTGACCATCCAATTGCATATTTCTTGACATTTTTGCATTTGATACCAACATAATGTGGCATGGGTTGGGGATTCTTTACAAAACCAGCAGGCTAATTAGTGTGACTCTCTCTCTCTCTCTCTCTCTCTCTCTCTCTCTCTCTCTCTCTCTCTCTCTCTCTCTCTCTCTCTCTCAAATTGACCACAAAAGAAAAAGGATCGCTCTCTTTGTATTTGAAACTTGAGTTTTGAATTTTGTGTTCAGTTATTTGTTTTAGTTGTTTGTTTTGAAATTGCTAAAAACGTGTTTTTTTTATGATTTTGAAAAACTGTTTTAAAAAATAGAAAACTGAAAAATGCGTTTACTTTGTAATTTTCTGATATAATTATTTTGTGATTTTTTATATGTAAAAAAAATGATTTATTTGTTAAATTACATTAATTTCAATTTTAATGTCAATAAATCAGCAAGTAAGCTATTCAACAAACATTTTGTTAATCTAGCAACTAACAAAACTTGAAATCTAAACCAATCAATATATATTAGTTCATATATTGGAGAGTAGTTCAATTGTAACAACATGGAATCACTGTCAACTGAAAAAATAAGCACAGTTCGTCGATTATACAAAAAAAGTTAATTTAAAAGACAAAATATTTTAATGCAATGAAGCGCGTCTCTTGAAATACCCACATCTACGTAGCTATCTCATCCCTGACTTGTGCAGTTGTGCCATTTAACATGTTTGACTTGCATCAAATTACGACTTCTGCATTAAATAGAAATAATTGGAGAATTGAATAAATAAAAGAGAATGAAAAGAAAAAAATAATTTTCAAAATGGAAGGGATTATTTAAAATAAAATTATGATATTGTTGTGTAGTCAACTATAATTAAGAAATTAAGTAATAAAAAATGTTTTAATTAAGAAATTACAAATGGGGCAACTCAATTTACAATTGAATTAAATAATCGAGATAACAAAAAATTAGAATTCACATCGAAACCTCAACTGTACAAGGAGGGTAGAAATACAAGGAGGGAAATGCTTTAATATGATTCATGAAATAAGATAAACCATTATTTATAAATCCCTTGGAACTATATTTTGTTTACTTTTGGATTAATTTTGTGAAACAAATTTTCATAACAATACATAAGTTTAAAAATAAAAATAAGTAATATTTGAAAGTAATTAAAAGTTAAGAATAACTTATAAATCGACAAGATTTTAAGAAAAGATTAAAAAGATATTTATATATTAGTATTCTATGATAAAATATTTTTTTTTTAAAAATCATATATTTATTGAGTGAATCAACATTGAATCCTCATTCAATCCGGATTCATTCCCTTTCACTCTTTACCAGGGACGAATCCAGGATATTAGTTCGGTTAGAGCGAACTTTGACCTTTGACCGTTGACCAACCAACGATCATGAACGGAGAACGGTCTCACTAAAAAAATATTAGGCTACGTTTGATAGCGATGATATAATTTGGGTAAAAATAAAATGAATCCAGGAAATTGAATTCTTAGAAATTAGAAGTTTAACGTGTTTAATTAGTTTAATTTTCTAGGTGGAAAAAATGATAAAATTTTCAACTTTTGTTGTTTGATTAGTATTATTTTTCATAAAAATAAAGCAAAATTTAGTTATATTAGTAAAAAAAAATTATTTTTTTATACATTTGTACTTGACAATAATAATATTAATTTTTTGAAAAAAAATAAATCAATTAACAACAACAAAAATGATCAAACGTGACTAAAATGGTTAAAGTTTTCCCCTAGAAAATAAATTATATTACCTAGCTGGGAAAACCAATTTCTTGATTTTGTGGAAAATAAGCGCGTGAAAAGAAAAAATGGAAAACGAATTGCCAGAAAAAATTGTGCAATCAATCATGAGAAGAGGGAAAAAATGGGTGAAAAATCACATTTTCCATGAAATTTGGAGTGTATCAAACGCAGCCTTAAAATTTTTTCGAACAACATATAAATACTATAAAACGTAATTGCTATTTAATACAAAAATATAGACCAAAACTAACAAAAATAATAAGAAAAATACATGATATAATCCTACTTTGTTGTAGTAAGCTCGGACAACTACATTCTCTGAGACCTCATACTTTGAAAGCGCTGCAAAATTGCCTCATTTTCAACTTGTTTAAAAATCTTGCGCTCCGTGTAAATTACCAAACTGTCATTCAACCAATCACAATTAATGATATATAATTCACAAATTTGCAATTTCTAAGCGAAATAATTGAAAATCCCCAAAATACACAATCTGAAAATTGGAAATAAACAAAAAAATCTATCTGTGAACAACTAGAACATTTGTACTACACCAAATACTCACAAATATAAAGGGAAAATATTGGGGCTCACAAATAACTAGTAGAAATTAAAGCAAAATCATGTTTTCACAAAAAAAAAAAAAAAAAAATTAATTTTTTTTTTTAAAAAAATAAATCTGAAAATTCGACCAGATCCAACACGAGTGGCCGAACAGACTGGCCGATAGCTGGATCTGTCCATGCAGTCTTTACTGCGTTTTGGGTCCAAAACGAGTTCCTATATTTGAAAATTTCCTTTTGTTAAATGAATGTAATTTTCATTTTTATAGGATGCCGTTTCAATCCAAAGGTGAAAATGGGCTACCAAGATAATTTCGAGTTGCTATATGTTTTCTTGTTTCTTAAGATTTTTGGATTGTTAAAATCAATCAATTGAAGTCAAACCAATTCCTCCATAGAGTGAGATGTCAGCCAACTATTGGCAAGACTTGTTATTTCCCAAGCTTATTATGCTTAGATGTGACTTCATCTCCAACTACAAAATAAAGTTTGACATTCGCAAAGAAGCATTATCGTGTCGATTCGTAAAATACAATAACTTTATCCGCTCTACTTTCACAATGCCTTCCATCCCGATCCCGTAGATCTTCGAGACATTACTTTTCATGAGGTAAGAGGGAATGCATTACTCTTACAAAGGATTGGAAGTTTTCAAATTACCTATTATTATAGATATATATTTTAAATTAATTGCTTTAGTTATTGAATCAAAAAACTTTAACGTAAAACTGAATTATCTAATAATTTCTTTCAAAAATCATAAAGAAATTGAAAGGTGGCCCACAGCCACAAGAGAACATGGCCAATGAATTAATGGGTTGGGCCATCGGTTTGGACATAATAATCGGAGTAATGATACTTGCACATTTATTACCAAACAACGACGCTTACCGCGAGAAAAGGGGAGCAAGATCTTAGCCGCTTTTATCGGATTACTTGTCTCACCTACCAACTTAACATAGATTTATTACTTATTGAGTAGATATAATGTCCAGAGCATATTTTATGGTGCTCTTCGCAAGTACGAACATGTATTAAAATTATGTCCATGGTAAGAATTTGACGCAATAACACATACCTATTGTAGCATTATATATCATGTATTACTTCATTTTCAACCTTTTCTAGGGGTGGGCTGATGCCCACCCAACCAGCAAAAACCGCCCACCCAACCCAATCCGATCGGTTTGGGTTGGGTTTTGATGAAAATTGGGTTGGATTGGATTAAAAAAAAAAAAAAAATTGTTTGAGTTGGGTTGTGGGTCGGATAACAAACCCAACCCAACTCAACCTAATCAAAATTTTAAAAATATAAGATCATTTAAATTTCAAGAATCTTAAATCAATTTTTAATTTGGATGAAACTTAAATATAATTTAAACATATTTTAGTTTTATTAGTAAGTATTCAATTTATTATATTTGAGTTAATTGTTGATTTATGGGCATAATTTTTTAATTTTCTATGAATTTTATTTAATTAGACCAAAGCCCAAACCACCCAACACAACCCAACATAACCCGACCGAAACTTGATTGGGTTGGATTTGAACTCATGTTTGGGTTGGGTTGGGTTGATTTTTTTTATCAACCCGATCATAGTGGGTTGAATAATTGAATTCGGATTGGGCAAAAAATCGACCCAACCCAACCAACGCCCACCCCTAACCTTTTCTATGTTTTTTTGCAGTCACTGGGAGCTTGTTTGGTAATGTCAAAAATTTCACAATAACCTTTTAAACTCAATTTCAATCATCCATTCTTAATCAAGTTTACAAATTTTTACTTTTCAAACATCATTTTTTTAAAAAAAAAAAAATCGTAAAAATCAAAATTTTCCCCTTTATCAAATAGAGGCTTTGAATAACAATATACTAACAATAAGTCCATAAAGTGGATGTATCAACTATCAAGTGAGGACCCTTCGGCCAAAATAGAAAGTGATTGGGCGGATTCTTGAGAATTTGATACTAATACCCTATTTCATGGTCATTGCAAAGAGAAATTGATACTTTAAATAATGATTGTTGGAGAATGTATGATTAAAATGAAGGGAAAATTTTTATGTGTACATGCAGAATATTTTGCCTTTGTTTGATAACCATTATCTTAAACTTATTTTCAATTATAACCGCACGTTTTAATAATAAAATATTTTGCACGTGGTTAAAAAAAAAAAAAAAAAAAAATTCCCCTCGATTTCAATCATACTATTTCCAAACAATACTACTCAAAAATCAATTTTTGCCAAATAATGGCCATGAAACATATGCTTTATTTTGTGAATGTGATTAAAAATAAGTGAGGAAAAAAAAATTGATTTGAAGGGAATCAAATAAAGGCAAAGTGATATATGGTTTGATTAGGTCTATTATATCGGCTATAAAGGAGACGAACATATGTGTTAATTCAGTGAAGGCTGTTATAAATAATGTATATATGTGAATGATATTACCATTATATCCCTGTAAACTTTACAATATTACGATTGTGCCATTGTCCACTCCTATAAATAGGAGCCTATACTTACCAATTTATTACACCAATTCTTGAAGAGAAATTCTCTCCTCTAAACTCTCTCCATTTCTCTCTCTATGTTGTTCTTATGATTTCGATGATTTTATAACACGTTATCAGCACGAGTCTCTAACCAATTGAGTAATAACGGGAGTATGCTCTACAGTTGCATCTAAATGATGAGCCTCTGTATCAGAAACCTGATTATTACTAACCAATGTTTCCTTTTCTCTCAAACTGAAAAAGAATGATTCTGGCCGATCCAGATATCCGATCGACGATCGGCCACCGCCATCAGAACGGGCTTGTCAAGGAGAAGACTCGCCTAAAATTTGGCGCAGAACCAACGGCTGAAACAAAAGATATCGACCGAAGAAGAAAATCTGAAAAACTGTGCAAAAACAGATATCTGACCGAAAATTGAAATCCTTATTCCGGACGATTCTGAACTCCGATCGACGATCGGCCAGCGGCATATCAACGGGTTTTTCTAGGAGAAGACTCGACTGAAATTTGGCGCAAATCCAACGGTTAAAACGGAAGTTATTGTCCGGAGAAGAAGATGCTGGCGGACTGAAAAATGATGATTCCGGCCAAACGGTTGATCTTTTGGAAAATCGGAGACCACCGGCATGTTCAGGACGCCGAGGCACATATTATGGTGATGGGTTAATTTTTCCGATCACCGGCGCGTGGCGGCCGGCGGCGGCGGCGCATGGCGGATCCGGCGATGACGAAAGGCAGTTTGTCCGTTTTGATGAATTGGATTTTTCTATGATCTTATTTTTCTGTTTTGTGCAGTTTTTAAAATATTCCGGCGGTCGAACATGGCGGTTTTCTTAAAAACTGTTTTTGGAGCAATCCTGACGAGATTTTGAACTTCGGACCAAAAGTAAGTTTGTTCTAAATTAAATTTTAAACCTATTGACGGTTTCAATTTATTCATATGAGCAATATATTAAAATATGGACGATTTTGCCCTTAATAATACATACAAGTATAATAATCGTAAATTAACGATTAATATGTGATCAATTGAATTATATTATGCTGCCACCTACATGGTTGGTTTTACCACCTACATGGTTGGCTTTACCCGGTTTAATTATTTCATTATGTCGATTCCGCCTATATGGCCGGTTTAATTGTTTCATCTCGTTGATACCGTCTATATGGCTGGTTTAATTATTTCATCACGTTGACACCGCCTATATGGTCGGTATATCAATTGAATACATATAAACACCTCAGTTGTTGGTTAATTCTAACATATTAGAGGGTTGTTGTCAACATATATACTTGGTGGTATAACCCCAGTATCGTTATTGTTAATATATATATACAATATTATTGTTATTTGATACTTCATTAAATGATACCAGAAGTTATCAATACTAAAGTTAGAAAATATTTTATCAAATGATACCAGAAGTTATCATTACCAAAAGGTTGATAAATATTAATAAAATGTTTTATCCAATGGTACCAGAAGTTACCAATATCTGAATTTGAATGGGTGGATGAAAATTATTCAACAAGAGAATGTTGATGTATGATAAGATAATATCACATGATAGCACGGATATAGCTAATGTGAAAATAATCTCATCAGTATTATGAGATGAATGTTAGATGATAAGTGCCTGGAAAAGTTCTTGCACGAGCACTTATATATTCCAGAAGAAGTACATATTTACTCCAGAAGAAGTAAAAATTATCATCTAAACATACTGAAATGATATTATTATTGCTCCTGAAGAAGCATAAACGAGACATACATGCAAAATGCAAAAGGGGAAAACATTTATGATCCTCAAAATTAGAGATGTGTTTCGGGAGTAGCCGTATCCTACCACCTCTGACCTTTTGAGGAAATAAAGAAAAAAGTGTGTTTCAAGAGTAAGAAATACTCCATACTCTACCACTTTAAATCTTTGAGGTACACAAGATTAATACATTGATAAAATCCTAGAAATTTATGGTGTGTCTCAAGAGTGAGAATACTCCGTACTCTACCACCACCTATTCTAGAGTTCACAAAGATAAATTTACATTAACCGGACTCCATTTTCGCTTGATTCCCCTTCCTTGCGACCAATCTATCTTTACTCCTGCTGGATCTTGTATTGGAATATATGATTGCAACTTATCCAGCAGTTCCTCGATAGTAGGAGCAGAAATAAGGATTCTCCTAGAAAATGGAGATATGAATCCCTGTTCCACAGCATAATCAAGAAATGTTAGCAAACCATCAAAGAAATTGTTTACATTTAAAAGCCCTATAGGCTTAGTATGGAGATCTAGTTGAGCCCATGAAGTAATATTAAAGATTTCTTCTAAAGTACCAAAACCTCCAGGCAGGGCTATGAAGGCATCAGAACCATATAACATGCAAGTTATGCGTTCATGGATAGATAAGGTTTGTACTTCATGCCCTCGTGTTTTGCCTGCAATATCAGCTAAAGGAGTAGGTATAACACCTATCACTCTTGCTTTCTCTACTAGAGCGGATTGTGAAACACAACCCATCAATCCACTGCTACCTCCTCCATACACGAGAGTGATACCTTTCTCTCCCAATTTCTTTCCTAAATCCACGGCTGCTTCTAGATACCCAAAACCTTTTCCCACTTTTGATCCACAAAATACACAGATAGTTTTGATCTGTCGAAATTTTGGTCCTTCCATTTTTGAAAGTAAAGAAGGAAAATGTTATTTTGGGATGCATGAACTATGAAAAATGTTTGGCTATTTAAAACCGAAAAACTTCACTATTTACTGGTCGTTTTTCGAAAAAGTGAAGATTTACTTTTGACAAAATCATCCTACTCACCTTTCGGCGATTTAATATTTTTAACCAGCCTTTATCAAAACTCGTGAAAGGAAACAGAAAAAATATTTTATATGTGCATATATATCAAATGATTTACCTTGTATTAATGCTGCATAGCCAAAGCATCATTGTTTATAACAGCATGGCAAACAGGATCTTTTGCTATTATATTTTTGAGACTATATCTCTCTTTATCGCTGATGAATTTAGCCCATAAAGATAGTAGCTCACGCTGCACATATCCACTAGGGTGCGTCTCAAGAGTCAATCGGATATCATCCAATGACTCCTTACTCAGTCCACCCTTAATGAAGTCTATCTTATCATCTCGATTTATGGATGAATATCCTATTGATTTACAACGGGTATCACATGTCCATCGAGCACATTTGTAGCAACTATTTAATCTTTTTGCTCTTCGCTTCTTTGCAAAAGTACTCTTACCTAAGCCAGGCTTGTGCTTAGAAAATGAATCTGGTAATTCACCAGCTAATCGAACTTTTGCTTCGATCAACCAGCGAACATCTTCTGGCATGCCATGATCCATCAGCAACCTCAATCTTTCGAGCCTAATTCGATAAATTTTTCTCAAATCATTTACTGGAAGATTGGAATAATATTTGCGAATATTTGAAAGTATGATATCCATTTTTGATGGATCTAGCCTTCTTCCCAAATCATCTATTTAAATGCATTATTCAACGCGTAAAAGAGCGGCGGCTCCGCGTGTCAGTGATATGGATTCCATCAAGAAATAATGGAATAAATTATTGAAAAGGTGATATAATATGCCATTACCTTTTTCGATATAAGGGAAGATTTGGCGACAAGATTGAGATTATGAGATATTTCCTTGGATATTGTACCTGATTTTTCGGTATACTAAAAGTAATAAAGGTATACTGATTTGAACTATATAGAATACTGATGAAATAAATGTTGTATTGAACCAGAAGTTCATACATATGTACAAGTGAAATATCTTATTGAACCAGAAGTTCATACGTACAAGTGAAATATGTATATAGTATGAACCAGAAGCTCATAAATGAAATATACATTGTATTGAACCAGAAGTTTAGCGATATTGTATTGAATCAAATATTCATACATAGAAATGAAATAAAACCGTATAGAACCAGAAGTTCTATAATAAACGGTTAGATTATCAAAAGTTTCAAATTATTTTCTATGAGAATAACTTATTCAGAAATTGTTTATCATACAACAATATTCTATGTCAAACAGGGAATAGCTCAAGAAGCTTTATTATTTGTAAAAGTGCGATATGCATACACTCCACCAAAGCGCACTGAGATATATGATTGAAATTACATCCTTAAAAGAATGACATGTGTTATGGCATTTTAGCCGATTGATAATATTTGAGAACATTATGGTGAAAACACGCCTGAAGCGTAATTATGCCTGAAGCATAATGACTATCGATTCCAAAAATAAATATCTCTTGAATGATTGAAATGATTCCTTTGAGGCTAAATACTCAAAGTAAGTAAAAGGGACATAGTCAAATGATGAGATATTCAGGTACCTGATGATAGAACATATAAAGAGATCTCTCCACGTTATATTGAGATGGAATCGATAAATAAGTCGACTGCATACCCTCTTATGAAATAAGATTGATGAAATCATAATTCTTTGGCCAAGTATGAAACCCTAATGTAGGGATTATTGTTCAAGGACCTGAAGTCCAAATGCTTAAATGTGTAAAGCCAGTAATTATATGTACAAATGAAAAATATTTCACAGTCGTAAAAGACGACTAGTTGCGCGCGAAATTTTTCATAGAACTGGCATGACATATGGTGGATAGACTATAGTCTAAATCACTAGCTTGAGCTCCTTGATATACCAATGAGTGAGATCAAAATGTATGATTCTCATCTCGGTACTTTGGGAGTATTCTTTGATGTACCAGTTGATCGCGGTACGTTGGGATTTCAAGTAAAATGATTGTAGATTATATGTCGAAATTGATATCTATTTCAATGATTGATTATGCTCCTGCAAAATTAGAAATTGCAGTTTATAAAGTGCAAGAACATACATGTATAAATCATTGAAATATTCAATATGCCCAGATTAGTATCACTATAGAATGATACAAATGACTCCATGATATAATATGTTGAAAGTGAAATTGGAGTGTACTATTTATGACATCTGGGAAATTGATTATTCACTAGAAGTGAATACGAAAATGAATATTCACCAGAAGTGAATTTGAAATTGATTATTCACTAGAAGTGAATTTGAAAATGAATATTTAATTATTCACTAGAAGTGAAAGATGCAATCTATGAAAGTGAATTATAGATTTGATTATTCACCAGAAGTGAATTCTAAATTTGATTATTCACCAGAAGTGAAAAATACAATGAAAAGATTCGTGATTGCACCAATATACATGTAATATTCCATGAAAGGAATAAATACGCGTTGCACTCTTTTTCCCTTAGCTGAGGTTTTGTCCCACAGGGTTTTCATAGCAAGTTTTTTAATGAGGCAACAGTTGAGGCGTATTGATGAAAATTAATGAGAATAATGCACTCTTTTTCCCTTCGCTGAGGTTTTGTCCCACAGGGTTTTCCTAGCAAGGTTTTTGAGGCATCATCATAGCTATCAACAAGCTATAATTCAGCAACACATTGTTATACTGGAATGATATCAACAAATGAAGAAAATCATACACATCTTATGAAGAATGTTATGATATCGACTACACACAAGAAGATTTTCATATATATTCCAGAAGAAAGATGATATCATTATTCAAAAGGTTCATGAATACTTGATTGCACACTTCAGGGGGAGAATCATGCTGTCATGCTGTACTCTTTTTCCTTCGTCAAGGTTTTGTCCCACAGGGTTTTCCTGACAAGGTTTTAACGAGGCAGCGGCTGTACTCTTTTTCCTTCGTTCAGATTTTGTCCCATTGGGTTTTACTGACAAGGTTTTAACGAGGCAGCACTGAAGCACTGAAGAACCTCAAAGATTCAATACATGATTTGTTCTACTTGAACATTAAGACTCAACGATTGACGATGGCCAATATCAGGGGGAGCAACTGTACTCTTTTTCCTTCGCTCAAGTTTTATCCCATTGGGTTTTCTTAGCAAGGTTTTAACGAGGCAGACAATTGCGTAATATGTCATTCAAGGGGGAGTGTTATAAATAATGTATATATGTGAATGACATTACCATTATATCCCTGTAAACTTTACAATATTACGATTGTGCCATTGTCCACTCCTATAAATAGGAGCCTATACTTACCAATTTATTACACCAATTCTTGAAGAGAAATTCTCTCCTCTAAACTCTCTCCATTTCTCTCTCTATGTTGTTCTTATGATTTCGATGATTTTATAACAAAGGCCAGCTTTCTCTTCGATTTAACATTTTTTTATTTATAAACTAATTTATTTATAATTTTGAGGTAAAAAATAATGATTGAAAATTGAAGAGAGAAAATGTGTGTGGTTAAAAAATGATTTGAAAAATTGTATAATTTATAAATTAATTTATAAACCAATTTATTTCTTTTACCAAACACTTGCTAAGACAAAGTTTTAGATAGAATAATGCTTTTGAATTAATAGTCAAATGAAATACATATATCATAATAAAAGTATAATCGAATCAAAGAGGAATGGTTTTGGGATCAGGGCTGGACCTCATGGTAGGCCAAGAAGGCCTCCACATTGGGCCCCAGTTTTTGGCCCAATTTTGAGGGCCCAAAATATTCCACCATCTAAAAAAAGGCCCAATTTAAAAAATAAAAAGATGAAATTACACCTACACCTGATTCTAAAAAATCAAACTAAAAAATAAGGTCAAACTTGTATAACTTCAATTCTCAGGTGATAATTACAATTTTAATAATAATAATAAATTATTATATATTTACATTAATACTCAAAACATCTCAAACTCCCCTAATTTCCCATAAATTGAAATCCCATAAATTAATCCCATGATTTTCTGCTTACGTAGTTATGTTATGTTATGTTATTGTTAATTTGTTAAATTAGAGCCATCATATTACTATTTAGAGGCCAGATTGTAGTTGAATGTAGATTCATCATTTGTGACTTTGTCTTGTTGATTGATTGAATTTGAATCTTTAATAACTTATCAATTATTAAATTGATTTTTGTTTAATTTTTGACTTTTAGCTTGCTGTTGCCATTGGCCCATAACACCATCCATGTTGCTGGTTTTGTTTGGAGTTTGATTGGGATTCTATCATTCTGATTTTGAATTAGAGAAGGCCTTAATCTGGGGGATAAGTCATAACTATCTATTAATTCGATTTTTATTGAGTCTATTAGCCGGTTTTTATAATTTATTTATGTTCTTATTTGCTTAAATTGAGATGAGTTCTTAATTTATTTGAGTTGAGATGAGTTCTTAATTTGCAAACTTTGAGGTTGTTAATGTGCATGAATTAAAGGGGTTCTCATTATTCATTAAGTAATTTATCTGTGTAAGAGCTATAAAACAGCAAGCTCCTCAAATAAGAGATACTTTACTTCAGTTGGAAAATAATAACGATGATCCTAAAACAATGAGTGAAGCTGAGTCTTTAACAACAAATGAACTTGAAAGTTTTGAGTTCTTGCTTGGCATGACAATTTGGTACAAGTTGTTGCATGCAATTAATACTGTAGGTAAATTTCTTCAACATGAAAATATAGATATTGAACTTGCCATCAATTTTTTTGCAAGGACTTGTTGGGTTTCTTGATGAATATAGAGAAATTGGATTTGATAATGCCATGGATGAAGTTGAGGAAATGGCAAGTGAAATGAGAATTGAAGCTACATTCCGGGAAAAACGTATCATTCGAAGAAATAAACAGTTTGACGAAAGTGGAAGTGATGAGGTATTGCAATCAACTGAAGAGTCTTTTAGAGTAGATTACTTCCTCTTTATAGTTGATCAAGCTCGATCTTCGCTTCAAACTCGATTTGAACAATTTAAGCAATATGAAGAAATATTTGGATTCTTGTTCAAATTGGAGAAGTTAAAAAAGGAGAGTATTAGCATTTTCTGAAGTCCTGTAAGAATCTTGAAGAGTATCTTAAACATAATGGAATTTCAGACATTGATGGAGATGATTTATGTTCAAAGTTAACAGTTTTGAGCAACTATTTACCAGATGAAGCAGAAAGAGCAACTGATGTGCTACATCATTTGAGGAAAATGAATGGTTGTTATCCACAAGCTAATGTTTCTTATAAAATCTTGCTAACAATATCAGTTACAATTGCATCCGTTGAAAGAAATTTTTTCAAGTTAAAGCTCATAAAAAACTATCTCCGATCAACTATGTCACAAGACAGACTAAATGGATTGACTATGCTATCAATTAAAAAAGAATTGGTTGAATATCTAGATTACACAAATTTGATTGAAATTTTTTGCTTCAAAAATTGCAAGACGAATTTTATTTAAGTGAAAGTTTGAAACATTTTTTGCTTCTAAAACACTGTTTGGGATGAGCCGACAATCAAATATGATACTAACATATATAAATTGACAAGGAGTCAAGTCGCAAAACAGACGAGAAGACCTCGATTTGTCATCTGGTGGCTTCAAGAAGAGCTATGCATAAATTTTAAAAGAAAATGAATGATAAAGGATGGATATGATCAAGATGAAAGAAATAGACCAAATCTTACTTCCGATTTCCAACACTGCTCCTATATGGCTGTGTTTCACTCAGTAAATTTTGGGGGGAGGCCAATATACAGATTACAGACACGGTCCATTCTTGAAAAAAAAAGAAGAAGGTTGAACTCCAGAAACCCTACGACCCCTTATTCTAGGGATTTGTAGAAGATGTAAATTGCGGAAACCATAAAATTCTGCGAGTAAGATAATAATAAATTTTTTTATAAGTTTAGACCCATAAAAAGAAAAATTCTGAGAGGCGTATCAACAAACTACAGAGGAAACTTTGTAAATCATGTAGAACAATCACAAAATTGCCAGAGGAGTTGCTTACAGAGATCAATAAAACTTCTGGCCAAAGATTGTAGGATCATACAAGCTCCACTCGGAACAATGATAAAAGACCATGGGTACATATTTCTCACCTGCCCAACATCCTTCCCTTCTATCTAATTCTTTGACATAGAGCTCGTTTTATGTAGGATATTTAGAAAGAAATTTACATTTTTAAGAAAATGTGTGGTTGAAATCTGTGAAAGTAGTGAATCTTATAAAAATGTACGGTTGAAAATGAGTTTGAAGGAATAGTTGTCCAAAATTTTCTGGACCAAACAGGGGCTTAATCTCACTCGCCACACAGATTTACGACCCTGTTTCATTTACATTTTCTTTTTGGCTGAAACCATAAAATTATGACAATAGTTACTATAATTTGATTTCTTGATCAACAGCCAAGAGCACATCAGATAAAGCTTAAAGAAAATTATGCTTGGCTTATGGTGCTTATGGACGGTGTAGTGCTGTTGCACTGTTGTGCCTTGGAGCTACATTGTAAGTTGCTTTCGTTGCAGTTGAAGATGAAGAGGCAAACTGGAGAAATAACAAAGTAAGTCCTTGTTCTCTTTGATGTTTCAGGCCCTTTTTTTGTTTTTGTTTTTTAAAACACTAAAAATGCGTTTTCTTTATCATTTTCGAAAATGTGTTTTAGAAAGTAAAAATTTATTTTTGAATACAAAACGTAAAACGTTCAAAATATTCAATATATTTTAACTAAAAATGTTCAAATTGCGGAAAACATGTTTTGGTTAAAAGAACTGAGGTAGCCCAACTGGAAGCCACACAAATGAGAGAAGTAAGGTCACCTGTTCTATCCCCCAAAATTGCAATTCAATTTTTCTATTTCTTTCCCTTGCAATTGATCAATTTTATTTATTTATTTTTCCTTTCCACCCACAACCCCCTCTCCGACAACGATTCCACCGCATCCTCCGACTCAATCGGTCCAATTCTCACCACCACCATCACCTCCTTCATCCCCGTCCCATCTCATCTCTCTTCCTCCGCCTACCACCACCCTTCTCGGCAGGCTTATTTCCCCCAAGCAGGATGCCTCTCTGATCACTCCCCAAGTATTGCAACGGTGATTCAGAAAATACCTAAGAGGCAGAAACCGTTCCGTTTCTTCAACATTTGGACTGCACATGAAGATTTTCAAAAGGTTGTGACAGAGAATTGTCAACATATGGGGGATGGAACAAAGCAGTTTGTATTCTGTAGGAAATTAAAAGGACTAAAGGGCCCCTTAAAACTACTTAACCAGAACCATTTCTCACATATTTCTAGCAGGGCAGATAAGGCCAGAAAGGACCTGTCCAATGCACAGGCAGCCTTGCATGATTGCCCTATGGATCAGACTCTTCAGAATTGGACTGCTGAGTTAAGAAGGAAGACATTTAGGTGGCGTTCTGAAAACTGTTTTTGAAAATGAAAAGTTGGAAAACACGTTCTGTTTGAAATTTTGCAGAACACTATTTAAACTATTTTTAATTAATTTACTTGCAGAATACTACTAACTCCAACTCAAATTTCATTTCACAATACACTAAAAATATGGTTACATGCAACACACTAATGTGAGCATTAAGAGTCTATATTAACACAGCTTGATCAGGTTCGGGACTTGAGAAAACTCTACTTCTATTAAAATCCAGAAAATGCAAGTTCTTTCAAAACCACCAGAGTCCATTTATCATTGCATTTTTTGAAATATAACAACAAGAATTCTCATTTAATTTTTTTTTGTAATGTTGATATTGAATTCAATAAAACTTTATTTAAACTAAGTTCCAAGTTAAGATAATTCTCAAAAAAAAAAAAAAAAATCTTTATTTAGGCTTAGTTCCAAGCTAGGATAATTCTAAAAAAAATAAAAATAAAATAAAAACTTTATATTAAGCTTAGTTCTAAGTTAAGATAATTCTAAAAAAAAAAAAAAAAAAAAAAAAATCCCAAAACGCGTTTTCCGTTTTGTGTACAATTTTTTTTTTTTTTTTTTCCAAAATGCGTTTTTGAAAATGGTAAAGAGAACGCGTTTTTACCGTTTTCGAAAATAAAAACAGAAAACGACCTCAAAACAGTAAAGAGAACAAGGGCTTTGGCAATTTGAAGCAGAACAAAGTTTCTACTACCAACTAGCCAAATGCAAATATCTTAAAAATTGTGATAGGGCACGAAGTATTTCCATGCACTTGTTAAACGAATTAAGAGAAGGAACCGTGTTGCTGTTCTCACTCGGGAGGGTGGGGAGCCTGACTACTTCACAAGATGAAGTAGGGGATGAATTCCTTAAGCTCTATTTTAACCTCCTAGGCACCGATGAGGATTGTACACCCATAGGCATAGACCCAAGTGCGTTATCATCAACGCACATTTTATCTACGGAGGAGCAGGAAGGCCTGAATGTGGATTTCTCTACCCGTGAGATCAATGATGTGCTATTTGGCATTGATGAGGATAAATCCCCTGGGCCAGATAGCTACACTTTCGGTTTTTACAAAAAAAGTTGGGATTCCGTGAGTAATGATATTATTGAAGCGGTCCAAGAATTCTGCCAATCTGGATATCTTTTGAAACAGGTAAATCACACTACTATAGCACTGGTCCCCGAAATCACACCACACCTCTACAGTAGGAGATTTTCGGCCCATAGCATGCTGTAATGTGTTCTATAAGATCATCTCCAAGATATTGGCTTCAAGGTTGGCCCCTATTTTGGAGAATTTAATTGATCAAGCACAAGCTGCTTTTGTGAGAGGAAGAGTTATGACTGAGAACATATTCCTTGCGCAAGAACTACTTCGGAATTACAACAGGAAAAGAATCTCACCTAGATGTCTTTTGAAAATTGATCTTAAGAAAGCCTATGATTCAGTCAACTGGGGATTTTTGAGGGATGTTCTTTTGGGGCTGAACTTCCCAGCTCGTTTTGTAAATTGGATTTTGCATTGTGTTACTACTACTACTTACTCCATTGCAATAAATAGAGGGCTTGTGGGATTCATTCAAAGGAAAAAGGTCGACAAGGGGATCCCTTATCACCCTACCATTTTTGTGATTTACTTGGACTATTTTTCGAGACTTGCCAATGTCGAAACTACTGTGAGACGGTTCAAATAGCACCCGAAACGTAAGCATCTGAGGTTGACACACTCGGCGTATGCCGACGATCTTATGTTATTTGCTAGAGGAGAAGCCAGCTCGGTCTCTATACTTTTGGATTGTCTGACCAACTTTGGAGAATACTCTGGTCTAATAGCTAATAACGAGAAGTCTGCTCTTTACACGGCTGGTATCAGAGGGCAGGAGTTGGAGGATATAGTTTCTATCACTAACATCCCGCATGGAGACATGCCATTTATATATCTGGTAATCCCCCTCACTGCAGCAACACTAAAGGTTGGTCATTATGCCCCTTCCATTGATAAAATAGTTGATATATTAATGCTTGGACGAGTGCTTCCTTATCTTATGCCGGAAGGGCTGAACTGATTAGTTCGATGCTTCAAGGGGTTGAATGTTTCTGGCTTTCTCTCTTCCCTGTGCCGGAAGCTGTGATTGCTAGGGTTACTAGACTATGTAGGGTCTTTCTTTGGGGTCCTAAAAAGCCAGTCGTGGCATGGAAGGAAATATGTCTTTCGAGGAATGAAGGAGGATTGGGGTTTAGGGATATCAAAGGGTGGAACCATGCCCTGCTATCCAAAACATTGTGGAACATTCATAATAGAGAATAATCTCTTTGGGTTCGATGGCTTCATCATAGATATCCGAACATGACCAATATTTGGGAGTGGTTACCGGGAAGAGGGGAGTCACCGCTACTCAAATGCATAGGCCAAATTCGTGATATATTGGTGCAATAGGAAGGGTCAGCTCAACAAGCTGGACGCAGCCTTTCCACAAGCAAATTAATTACGAATAATCGAACTAGTATTCTGCAAAATCTCAATCAGAATGTATTTTCTAGTTTTTCATTTTCGTAGCAGTTTTTAAAAATGGCAAACAGAACGAGTTTTCAGTAAATTTAAAAACAGAAAATAAAAAACATTTTCAAAAATGAAAACAGAAAACAAAATATAAACAGAATGCAGCCTAAGCCTTATCTAAGTAAATAGGAAGTTTCCTACATGGTTCAACCAACACATATACTAGAAGACACAATACGAACTCAGATCTTCCAAGACCACAGAAACAGAAGGCTGTGAAAATTTGGCCTTTCTCTCTCTCTCTTCTATCCTATTCTACTGGGTACCTCAGAACTTCCAAGACCACAGAGGGCTATGTAACTTTGATCTATCTTTCCCTCTTCTAACCTATTCTACTGGGTACCTCAGAACTTCCAAGACCACAGAGGGCTATGTAACTTTGATCTATCTTTCCCTCTTCTAACCAATTCTACTGGGTACTTGTGTGTGACTATCTTCTTCATATATGAGGTGGCCAGGACATTTTTGGTCTCCAAAAATCAACCAGTTATCTACATATAACCTTCAGCATGAAAACATAGTTTTCTAAAAAATAAAATCACCTAAACAAGCGAAGGAATAAACTTAATTCGTGTGCATGATCATAAAAACTGTTTCTAAATTGACTATAATCCAACCCCAAAGATTAATGCTACTTATACTTGTAGGTTGACAAGAAGGTTGACCAAAAATGACGTGGCGAGATTGTGTGTATTGATTTAAGGTTGATGTGATGAATAAAGTAGTAGGATTGTGCCATGTATTCACGGGCGAACCCACAGTGGGGCCTGCTGGGGCACGTTCCCCAGGAAAAAAAAATTTCTTCTTCTTCTTCTGCATTTGCCTTACTGGAAAACCTGGTAGGTAAGGTAACTTTTTTGTTTTAATCTTCAAACTTGATTTATTAAGATATAAATATAATAGTGCACATTTGCAGTGCACTCAGGACTCAGCACTTTGAAGATGATACATTACATTTGCAGTGTGATTTATGCTAATTATATTATAAGTGTACAAGGTTAATATAATTATTTATTTGTTTGGAGATTGAATATTTTCAAGTACTTTTTCATTTTTCGATCTCTTCTTACCAAACAAAATGTTTGGGGACAGTGTGACTTATGCTAATTATATTATAAGTATACAAGGTTAATATAATTATTTACTTGTTTGGGCATTGAATATTTTCAAGTATTTTTTCATTTTTCGGTTTCTTCTTACCAAAAAAAATTTTCGGGGGCGCTGCCCTCGAACCCCCATACCATCCGTGTACCCCACTAGTACAAATGCTCTGCGTCCGCCACTGCATGTATTTATTATGTCAACTTTCTTGTTAACCTCCAAGTACAAGTATCGTGGCTCCCAAAACCAGCAAGGAGGTTGACCAAAAATGACGTGGCGAGATTGTGTGTATTGATTTAAGGTTGATGTGATGAATAAAGTAGTAGGATTGTCAACTTTCTTGTTAACCTAAGTACAAGTATCGTGGCTCCCAAAACCAACAGTATTCTACTTTCAATAAACAGAACATATCAAAACAAGTGCAAGAACAGTAGAATATTATGAAATACCAGGGCATGCAGTCAGCACAAACATGCAGTCAAATTTACACACAAAGCGTGCCTTAGCGCAAATATTCGGTGGAAATAATACTAGAAGCAATTAGGAGTGCAAATGACCATATAATAATAGTACCATCATCTCCAAATCCTGAATAAATAAAAAATCTATCCACGGGACTTGAGCTCTGCGAGACGCCTAGAAAGGTTATCCTCCTCTGCCTTCTCGCTGTTCTTCACGGAGACAGCATGAGCGGCCGGCTGTGGAAGGCCAACAGACACCTCAAGCCCGTAATCATCCGCTACCTGCTGCATAAGACTATTAACCTCCCCTTCAGGAGTTGACAGAGAGGTGCTTCCGGCCATCGAACTCTCCATAAACTCCGCCTGCACCTCCATATTAACAAACTGTTTTTCGAACTGATCCATAGTTTCCGACATTTTCTGCAAATTCCCCGTTGCGAGTGTCGACTCGAGTGATTTGACGATATTTCCCATGGACTTGCTGATTGAGGTCATCTTAGCCTGCGTGTCGAGCCGCGCCACCACAGCATCAAGACGGGAGGACAGCCGGAGATAATTCATCTGTTCGTTGCTCTTCCGGATGGCGTTCTCTGCGTAGATCCTAGCGCCATCCATATTGCCCTTCTCAATGGCTTTTTTGACCTTTAGTTTTTCGGATTTTTCATCTTTTTCGCATTTCCGGGCCTGGCGCTGGAGGCTTTTGATAGTGAATTTCAGTTCCATGATCTGATTCATCATTTTCTCAGTGTTTCCCATTGTTGAATAGATTTTGATCGAGGAGAGACAAATTTGGGAATGGGATTAGGGTTCTTCGTACATTTCCTTTGTATTGTAAACTAGTATTTTCACGCACAGGAATATAGTAGTGATAGTAATTTTAATCGAAAATTATGAAAATATATTAATTATACAATCATATCAAATAAAAATATAGTATAATAGTATTTTAATACAAAATATTATCAAGTTCAAAATTTAAAAAAAAGAGTAATCAAAATAGGAAATGCAACATTTACAAAATTAATAACAAAATAAGAAGTTATGGTCATTAAAAAAAAAAAATCTTTTTTTTTTAAAATTGTTTGTCTTTTTTTTTAAAAAAAAATATTTTTATTTACTTGTTTGTTAAACTTTCTTTTTTTAAATAAGATATTTTTATCATTTTATTATATATTAAATTATTTTGAAATAAAATTTAATATATAAAATTAGCAACCATAAATCTATATTTGCTTTCAATTGGTAAATAATATTGTGGTTATATTTTTTGTTTATTTAATTTTACTCCAAATGAGTAAATGTCGTTTTATTTGTAAACTAATTTTTTTTAGAAAATTTTCTTATCTTTGAAATAATTATTTATTTTTTTAATTAAAATCGATTCGACCCCGGTTCAATCCGATTCAATATTTTGACCCTTGACCTGTTGTCTCTTTCAGGTCGAACCATTTAATGTTTTCTGAACACGGAGTATTATATAACTCAAATGATATAATTTAAAATAAAGTAAAAATATAAAGTAAAATTTTGACATTTGAATATTTAGACGATTTTACGGACAATTTTTTTATAGTTTGCTCTCACTTGTTGTATTGTATTAAATTTCTTGTTGAGATCTTCGATTTGACGCCTATATTACATATTTTTCGACTTCAAAATAATACAATAATACTTATGGTTAAAAAAGTGGTTTGAGAAATTGTGTGATTTATAAAATAGTTTATAAATCATTTTTGCAAGTTTATCAAACACATGCTTAAAGATAATTTTAATACCGATAATTACCAATAGAATTTTTCAAATACATTCTAACATGCGAGATTGATTACTTCTAACTCTTGTCAATTGTCATTACATATGAAGAAAAATTATATTCAATCAAATATTAAATTATTCGATTTGAGAGAAAATTTTTGGATTAATTATTTAATTTATTTTTTTATATAATCTAATTGGAAAACTTATAAAAAATATATATATAAGGAATGTTCTTAAGTTCTTTAAATAAAAACATATTTCGTTCTTTAAACAAAATCATTTTCGGGTTATTTAAATGTTTTTCAACATATTTTATGATATAATTTTATATCTTTATAAATAATTTAATGTTACTTTACCAAATTAGTTACACTATGATTAAACAGAATATTTTTGAATAATTTTTTTAAATTAATTTAACATAATTTCAAATTTACGAACCTTGAATATTTTTTTATAACAATAGTGAATTATTTATTTATTTTTTAAATTAGACTTATGAATGTTTTCGATGTAATTTTTTTCACATTTTTCACAAAAAAAATTATGATACACAATAAGATTAATAATTATATTAAAATCAATCATCCTATTAAGTAAAAACAAATTTTTTAAAAAAAATTTTAAATTGTCCTTTTTTGGAATTGAAACGAAGCATCTTTATTTGACAAAATATTTTTAAACAACACGCTTTTAAACTACTTTTTAATTACACATACTTTTTCTCTCTACTTTTCAATTACTAATTTGTACATTGAAAACATTACATTCTTTGTTTTTAAACAAAAATTTTTATCTACCATTATTTTTTATATAATTTAAAAGTGCTCAAAATAATTTTTTTTGAAAAAATACATGTAGTGCTCAAAAGTGTAATTCAATTTGCAATTATTACACTTTCTAAAATGCAATCATTATTTATTTATTTTTTAATTCTTGTATTTTTTACAAAATCTTTCCAAATTTAGTAAGTTCATTTTGGTGAGAAAGTGTGTGTGTGTTTATTTTGGTAAAGACTTTGTTTATATATATATATATATATAAACAACACGCTTTTAAATTACTTTTTAATTACACATATTTTTTCTCTACATTTTTCAATTACTAATTTTTATATTGAAAACATCACATTCTTTGTTTTTAAACAAAAATTTTTAACTACCATTGTTTTTTATATAATTTAAAAGTGCTCAAAACGATATATTTTTTTTTTTTTGAAAAAATACATGTAGTGCTCAAAAGTGTAATTCTATTTGCAATCATTATATTTTCTAAAATGCAATCATTTTTAATTTATTTTTTAATTCTTGTATTTTTTACAAAATCTTTCCAAATTTAGTAAGTTCATTTTGGCGGGAAAGTGTGTGTGTGTGTGTTTATTTTTGGTAAAGACATTGTTTTTATAGATATATAGATATAGATATAGATACTGGTTTTTGGGTCGGGTTTTATATTTTTGGTGTTGGATAGAAACGGCCAGTTATTTTCTAAAGAATTGACTCCCAACGGCTCTATGCGTCGCTGGGTAATTGAAATACAGTTTTGGCTGAGAGTCTATAACCGAGTTAATTGTTTCACTGGTCATCGAACTATATATATATCGTCACGATTTGACCAATCAACTTCAATATGTTTTCAAGTGGCCACTGAACTTTACATGCAGTCGCAGTTTAGCTACCCAGCTTCTGTATGCTTCCAAGTGCCCACCGAACTTTACATGTTGTCACGGTTTAGCCACCCAACTTCAATATGCTTCCAAGTGGCCACTAAAGTTTCAAATTCTAGCTTCAGAGAGACATGTTCAAGTTTAATTTCGAGGCACCAAACGAGGTTGAAACATCAAGTTCTGGTATCATTTCGAAGTACTCACAACATACTTTTGCGTACAATTTACCACACAATAAATAGTTAATCGAGGAGAAAGTTATAACTTGTCAAAATAAGCAACTTAAAACTACTTATTTGAAACTTTCAATAAAGTGGCTTACTTTGTCAAGTCATAACTTTCTCATCGGTTAACCATTTCTTGTGTTATAAATTGTACGCAAAAGTATGATGTGAGTACTTCGAAATGGTACCAAGAACTTGATGTTTCGATCTCGTTTGGTACCTCTAAATTAAACTTGAACATGCCTCTCCGAAACTAGAATTTGAAACTTCAGTGACCACTTGGAAGCATATTGAAGTCGGGTGACTAAATTATGATAACATATAAAGTTTAGTGGACATTTGAAAGCATACAGAATTTGGATGGTTAAACCGTGACAGTATGCAAAGTTCAGTGGCCACTTGAAAGCATATTAGAGTTGAGTGGTCAAACCGTGACGGTATATATAGTTCGAGGGCCAGTGAAACAATTAACTCGTCTATAACCATAGGGTGTTGGTTAACAATACAAAATTGCTCCTTTGTCCGACGTGGGCAACATTATTGAAGTGTAACGTTGTTCACATCGGGTAACAGAGCGGGCCTGATTAACAATAATGGAACATGAACACATTGTCTAAATGTGTTGTTCATTTAGCATTTTTCGTTTGCTAACTTGTATTTTTTCAATTATTTGCACATATTTTTCAAAAAACTTTTGAACTACATAATAATTTATTTATGACTATGTTTTTTAAAAGTTTTGTGTTTAAAAAAATATTTGTTTATATTTTCTAAATAAAATATGTGGTTGAAAAGTGGGAAGAGAAATATATGTGTTTAAAAAATGATTTGAGAAATTATATTGTTAAAAAATATATTTAAAAACACTTTTACCAAACAAAGGCATATTGAAAACATCCAAGCTTTTGTTTATTAATAACAAAATTCTTTTATCAAATTATTATTAATTTATAAATAGTTCATAAATAATTCATAAATAAATAATTTTTTATTCTCAATCACATGACACATATCTAAAAAATACTATTTATTTACAATTTTTCTTCCTCACAAAGGCTAATAATAGAGTTAAAACTTAAAATTTTTATGTTAATTTTTGTTTTATTTAAAAAAATATATATGTTTTTTAAATTAACAGCATGTTTGATGTAGGAGAAATTGATTTTTTTTAATATGTAGTTGAAATGTGTATAAAATGATGAATCCCATAAAAATGCGTGATTGAAAATGAATTTTAAAAAAAAAATTCAGAATTTATCCTAGATCAAACAGGGCATATATCTTATGATACTCCTATTTGGTAAGGACTAAAGTCTAAATTTTAAAGTAGGTTAACGTCAATAATTAATTTTAATCACATTTTATGCCCTTGTTTGACAACCATTTAGAAAAACTCATTTTTCTACATTTTCAATCATATATTCTCCTAAAATTTATTATTTAAAATTTATTATTTCCAAATAATAGCTATCAAACTGGGGGCATATGTGATTCATAGTTTTTCAAGTATACATTTTATCAAATTATATTAAAAATATGATTTTAATTCCCACAAAACAAAACAAAGGCAATAAATAATTTATTTTTAAACTTTGATCAATAAAAGAATTCTTGATTTTAAGATTTGCACATGTTTAGAAAAATGAATTAGTTTTAATTATAAATGGATAAAAATGAATGAACCGAGTAATACTTGTTAATCTTTCAACATTTGGGTAAAAAACGACTTGAATATTTATAACAAAAATTTTTGTAAACACGGTCCAAATATAGGCTCAACGAGTAACTTTGACCAAACATGCACGTGCGTATTAGAAAAACAATCCAAGTACCGAAGTACGTACGTATGATTATCTAAGTTTCCTTAAAATTGGTGGAGGTAAATTAACATCAATGTGTACGTTACGCGACCTTCTAATCGTAAAATATATTAATTCAAATTGGATTGTTTTAGAAGCTATAAATTGTTAAACTAGAAAAATAACATTTTTTGTAATTTCCATTGACACGTGGACACTCATTAACTATGTTTTGATTAATAGAATATGAGAATTACTAAAATGTATATTTTTAAAGAATCATGCTACGTTATCAGATTGATTTATCGATTGACTTACCTACAATACACTTGAAAGATATTCATCACTTTACCCATCACGTCATTTTTAAAATCAATCATTAATATTGTGCCAACACAGAAATTGATAAATTATTATGTAAATCAATCTGATTAAGGAGATTAATTCATTTTTAGAATAGCGGAGTGAAGGCCTCAAGCCTTTATTATCAAAAAAATGTATATGTTCTAAAATATTTCTCTACTATTGAAATTCAAGATGCAATAAATGGTGGAGTCCGAGGTTCTCATAAAATAACTATATACTGAACTATAAAAATAAAAATAGGGTTAATTTCACAAATTGTGATCGAAGTTTGTCCAAAACTTCAAACATATCACTAAAGTTTAAAAATTATGTGAAATGCGACTGAAGTTTTATTCAGTTTCACCGCATGCCATTCTGTTTATTTCTGTTAAGTTTTCTCCCGTTAAATGCCAATAAAGCAAAACTTCAAATGCCACGTCAATCAAAACAAAAAAATACCACCTGCTCATTCTCTCTCCTTCCATGCATCTCCCATATATATAATATATATATATATATATACACCATTTGTATATATCCCCCTCCCCATTTTCTGGCTCTAATTTTCTCAACAAACACTTTACAATTAGCAAAACCTGCACATGAAATTTACAGCTGAACATTCCTTTTCTCTCTCTAATCTGTTTAGTTCGTTTGAAGATGACAAAAACGTGTTCTGCCTTCCTTATTTAACTTATAAAAACATAGAAGTGATTATGCGCCTTTTGAGTGATATCTAATAGGTAGAATTAACAATGCTGCAAATCGAACTGAGGCTTCATGATGTGATCCAGCCAAGTATGGCAATCCCACATCGGTAGTTGAGAACGGATGGGGCTGGTTTATAAGGGTTGGGGCAAACCTCCTCTCATAGGCGCGCTTTTGGAACGGAGTTAGGCAATTTCCCTTGGCTTGGTATCAGAGCCTACCCTCAAGCAAGTTGTGGTAGGGTCCCTCTCTGATGCCCCCCTACTTGGACCAACTGTGACACCTCTCGATTCAAGCCCTCACCATGGATCCCATTCGGGACGAATGATCTTAAGAGGGGGAGAATGATGTGATCCAGCCAAGTATGGCAATCCCACATCGGTAGTTGAGGGCGGATGGGGCCGGTTTATAAGGGTTGGGACAAACCTCCTCTTATAAGCGCGCTTTTGGGACGGAGTTAGGCAATTTCCCTTGGCTAATGATGCGAACCCCTTCGGTATATTGACCGAAAATTTCCACAACAATTTAATACAAAATTCAAGAAAGCTAAAGTGGTAAATAAAGCGATAAATACCTTAACCCAAGTTTAAATCTAACCCAAAATTCAAGGATTAACTAACCCTAGCCCAATGGGTATCAATTAAACAAATTCCAAGGTGGGGGAAATCAACAACAAACACAAGAATAATAATACTCTAGATTTAGTTGAAGAAATTCCAAGAAAATTCCAAGAGTAATAAGGGTTTACCTTCACCCAAAGGAGTCTTCAAGACTAAGCTCTCAAGAGCATTCAAATGAACATCAAAGTTTTTGAAGTTTTGAAAAGAAAAGAGTATATAATGTACAAAATGGACAAAAGGTGCAAATTCGAAATTTGCAAGAAAAATCCTGTTTTTGTAAAACGGAGTATTTCGGTCTACCGAAATGGGACTTTCAGTCGACCTTCACTCAGCTGAACGCGACTGAGGCTGAATCAAAAATTTCTCCGCAGAAGATCGGTCGACCAAAAGAAAGTTCAGTCGACCGAAATTGGCTGAAACTCCAAGCTTCTCATTTTTTGCTCCAACTTGATTCTTGGCTTCTTTTCTTGATTTATTCACATTGTTTAGCCTCAAATCTTGAACCTCTTCGACGTTGGATCTCTTCATGGGTCTCATGGACACGTGCATCGAGGTTTGACTTTCTCAGTTCTCATCATCCCCTCCCTCTTGGAAAGGATTCGACCTCGAATCTAGCTTGATTGCACTAGTGTGAGATTCCTTGACATTTGATCTTGAAACATTGCGGACCACAGGTTCATGCGATGAAGTTGGACCTTCGCGATTCTCATCATCTCCATCTTGAAAGAGATTCGACCACGAATCGACACCTACAATAAAAAAAATAGAAAATTCAGACACAATAAATGTAACTGAAATTTCATGCTCACCGTGCAAAATCAATTTGTAGGGGTTACCAAGAACTTGAGAGGTGCCCCACCACAGAGTAGCAATTTGGATTTTATTTAATTGGGGGGCCGTTCCTTCCACGAATGGGAACACATCCAGCCGCCAGGATCAAACGGAATATGCTTCCCGCCATGGTTAGCATTGGAAACACATTGCATTACAATTCCCCCAAATGGAAGCTCGGGCCTCCTACAAAGGGACTTAACCAAATGTGCATTCTTGTGTTCACCTAAACTAACTCTTTCTTCAATAAACATATGCATAAAGTTCAACAGAGTTAATAGAATAAAGTCACAAGCAACTCTAAGTGGAGAAAACTTGCTAATAGGATGAGCAATTAAATTGCAAGCAAATTTAACAACCACAAAATTAGCGCCCACTTTGTGCGAATGCACGACTTCCCATGGACTCCCCTAGCTAGCAATTCCTTTAGAGAACAAATATGCACGTCAAGCATATTTTCACAAAATAAGAATTTAACATGCCCATGAAAGGTACTATATGCAACATTTTCACAAAAGGATTTGGTACTTATGCAATTGGGCAAATGTAAAAAGTTGCATTTACAAATTAAGCACTCATCATGACAATGATCCTTACCGCACATTACATTTTCACAAGTCAACAACACACTTGTCAAATCTACATCAAGATCATACAATCCTCTAATGTATTCAAAACACAATAACCTTGCATTCAAAGAAATGTTATGAGCATACCTCCTAGATGTTGCATTGGTTATCCCATTTTCTTTACCTCGGTTGTACTCGTTGTTGTAGGAAAATGTTTTCATGAATTTCTTCCACACGGCATGCCTTTGGATCTCCTTGTTGCTTTGGTAAGTATGCTTAACGATCCCCTGCAACAAAGAAGTAACCAAGCTAGGGAGGGAAGTGTTAGAATATTCAAGAGTAAATAACATTTTGGGGTGATATTTTCTCTCAATTTTCTTGATAGCACTCATCATTTCCTCACCTTTTTCTGAGGTAGGAACCTCAACTCTCGGTTCTTCTCTTACCTCTCCTTTTTCTGGAGTCGTGGTTCCAACCCTCATTGCCTCTCTTTTTCTAGGGACGTGGCCCCAACTCTCATGCTCTCATTTTTGCTTTCTTCAATTTTTTCTCAATTGAATTCTCTTTTATTTTCCTATTCTCCATTTCTTTTTCTTCCTCGAATTCCTTCTTGAGCTTCATTTGGTCCTTGCATACTTCTTCCGAGCTCAAAGATAGGATCACAACCTTTTTTTCATTCATTTTGAAGCTACACCGGTTCCTCCTCCTATCAAGATTCGCATTTCACTCACATTGCCAAGATTTTCCCAAAATTATGTGAGTATTGTGTATTGGAACTACATCACATATCACTCAGTCACTATAGGTTCCAATGTTGAAAGTAAGAAGAATTTGTTCACTCACTCTCACTTCCCCATCGTCACCCAACCTTTGCAATACATAGGGATTATGATGCTTCTTAACCGGTAACCCCAATTTCTCAACTCTACTAGCACTCACCAAATTAGTGTCAATCTCCCCATCTATCATGAGACTACATGGTTTATCACTCACTAGGCATCTAGTGTAGAAATTATCCTTTCCATGTTCCTCCATCTTATTAGTATGTGCCAAAGATTGTGGTGGCCTAGCATTCATCTCCCTCACTACTTCTTTACTTTCGCTACCATCCCTCCTATGGAATGATGAAGTCTTCATTTGCTCAATATCAACCTTCTCATCTCCACTCCTATCTACCCATTCTCTTCTTCTCCTATTCATACTCCAATCTCCTTCAACTTCTTCACTTTTACCCATTCCATGGAGTGATGAAATTATTTCGATCGATCACAGGGTCGACCGAAATGAGACTTTCGGTCGACCATCACTCAGCCGAACGCGACTGAGGCTGAATCAAAAATTTCTCTGCAGAAGATCGGTTGACCGGAAGAAAGTTCGGTCAACCGAAATTGGCTGAAACTCCAAGGTTCTCATTTTTGCTCCAACTTGATTCTTGGCTTCTTTTCTTAATTTATTCACATTTTTTAGCCTCGAATCTTGAACCTCTTCTACGTCGGATCTTGTCATGAGTCCCACGGGCACGTGCATCGAGGTTTGACTTTCTCGGTTCTCACCACTTCATCTGGTGATCATATTCTGATCTTTAACTTCCAATTGTGTTTGTGAAGATAGAATCCATAACCGGAAGTAAACATTGCTAATAAGCACCCAAGAAGCTTCATTTTTATAGAATCTGCCTTTAATATCTGCTGCAATGGATGGAGCAATGAAAGGGAAAGTAAAGGAACCATGAAATAATATGTTATGCATTTGGAGGCAAAGGTAGCCAATTGCATAAAGGACCCCTCATGCAAAAAAGCACATTGTTAAGAAAGATGAAAGGAATATATGTGGCAAGGCTTCCTACTGCATAAGAGTACTTGAAAATTGACAAGGCATGGACTTGTATTAGCGCTTAAGATGTGAACAAATCCGACACCCCATTTTAGGCCACTAAAAATCGACATGACCCATTATGAATGGGGAGAAAATCATGTTAGACCTTTGTATTAGTCCTTCAAATCTGTAATTAAGCACAGATAATTTATCAAACTTCACTTGTATAACAATGTAATAGTGATTCAGTAAACCAACTCATTAAGTTTAAGAGAATTATAATTTATTTAGTACACACCTTCTTTCTTGAATGAATGACGATCAATAGAGAATGAATGGACCACTTTGTGGAACTAAAATCCATTTCTTTTTCTTGTTTGTCAATCTGGAACGCGCTTTTGCACTCTTATAAATGCCCCCATTGATTCTTGCAATGTAGGCTCATAAGTTCAAATCAAATCAATTAACTGTTGGATGGGATTTTGTGAATAGTGATGCCAAAATAAGTATAATGATGATTTTTAAATTCTTGCCGAATATTGGACAGAGTAACGGCAAAGAAAAACACAAATAAGAAGAAGAAGAAAAGAAGAGATAAAGCCGAGGCAAGAGTTGGACCCTTTGTCCTTAAGTCGAATTTGCCCCGCAACCGTGCCTACGGATTTCGGCAATCGACTCCCAAGATACAACGACTTCACTTGTGTTTGTAGCACTCCAAAACACAAGTACAACAAACCAAATTTAGGCTTATGTACTCCAAGAATGAAATGAAGAAAATCAAGATAACAAATGCAATGATTTGATTTTGGAGAGAGAAGAGGATGAGAGATGTTTTGCATATCAAAATTTGAGGAATAGGACACCAAAAGGGTCCTATATATAGATCATGAAAGGGTGTGGACGAAATGGTTGAGGACCAAACCATGCACCCTTTCCAAACAATGCACCTTTATGAAAAGGTGCCTAGTGGCCGGACAACCGTGCAACCGCACGGTTATAGACCGTGCGGTCGCACGGTTTTGCACAAAAAAACGAAAATAAATTTCACATGTGATCGCACGGTTTCCCAACCATGCGGTCGCACGGTCAAATATTTTGACCTGATTTTCGTCATTTTTCGTAATTTCTCATTCATCCGATATTGGTCTTCGAAATGCCAAATATACCCTTCAATACATGCAGAGAAATCAAACTTCTCTTTCGGGGGCGTTGCTTTGTGCTCCCCGAAGCGGCGAAGTGGCAAACAATTTTGCCTAAACGGATTGAGTCGAGCTTCTGAGTATTTGGCCGAAGTTGACACGAAATCACTTTGATCGATTTTCAATTCTCGATTTATTTTACCAATATCCAACCTTAACTGTGGCGAAGCAGAGAGTTTTTAATGTGATTTTGTTTGTGTTTGTGGGTATAGGATTATGTGCGGCAAGAGCCCTCTTCAATGTGGAGGAGGCTGGTAGTTATTATGGAGGTAATATTGGTGTAATTGGTCATAGTAGTGGGTATAATGGTGGAGGTGGTATTGGAGAACATGGTGGTGGATATGGTGGGGGAGGTGGAGGTGGTAATGGTGGGGGTGGGGGTGGGGGTGGGGTTGGAGGTGATGAGGGAGGTGGTGCTGGGTATGGTGGTGGATAGTTCACTTATATACATTGAACCAACTCGTAAAATGTCTGAGGAAATTAGAGCCAGAAAATGGGGATAGGACGGTGTATATATGTGTGTAATGGAAGGAGAGAGAATGGGAGATGCATGGAAGGAGAGAGAATGAGCAGGTGGTGTTTTTTTGTTTTAATTGACGTGGCATTAATGTTTTGTTTTAGTGGCATTTAACGGGAGAAAATTTAACAGAACTAAACAGAATGACATGCAGTGAAAGTGAATAAAACTTCAGTGGCATTTCGTGTAATTTTTAAACTTCAGTGATACGTTTGAAATTTTGGACAAACTTCGATGGTAATTTATGAAATTAACCCATAAAAATATGAATGTGCAAATTGAATAGAGAACATTCTCATTTCCACCAATGCATACAAAATATTCTCCTTGCGACGTTTTCACAACCACCACCTCCTCCTGCAACTTGCCATTCGAATATTCAGAATGCAAATTGCAAATTAATGCTCACGAGTGGAGCTATTGGATCAAAAGAAAATACATTTTGATTCTTTCTGTTTCACAGAATTCAATGCTGCCTTGTTTATTGTGCCTAAAGAACGGTGATTTTCTAGAAGAGCCCAAAAACGACTTGACAAAAATCACTCGGTGCAGCACCTCGTGTCCTCCATGCTTATGTGTCAATTTCAAGTACACCTCTTCCTTAGTTTCCGTTTACACAGACACCTGTTTTTTGTACTTTGTCTCTATCTAGGCCCGCCCCTAACTATTTTCTTATTTATTCCTTCGCTTTAATAACAAGAACCCATAAAATCTAATCAAGATTTGCACAATTTTTGTTGGCAATGAATTATATATTTAATTTTGTCTTATAATAGAGGGGACCCTTTTGGTTTTAGGTGGTGTTGAAGCTGATTTTATTGATTTCATAGAATTTTTTAATTTTTTTGTTGAGTTTTTAGTGGAAGGGTTGAAAATGAGTGGGAATGAGAGAGAAGAAGAAGAAATTTTGTTTGAGATTTGTGTGGTGGTTCCAAAGAAAAGTGAAAAGCAAGGGGACGACTGCAGTTTTGATTGTGTTGAGGTTCTTGTTGATGAGTTCAAGAAAAGAGGACTAATTGTTGAAAGAGTTATTGGCCTTCAAAATGAATTTATCAAGGTTTGCCCATCTTTTTTTTCCCCTCTATCTTGACTCTTTGATTTGAATTCTTGTGATTTATTGGGAGTTAATTGGATTATTCTGATTTCAAGTTTGAGTAACCTGTTATCTTCTAGTTTATTAAATTTTTCGGTTTATGCTACTGTTAATCTTGTGAGAATAATGATAAGTTATTAGTATCAGGTAATCATATAATATTTTCTTAGGTTAAATAATGTTCATTAAATAGTTCAATTCTGTCTGTTCTGTGGACATTTGCAAATAGAGAAAAGCTTAGGAGCAGTTCTCTTTGTGTTTCGATTTTGGATTTTGGTTGTTTGCTTTGGGATTGCTGAAAATATGTTCTCTACTTCTCTTTGTGATTTTGAAAAACTGTTTTCAAAAATAGAAAACTGAAAAATGCGTTTACTTTGTAATTTTTTGATATATTTATTTTGTAATATTTTATATTTAAATAATGGTTGATTTGTTGAATTATATTAATTTTAATGTTAATAAATCAGTTAGTTCTCTATGTCAATAAATTCATCATTAATATTGTTTCAGCTAAATAAAAATTTAATCCCATACCAACAAAATCTTAACATGGATCTATATATAATGACAAAATAACATAAGAACTTCAAGTGAAGGAAGTGTCTCACATTTACCAAAAAATAATAATAATAATAATAATAATAATAAAAAAAATTACAAAAAAAAAAAAAAATCTTAACATGGATCTATATAATGGCAAAATAACATAAGAACTTCAAGTGAAGGAAGTGTCTAATTTTTTTTTTAAAAAAATAATAAATAAATAATTATTATTATATATATATATATATATATATATAATGGAAAAATAACATAAGAACTTCAAGTGAATGAAATGTCACTTTTACAAAAAAAAAAAAAAATAAATAAAATTTACCAAAAAAAAAAAAAAAATCTTAACATGGATCTCTATATAATAACAAAATAATATAAGAATTTCAAGTGAAGGAAGTGTCTCACTTTTACAAAAAAAAAAAAAAAAAAAAAATCTTAATATAGATCTATATAGTGAGAAAATAATATAAGAAGTTCAAGTGAAGGAAGTGTCTCACATTTAAAAAAAAAAACCAAAATGCGCGTTTTGGTCGTTTTAGACTTTTTAACACAAAATATCCAAAACGCAATAAACTCGTTTTGAGTTTTCTTTGTATTTTTTTTTTTTTTTTTGAAAAACGCATTTCTAAAAATGGGCAAAGTGAACACGTTTTCGATATTTCCAAAAATCGAAAACTCAAAACGGGCTGAAAACAGCAAAGAGAACGGGGCCTTAAATTAAAAAACAATTTCAGTTTTTCTGTTGTTCTCTTATTGATACTTATACAATTTTGCATTTTCAGTTATCAGCACCATTGGAGATTCTGGGAAAGGCTGCGGCCGAGTTGCAATTCAGAAAACGGACTCATATAGGTAGCAGTTCTGCAGTATTCATCAGTCTTTAGCTTATTGTGCTTCCCCAGTAGTCTGTGATCATATTCACCTAGGCTCTGTTCGATAATAGCAATTAAAAATTGGTTTATTTATGTTTTTGAGGTAAAATGTGGTTAAAAAGTGGATTGAAAAATTGTGTTATTTATAAATTGTAATGATTGCGTTAAAGAACAAAGGCTAAATAATTTTGATGACTTGTTTGGTAGGAAGGAAAAAAAAGTTTAAATCTTAATTCGAATTCTGTTTTATACATACGCTGAATATCGTATGCCTATTTCAGGAATGGATTTGCCATTTGAATGGGATGAGGTAGAAGCCTTCGTTAGGCAACCTGATGGATCCTTGTTCACTTGGTGTGAGCGTTTCCGTTGCTACAATTACATAATATACGGGATTGTGAGTTGTATATAGTCTTTGTGCATGGTTTACTATTTTTCTTAACTGTTAACATTATTCATTGATTGGGTTGGGACTTCAAACTATCTAAGGTGAATATACAGCGTGTTTTCTTTCATTTTGTTTGTTTCATTCTAAGTAAGGCGTGGTCAATAGATGGAGTAGCTATTGAAAACATAGAGGCTTTAACAGCTGGATTTTATTGGAAGCTAATTATATTTTTCAGTTTTCCCTCGTGGATCGACCTATAATTAGGTATTCATCTCTTTGTACAACAAAATGATGGAACTTTTTGACATAGGGTATATTTGGCATTCATTTCTATGTACAAGGTCTTCCAGCTTTCTACACTGTATAAAGGTATCTGAGGGGTCATTCTTTCATTGTTAAAAGCCAAGTGTTTGGACAACTTTTTAATGCTCATTTTTTGTCATAGCTCTTGCGTTGAGGGCGAGCAGCTATAAATCCATGTATTCTGTGCGTGCGTTTATGTTTTTTGTTTTGTTAATAATTGGTATCGGAAATGGCAGGATTATAGCTTAATTCCTGAATTTTCTTTTGTTTTTATATTTGTTTAATTGTTACAGGATTCAGATCGTCAATTATGATCTGCTGAATTTTGAGACAGGAAAACCATCTATTCTATTGCGTGACAGATATAAATGTCTTTTGACACAGCTTTGCATATCCATTTGTATGCTTCCAAGCACGTGCATATGTTTTGTTCCAAAATTCGCATTTTGTACCTGATGTTAACGCCAAATATCACAGGTGAACACAGGAACGTCAGTTATAGAATTGGAATATGATCATAGAGAGGTCGACTGGGTGCCAGGGGAGCCTCTACTTCGGAAATTGGAGTCGGACAATATAGTCAAAGAAGTATTTCCATTGCATGGTAATCTTCTTCTTCTTCTTCTTCTTCTTATATATGATAAAGTTATCAGAAGTCCTGGACATGCAAAATAAGATGAATATTTTATAGATGAAAACAGGAGGAAGAAGCTCCTAAGAAGTTGGGCAATGAACTGGTGGGACTTCACAACACAGCCAATTGATGAGATATATTTATATTATGGAGTGAAGGTAAAATGTCAAATGTTGTTGGTGCCTGTATTTTCACTCCATTCATTTTAAGCTGCTCCTTAATATTCATTTTCTTCATAATAAACAACATTCATCTCATTCAGTAACTGTAAACTTGTTGTACCTGTAGATTGCTATCTACTTTGCTTTCCTCGGAAAGTACACGAGGTGGTTGTTGTTTCCAGCTACATTAGGACTTACACTGCAGTTGGTTGATTTTGGGTAGGCCATATTTAACTTCATCTTATTTTGGCATATGTCTAGTAAGATGGATTAGACAATACTGAGCAATTTAAATAAGAAAAAGAAGTCAAAATGTTGCTTATCATACCGACGAGTACAATCTAATACTGATCAATGTCAAATTTGTGATTTTTTCAATTACTCTTATCAAGGGATGCTTTCTTTTGCATTTTTGTTCCCCCAGGTCAATGCAACTTTTGGTTCTCCCTATTTTCTTCATATGTCTGATTTCATGGGCTGTGTTGTTTTTCCAATTTTGGAAACGCAAAAATTCAGCCCTTTTAGCAAGGTATGTGTATTCTGGTTTTCGAACAGCGGTACCAGTTTCCGTCTGATGAGGATACTTTGAATTGCATTTCGTTACAAATCTCTTTTTGCTCTCATGTTTTAATATCCTGTCGTACCATATCTTGATGATGCAGGTGGCAGATAAATCGTTCAGCGGGAGCAGAATCTGATTATAAATCATTCCAAATGGAACAGAGCTCATTAAATTCCCCTACAGAACTCATGAAGAAAAGAGGGATGGATAATAATAATATGAAAGAGAAAGCATTCTTCCAAAGAGAAGAATGGTTTAGATGGTTGATGAGATTCAGAAATGATGCCATTATTATATTGAGTATCATATGTCTCCAGCTCCCTTTTGAATTGGCTTATGCGCATCTCTATGAAGTTATTGGGTCCGACTTCCTGAAGTAAGTAATTGATCTCATTAATTCTGTGATTCTTTCTTAAATAAATTCCCAAACTCCTCGGGAGAAAAGGAAACAAGAAAGTCTTGCGTAAGTAGTAGAATTTAGAATACTTGGGCCTAGAGAATTTTCCTTTCCTACTATCTTTCAAGTTTCAAAATGGCATGACGGAAAAGGATTTATGTAGATGACCCTAGATTTATTGTAAAAAAAGAAAATGCAATTTGGTTGGTGAGAAGAATAATCTAGATATATAAATAAACCATTCACAAAACTTTCCTAACTTGTAGAAGAGAAATTGAGTAGTTAAACCTGCAAGGATGATACATAGGAGCCTTGCAATTACTTCAAACGTGTACACAGTATTGCATTTTATTTATTATTATTTTTTTTTTTTTGGGGGGGGGGGGGGAGTGGGATTTCCATATTGCCTAATTGAGTTTTGTCCTTGCTTTGAATGGTCTGAGTAAGCTGATCAGATTAGTTTCGTCCTTGCTTTATTCCCTTTTTTTTTTTTTCAGAATCATGCCCCTTAATACGATGAAGATTTTTGTCTATCATGCAATGAAACATTGTTAAATGGTACATTACGGTTGTGTTTTATTCTTAATGAATAGAATGTAGTACTCGCGAACGCAAATGCTGACTTCATTTGTTCATATCTAGATGAACATAGCTAAAAGAATCTTGCATTATTTGAGATACATGCAACTTCTTTCTTCCAGTTGTTCTTCACTGGTTGTGCATGTATAACCTTTAACTGGTTCAAGAGAAATTCAAATAAAGTAAGGTTCGAGGAAATAAATAAATTTAATTTGGTCTACATGTGAGGGGGCAGGACTGAAATAGGTAAATAAATAAAAAAATTATTTTCTTGACAATCTATTTGATTAAGCATTTAGATGAGGAAGTCCTGTGTAGATTATGGTTTTTGAAACTGTCTTTGATGTTGTAAACAGCTGATGTCGAATTCAGAAATTAGTTTCAATTCCCTATGCATACAGATGAAGTTTAAATGGTAGATAAGGACATTTGATCCTGTCCACATTTCATTTTTATTATCTACACATCGAGCTTTGTTGAAAATGAATTTTCCGTCATGACATCCTGTCAAATGTATGTTTTTCCAGGTTTTGTCTGACAGCAGTTTACCTCCTTGCGATTCAGTATTTCACCAGAATGGGGGGAAAGATATCAGTGAAACTTGTTAAATGTGAAAATAATGAAAATGTCGAGTACAGAGCTCGCAGTTTGGTTTACAAGGTAGATAAAAGAAATCTATGTCTCCTCGTTGTTTAATGTATTTTATGAATCTTTTAAGACTTACCTTTTCTTTCTCCAGGTGTTTGGTCTTTACTTTATGCAGACATATATTGGAATTTTCTACCATGCTCTATTGCATCGCAACTTGATGACCCTTCGCCAAGTACTAATCCAACGTCTAATTATATATGAGGTGAAAAAAGATAGTGCTATTTTTGCCATTTCTCTATCTGTATCTGACTCCTGTACTTACGTATTCTCATGCTGGAACCGTGCCTAAGGTGCTGGAAAATCTGATGGAGAATTCTATACCATATTTGACATATAGCTTCAAGAAATTCAGAGCTGTCCGGTAAGCTACCTTTTTTTTTTTTTCAATGTTATCATGTGAGTGCAGTTTAAATCACAACAAACTACTTACACTAATTACCTTACCAAAAAAAACTGCTTTCTTGTGAAGGAACAAGCGAATGCGTGAACGAGGATCGTCTACAGGGAAGATACGGTTCTTTCCTAGGGTAGAGAAGGAGTATCTTAAACCTGCTTATGCTGCAAGTATTGGCCATGATCTTGAAGATGGACTCTTTGATGGTAATGAATAACTTTTTACGTATCTTAGGCTTTGTTCGCTTGGAAATTAAAACTCAAATTATAATGGGCACAATTTTCCTAACAACTTTTTAACCGCTAACATTTTCTCTCTCCAATTTTTTAACCACACATCTTACCTAGAAAACTCAAATAAATCAAAATTAGAATTTCAATTCCTTTTAAACTAGCCGCTGAATGGTGCCTTAATAAGACAGTATGGAAGAGAAGTTACTCATCTATTCACTAAGATTGATTCTTTTAATATTTGATTTGGGCCGGTTAGACAACTACTAAGGACGTATGCATGCATGTTGAACAATTGGTCCTTACCGCAGAAGTCATATGGATGTATGTTGAACCATCTCATCCGGAGTCTTGAGCTGTTGGAGAGACGTCACATTTATTTGGTTACATTGTCTGCATGTCATTTATTTGTTTACATTGTCTTCAACATGCACGCACCTCGCATGCACAGTTTTCATAAATAGGTAGAGGCGAAAATTTAACCTAGGTCTTTTCCCCATGACCCACTCTGATATCGTGTTGAATCACCACATCTATACTGTGAAGGACATATATTTACATGTGAATTCAATCTTTAATATTGCAGTTTAATGAGTTGCATGCAGAATCATTGCAGGAATAAAACTTGAAAAGCCTGTTCAATTATAATTCAATTACTACATCCTAGGCTATTTAGTGGCCCTTCCTAGGCTATTTAGTGACAGGGCTTCTATTTATGCTTTTTGTAGAAGAGCTTCCTCTAAAAGCTCTTCCAAGCAGACAAAGAACTCGAGAAATTTATAAATAAAGACTTAAAATGTAGTTTCTTAATCTCAAAAGCAGCTTTTGATTTTTAAAACTCCCTCCATATGTGCGCTCTTAGCCTCTTGGAGAAGTGCATCAGTGAATTAATATATTGCATTTATTCTACTTTATTTTTTACATTTAAGGTGGGAACAAAATAAACATCCTATAGCCTGTTTGGTGTAGGTAGTTTTTGAAATTTTTGGGTTTGGGGAGAATGTGTTGTTGAAAATTGATTGAAAAATGTGAAAAGTTGTGGGTACCATAAAAACGTGTGGTTGAAAATGAAGTTGAATGAAATGTTGAAAAAATGTTATGGGACCAAACAAGCACTTAATCAATTTTATTTCTAGAAATTTAAAAATCTATTACCTGCTGGCAGATTTTCTGGAGTTAGTATTGCAGTTTGGGATGATCATGATGTTTGCTTGTGCATTCCCACTTGCCTTTGCCTTCGCCACATTGGTACGATGGAATTTTTTTGATCTTTCCTTAAGACAGAACGGGGAGATGGGTGATCTTTTTCTTTCTGTAGAAGTATATTAACAGCTTATATTGCATGTTTGCCTGGAGCAGAATAACCTGACAGAGATTAGAACAGATGCGCTAAAGCTGCTAGCCATGATGAGAAGGCCTACGCCTCGTACTGATGCTACCATTGGAGCTTGGCTAAATATATTTCAGGTAGCAACTGTTAAACCACTTCTTCTAAAATTCCAACTTTGCTTGAAGCTGCCGCGTTAAAAGTTTGAATTCTGGAATATGAATTTAACCCTTGGGTAAGTGCAAGTGTACAAGCAGCCTTCCACCCTATACCCTTGGAGACATAACCTGCGATTTACATTCTTCATAAAGACCCACCCAGGGCAGGTGGGGGCCATCAAGGTTGCGACTCAACCTTTTTCAAGCTGTTAAAAGGCGGATAACCTAAAACCTCAAGCAATTAAACAGAAACATATTTATTTATGAATTGAGAACACATGGCCATATCACATTGGATCATTTCATCTACAAGCTTAAGTTGTTAGTTAGGGAACACATTTATTCATTTAGTCTACAAAATAATTTCTCTCGTCTGGACCACAACAGCATTAATCGGTTTTACTTCTTTACTTCTGTACTTCCCTTTTTTTTTTTGTAACTCCAGCCGTATTTTCAATTTCAGTTCCTGATAGTGATGTCAATCTGCACGAATTCCATTCTCCTAGTGTGCTTGTACGATCAGGACGGGAAATGGAAAATGTCACCCGGTCTTGCAGCTATTCTCATAATGGAACACTTGCTTTTGTTCATTAAATTTGGATTCTCTCGCATTGTCCCCGAGGTATGTTATGTTGAAATTCTTTCTATATCATCAAAAAACTGTCGACTCTGCGAACTCTGTGGAGATGAACTGTATTCTTTATTTTTTCAACAAAATAGGAGCCTGCTTGGGTAAGAGCTGCACGAGAGAAAAATGCGACTCAGGCAGCGGAGATGTGTTCTAAGCAACTCTTGAGGAGTATGTCAGGCGATGAAAAGATTCTCAGCCCAATGAAAAAGCATGCATAAGGAGTACAAGAAGGGAAACCTGGACCAGCCAAGTAATTTGGTACTCTTAGATTGTAAAAAATGTGACCTCTGGTTTAATTTTAATGGCATCTTGGTATCGGACATAATCGTATAGAACTCACAAAAATGCCTGCTTACTAATGACAATCTCGAGTTGCCATTTCTTTAGCTGTTGCTAATTTTTATTTATTTTTATTTATTTATTATTTTATTTTTTTTGAGCATGTTATATTGCTATTCTTGGGCTATAATAAAAATATAGTTTGCTTAGAAATGACAATTTCAATTTTCCAATTTATAGAAATATATATTGATGTCCCCAACTTAATTTTAATATGTTTTGGAGTGTAATATTATTTAGCACTGTTGATGCTAATATCGGTTTAGATGATATTCAAATGTTGATTTTGAAAATAAAAATAAAATGTAGTTCTGTTTAATTGGTGCTTAGTACCCGTGTATACGTGGCTGTAAAGTTGTGATCATATCGTCAAATGCTAGAGAGCCGATTGTAATGAGCTCAAAGAACTCCTTTACCAATGTGACATGACAGAATGCTATATCATTAAAAAATGTATTATTGCTGTTTTGTCTTGGATTTCTTCTCCCTCTGCCTCTTCCAGTCTGCAATTTTTAGAGGTAGAAGACCTGTAGGCAGCATTTATTGAGGAGTTTGCTAGATTCAGTGATTGAAGTTCATGTCATGATATTGTTTCCTTACCAGCAATTTGGACTACAATAGGTGCATAGTCATCATCTAAAGAGAGTACCTGTGTAATTAAATCAACTTGAGAGATCACTTTTCCTACAATCTGCAGGTTATCTGTCAGTTGTTTGATGTTGTTGAGGTACTGATCAATGCTCATAGCACCCTTTCTGCTCCAATATTGTAGTTCACTTGTGAGGAAGATAATTCTGGATCTGTTCAGTATACCATAACTTTCTTCAATTGCACTCCACGGTTTGCTTGAACCGGAGGAGCCCATCACTCTCATGGATATTTCAGCAGTCATTGATGAGTACAACCAACTCATTAACAGTTGGTCCCCAACAATCCACTTGTTATACTTGAGATTTTGAGAAATTTTAACAATGGTCTTATCACTTTCATCTGCTTGAGTTTTAGTGATTCGAGTTTCAATAAACTCGGGGACACACCTTTGTCCCTGAGACGAATCCCTCTAGATTATGACCTCAAATAACAGGCATAATCATAATTTTTTCCGGAGGAAGTAATTGTTCTTGTCTAGTTTAATGGTTGGTGTTTGGGTTAGTGTCATTCCAAAGAATCCAAACTGTGATGTTTTGTTGCTTCCGAACAATGGAGGCAACGTTGAACTTGAGACTGGGTAAGGAACTGATGTAGATTGGGAGGCTGATGTGGTGTTAGCCATTGATGTGCTGATACCAAGTTAAAATTTAAAGTTTCTAACAATGAAGAGTGGATTGAGGATTAATTTCAGCTCAATGAGCTCCTCGGTTTCATTACTATATATATAGACTATTTACAGAAAAGAAAATACATTTAGCTAAATATAAATCAACATTTACACTTATGAAAATCTGCTAACAAATTCCTGGAATCTAGGGAACAATCTAGAAATGTTCTCTCACAGCAGCAATGGCATGACTAGAAGAAGATGTGCAATGCCAAGGAAGATGAAACACACTGTTGAATTAGTTGCTATAGGGTAAAAACGTTACCAATGTTCCAAACTCATATTGAGTAAGGCGTGTGTAATGTTATGAATTAATCTAAGTTCACCATTATTTTCACAATGTAGATGACAATTTGATAATGTGGAGGTATTATTGTTGTTGATTTAAAAGATGATGTGACGTGTGAAAAGAGATGATTGCGCCATATAGACAAATTGTGACCCTCATTGTGACCATAATTGTGATTGTAGCAAAACTGGTAATGTTATTACGTTTTTATCCTAATTCTCAAAACTTATTTATAAGATAACCCTGTACTTCTACAAAGTATGAAATGGTCCCTGCAGCATGGCTAAATTGACATGGCTGAATTACTTCCATCATTTAACACACACACACACATATGCATATGCGTGTGTTTGGGAGTGCTTTTAACTAGCATTTTATCAGATAATTTCAGCATTACAATATTATTTCCTTGGTCAAGAACTTCAATGCCTTGGTCAAGAATGTCAAGCTGCTTTTTGTGAAGATTACATTCCTACCCATCCATTATTGAGAGCAATTGGGAAATTCAATACATCAATTGTAGGGCAAAAGTGTAAGTAAAAACTCATCAAATTATTAGGGAAGAACCTGACTTTCGGTCAACCAGCTATGAAGTCCACAGACGTGGGACCCATGTTGGAAGCAAAAAATCAATCCTGGATGAATTTTTAATCTCGCGCGCGCACACATATTAATATCTCAACTTTAATAACCGCTAAGCTTAATCATCGCACCAAACTTGTTAAGTATAGTTAGTATCATAGTTACTTAGAACTTAGAAGGGAAAAGGGAAAAAAGGGTCAATGGACAGAGACTGACATTGATGAAAATCATAGGAGGTTCGTCGAAGAAAATTAATCATTCTAACCAAACAATTTTCAAATCTATTTTGAAGGGCTCCCGGAGCATCAAAAAAGAAGATTCAAGACTTAAACAAGTGATTAGAGTCAAGAAAACAAGTTAAGAATCAAATTGGGAGCAAAAGAATGAAGTTGAAGGTTCAGTCAATTTCGATCGATCAAAAGTATTTCGGTCGATCAAAATTCTACAGCAAATTTTCAAGCACAACCTCAGTCACTTTCGACTGAGCGATCGAAACGAACTAACGAAGTGAATAAGCGACTGATACTATCGTTTCGGTCGACCATGCTATCGAACGAAACACCCTGATTTTTAAAAAAAATGGATTTTTCTTATAATTTTCGAATTTACTTCTTTTGCTCATATTTTGTACAATAAATACACATTTCATTTCAAACCCTAGCAACTTAACTTTGATGATGTTCATGTGAATGCTCTCTTGTGAGGCTTCACTCTTTGGGTTGATGTAAAATACCCTTCTTACTCTTGTTTCTCTTTGAAAATTAATCAATTTTACTTGAGTATATTATATTCTTGTTGGGTTAGATTTAAACTTGGGTAAAGGTGTTCTATCATTTATTTACCATTTTAGCTTTCTTGGGTTGATACAAAATTATTGTGGGAATTTTTGATCAAAACACTAAAGGGGTCGCATCAGACATTTAATCTGTTTTCATGCTTTTTAGCTGTTTACATTCAGAATTAGCCAGCTCCATTAATACAACACTACATCTATTGAAGAATGATAAATGGAATTATTCAATAACAAGATTGGTTGAACACAAAAAGATAAATCTTTTACTGGAAGTAATAATCTCTAGGTCATCTCATCCCTTTTATCCCAGAAAGTGTTTGCCTTGATGCCAAGTTTTTCAATCACTCTTGATAGAAATAACCTCTAATTAGTTTGAGTTACATGAATCAAGCCTTAACAAGCTTAGTTTTACATTTTAGAGCTTTCTAAATTTATATTTTTTGCTCAACGTGGACTTTTGAGTTTAGTTGAAAATTAACTTTTATTCGTTAATAATAAATTTGAGCTCCATCTCAGTCATATTTAATTGCAATCAATGAAAGATTGAGGGGCCGTTCTCTTTGTGTTTCGATTTTAGATTTTGAGTTTTGGATTTTGTTTTGAATTTTGAATTTTGGTTGTTTTTATTGAGATTGCTGAAAACATGTTCTCTTTGTAATTTTGGAAAACTGTTTTCAAAATGGAAAACTGAAAAATGCATTTACTTTGTAATTTTTTGATATATTTATTTTATGATATTTTATATGTAAAAAATGGTTGATTTGTTGAATTACATTAATTTTAATGTTAATAAATCAGTTAGTTCTTTATGTCAATAAATTCATCATTAATATTGTTTCAGCTAAACAAAAATTTAACCCCATACCAATAAAATCTTAACATGGATCTATATATAATGGCAAAATAATATAAGAATTTCAAGTGAAGGAAGCGTCTCACATTTAAAATAATAATAATAAATAATAATAATAATAATAATAATAATAAAAATCTTAACATGGATATATATAATAGCAAAATAATATAAGAATTTCAAATGAAGGAAGTGTCTTATTTTTACAAAAAAAATAAAATAAATAAAAATAAAAAATTTACAAGAAAAAAACTTAACATTGATCTATATATATAATGACAAAATAACATAAAAATTTCAAGTGTAGGAAGTGTCTTACTTTTACAAAAAGTAAAAATAAAAATAATTTACCAAAAAAAAAAAAAAAATCTTAACATGGATCTATATATAATGACAAAATAATATAAGAATTTCAAGTAAATGAAGTGTCTCACATTTAAAAATAATAATAATAATAATAATAAATAAAAAAATTACAAAAAAAAAAAATCTTAACATGGATCTATATATAATGACAAAATAATATAAGAATTTCAAGTGAAGGAAGTATCTCAAAATAAAAAATAAAAAATCCAAAACGCGTGTTTTAGTCGTTTTGGATTTTTTAATACAAAATATCCAAAACGCAATAAAATCGTTTTGAGTTTCCTTTGTATTTTTTTGGTGTTTTGGAAACGCGTTTCTGAAAATTGGCAAAGTGAACGCGTTTTCGATATTTCCAAAAATCGAAAACTCAAAACGGGTTCAAAACAGCAAAGAGAACGGGACTTGAGTTATTGGATATCATTGTGTGGATTAATACGTGTATCAACATGTTGATTTATCAAATAGGATGTAACACGAAACAAGGAATTCAAGCGAAAACTTTAAAAGAAACGCGAAATATGGAACCTACCAGGAATGAGAGATAAACTCAAAGTTTTAGGCCCCGTTCTCTTTGCTGTTTTCAGTCCGTTTTGAGTTTTCGATTTTTGAAAATATCGAAAACGCGTTCACTTTGCCAATTTTCAGAAACGCGTTTTCAAAACACCAAAAAAAATACAAAGGAAATTCAAAACGAGTTTATAGCGTTTTGGATGTTTTGTGTTAAAAAGTCCAAGACGACCAAAACGCGTGTTTTGGATTTTTTTTTTTTTTTTTGGTAAATCTGAGACACTTCTTTCACTTGAAATTCTTATATTATTTTACCATTATATATAGATCCATGTTAAGTTTTTTTTTTTGTAATTTTTTATTTTTTATTATTATTATTTTTAAAATGTGAGACACTTCATTTACTTGAAATTCTTATATTATTTTGTCATTATATATAGATTTATGTTAAGATTTTTTTTTTTTTTTTTTGGTAAAAGTGAGACACTTCCTTCCCTTGAAGTTCTTATATTATTTTGTCATTATATATAGATCCATGTTAAGATTTTTTTTATTATTATTATTTTTTTGTAAATTTTTTTTATTTTATTTTTTGTAAAAGTGAGACACTTCATTCACTTGAAGTTCTTATGTTATTTTGCCATTATATATAGATCATTTTTAAGATTTTTTTTTTTTTTTGTAAATTTTTTTTGTATTTGTTTATTATTATTTTTTTATTTTGTAAAAGTGAGACATTTCCTTCACTTGAAGTCTTATGTTATTTTGCCATTATATAGATCCATATTAAGATTTTTTTTTTTTGTAATTTTTTATTATTATTATTATTATTATTTTGTAAATGTGAGACACTTCATTCATTTGAAGTTCTTAAGTTATTTTGTCATTATATATAAATTCATGTTAAGATTTTTTCTTTTGTAAATTATTATTATTATTATTTTAGTAAATGTGAGACACTTCTTTCGCTTGAAATTCTTATATTATTTTGCCATTATATATAGATCCATGTTAAGATTTTTTTGTTATGAGGCTAAATTTTTGTTTAGCTGAAACAATATTAATGATGAATTTATTGACATAGAGAACTAACTAATTTATTAACATTAAAATTAATGTAATTCAACAAATCAACTGTTTTTGACATATAAAATATTACAAAATAAATATATCAAAAAATTACAAAGTAAACATATTTTTCAGTTTTCTATTTTTGAAAATAGCTTTCCAAAATTATAAAGAGAACATGTTTTCAAAAATTCAAAAACAAACAACAAAAATCCAAAATTCAAAACAAAATTCAAAACTCAAAATTCAAAATCGAAACACAAAGAGAACGGCCCCTTAATTTTAATGAATATCAAACGGAGCTTATATATTTTTATAATTTTTTTTAAAAAAAATTACTTGAGTAAGTTTTACTTTAGTTTTAAGCAAAGACAAAGATGCTTTATCGAACATAATTGCGAAGGGCTCCCAAAGTTCAAAATTGCAACAAAGACAACATAACACTTATCTTCCCAGGTTGTTCGGCCATCACCTGCGAGTGCGAACACTCAATTCTCTCTCCCCCAAACTCTAGCCCATCTCTCTCACTCATCTATACTGATTACTGAGTTTGATATAATTAGTTCACAAAACAACAACCCACGAATGCTGCATTTAAACAAAGAAGATCCCATTAAAATTTTCCCAATTTGAGCAGTATTTTCATGTTTTTGGGCCGAAAATCAAGCACCCAATATGTGTGAAAAACAACCATTAATCAGTTTTATTGTCTAAATATTAACGTTTCTGATTTCTTCACGAATCTTAAATTTGATTCATTGACTATCCCTTCATGAGCATTTATTTATTAGCTACCAACGTAATAAGAAACATAACATCTCTCTTTTTTGTAAAACTCTGATTTTTCTCTCCCATCTGAGATGTCTGATTTTCATTTTTTTTCGTATTTCTTCCGATTGAATCAGATGCGGAATCTTGGGCTTTAACTCATTTTTTTTTTTTATTTAATATAGTTTTGATTTGTTAAAATATTGCGTCAAGATTTCAAGCATGGAGTTACCCTAATTGGTAAGGAGCAGTACTACATTACTTATTTAAAATTTGGTTCTTATTGTTTTTTTATTATTATTATTATTATTTTTTTTTTTTTTACTGGTTTTCTTGATTGCCCATGTGAAAGAAAATCAAGATTTTTTTTACCAGTTAGTGATTTTCTGAATCATAGACCAATGTGGTGATGTGATTCTCAGAAAGCTATTTTGAAGAGTTTGAGACTCCAGAATCTGATATATGCCTGCATTTTGTGGATTCAGGAAAATTCTGAGGGGTTGAATTATTGGGGTTTGAATTAAAGATGCAATCAAGAGTAGGGAGTTTTGGTTCACTGGAGGATGGGAAAGAATCTTATACTAGAACCACAAATCAATCTAGCAGACCTTTGCCACTGAGATTGCTTCAGTTTCTCTTGCTTTTCTTGGGAGTAGGCATTGTGTTTTCATGTCTCAGTTTATATGCGAGTCGGTTTCTCAAGATCCAGAATGTAGTTCCTGTGGTTCAATCAAGAATTCAATCCTGTGTTCAAGATTCTAGTACTTTGGAAAGATGGATTAGGCCTCCATCGAATTTGATTCATACTATGAATGATTCTGAGCTGTTTTGGCGCACTTCGTTTGTACCTAGGATTAAAGAGTACCCCTTTAAGAGAACTCCCAAGATTGCGTTCATGTTCTTGACAAGAGGACCTTTGCCAATGGCGCCTTTGTGGGATAAGTTTTTTAAGGGGAACGAAAAGCTTTATTCGATCTACATTCATTCATTGCCATCCTATCATCCAGATTTCCCGACTTCATCGGCTTTTTATGGCAGACAAATTCCCAGTCAGGTATAGAGATGAACATTTTCCTGCTCTGTTTATTGTTGTTACATGGTTATACTTGAGTTTATTTACTTGTGCTTTGAATTAAATGAAGACTGGACTATGCAAAAAATATATGCAAGTTCTTAAGCAAAAAAAACTCAGCTTAGGTCTCAATAATGTCTCATCTTGGCCTATGTTTTATTATTCATATAATTATATAATTTCTAGACAGTGAAAAAAACAATGGAAGGATAGTATTATAGGTTCATGAGGTGTTTCAGTGCGAAGAACATGCTTTCCTTCTCCAATGTAATTGATCGGCGCAATCATGCTACAGGAACATAAAGTTTTACACATATACATATGACAGCATTCTATTTATTTACGCATCACATCAACTCCAAAATCAACAGCTTACAATTTTTCGGTCAGGTTTTTTTGGTCCAAGTAGCTTTATCCTTGATCGGTGAATTGTTTTGTTGTACAGCTACCCCTTCTCGTGATAGAGACTAAAAAAATTTTCTCTGGAATAAATGCATTGTGACAGCAACAGAAAACAGTAGCTACACTTCATATCTTTACTGGGTGTAAATGACTCTAGCAATCTATTAAATGTTGCTCCAAATGGTAATGAATCTTCATAGGGGGAATTGCACGTGCTAACAAACTAAGTCTTTGTTTGGTAAAAGTTTTCTATTTATAAACAAAGAATATGATGTTTTCTTGGTAAAATATGTGGTTAGAAAGTGATTTGCGGAAATGTGTGTGGCTAAAAAAAGATTTGGGGAAATGTGTTAATAAACTTGTGTATAAAAGTTACCAAACAGAGGCTAAACTCATTGACGCCTGCTTGTTGTCGTCTTTGATAGAGAGACGAAGTTGGATTTTATCCCATCCCATGCATAATTCGTTTAGACATTTTTATGAGCCGGTTACGTCAAGTTTCATGAGGTTTTGTTCATTTCCAAGCTAATAATTTTCTTGTAATTCAAATTATTAGGCCTCTCTAATTGGGGGCATAGAACTAGGATTATTGCATAGCTTTTTTGTTGATTGTATACGAGTTGTAGAGGTTTTTCGTCCTGTATTCTTTCTTTTTATAAAACACACTGCAATTTATTTATTTATTTATTTTTATAGGTTGCAGAGTGGGGAATGATGAGTATGTGTGATGGTGAAAGGCGACTTCTTGCTAACGCATTGCTTGATATTTCCAACGAATGGTTTGTACTTCTATCAGAAGCATGCATTCCTCTTCAAAACTTTAGCATCGTGTATCTGTACATATCAAGATCTCGGTTCAGTTTCGTCGGTGCATTTGACGAGCCTGGCCCATACGGTAGAGGCCGCTACAACGAGAATATGTCACCCGTGGTCAACCTCACGGAGTGGCGTAAAGGGTCCCAATGGTTTGAAGTCAATCGAAAACTGGCTGTCGACATCGTTCAAGATAGCGTTTACTACCCCAAGTTCGAGCAGTTCTGCAGACCCGCGTGCTATGTGGATGAGCACTATTTCCCGACCATGCTCACCATCCAATCTCCTCATCTCTTGGCAAATAGAAGCCTCACCTGGGTCGACTGGTCTAGGGGCGGGGCCCATCCTGCGACGTTCGGGAAAGCTGATTTAAACGAGAATTTTTTCAAGAAAATTTCAGAAGGTAAACCGTGCATTTATAACAATCAGCCGACTTCCCTGTGTTTCCTCTTTGCAAGGAAATTTGCTCCTAATGCTTTGGAATATTTATTAGAGCATTCATCCAAATATTTGGGGTTTTGATAAGAGTTTGAATCATAGATTCACAGTCAAATTCCTATACTATAGCACCTAAACACATGGAAATTAGAAGCCGGATTCAATATTCTTGAAATGTTAGTGGGACAATGCTTCTTGAAAGTTATCTATTGTAATTCCATTGTTTCGTATATCAACTATATGGAACTTGACATTGTTCTCGGACAAAAATGTAAATAACTACTTCATCTTTACTTTTTCATCACTCAATATATGTGCGTTATGTCACAATATTATTTAAAAATATCAATTAAAAATGTCTTCATAGAATTACTCAAAAAAATATGCAAATTCGAAGTTACGCAATCAAGCAAGCTGAAGTTTGTTGTTCGAACAACAAAACTCGATATTTTCCCAAGACCAACATACTCAACGAACATCAACAAATCTCGAGTTTTCTATACAAAAGTCAAGTATCTTGTGCAAATAATGAGTTGGCTCGACTGCAAATCTCGAGTTTGCTCATTGTGGATCAGATCGATTTCGATAGCATTAGGTTGATGGCAGAACCAATCCACCAAATTTACCTTGAAATTACCTGACTCAAACCAAAAAAAAAATCTAGCAATATACGACGTCGTAAATCTAGCATAAATAGATTCGATTCGATCGTTTGGGAAGGTTGTCGTTAAGAAGCCCATGCTTAATGTCAATGATTGTTAAAGCATTTTTTATAATGATCACGCGTTCAAAACATTAACAATAGTCCTGCGTGACAGCATTAAGTGAATAATTATCAATAAATGACTCTTGTTTAGCCCCGTTTGATGTCGGAAAAAAAAATGATTAAAATTTTAAATCAAAATCAACAATTAATTAATATTAAATACCAACAACCTTTTAACCCCTCTAATCTAAAGGCTCCTAATAAGAAAGTTATAGCAGACCGTCGGCCGTCAAGGGCAATTCGTTCTTGGAGTGATGACATTGATTTTTTTATTTTTTTTTTCATATTACCAAATCAAGAAGTATACCAAGATATGTATTATAATAAATTATCAGGTTTACGAGAAATATATTTTAAGATATAATTTGAATTATTTGCTAGATATAACCCTAGAATCCTTAGATCATTAGGATCAAAGATATAATTTCTATTTGAAATGTTAGCATATATATGTCAACAAAGATAATTATTGAAAAAAAATCAGGAAATTGACTAGAATATATTGTGAAGATATGAAAAAACCTATACAATGAGGATGCAACCTTGAGAGAATGAATACTAAGAGAAAATATAAAAATAAAAAGTTTAAAAAATCCAAAAATTTTAGGAAAAAAATATATAAAACCTAAAAGAAGATATAACTCAAATAAAAAAAAAAAAAACCTTATAAGAAATATAAAAGTTAATGTAAATGTTGAAATTGTGGAGAGATGGGTCATATAAGCTCTGATTATAACAAGAAGTATTACAAAAATAATATCTAGAAATAGAAAGTGGATTAAACGAAATATCTGACATTGAAGAATATTATGATCAAGAAGTCTATTAAGTGAAACAAATTCAGAAAACAATAAATCAGAATCAGAATATAAAAATAAAAGAAATAGAAAGCAATAATATAAATATACAAGAATATGAAGGAATAGATGATTATGGATTAAAAGTAATTTTTGATAATAATAATAATAATAATAATAATAATAATAATAATAATAATAATAATAATAATAAGTTCAAGAAAATACAAAAACTATCTTTAAATTTGAAAATAGAAAAATGGGAAATATTGGACAGAATATGGAGAAAAGAAAGGATAGCAATAAATGAATATCATAAAATTGAAAAAACAATAGATGTTAGAACAACTTAAGGAACACATAAATTAATTTTTTTAACAAAAAATATAGTTACAAAATTATTAGCAAAGATCAATAAAAAATAAAGTAAAAAAATTCAATATGTTTATTTAGCAGGTATACCATTAATGTTTAAATCCTTATTTAGGGAAAGAATAAATTCACCTTTGACTGTGAGTTTATATGATGGAAGAATAATAAATTTAAAAGATTGCCATTCAGGAACAATAGAAGGAAATCTAGTATATTAGAAACTAATATTTACACGTTACCTAAAATATTGTGTCCCATTGAAAGATATAAACTTTAATGAAATTTTAGGACTACATTTTTTTTTTTTTTTGAAATGTTAGGACTATATTTCAAGTTACATATAAATGATATAATGCAACCAGAAGATCAAATCATGACTATAGAATATAGAGCGTTATACACATGTACTAATTCAAATTATGGAAATATTTACTCTAAAAAATCATATATTGAAGTTTATAAAGAATGTAAAGATGTTAGTAAGATTGTGGAACTAAATAAACAAATAAATTTAGTCCCAGAAGACTATGAACCTACTATAAAAAAAATAAACCAGAGATAATAGAATTAAGAGAGGAAGAATATCCTGATAATAAAATAATATTCGAAGATGGAAAATTAATTAGAAGATCAATAAGTTTATCTAAACAATTAGGAGAAACTAGTAATACAAGAGAAATAAAACTTCATAGAAATGCTGGAAATATGAAAATAGAAGGTGAATATTTCAATAGAAAAGAACATGTGAAAGGATTAAATATATTAATTGATACAAGAGCTAGTGAATGTCATATAGCTTCAAACAGGAATAAAAGATTAATATCTCATAGAATTGATCCGTATAGATACATAAATTTTGATGAATAATTATATATTACTGAACTTAAAGTTAAAGTACCAATAAAGATAGGATGAATAAATCTCTTAGTATCATGTCATATAGATAACAGTATGGTAAACCCTTATATATTATTAGGAATGAGTTTCCTAAATGGATTAGACGATTATAGTATAAAACTTGAAGGATTATATATAACCTATAATGGTTAAACTTGTTATAAATTATTAGAAATTATTAAGAAATTCCTTTGTAGATCTCTACCTAATTTCTTACCTAACTCCCACCTAATTAATATTGTAAAGAATTATTGTGAATGACTTTATCTTCCTATAAATAGAGGCATTCATTGTTGTATTTCACACACCTAATGGAATGAGAATTCTCCTCTTTATTCTCTCCATCTCTTCATCTCTAATTCTTGTTTAGATTTTGATAGTTTTATAACACGTTATCAGCACGAGTCTCTAGCCAATTGAGTAATACGACGGGAGTATGCTCTACAGTTGCATCTAAATGATGAACTTCTGTATCAGAAACCAGATTATTATTAATCAATGTTTCATATTTCAAATCTAGTGTTTTTGGTATTAGAAAATCATTTATACATCATAGATTAGAAAATCAATTCCAAGTCCATAGAAAAAATTGGAGAAATTGTGTAACCCGAAACTTTCAAAGCAAATTCACGCACCGTAACGGATTGGACTATTATGAATACCTTGACTGAAATATATGATTCACTCACTCATGAAAGGTAATTATTTCATTACGTTGATACCGCCTATATGGTCGGTTTAATTATTTCATTATGTTGATACCGCCTATATGGTCGGTTTAATTATTTCATTATGTTGACATCGCCTATATGGTCGGTTTAATTATTTCATTATGTTGATACCGCCTATATGGTCGGTTTAATTATTTCATTATGTTGACATCGCCTATATGGTCGGTTTAATTATTTTATTATGTTGACACCGCCTATATGGTCGGTTTATCAATTGAATACATATAAACACCTCAATTGTTAGTTAATTCTAACATATTAGAGGATTGTTGTCAACATATATACGTGGTGGTATAACCCCAGTATCATTATTGTTAATATATATATACAATATTATTTTTAATATATACTTGGTGGTATAACCCCAGTATTATTATTGTTAATATATATACAATATTATTGTTAATATATACTTGATGGTATAACCCTAGTATTATTATTGTTAATAAAATATTGTTATTTAATACTTCATTAAATGATACCAGAAGTTATCACTACTAAAGATAGATAATATTTCATCAAATGATACCAGAAGTTATCACTACCAAAAAGTTGGTAAATGTTGATAAAAATATTTTATCCAATGGTACCAGAAGTTACCAATATCTGAATTTGAATGGGTGGATGAAAATTATTCAACAAGAGAATGTTGATGTATGATAAAATAATATCACATGATAGCACGGACATAGCTAATGTGAAAATAATCTCATCAGTATTATGAGATGAATATTAGATGATAAGTGTCTGGAAAAGTTCTTGCACGAGCACTTATGTATTCCAGAAGAAGTACATATTTACTCCAGAAGAAGTAAAAATTATCATCTAAATATACTGAAATGATATTATTATTGCTCCTGAATAAGCATAAAACGAGTCATACATGCAAAACGAAAAAGGGGAAAAACATTTATAATCCTCAAAAATTAGAGATGTGTTTCGGGAGTAGCCGTATCCTACCACCTCTGACCTTTTGAGGAAATAAAGAAAAAAGTGTGTTTCAAGAGTAAGAAATACTCCATACTCTACCACCTTAAATCTTTGAGGTACACAAGATTAAAACATTGATAAAATCCTAGAAATTTATGGTGTGTCTCAAGAGTGAGAATACTCCGTACTCTACCACCACCTATTCTAGAGTTCACAAAGATAAATTTACATTAACCGGACTCCATTTTCGCTTGATTCCCCTTCCTTGCGACCAATCTATCTTTACTCCTGCTGGATCTTGTATTGGAATATATGATTGCAATTTATCCAGCAGTTCCTCGATAGTAGGAGCAGAAATAAGGATTCTCCTAGAAAATGGAGATATGAATCCCTGTTCCACAGCATAATCAAGAAATGTTAGCAAACCATCAAAGAAATTGTTTACATTTAAAAGCCCTATAGGCTTAGTATGGAGATCTAGTTGAGCCCATGAAGTAATATTAAAGATTTCTTCTAAAGTACCAAAACCTCCAGGTAGGGCTATGAAGGCATCAGAACCATATAACATGCAAGTTATGCGTTCATGGATAGATAAGGTTTGTACTTCATGCCCTCGTGTTTTGCCTGCAATATCAGCTAAAGGAGTAGGTATAACACCTATCACTCTTGCTTTCTCTACTAGAGCGGATTGTGAAACACAACCCATCAATCCACTGCTACCTCCTCCATACACGAGAGTGATACCTTTCTCTCCCAATTTCTTTCCTAAATCCACGGCTGCTTCTAGATACCCAAAACCTTTTCCCACTTTTGATCCACAAAATACACAGATAGTTTTGATCTGTCGAAATTTTGGTCCTTCCATTTTTGAAAGTAAAGAAGGAAAAACTTATGGGAAAATGTTATTTTGGGATGCATGAACTATGAAAAATGTTTGGCTATTTAAAACCGAAAAGCTTCACTATTTACTGGTCGTTTTTCGAAAAAGTGAAGATTTACTTTTGACAAAATCATCCTACTCACCTTTCGGCGATTTAATATTTTTAACCAGCCTTTATCAAAACTCGTGAAAAGAAACAGAAAAATATTTTATATGTGCATATATATCAAATGATTTACCTTGTATTAATGCTGCATAGCCAAAGCATCATTGTTTATAACAGCCTGGCAAACAGGATCTTTTGCTATTATATTTTTGAGACTATATCTCTCTTTATCGCTGATGAATTTAGCCCATAAAGATAGTAGCTCACGCTGCACATACCCACTAGGGTGCGTCTCAAGAGTCAATCGAATATCATCCAATGACTCCTTACTCAGTCCACCCTTAATGAAGTCTATCTTATCATCTCGATTTATGGATGAATATCCTATTGATTTACAACGGGTATCACATGTCCATCGAGCACATTTGTAGCAACTATTTAATCTTTTTGCTCTTCGCTTCTTTGCAAAAGTACTCTTACCTAAGCCAGGCTTGTGCTTAGAAAATGAATCTGGTAATTCACCAGCTAATCGAACTTTTGCTTCGATCAACCAGCGAACATCTTCTGGCATGCCATGATCCATCAGCAACCTCAATCTTTCGAGCCTAATTCGATAAATTTTTCTCAAATCATTTACTGGAAGATTGGAATAATATTTGCGAATATTTGAAAGTATGATATCCATTTTTGATGGATCTAGCCTTCTTCCCAAGTCATCTATTTAAAAGCATTATTCAACGCGTAAAAGAGCGGTGGCTCCGCGTGTCAGTGATATGGATTCCATCAAGAAATAATGGAATAAATTATTGAAAAGGTGAGATAATGTGTCATTACCTTTTTCGATATAAGGGAAGATTTGGCGACAAGATTGAGATTATGAGATATTTCCTTGGATATTGTACCTGATTTTTCGGTATACTAAAAGTAATAAAGGTATACTGATTTAAACTGTACAGAAATACGTACTGATGAAATAAATGTTGTATTGAACCAGAAGTTCATACATATGTATAAGTGAAATATCTTGCTGAACCAGAAGTTCATACGTACAAGTGAATTACGTATATAGTATGAACCAGAAGCTCATAAATAAAATATACATTGTATTGAACCAGAAGTTCATACGTACAAGTGAAATATGTATATAGTATGAACCAGAAGCTCATAAATGAAATATACATTGTATTGAACCAGAAGTTTAGCAATATTGTATTGAATCAAATATTGATACATCAAAATGAAATAAAACCGTATTGAACCAGAAGTTCTATAATAAACGGGATTAGCTCGAGAAGCTTTATGATTTGTAAAAGTGTGATATGTATACAATCCACCAAAGCGCACTGAGATATATGGTTGAAATTACATCCTTAAAAGGGACGACATGTGCGGCATTTTAGCCAATTGATATAATATAATATTTGGGGAAAACACGCCTGAAGCGTAATTATGCCTGAAGCATAATGACTATCGATTCCAAAAAAAATAAATATCTCTTGAATGATTGAGATGATCCCTTTGAAACTAAATACTCATGGTGAGTAAAAGGGACATAATTAAATGTAAGAGACTCAGGTATCTGATGATAGAACATATAAAGAGATCTCTCTATGTTATATTGAGATGGAATCGATAAATAAGTCGACTGCATACCCTCTTATGAAATAAGATTGATGAAATTATAATTCTTTGGCCAAGTATGAAACCCTAATGTAGGAATTATTGTTCAAGGACCTGAAGTCCAAATGCTTAAATGTGTAAAGCCAGTAATTATATGTACAAATGAAAAATATTTCACAGTCGTAAAAGACGACTAGTTGCGCGCGAAATTTTTCATAGAACTGGCATGACATATGGTGGATAGACTATAGTCTAAATCACTAGCTTGAGCTCTTTGATATACCAATGAGTGAGATCAAAATGTATGATTCTCATCTCGGTACTTTGAGAGTATTCTTTGATGTACCAGTTGATCGGGGTACGTTGGGATTTCAAGTAAAATGATTGTAGATTATATGTCGAAATTGATATCTATTTCAATGATTGATTATGCTCCTGCAAATTAGAAATTGCAGTTTATAAAGTGCAAGAACATACATGTATAAATCATTGAAATATTCAATATGCCCAGATTAGTATCACTATAGAATGATACAAATGACTCCATGATATAATATGTTGAAAGTAAAATTGGAGTGTAACATTTATGACATCTGGGAAATTGATTATTCACTAGAAGTGAATATGAAAATGAATATATTTAATTATTCACCAGAAGTGAATTCTAGATTTTATTATTCACCAGAAGTGAATTCTAGATTTGATTATTCATCAAAAGTGAATTCTAAATTTGATTATTCACCAGAAGTGAAAAATGCAATATTTGATTATTCACCGAAGTGAAAGATGCAATATTTGATTATTCACCAGAAGTGAAAGATGCAATCAATAAATTAGTACAACATTGCTTAATATAGCATGTTATGACATCATGAGCTATGAACGATTTATATAAAGCTCATCATAAATTATACGATGAAAAGATTCGTGATTGCATCAATATACTTGTGATATTCCATGAAAAGGAATAAATACGGGTTGCACTCTTTTTCCCTTAGCTGAGGTTTTGTCCCACAGGGTTTTCCTAGCAAGGTTTTTAATGAGGCAACAGTTGAGGCGTATTGATGAAAATTAATGAGAATACTGCACTCTTTTTCCCTTTGCTGAGGTTTTGTCCCACAGGGTTTTCCTAGCAAGGTTTTTGAGGCATCATCATAGCTATCAACAAGCTATAATTCAGCAACACATTGTTATACTGGAATGATATCAACAAATGAAGAAAATCATACACATCTTATGAAGAATGTTATGATATCGGCTACACACAGGAAGATTTTCATATATATTCCAGAAGAAAGATGATATCATTATTCAAAAGGTTCATGAATACTTGATTGCACACTTCAGGGGGAGAATCATGCTGTCATGCTGTACTCTTTTTCCTTCGTCCAGGTTTTGTCCCACAGGGTTTTCCTGACAAGGTTTTAACGAGGCAGCGGCTGTACTCTTTTTCCTTCGTTCAGATTTTGTCCCATTGGGTTTTACTGACAAGGTTTTAACGAGGCAGCACTAAAGCACTAAAACACTGAAGCAGCGAAGCACTTCAGATTTCAGTACATGATTTGTACTACTTATCATTGATGTCATTTTGGATATTAGACTCAATGATTAATGATGGCCAACATCAGGGGGAGCAGCTGTACTCTTTTTTCCTTTGCTCAAGTTTTATCCCACTGGGTTTTCTTAGCAAGGTTTTAACGAGGAAGACAATTGAGCAATAAGTCATTCAAGGGGGAGTGTTATAAATTATTAGAAATTATTAAGAAATTCCTTTGTAGATCTCTACCTAATTTCTTACCTAACTCCCACCTAATTAATATTGTAAAGAATTATTGTGAATGACTTTATCTTCCTATAAATAGAGGCATTCATTGTTGTATTTCACACACCTAATGGAATGAGAATTCTCCTCTTTATTCTCTCCATCTCTTCATCTCTAATTCTTGTTTAGATTTTGATAGTTTTATAACAAAACTATATTATGTAGAAAAACTAAATAAATGAATAACCAAATAAGTTTTTCATTAGTTGTTTATATACAAGTTATCATTGTTGAAACAATTAAAACAACTTGTGCATTAATTGACACAGGAAGTGATATAACAATATTTAAAAGTTTCTTAATAAAATTTACACAATGTGGCCATTTCCATAAAGACTAAATATATTGCCACCACATCTTCTTATATGTGCACCACATTTTAATTGCAAGAAATGTTCATAACCTTTAATCAATATTACAATTATGTCCCCCAACTTTTTTCATTGTTTTCTTATTTTAATTATTTCATTAATTAATATATCTTGTCTTTTCTATTGATTTCAGTCAAGAAATTTATTAAGAGAGATTAGAAAGATTTATTTACCATTTGTAAACTTAATAAGTGAAAAAATCAAAATTTGAATTGAATACTTGTTCATTGTTTTAAAGCACGATAATAATAAAAGATTGGGCGAAAAACCATCATGAAGAACAAAATTTGATAATTGTTGAAAATTTAATGATAGAACTTGATGAAAAAAATAAGGGTAATTGGCGCATTTAGTCCCTACCTTTCACATACGTTGTGGAATGCGTCCCTACCTTTGTTTTTTTGGCAAATGCACCCTTATCTATTCACTTTCTTGCCAAAATCACCCTTACCGTCAACCTCTGTCAATTTCAGCCGTTACCCTATTGAATTTAGACCCACTTTGATTTAGAGTAGAGGGTAATTTCGGAATTAAATAAAAATCAACCTTACATTTCAACCAAAAAAAAAAAAAAAAAGCAACAGCTAAGAGTTTAAATCAGAATTACCTTTTTCGAAGCACACAAAATTCTCAAACACTGAAGATCGGATATTTCACTTCTCACATTCCGACCAATCTTCGAAGCATTACCGGCCAGAAAATCCTTTCTCTTCGACGATTTAACAGTAATAGCCTTCGATTTCAAGTGTTCTACACGTCCATTGCATGGGTAAGTAAGATAGCTTCGTGATTGTGGGTTTTTTCACGTATTATGCACAGATGATTGTTCATCGAAAATGGGTATTTTGTGAAAATGCAAGTATTGATTCTCACAGCTCATGATTCCTCCAAGATTCAAAGGGTTTCACGAACAACCTCTTGTTTATGGTACTCCCCATTTCATATATTTTGTTGATCTTTGAAGAAATGTGGAGAAACGGGACATAATAGAAGATCGTGTAAAGGAGCACCACCAACTCCAACAACTAGATCATGAGTTATCAATGTTCATAATATTTTTGGACATGCCATTCAAAACAGCTGAAGTATTTTCTTTTTGTAATTTTCTGAAGTTCTCTTTTGCTTATATGGTGATGTAATTCATTTTTGCAAACTTGTAATGGCGATTTACTACATCAGTTGCTTTCTTTACAGCTTTGTATTGTTGAATTGGATGTGGTTTTTTGTTTAAACATTGAATTTGCTGTTGTGTATACACATGTGGAATTATTCTAAGCAGGAAACTGATGGTTTTTCCCAATTGAAGGAGGATATTTTGGGCAAAAATTGTAAAAGACAGGGATGATTTCGGAAAAATAAATAAATGGTAGGGATGCATTTTGCACTGATTAATGAAAGTCAAGGATGTGTATTGCAATAACAGTTAGAAGGTAGGGATGTGTATCGCAAAGATCGTGAAAGGTAGGGATGATTTTCACAAACTAAATTTTTGAGGCAAGAAAGCTTATCATCTTCTTCATGAAGTCATTGGACACTGCTTCATATTCATTACTGACAAAATACTGAAATTAAAGCAAATCTTACATGAAATCATATCTCATGAACACTATCTATATACTCAAGCTGTCTACAAAATTCCAATTTCCAACATACCCACAATAAAAAGAAAAATTCCAATTTTTTGCTCTTGTTATCTGCACCTCCACATAAAATTTAAAAATTTAAAACTCTCTATCTTCACTTTCATTCTTATAAGTAGGCAATATTATCTCAGTGATTTCAACTTGGATGGAAGAAATGGGATTGACGCCAAAATTGGTTAACGGTATTAGTTCTGTCTTCATCGTGTTTTTTTTTTTTTGGTTGAAATGTAAGGTAGATTTTTATTCAATTCCGAAATTGCCCTCAACACTAAACCAAAGTAGGTCTAAAATCAATGGGGTAACAGCTAAAATTGACAGAAACTGACGGTAAGGGTGATTTTGGCAAGAAAGTGAGAAGGTAAGGGTGTCTTGATTTTGGCTATTTCAATAAAACCCCCGTAACAATACGGTGCCAATGATTTTAGGGAAAATTACATGGAGATTTGTATTTCAAAGATGTAATTCAAAAATCTTGTGAGGTAATTTTTTTTCTAAATTTCAGGTGCTAATTCATTTAATTAATTAATTAAACATAATTAAATTAATAAATAATAATTACAGTTAAAACCCCCAACCCTAACCCAAACAAACAAACAAACCAACCTACTCACGCTCTCTCTTTACCGTCTGAAGTCGCGTTCTCTAAATCCCATCTTTCTCAAAATTTGGATCTGACTCCATCAGCGGAAACCTGACCTGCGGCAGCAGCAAGCGTCTACTTCCACCGGCGCGCGACTTCTGCTATGCGCCGGCAGTAGGAATTGCTGTGCACTGTGCACGACTCCACACATGCTGTGCACCAGTGCTACAGGCGCCTACTGTCATCACGTGCGGCTCCTGCTGTGTGTTGCAGCAAGACCTGTAGCGCACCGCGAGCTGCGCCGTGTATGCTGTGAACCGATGAAGCAGGAGTCACGGTGCGCGGCACCTGCTGTGCACCGCGACTCCTGCTGCCACCGAGTGCGCGCCTGCAACGGCCCTGGCTGCTGGACTTGTATGTGGTGGGTGGATGTATTGATTATGGCGGAGGTTGCTCTATTTACAGCGGTGGTTTTTTATGTGGTGGTTGTGGTTGTCATTGTAGTTTGGTGGTGGTGGTGGTCACTGGCGGCGGCAGTGGGGGAACGGTGGTAGTAGTGCAAACTGATTATATCAAAATGTGGAGGTTGGGGTTGGGGACTGGCGTGTGGGGTGGACTGTGGAGTGGTGGGATAAGTTCAATAATGTTTATGACTAATTATTAGGTAAATGCGATCAAAACATGGGCTATTGGTGAGGAGGTGATGGTTCAGTGGTGGCGACGGTAGTGTTTTGGGTTCTGTAACTTCTTAATACCGACGGCGGCGACAGTGACGAGTAATATGAATCGGGTACTTCCTTCTGGCATCGGCATGGAGGGGTGGCGGCAGTGATTGGCAACATGGATTGGGTGCTTCTTCTAACATCAACGTCGAGGGTTTGGGGTGGGGAAGAAGAAAGGGGTGGGGGTGGGACGTAGGTTGGGGGTGTGTGGGGGATGGGGTGGGTTGGGGTGACATATTATGATCGAAAATTTTAACTAATTATTAAGTAATTGTAACCAAAATATTAACTAAATGTGACTTTGTGTGACCAATAAATAAATAAATAATGTATGATCAATTATGAATGATTGTGACTAATTATTAGTTAGATGTGATAAAAAATATTGATTAATCGTGACTAATAAACGAGTAAGTTATAACCAAAATATAAATAACACTAGACTAGTTATATATGATTGTGACCAATTATATTAGAGATTGTGACTGATTGTGACTTTATGTGACCATTGGATTAGAATGTTACGTGTCCTACAATTGTGTCAAATATGATTAAGTTGTGACTTGGTATTAGTGAACTATGACTTTATGTGATCGGATTGTTATCTCATGTGACCAAACTATGACATCGTGTGATCGAACTGTGACCTTGTGTGACCGAACTGAGACTTTGTGTGATCGAATTGTGACCTTGTGTGTTCAAATCGTGACTTTATGTGATCAAATACGGGATGTGACCAATTATTAGGTAAATGTGACCAAAATATTTACTAATTGTGACTTGTGAGAAATGGGGGATGTGACCAAGAAAACTGAGAATACGGAATGTGATCAAATTTTAGGTAATTGTGACAAAAATATTAAGTAATTGTGTCAAATATGACTATTTGTGACAGAACTATGACTTTGTGAAAACGAACTGTGACTTTATGTGATCGAACTGTGACCTTGTATGATCTAACCGTGACTTCGTTTAACCTAGCTGTGACCTCCTGTGACCTTGTGTGACCAACTGTGACTTTGGAGGGGTGGAGTTTTACAACTAAATTTGTAATTGTAACTCTATGTGACCTAACTGTGATCTCGTGTGACCTTGCGTGACCGACTGTGACTTTAGGGGTGGGGTTGGATGGGGTGGGTGGGGTAGAGGTCGGGTGGAGGCTGGAAAAAGTAAAAGAAATCATTTTTTGGGTTGGTGGTGGGGTTTGGGTGGGTAGGGTAGAGGTCGGGGCGGGGGTTGAAAAAAGTAGAAGAAAAAAATCATTTTTTGGAGTGACTGGGGGTAGGATAGGGTGGGGGTGGGGTCGAGGTCGAGGTCGGGATGAGGAAAAGTAGAAGAAAAAAATCATTTTTTGAAGTGAGGTGGGGTCGAGGTTGGGTTGGGGGTTGGAAAAAGTAGAAGAAAAAAATTAATTTTTTGATGGGTGGGGTGGGGTGAAGTGTGAAAAAATAGAAGAAAAATCATTTTGGATGAGGTAGGATGGGTGGCAAGGTGCGGTGGGATGAGACAATTGGGGTGAAGTGTGAAAAAATAAAAGAAAAAACATTTTTGAGTGGGGTAGGGTGGCGTGGCGTTGGGTGTGAAAAAATAGAAGAAAAATCATTTTTTGATGGGAGTAGTTTGGGTGGCTTGTTGCGAGGATGTTGAGGGTGAAGTGTGAAAAAATAGAAGAAAAATCATTTTTGAGGTAGGGTGGGATATGAAAATATAGAAGAAAAATCTTTAGGTAGGGTGGGTAGGGCAGGATGGGGTCCGGGTCTGTGGCTTGATGAGATCAATTTGTTACTTTGCGGTGAAGTGGGGGTTTGGATCCAGTGAGTGAGTGAGTGCGGTGGGATGAAAAAACATCGAGAGGAAAAAAAAACTTTTTGGAGTAGGATACGGTTGGGTAGGGTGGTGTGGGGGTGAGATGGGTATGGGCGGGGGCGGGGGACCTAAGGGTGAGGGAGGTTGTATTTGTATTTTTAATTATTAAGAACCTGATTTTTAAAAAAAATATTAAATTTGTTAGTTTAAGAAAGTGAAACTCAAAGTGTTGAAGTTATATACTTTTTCCTTAATTTTTTTAGGGTACTTTTAGTAATTTTCTTATATAAAAAATTCTTACCCTCTGCATTGATGGGCCTCTAATACAGGCCTACTGTAAAAATAGCACCACCTCCAAAGTATAACCCAGGCCTGTTTAAGTCTCCATTTATAGAGGTACAAGAGGCAAAAGTTTTCTTCCTCTCTGGCTTGACGCAAAAAATTGTCGGAGAGACAAAAAGGGAGACGTATTCATCTTCCCCTTGGCACCAATTTATATCGTGTTGCGGTGATTTCTACTCAACTTCTTCATCAACAATTGGAAGGTGAATCGAATTTTATTAGTTAGTGTAGAAAGGGGCTTTGTATTTTGAAATGGCACTCGATTTGATTGTTTTGAATGATAATTTCTTGACTCCTTATAATTTATTTATTTGTCCAAGATTGTTGGTAATCTCTCTCAAGCCACATTGATTTTGTTGACAACATTTTCTTCAATTTTTGATGTTTATGATTTTCTCCTTGCCTTAAAAATGCGCCCCCCCCCCCCCCCTCCTCCTCCTCAACTTTATAGGTGAAATACCCAGGACCAAAATCCTGCTGTGTAGTTGCCCCCACTACTCCGCTCCTGGGTATATGCTTTCACTGTCTCATGATTTTTTCATTCTCATTAGTCAATTTTACACTCTAATCTATTATTGAAATCTATATAAGAATAATTTTTTTTGCCTATTGCATAAGTACACGATTGTTTAATTGTTACTTTTTAGAATCTCGACTGATATTGTATAAAGATTGACAAAAATTTACTACCTACTAGAAATTATGGTAATCTCAAGAATTCTACCTTGCTCTATGTTCTTGTATTAATTTAAATGTTTTTGGTAAATAGGTTTGAATGAATGATGTTTTGGAAGAGAATTTTATTGAAAAATCTTGTCAAAAGGGCCGGGAAATCAAATTTTAGGGGCAAGAAAGATGATGAGCAAAATTTTATGGCGGAGTCATTAGTGACTGGTCGCACGGTTGAAGGATCCCCAAGGATGCCAAAAAGGAAACTCGAATATGCTGAGTCAAATACATATAAAGTTAAGAAGCAGAAGATGAGAGAAAATAGTGAAATCAATGAAGGAAGTGATGCTGTTGATCGAATTTCTGATTTGCCTGATCACATTGTCCATCATATTTTTGCATTCCTACATTGTCCGAAAGAAGTGGCACGGACTAGAATTTTGTCAAAGAGGTGGAAGGGCATCTTTGGTTCCTACCTAACGTTTGATTTTGATGAGAGGTACTTTCGAGTATTCCTGGGACGAGGTAAGCATAATCGCATTAAAGCGCGAGAAGTGCAGAAGAGGAATTTCAAGAATTGCATTGAGAAGTCACTGGCTACACGACTTGAGTCCAAGACTCGTATACACAAGTTCAGGTTGTATGTGAATAATTTCAATGATAAGTTATCCTCTTGTATGGATCGATGGTTAAGTGCTGCCGTGAACAAAAATGTCAAGGAGCTTGAAATTCATGTGAACGTAAAGAGAAAAAAATATCTGCTGCCAGATGTTGTTCTTATGTCTGAAACAATTACTTCCTTGAAGTTGTTTGGGTGTGTATCATTGTTTGGTTTCACAGATGCTAAGTTCTGTAATCTGAGAGAGCTGTCCATGAAAAAAACTCTTGTAAGTGAAGCTATGATCCTGAAAGTTGAACATAGCTGCCCCTTGATTGAGGATTTGAGGCTGGTACACTGCCTGGGACCTGTATGCTTGCATATTTCAGCACTTGTTAAACTCAAAAGGGTGGAGGTACATGAGTGTGATATGCTCAGTTCTGTTGAAATTGAGGCGTCCAACCTTGAAACCTTCTGGTATCATGGTCAGAATGATCAGCCATGCGAATTCAACTTGACGGGTTGTCAAAATCTGAAACATTTGAATTTGAACGCTGGTGAAATGACAGACGAGATGTTTCAGAATTGCATTTCCAAGTTTCCATTGCTTGAAAAATTGGTCCTTAAAGAATGTAATAGCTTGGACAAAATCACAATTATAAGTGGACAACTAAAAAGTCTTGCCTTGAATCAATGTATGATGTTGCAGGAAGTCAACATTAACACCCCAAGTCTACTTTCATTTGAGTATAGTGGCCATAAGATGTCTTTTCCTTCAGTAAATATTTTAGGGCTGCGCGAAGCAAAGTTTCACTTTTATCCCTCAAGCAAAGCTTCTTATATTTCTGAGTTGCAAAAATTCTTTAGGAACTTTGACCAGTTTAAGGATTTTAAACTGATCATTCACTCTAAGCAGGTATGGATTTTACTCTTATATACAGCTGCTAAAGTTCTCTCCCCCTGTATAACTTTCTTATGAACCCGTTTCTTGTCTGTTTTTCACTTTCTCAAATATTGTTTCTAGAATATGACAATTTTCGAAGACCCCAGAGAAGTCCGGCTTGTTCAATATATTGACAAGAAGTTGGAATTAACCACATCAAAAAACAGGGTTTTGAGAAGTGTTGATAGTTGGTTACAAGCGCACAATCGGAAGAGGCTTACCATGTTATCTCCCAGCAGTGAATTTTCGAAGGTAAGGTGGATTCTACCAAGTCTTTAGTTATATGTTGTAATTCAATGTGGAACAAATTGAAGACCATTTACCTCGTAAATTAGTTTACTTTCATCATTCGTGGACAAGGAGTTCGGCACGGACATTAATATTTTGATATATAATGCTTTATCTAGTCTTTGTTTCTTTGGTAAACCGACGAGCTCAGTTTCTGTGCAATTTTTTGGACTCAAACAAACTCAAAAGATTTTGCATCATTTATTGTTGTGTAGTCAATTGTTAGTTATTTTGGAAGTTATATGATCATTGTACTGTTTTTTTGTTCACAGTGTATACATACAATGATAATGAACCGAGAGGATGATCCATACTGCTGCAGATACTACTCAAGAAAATGCTGGCGACATTACCTAGCAAGTGTTAAAATACCAGAGACCTTGAACAATTCAGACAAGACAACTTATGACTTCAAATGGAGATCAACACCAGTACCTGATTAGCTTGAGGCTAACTTTACTTTTGCAAGCGGAGTTCAGTGGAATTTACTTGAATATTGTAGTTAAACGACTTAAATCATTTGTAGCATGGTCCACTGCTTTAAGCGTGGTTCTCTGAACAGTAGAACTAGATGAAACTAACAACCTTAAACATTGAGGCTAGTGGTACCTGTGCTTCGTGTATTTCACTTTTGAATAGTCAACCGTTTGCATATGTTAAACAATCTTTTTGTGCAAGAATGTGCAACAAACTATGCTTTATTCTCAATGAATTTGGCCTTAGCTAGATGAATCTCTATTTGCCATTATACTCTGTTCATTGCTAGATCAAATGGGAGATTTAAAGCAACCAAGAGCCCGTTTGGTTATGTCTTTTTTCAAATTTTCGATAAATTTTGGATTTTTGAGAGATTTTATAGTTGAAAAGTGTGAAAAGAGGTTGGTTTCATAAAAATGTGTAGTTGAAAATGAATATGAAGAAAATTTGAAAAAATACCTGGGACCAACATGCTCTAAATCTTTATCAATCACAGCATCCATACACTACAACTTTTGGAAGGGAGCAAGTTGGTCCTCATATGTCGAGCTTTATGAAGCTAGGTTATATTTCCTATATTGCAGTGCCCAGAGGGCCGGGCTTGATTTAATTGAGATTTTGAAGGCTCCAAATCAAAGGTTGATGATAAACTTGTTCATTTTTAAAAGTTTATGGTTAACTAAAGTTGGGAACCGGTAATTCAATTTTCTCGAAACTTACTACAACCTTAATTAGTTCATGGATTCCAGATCAGGCTACAATTTCATGAAGAGTTCTTGACAACAGTGAGTGGATGGATGCTACTCACTGGTGGTTCATGGTGGCAGCCCTGCGATCCAATTACTCACGTTTAAGAGCTCTATTGAACGGCTGTGTCTGACTCGTGTCAGATCTGATACTCCCCAACACTCTAATATGATAATTCTTCTTTCTTTATAAGAAAAATTATATATTTTTAATTCAAAATTATTATTATTAAATAACAAATAAGTACTCATAGTTCAAGGATTTCAATAAGAAAAATTAATAATAGGTATAAAACTAAATTTATACTATATGAATGAAGAGTTCTAAAGATTTTAATTAATGTATTGACAACATGTCGTGTCGGTATTCTTTTAAAAAAATTACGTGTCGATGTATCTGACAAGTATCAGGTCGAATACACGTTCCGTGTCGGTGCATCATAGTTTAAGAGCAGTCCAAGAACTTCGGGGCCATTTGGAGTGGAAGAAGGAACACTATTCTCCTTCCAATGGAAGGTGGCCAAATTGTGGACTTCACTGGGGTTTCATTCATTTCGACCACCCAAAACAACCAAAGTGATGCAAAATGTTCAACAATGGTTCAGAAACTGACTGGTTCTTTATCTTTGGCTGTCCCTAAAGACAGTGATGAAACTCGAGTTTAAGTCATGAAATGAAATACGACAATGTAGAATGGGTGTTACGAAGAATACTCATGTTGAGGATTGCGTAGGGATTATTTTTCTCGTCTTAATTTGCATTTCCATTTGTTGGAATTTTCCGGCCAATCAAATGAATGAGTTATACGATTGTAAATTCCAGAAATAAGAGGACACAATGCAAGTTTACTTTAACAATCATGGTGAAGCTCATCTTAGGTTTGCATTGGTGATGATTGATGAACTTCAATAGAGTAGGATATCATTATTCTTTGATAAATCCTCGGCGTGGACCGTTTTATGTTTTAGAACCCTATAAATAAAGGGTTAAATCTTTATCTTTTTATATTTTTCAATTAATATTTTTAATAAATTTGGATAAAAGCTGATAATATGTTTTATTGAATAGTTATGAGTCCTAAAAATGTGTTATTAAATTTAATTGTTGATTTAAACTTAATATTAAAATTAAATTTTAATCAGAATGAAATAAGGACTAAATATTATTAGATATATAAACATGAATAGTTTTCTCTAAGTCCTCGAAGTTTTTTTATTTTTTGAATGAAAAATAAAAAAAATTTTATTTGTTATATTTTTATTTGACATCCTAAAAAGACGGGAACTAGAAGCTAGTAGAGAAGCTGGACTATTCAACGTCTGCTTGCCATAATTTTTTTTTTTGGGATAAAATGTGATTGAAAATTGGGAAAAGAAAATATGTGTGGTTAAAAATTGATTTAAAAAATTATGTTATTTATAAATATGTTTCTTTATTGTTACCGAACACAATGTTAGATTCTAATAATAGCTTCAATTTCCCCTGCTCTGTCCCTTACTCTTGTTTCTTTATTTTGAAGAGAACTTCCCCTGCTCTGTCCCTTACTCTTGTGAGCATGGTGGTGCCTTGCAAAATTATGTTCAATCTCAGTATTATCCCTTCCTGATATAATAAAAGAATATCTTTTATAATCACTATTCATAAGCCACAGTCATTTTTCTTTCCCTCATTGGCTTGAGTTGATAGACAAACAAGAGACATATTTATTAGCTAGGCGTATTTGGTTTAGCTCATATGCAACTAATTTGTCTTCGTTTCCCTGTCACTCGGTATTTTTCTTTTACCATTCGGAGTCGTAATGAATATTTAGCCTCCACTAGTGAAGGTGGTTTTTGGGGTTCGTTGGCTTGGTTAGCCTAGGGGATTGAATATGCTTTTTATTATTATTATTAGAATAGGGATTCTTTAGGGAACCCTTTCTTCCTCCTCGTGTTTCTTTGGAAGAATTTTCTTCAAAACTTAAAGCTCTTCTTGTCCGTTAACCACTTCGTAGCGGGGACTGCAATTCATATAAGTTCTAGCAGGAGGAATCGTCTGTAGATTCTGTTCTAGATAAGCTAGAATGGGCAAAATGATCCAATTTATCTATAATAATATCCACGCGGGGATCTTTCATTTCTTTGAAAGTTTCTCCTTGATTCTTTCCAAGGTGTGGAGGAATTTCAATTTCATGGCTTCTAGTGCTGGAACGTTGACTCATTTTCAGAGGATTATTATAAGTGAAATATCGAGAACAAGGCTATTTTATGTCTTAGATTAGAAAATGTGATATTTGTGGTATTTGTTGGGTAATGAAAAACCTCGTTTAGGTGAAGGTCCTCCTTCTAACGCCAAAATGTTGACGTCGAAAAATTCTATTAGACACGTGGCGAATTGGAGCGGGGAATTTCAGAACCCGAAGGGGACCTTCCCCTAACGAGGCGGGAAATCCCTGACAGTGACTGGGATGGGGCGGGGGTGGGGATGAAAAAGTATCCCTGATCGAGGAGGGGAGCCGGGATGGGATAATCTCCGCTCCAGCCATCCACGATTAAGAAATTCAATTAAAAAATTTAGACAAATTAAAAGTGTCCTAAATCCCCAAACGCTCAAATATATAATTTCAAAATCAAGCCTACATTTCAACTCTACACTACTCTTCATCCCTCACTCTCAAATCTCATCTCATTCTCTCCAAACATACATCTTAACACAATTAAACTTATACTACTTTATAAAAGCTATTATAAGTCTTTTTTTATTATTAATATTAGTCATTCTTTAGAACTAATAAATGAGAATTTTGTAAAATAATCATACTTTAAGAAAAGAAATGGTATAATTAAGACATTAGATAATCATTATAAAAAGATATTAGTGGACAAATATAATAATAATAATAATAATAATAAACAGGGATGTAAATGGAGATTATGGACATCCCTGTCCCACCCCGTCCTTGTCCCAGTCTCCGCCCCCGTTTAGGCAGGGGGGGATGAAGATGAAAATCTCCGACGGGGCAGGGACAGGGATTGGTATCCCCCACCCCGAACCCGCCCCGTTGTCATTCCTGTCAATGTTCAATAGAAAATGAAATAATCACTTTTATATCATTTTCTTTAAATCGTGAACATATATGAAATCGAAAAATTAATTGTTCTCCTATGCATTGTCATCATTTGATAACCATAAATATCTTTACTAATCTACTTATTCATACTTTTATGGTACATTTGCAAACTTTTTGATCTAGTCGAGGAGTAATGTGCATTGTTATATGCTAAGAGAAATTTCATTAGATAACCATTATAAAAAGATATTAATGGACAAGAATATATATAATAATAAATGGGGATGTAAACGAGGATCATGAACGTCTCCGCCCCGCCTAAGCGAGGATGGGGTGGGAATTGTAAATCTCCGACCCGAAACCGCCATGTTGTCATCCCTAAGGGCCTAAACTAGATGAAAATATAGAGGCAAAGAAACGGGGAAAAAGTAATTTGAGAGTGTTTCAACAACGTTTTCTTCGAATATTTCTTGAATGCATTACATTGATATAAATCCTTGCATTTATAGACAAATATTAGGGTTTAGTATAGTTAAATAAAAATATTTTCACAATAATCTATACAAATAATGATTATAACTTGTAAAGTTTTAACCATGTCTTGGTGGACCCACTGGTACAATATTCTCTGCAAATAGGTATGGTTGGCGCCGTCTTTGGGTTTTTATCCAATTTGAGTGGCTATAGGCAATCCACTTGCTCAGGGACACATATATACCATCATGAACATCATTTCTTTGGTCCATATTTCTACCGATGTCAACATTTTATCGACCTCAGGGTCATTCTTCTGCTAGAAAAGAGTTAAGCTCATAGTTCGGACTGCAGAGAACTTATAAGTTCGTTGATTTGTCATGGCCAAAACCCACCTTTTTCTGAAGCTATTGCATATGGGTTAGGCCCATTTTATTTAACAGTACCGGATTGGGCCTTGATACAATTTTTCTTATATCAACAAAATTACTCGTTTTTCTTCTTCGTAATAGAAAATGAGGAAATTATACCCACCCCTACTTTTAAATATCCAAATTTATAAATAAGATAAAACCTATATAACTTCAAAACTCAGGTTATAATTAGGAAATAATTAATTAATAAATTATAATAATAATAATATTCTAAAATAGGAAAATTACTTGCCCTAATTATATATTCATCTTCTACTCCTCTCTCTAAAATCCAAGATCCCCTTCACTCGTAATCTACCCTTTGAGTTGAGAAATCTGGCTACCGACGCTGCTCCAGTCCAATCTCCACCATCTCCAGCTCCCGAGGTGGCAACACCACTAGCTCCGGCTTCTGCATCGCCGAGTAAAAGCCCAGCTAAGGTTCCACCCCCTTTGTTATACTACCAGATCCGACTTCTATCTATCGATTTCTCCTTCCCTAATCTCTCTCTACACACACTCCTTTACCGGCGACTTTTTCAATGCGATCGACCCAACGCGGGACCGTTGTTGAGTAGGTCGACGGTGGACAGCAGCAGCAGCACGACAATGCCTGCTCATGTTATGCCTCTATACTGCGTGACTATTTTTGCACTCGCACTCCACCAATGCTGATGATCTCATGACCACATCAGGGGCCTCCTGGCCGCAGGCAACAAAAGCGCGGTGACAGGCAGCAAAAGGAGGGGGCTTGCGTTTGCTTCTTTTTTTAGTTGTGTTGATGGCAATTTTCACAATCAAACGATTGTGCATTTGTGTGTTTTGGAGGTAGAATTGGACGATGGTGGCTTGTAATAGCGGCTGCGAGTGTTGACTATTGTTGCAGTTTGTGTAGATCGGTGGTTAGGTGTTGCTATCTCAGATCACATGTACAAAGTGTGAAGTCACATACATGGGCTCAGGTCACATGTTCAAAGTCTCAAGTCAAATGTTGAAATTTGTGCCTTTATGGGTGTTCGTTGGAGACGATGTTGGTGGTGATGGGGGTGGTGTGTTGGAGGTAGTGGTGCTGATGCAATTTGTGTCTTTCGAGTTCTTTTACTTGTAATTAGTTGTTCCACGTGAATGGAGGCTAAGGGAGAGACGCGATGGAGGTGGCAAGACGGTGGTGTGAGGGAACAATGGGGCACGATGGAATTGGCTGCGTTAAGTATAGTTTCAGACTTTCAGATCTTCTCAGGTCACATGTTTAGATTCATAGATCAATTTCATGTTTGATTCAGATCACATGTTCGTTCTCAATTCACATTCATTCATTCTTGTTCGTTCTCAGGTCATATGGATAAATTGGGGACATATAGGTGATTGAAACAATATTGATATGGAAATGTTATAGTTGAATTCTCTGTTGATTTCTTTTCTTCGATTATTAGAGTCATTCAAAATTGAGAGATTTGTTTTGGAATGGAAAGTTGTAACCGAATCCTTGATTTAAGGAGGATTATTGGAATCTAATATCTAATATAGATAAACATTAATTGCGACCTGATTTTTAAATATTTCAAACTAATTTTTTAAAAATAAAATAGTATATTGTAATCACCTGATTTATGTATTTTTCCCATAAAAAATTATTGATATGCAAGAGTTTATCTAAAGCAATGATAATTAGTCCAAAAGATAGTACATACATAATAGAAAATGACTCGGTAAAATATGTAATGTCATATTGAATTGTAAGGCTATCATAAACATTTATTCCATATTGTTTGCGTATACCTACATTTTTTGTAGGACTTACATACAATCTTACTGTTTTAAAAACTTTTAGGACTGTTGAATAATAAACTTTTAAAGCTGAATTGATTTTAAAATTGTCGTCAAAATCGTTCCAAGTCGGACCCCTCATAAATGTCCAAAATTTATAATTTTAAAAGGACAGTTTACACATTTACAAGGATCTTTTGAAAATTCAGATAGAAGGTATTTTGAAAGTAAAAAAATACTTTGTAAAATCAAATTATATTTTATAATTTCACTTTCTATATCATGGAATATTAATTCACATTCAACAAAATAAAAAATAAGATGTTATATACTTTTTTATTAAAAATTGATTGTATATGATATTAAAAAATAAAACATGTTACTTCTTGTTCATTTAAATTTCAAGTAGTACAATTTCGAGTGGTATCTCTTTATTCCTCAGAAAGAGCTCCAATTTCTTTCATTCTCTTCCCCCTTTTACACTTAGCTCCCCAATCTGAGCCTCCACCGCCTCTTCTTCCTTTATGTTTTGGCTAGATTTTTGGGTAATTGACTTCACCTTCCCTTTGCAGGTTTTGGTCAGCTTGCTAGGTATGAGGAAGAGGAATTGGTCAAACTCGGGCCTTCATTAGCTCATTTCGTATGTTATTACTGGGAATCCCTTTGTAGACCAGATTAAGCATCCACTTGGTAAACAAATAAATTGGATTATAAACCAATTTATAAATTACACAATTTTCAAACCATTTTTTAACTACATAGATTTTTTCTCTCTGATTCTCAATCACTAATTTTTACCTTAAAAACATAAATAAATTAGTTTCTTGAGAACCCACATGTGAGTTCTTTTAATACATGAGTTTTTGATTCTCTACCAGTGATGGATAACAGATCAATTTCAATGACTCCAAATACCAAAATTGTAATACTATCAGACAAAATGTAGGAAACACAACTACCCTTGAACAAATTCCATTTATATATATATATATATTTTACCTTTACTTCATAAAAATGAAATTTTGGTTAAAAAATTTTATGAACCCATGAGCCATTTTGGGTGAGCGACGAGCCGCTAGTTGTTTCGAGCCCCCCATTCAGACGTGGCTCGGGCTCGTCTAAAGATGAGTTTGAGCGGCTCGTCAACCGAGATTTGACGAGCCGACCTGAGCTGACGAACCTATTTACCATCTCTAAATTTCCACTCCATTAATTTGAAGCAATAAATTCACCATCCAATCTATACATTACATCAAGAAAAATTTATAGCTACAAGAAAAAAAAATGTCCAACTAATAGCAAAACCTCCCATCAAATGAAATAATTGCACCCTGCAACATTTTCATCACCATGAATTGAAATATGTCCCATTGCAAAATCTCACTGAAATTTAGGTCTTTTTCATTTTCTCACCCAAATTTACGCCCTAATTATCAATGTGTGATAATAAAATTTAAGCCTCAATTATCATTAAAAATTGGAATGTACCTTAATATGATTCTTTAAAATGATGTATATAAATTTCATTAAATTAGAAGTACCAAGGTGTGATCACACTTCCTAATGAACGTAAATTTTAGCTCTACCATAAAAAGTTGAGTATTTATGTAAATTTCCCTCTCTTCAATCTAAAAGTTGGTGTACTAATCTCTTTCTAAAGGTTTCCTAGTGTGTGTAAGACGAAGCGTTTACCCTTATAGCTACCTAGAAATTTTAAGGTGCCCATTGTGTGTAAGTGTCCCCCTATTGGGGGGCGGAGTGGGTGTTAGTGGATCCACCGGGTCCCACTTAACAATCACTCCCCACCCACATGGCTGGTGGGGAGTTTTTATGTTTCCCCGGGAACATAAAATTCTTCTATACCAACCTACTTGAGTACGAATTGTACATGGATGACTTCATTAAATTGGCTATAGGGTTGCACGGATATGAATACGCAACACGGACACACCATCACGTAATTTTTTAAAAAGTTATGACACAAAACAATACGTTGAGGACACACAAATTAATTTTTTTAATTTATTATTATTTTAGACTTATATACAAGGGTTAATTATATCAATGATCGCTGAACTTTTCATTTCATTACTACTTACTCACTGATCTTTTAAGTGTTACTCAATGATCATTGAACTTTCAAAAGTTTTTTCCATCTATAATTGATTCTGAAAGTGTTAGGCTCAATGGACGGTTTCTGCCAGCTGTCTAACGGTGTTCCTACGTGGCGCTGAGTTGGACCAAATAAATTGAGTCAAACAAGCCCTTCCTAAGTTTAATAACATGTTTTTCCACTCCACTCCAATTACAAATCTGAATTAACGATTTCATAACCCTTTTCTAGTTCCATGGCTTCCTCCAAATCCTCCTCCTCCTGGTGAAGTGGCGGCATCAGAGGTTGAGAAAAGGCGCAGAGAGAATTAATGGGAAGCTTTCAACTCTCAGAAAAACTGATCCCGAGATCTGAAAAGGTTGGTTTCTCTTTCTACCCTCCCTTTCTGGGCACTACAAGAAATTTTACTTTTAGTGATGAATTTTATATTATATTTTTTATCTTGTAAGGTCTCTTGACGAAACCACCAAATTATGACTTTTTGCAGCAACAAAAAAATTCATTGTTAGAAGTGAACACATGGTAATTCAGTCAAGATGGAGGCAAGTCAAGGAATCTAAGCCCCTGTTCTCTTTGCTGTTTTGAGGTCGTTTTCTGTTTTTATTTTCGAAAACGTTAAAAACGCGTTCTCTTTACCATTTTCGAAAACGCATTTTGGAAAACAAAAAAAAAATTTGTACACAAAACGGAAAACGCCCGAAACATCGTTTTGGGCGTTTTGTGTGTATTTCGACAAAAAATGTCCAAAACGCGAAAAACGCGTTTTGAGAATTTTTTTTTTTTTTAGAGAATTATCTTAACTTAGAACTAAACTTAATATAAAGTTTTTATTTTTTTAATTTTTTTTTTAGAATTATCCTAGCTTGGAACTAAGCCTAAATAAAGATTTTTTTTTTTTTTTATTTGAGAATTATCCTAACTTGGAACTTAGTTTAAATAAAGTTTTATTGAATTCAATATCAACATTACAAAAAAAATTAAATGAGAATTCTTGTTGTTATATTTCAAAAAATGCAATGATAAATGGACTCTGGTGGTTTTGAAAGAACTTGCATTTTCTGGATTTTAATAGAAGTAGAGCTTTCTCAAGTCCCGAACCTGACCAAGCTGTGTTAATATAGACTCTTAATGCTCACATTAGTGTGTTGCATGTAACCATATTCTTAGTGTATTGTGAAAGGAAATTTGAGTTGGAGTTAGTAGTATTTTGCAAGCAAATTAATTAAAAATAGTTTAAATAGTGTTTTGCAAAATTTCAAACAAAACGTGTTTTCCAGCTTTTCATTTTCAAAAACAGTTTTCAGAAATGACAAACCAAACGCGTTTTCAGCAAATTTGAAAACAAAAATGAAAACACAAAACACAAAACATTTTCGAAAATGAAAATACAAAATAAAATACAAACAGAACGCCACCTAACTTTTGGTGTTAATCAGTAATATAGTGTAAACATCTGGTTTTTGGTCTTAAAACGGTAATAGTGCTAACCGATTTCTCGGTGTCGCGAAATAGTGGAGATAGTTCACTTGCCGGAAACGAGTCCGAAGGAGAATTAGGGATGAATGGGTTCTGACTTCTGAAATCGAAATCCGATTTTTAATTGAAGTGGAGAGGAAAAACGTGGTTTTAGACTTGGGAAGGGCTTGTTTGGATCGATTTTATGACTGGTGGAATCTGTTTGGTCCAACTCAGCGTCATGTAGGAACATCGTTAGATAGCTGGCAGAAACCGTCTATTGAGCCAAACAGTTTCTGAATCAGTGATGGATGGGAAAAACTTTTGAAAGTTCAATGATCATTGAGTAACACTTAAAAGATCAGTGAGTAAGTAGTAACAAAATGGAAAGTTCATTGACCATTGGTATAATTAACCCTATATACAGTAACACATTGTATATTTATTGCATCAAAATGAGGATATTTAATAAAAACAAACTTGTAAGTCAAGATTATCATTTTTTTTAATTGCATGTGTTTCTCCCCTTCCCTTTTTATTTTGATAAATATGGTGTAACTTAGACACGTGTCGAAGAGCGTTGATGTCGGACACGACACGCTGACTTCTAATATAGTGTCGGTATAACCTAGATTGGCTCGCACATGATAGACCTAAGGGCTAAGAGTTAGTCTCTCTTAGAAGTCAGAAGTACCTGGTCGAAGCGAGAGGAGCTGAGGCATCCATTGGATACTTTTTTTTAGTACCATAATCTTGAAGCTAGGAAACAGGATAGTTTTCTCTATACATGTATGTGTTAGAATAATTAGTCTATTCTAATTATTCTAATTAGCATATTCAGTGTTTTATGTTTTATTATAATTATTGTTTTCCTTATTTGTTTTATTAAGAAATGTATTGTATATATAGGATTGTATATTACAATTAATTTAAGAGAAAAAATTGTTTTTAGGGTTGCCTTCTCTTCTTTATTTCTTTCTTTCTTCTCCTTCTCTTCATTCATTCTTTCTTCTTCTTCTCGTTGATAAATTGGTTGAACATATATACATTATTTATGTTATTGGGTTTTCTACTTGGTATCAGAGCCATCTGGATCAAATTATTCTCAAAAAATGAAATAACTCTATTGTTTTCTTCATCAAACCTAAGATTTTGTTATTGTTTTCACATATTTTAAGGGAATTACGGCGCTTGTTTTGGAAATCGAAGACCATATCCTAAATCAAAAGACAGAGATGCACCGAACAGAGTGGCGCTTGACATCACACGCACCGCGTAGGGAGGCGCGTGAGACAGGGCGTCGGAGGTTGTGAGGGCGCGTGGGAACTCGTTTGGTGGCACGGTTGATGGCGTTGTAATCGTCTGATCATTTTCTACCTTCTTGTGCTGTTAATTTGAATTTATCTGCTCATTTTCTACATTGCTCCGTTTCGTTTTGTTGGTTAGTATCGTTTTCTTTTTCTTACAATGACATTCGATGATTCTCTTTAAGCTGTTAATGTGCATTTGGATGGTAAACATTATACTTATTGGAGTCATGTTATGAAGCACTTTCTTAAGGATAAAAAATCGTGGGGTTATGTAAGTGGAACAGTTGAAAAATCGGAAAGTAATGATGCAAATTATGTAAGTATGTTAGATGTATGGGATTCAAACAATTCAAAAATTATTACATGGATTAATAATCCCGTTGAACATAGTATTGGTACACAGTTGGCTAAGTATGAAATTGCAAAGGAAGTTTGGGACCATTTACAGAAGTTGTACATTAAATCTAATTTTGCAAAGCGGTATCAGTTAGAAATTGACATTCGGACATTGCAACAAAAGAATATGAGCATTCTGGATTTTTATACTGCTATGACATCAATTTGGAATAAGTTAGCTCTTACTAAACTGGTAGGATTGGAAGCATGTGAGGATTATACTACCTATAGATAGTGTTGGCAACAGGGCGGATCGGACCCTGATCCTCCCCGCCCCGAATTTTTTTTGCCCGATCCGGATCCGCCCCGCGATCCGTCAAATTTCGGGTAGGGTCGGGGCGGATCGGTGGACCGATCCGCCAGAATTTTTTATTTATTTATTTTTTTTTTATTTTTTAAAATTTTTTTAAATATATTTTAAATTAAATCTTTTATAAAAAATTTAGAAATTTTTTTTTATTAAATTTTATTTATTTTATTGAAACGAGACGTATAGAGGCCGATTCGCCGATTCAACGGATCGAGTTTTTTTGCCATTACTTATTGGAATTATTTCTTCAAATGAAGAACATGAAAAATTTGTTTTGTTTAAAATGCAAAGATTGCAGCTTATTCCCAGAAATTAAAGTTTGCTACAAAATTTACATATTAAATTTTTATACATGATAAAAAAATTATATTAAGAAAAATATCGGATCGCGGATCGGATCAGCCCCAATCCAAATCCGCTCCGTGAATTTTCGAATCGGGGCGGATCACATAAATTTCTATCCGTTGATCCACGGATCAGGATTTTTTCGAATCGGATCGGATCGGATCGACGGGGCGGATCGGATTTTTTTGCCATCTCTACCTATAGAGAGGAGCAACGGTTGGTTCAATTTTTGATGGCACTTCGTAGTGATTTTGAGGGGCTCAGAGGCTCTATTTTGCGTCGTACTCCTCTTCCATTTGTTGATTCAATTGTTAGTGAACTTGTTGCTCATGAGACACGGTTGAAATCTCTTACTGAAGATGTATCTCTTTCACATTCTGGAACTTCGATTTTAGCAGTACTATTTACACAGAATCGAAACAAAGGACATGTACGAGTTCCAAATGATGTTTGCAGTTTTTATAGACAAAAGGGACATTGGAAAACTCAATGTCCTAAGTTGTTGAAATTGTAGTCTTCCCAGCAGAGTTATCGACCTAATGCCCACACAGCAGCAGTTGTTCCACCTGTTGATTCCTCTATACTTGGTCCACCACCATAAGCAGATTCCCCGATTGACTCATCTTAGTGAGCAGCTGTAAAAGTTTTTAGCCTCACAACCACATGCCATGTCAGCCTCTATTCATGTAGGTTTATCCTCTCAGAACTCTTCAGGTAAACCCTCCTCATGGATTTTTAACTCGGGTGCTTCCAAGCATATGTCTTTTATCCGCAGTCTCGAAAGCTGCTTGGGATAGGCCATAGGAAAAGAGGAGGACTTTATGTTCTGGATGGTCCGAGACCATCGCATGTTGCAGCCTCTAATGTTGATTTATCGTCTTTTCATTTGAACTCTTCGTCTTCTAAATTCTATTGATGGCATTCTCTTCTTGGACATGTGTCTGCTAGTCGTTTGAAATTTTTAGCTTCTAAAGGATGTTTGGGAGACTTAAAACCTCATGATATTTCTGATTGTAGTGATTGCAAACTTGTTAAATTATGTGCTTTACCTTTTCCTCGTAGTGCTTCTTCTTCTATTGCACCATTTGACCTTGTGCACTCAGATGTAGGGGTGGGCGTGTGTTGGGTCGGGTAGGGTCGGGTCGAGTTTTTGCCCAACCCGAACCCAACCCACTATGGTCGGGTTGATAAAAAAATCAACCCAACCCAAATATGAGTTCAAACCCAACCCAACTCAATCAAGTTTCGGTCGGGTTGGGTTGAGTTGGGTGGTTTGGACTTTGGTCCAATTAACTAAAAATCTTAGAAAATCAAAAAATTATGCCCATAAATCAACTATTAACTCAAATAAATTATGTACAATACAATAAGCTCAAATATAATAAATTGAATACTTGCTATTAAAACTAAAATATGTTCAAATCATATTTGAGTTTCATCCAAATTAAAAATGAGCTTAAGATTCTTGAAATTTAAATGACCTTATATTTTTAAAATTTTGATTGGGTCGGGTCGGGTTGGGTTTGTCACCCAACCCAAACAATTTTTTTTTTTTTAGAACCCAACCCAATTTTCATCAAAACCCAACCCAAATCGATCGGGTTGGGTTGGGTTGGGTTGGGTGGTTTGGGCGGGTTGGATGGGTTAATGTCCACCCCTACTCAGATGTGTGGGGACCTGCTCCTATTTATACTAAAGGAGGGTCCTGATATTATGTTTCCTTCATTGATGATTACAGTCGTTATTGTTGGGTATATCTTATGAAGCGACGTTCAGATTTTATTTCTATTTATTGTTCTTTTAGAGAACTTATTAAAACTCAACATTGTGCTATCATTAAATGTTTTCGATGTGATTTGGGTGGGGAATATGTTTCTACTGATTTTCATGAGTTGCTTGCTCTTGATGGTACCATTCATAATACTTCATGTACAACATACTCCTCAGCAGAATGGTGTTGCTGAACGTAAGCATAGACACTTTGTTGAAACTGCTCGTTTCCTTCTCCTATCTGCCAAGGTACGTAGTGAATTTTGGGGAGAGGTAGTCCTCATCGCTGTCTATTTAATTAACAGGATACCATCTTCTTACACATCTGGCTTATCACCATTTCAATCTTTATTTAGTTATTCTCTTAATTACTCTCTTTTAAAAGTCTTTGGGTGCACTTGTTTTGTTCTTTGTCCTACAGCAGAACGTAGTAAATTAACTCAACATTCGACTATTTGTTCTTAGGATATGGTGAGGGACAATAAGGTTATCGTTGTTTTGATCATGTTAGTTACAAGTTATATGTCTCTCGTAATGTTGTGTTTCTTGAACATATTTCGTTCTTTTCTATTACTAATAATATTGCTCACATGACTAAGTCAGATCTCATTTGTATTGATCCATTCACTAAGTATATTGACAGATCATCTACACCCATCCCTATTATCTATTCTCCATCTTTATCGTCTACTACAAGTACACATGCACCATCTCAGAATGTCCTTCCTTCTCCTATGGCTTCCCAAGCACCATCTGAGGCTGAGGATCTGTCGTCTCCTCCTCCTCGTCGTTATCCTCAACGTATACGTAAGTCTACTTACTTACCTAAGTTTGATTATTCTTGTTACTCTGAATCCTTTTGTTGTTCTTTATCTTTCATTCATAAGCTTTTTGAACATTCCTCCTATAAAGAAGGAGATTTAGATCCTCTTTGGCAACAGGCTATGACTGATGAACTTGCTGCTCTTCATAAGACAGACACTTAGGAATTAGTTTCTTTACCACCAGGTAAACATGCTATTGGATTTCGTTGAGTCTATAAGATCAAGACCAAATTCGATGTTCAGTTGATTGTGACAAGGCTCAATTGGTTGCCAAGGGATTTTCTCAACAATATGGCTTGGTGATTAATGCCTAAAAATATACTTGAGATAGTGATTTTTTTAATGATATTTGTCAATAAATTAAGTTTATTGTGATCTTCCTATTATCATTATTGAACAAATATTATTTTAAGGAATTATTTTTGTTTGTGTGCTTTCAGGCCATTATATGATCATTCAAGCCCAAGCCATGCAAAATGAGGCCCAATTGGTAGATTTCTTCAACTGACCCACTGCCTTTTAATTGGGGGCGTTTTCCTGAAGAGTTGAAAGGGAGGGCAGCCATATTTCAAGGATGGAAATTAGCCACAAACCCATCCTCATTTCACAATATTTGAAGAATAACACCCTGTTCAATAATTCTGAAAATTATCACCTACGCTGAAAACTACTCAAAGAAATATCACTCAATTAAAATAATTATTAATATAATCCTATATTTAATATATTAACAGAATTCAAGCGAAACGGCTCCTACATATCCTTCAAGTTGTTAATGCTGAAGGACATCTTCATCCTTACCAATCTGTCAACAAAATTTGAATTGGAAATACTAAGATTTCTTATGAAACTTATCTCTTTGAAATCCTATGAAATACTAAGCTTTCGTACTACACTTCAACGTCCCGATTGTGATCGCAATTAACAGGCTGAACAATTCAAAGCTGAGAGGACAATTTCACAGATTCCCTTTATTTGAATGTGAGTGGATGTTTGTTTAAATAGTTGTATAATGATTATTGCAAAATTTTGAGTCGATTTTTTGTTTTCATTTTCAAGTAGGCTATATAGCTGATACCATTTAGAACATTTATTTTTTCCTGATGAATATTTTGAAATTCTTGTAGAACTACTGGTTTCAACATTTGTGGACGTAAAAGATTAGACACGTTTATTTTTTCTGATGAATATTTCGACATTCTTGTGGAACTGCTGGTTTCAACATTTGTTAGACGTAAAAGCATTCATTTCCTTAATGAAGCATATTATGTAATGTGTCGCGGATGCTAATTCATAGGTTTCACTGCATTGTAATGTTAGAAATAATAATTCTTTATATAGATTTCCTTCAATGGGTAAAAATTGATTGGACAAAAACCTAGCATTAGGACCCAAAATCAAAAAGAGGCCATCAGGTATTGGCCTGTTGAGGAATCACCGCAAAGGTCTTCGAACACCTTGCAGGAATAAGATTTCTAGAGAAGTGCCACTACAAAGGCAGGTAATTTTCCAGTAATAAAAACTTCATGTGAGATCAAAATTTTATTTGAATTATATGGAATTGTAAGTATTATGTGAATTTTACTTTTCCTTCCATTTCTAAGGTTTGAGTAACCCCTGATTCCAAGATTGTCTAATATTTGAAATTTTTGAATTTAGGAGTTAGGACTGAGTATTATGATTTTAACTAATTCAGTTTCCTATCTTCTTCACAAAATGCAGCAATGGGAATTCAAGGTTAATCCAGATGGTTGGTTTCAGGGCAAAGTGAATGTGAAGTCATCAGATCTTATTGTTGCGACTTTGAAGCAACGACTCACAGATGAGCAAAAAAGGATGTTTAGATCCACCTATTTTGGATATTTCCTTGACATGGGGGAAATTGCAGTGAACCCCCAATTGATTTATCAAGTTCTTTTGAGGGAGGTATATCAGCCAAATAAAAATGAGGTCTGGTTCGAATAGGTAATGGTAATGTCAGGTTTGACATCGATGAATTTTACTTGATAACTGGACTTCGATGTTTTGACGACCAAACTAGTGGAAAATATGCTTCTAGATACTGCAGGTTAAGGTCGGAGTATTTTAGCCACCTATCCAACATCACGAATGACGATGTTTTTGATGTGTTCACCAGAATGTCAAATCGCAACAATCGCGATGTTGTTATAATGGGGATACCGTTCCTCGTCACACATTTGATGTTGAGTACAACGTATGAGAGATTTGTAGATGAATCGCTACTTGTCCTAGTTGATTCGATCGACATGAAATTTTATCCATGGGGAAAGGACATTTTCAAACTAACCATTACATCGCTGCAACAAGCACTAAGGAACAAGCACATTACCGTCGAGGGTGAGGGCAGACCAACAATGAGTTATTGATTAAACGGTTTCGTCATTGCTTTCCAGACCTGGATTTACGAGACCCTCCCATGCTTGGAAAGCAAGATATGTTGTAAAGTCTCGAGCAGACGACCGAGAATTATGAATTGGTCATCAGATCTTGATGGGAATGCACCGAACCTTAACGTGGTGGCTGATTTTTTCAACCAGTCTGACGTAACTCCATATTTTCAATCTTGTCAATTAAATTTTTTTCCTTTTTTTTTTAAATCATATAAGCTGATATTGAACCCCGGTTAGAATCAGTAAACAATTTTTTTATTAACACGGGTACGTGTTGCGAAGATGATCCCTCAAGTTGCAGAAGCTCTCGATCCTCTTTACTTAGTAATGAAGCAAAAGAATGGACCTACAGAATGACCACAAATCAAGGAACCACCGTGTGTCATTATAAACGAAGATGATGACTTTGTGGTACAGTAAAAAAAATTTCCCGAGCACTCACTGCCACCTGTGCCTCATTTCAACCAGTCTCAGAAATATATTCATCTGAAGAATGTTTCAGATTTTGAGAGTGATGATTCAGTAGTATTAATAGAACATAATAAACCTGATCATGCCAAACCGAGCAAGGGGTCTGTCAAAAATCTGCCAAACAGTGGTTTTGCTACATCAGTTATTGCAATGGAAGAGAGTCATGTTGTCACTGCCAAGGGTGATGCTGGGAATTACAAGGGGGTTGAAATAACTTACGAGGTTGAAGATAGCGACAATTCATCCAAAAAACTGGAGGAACACCCTAAATTATCTGGCAGTGTCTATGGTGCATCAGCAGTTATTACAGAACAGATTCAAAATAATCCTGATACGACAAGTATGTGTTCACATAAGGGAAAAGAAATAGTTTATGAGATGGAAGACAGTGAAGATGAATTTGAGATACTACAGACAGGGGTCCACCACAATTTCTCAAATTTAAACCAGTGGCTTTGATGCGAACCCCTTCGGTGCGTTGACCGAAAATTCCCACAACAATTTTAATATCAACCCAAGAAAGCTAAAGTGGTAAAATAAAAGATAAACACCTTAACCCAAGTTTAAATCTAACCCAAAATTCAAGGATTAACAAACCCTAGCCCAATGGAAAGAAATAAACAAATTCCAAAGTGGCGGAAATCAACAACAAACACAAGAATAATAATACCCTAGATTTAGTTGAAGAAATTCCAAAGATAATACAAGACAAAGGAGGTTAACCTTACCTCAAGGAGTCTCTCTTAAGACCAAGCTCAAATGAACAACCAACTTATTACAAATGAACAAGAAATGTGAATATAATGTACAAAATGGGAAAAATGTGCAATTTCGGTATTTACAAGAAAAATCCCGTTTTTGTGGAAATTGCAAGAAAAACCCCGTTTTTTGTAAAATGAAGTGTTTCGGTCGACCGAACTTATTTCGGTCGATCACTGGGTCGACCGAAACTGGACTTTCGGTCGACCGCCACTCAGCCGAAAACGCCTGAGGCTGGAACAAAATTTCTCTGCAGACTTTCGGTCGACCAGAATGATTTTCGGTCGACCGAAATTGGCTGATTCCAATTTCTTCTTCTTTTTGGCTCCAACTTGATTCTCGGCTTCTTTTCTTGATTTATTCACATTGTTTAGCCTCGAATCTTGAACCTCTTCAACTTCGGATCTCGTCATGGGTCCCACGGGCACGTGCATCGATGTTTGACTTTCCCGATTCTCATCATCCCCTCCCTCTTGAAAAGGATTCGACCTCGAATCTTGCTTGAATGCACTGTCGTGAAACTCCTTGAATTTTGATCTTGCAACATTGTGTACCACAGGTTCATGCAATGAAATTGGACCTTCGCGATTCTCATCAGGCTTGGTGAAACTTCCAAGACATATACTACTGACAAACATGGTTACTCAAACTTTAATCTCTGGGCACCACATTCTCCCATTGACATAGCAAATATCAGTATATGCAAGGACAACAGCTATAAAGAAACTCACCCGCCTTGCATTGATGGACAACCTAAAACTAAATTGATGTCTTCCGTGGAACGAACCTCAAATATAATTGGAACAGAAATTCCTTGCAAAAAATCTGGTGTGCATTGATCTTGAACCTGTTCATATTTAATTATAGAACTATTATCAATTTAACGAAATCTAACACGATGATATTGTCTTACAGGTTTCACATGGCAGACATGCAAAATATATGGAATGCCTTAAATCCATTACCCGTGAACATGAAAAGTTTGCTGAGGAGAATTTTTTATTGAAGAAGCGATTTGAGGCCTTAGTTAAGTTCGTCAACAAGCAGATAGAAGCGTGCATTGAAGGTGTGCATCTTAGATCTAGCATCGGTCCATTGCATATGCATGGAAATCAGTCCAACCAAAAAAGGATCATGAGCACCAGTAATACAGATGTATGCTCTATGCTTTTTTGTTCGAAAGCAGCATATTTTTCATGTCACCTAAAAAAATTCATACACCTTATTCATTTAATGTGTTTTCTGCAGTACTTTTCATGGGATAGGCATCAACATTCTCCATCAAGAACGACGTATAATTACAAGAGTCTGTCAAAAGCAATGACACCGCCAGGAAATTGTGGATCACAAACACCTCTATCAAAAAGACCATCCCAGATGGGGATTGAATTTAGACATCCCAGTATATCTCCCCCAGTCAATCTGCTTTGAAGGTAACTGATGACACTGATTTGAACTAGTACACTAGGCTGGACCATAACACTTGATTATTCTTAACCACTATGCTATGTCTATTCTAATGATATTCCATTATGGTCAAACAATATAAATTCGATCATACACAATGCCCAAGCCATCTCTATCACCGTAAGCTTCTTCCAATCTTAACATGAACCATTCCCAAGCATTGTTGTTTTCTACATTGCCAACCCCAAAAGCTAGAATAAATATATTATTATTTGCATCTTGTGCACATGCGGTGAATAGGGTACCATGATACCTACATGTCGGAAATGTCCCATCCACTACAATGATTGGTTTACAGTGTTTCCACCCAGATATAGATGCACCCAGTGCTACAAAACTGAACAGAAACCTATTTTGTGCGTCAATTTCTAACCTAGTGTATGATCCGGATTTGTTGCTTCAAGTCTATGCATATATGCTGGCAGATTACCATATGACTCGTCTGGATCACCTCTGATCATTTTAATTGCAAGATCACGTGCTCTCCATGCTTTATCATAGCTCACGAGAACACCATATGTATGATGCATGTCCTCCATTATGTCCGTAGTGGTATAGATTCTCTTTGAGGAGAGAAAGTTGTGCTTGATGCAATTTGCAATCACAAAACTAGTAGCCTGCCTATGATTACATATTACCGAGCCATTAGAGCATAAATGCGTGTTGTTGAATTCTCTAACCTTGAAGTGTCCAATGGATCCTGTTCGTGAAGATTTTAAAGTCCATTTGCACCCATCTTTTAGACATCTCAACCAATAAAATTTACTATCAGACTTAACCACACCAAACTGAAACCTGTTATGAATTGCAAATAAGGACACACTCGTGATAAGCAAATCCTTGTCCCTAAAAATAGCTCCTACTTTAATTTTTGAAATATCAAGCTTCATTGTTACATAAAACATTTGATCTCCATCATCATAATCATTGTTATGTGAATTTAAGTACCCACACAATTCCATTCCCATTTCTTCGATGGTAAGACTGTCATCTATAAAGTCAGGAATCACTGGTCCAGAATCAATTGCAGTCATGCTAGATGTTTCATGATTACAGATTTCATCCTGCCCTGCACTCAGCTTATTCCCATTACGTGGCTCAATTGGTTTAGGAGGCAGGACACAACATCAACTACAATTGGGTAATTTCGCTAATCACTCTCTCCCCTTTTAAATTCCAGATAAAAATGGAGCGAAGCATCATAATTTATCGGTATGGCAGAATCATTTCCGTATACCTGGTAATGCAATTTGAATTTGTGTTGCACGTCCTCCTTAAACAACTTGCGAGATACAATCTTCTCAAGATTTACATACGAGCAATCGACTTCTATAAAAATACTGTTAGATATATATATATTATATATATTAATTGAAAGAAATAAATAAATAAATTACGTAAAGTTTCAAAATGGTGGAAAATGTGGAATTTATGTGGGAGGTCGGTGGTTCGATTCACATTCCACGTGCATATTTAAATAGTCTTTGATAGGGCCTTGGGGCATTGGGCTTCTTTGATTAAAAATATATATATTTTATTATTTATTTTTAATAATTTTTGAATTAATTTTAATTATTTCTGATTGTTGAGGCAGTTTCTTTTGAAATAATGAAGTCCATAAATTTTCAGTTTTTCTTCATTAATCCCGTGGAAGTTATGGATATTTCTCTATAAATTGAAGTTATTTTTTCAGACAAAAAACACAGAAACATATCCAAGTTATTTCTTCTTTTCTTGTTCATCTATTATTTCTATAAGTTATTCTGGAGTAACCTTGAGAGTTCTGAAATCATTTGTGATTGCTGCACATAGTAATTCGATCGTTGTATCCTGGGAGTGATTGTCCAAAGAGGTCACAGCAAATTACGGCGGACAATTTCACTTTAGGACATCGTGCTGTCACGAGTCTCGATCGATAAGTTTTTCTTTTCTGAAATTTTATTGTTCTAAATAACAGTGCATGCAACTAGTTTTGTCTAACAAATACCACGTTTCGAGTATCCAACGTATTTCATCGAATCATCCCATCGGCCACCAAAGTGCAAAAAAACCGCTTCATGAGCCATTATCTGAAAAAATCACAAGATTGGAATTTCATCGCCACATATCAGCAGATGATGATACTCACATTCATTTCATAGATATGAACCCTTTTTTTTTCGAAAAACATCAAACCATAGTCTCGAAAAAAAAATTTAAAATTATCACAAACCTGACACCCTTACTAGTCTGATTCATAAATCATTTGCATAATCAAACTAATATCAATTCAGATTCGGGAATGGAATGAAGAGTATGAACACCTTAAAACATCAGTTGACGCATCATAGTTTGGAAGAAAGCTGTTAATTTTCTAGTCAACTACAACTAATGCATAACCGACAACATGGTAGTGTACGATGCTACAAATTTTAGATGTAAAAAATTCTGACGATACCTGTTACCTTTTTAAGAAACTGGACTGTTAACTATTTCAGTGTTGTCTCTGTAAATGGTATTATTTCAGCTATACGAAAATTGCAGGAGATTCTTGAACGAAACGAGGAATTTTTTTCCACCGGAATGATGCAGTAATCACAGTTTGTTAGACGGTTATTTTTGAGTGTGTTTATTTTTGGCAGGAGATTGATATGGTTCCAATCAAAATTGTAACTGACATGTGTTAATTTAATTATAATACTTTCCTCTAATGCCTCCTGAAATTATGGTTTCATATTTTATTAATATTATTAATATTAATATTTTTTTTAACTGGATGATATTTTACAATAAGAAAGAAGAGATGGGTTGCAAGTCCGGCTAAACAACAAGCAAAGCTAATGATGATCTTTCAAGTCTAAGTTCCTCTAATTTTATCCGGCTAAACAACAAGCAAAGCTAAGGATGATCTTTCAAGTCTAAGTTCCTCTAATTTTATCTTTGATTCAACTATGTTTTAAAGAGTTTTAATTTTGTTTGGATTGAACTCATTATTATTTGTTAATCTTTGATTATCCAGTGATAAATTACATTTGTCTTTTTTCATATAAATTCAGTCATGCCTTTGTTATGCGATTGTTGTTAAATTGTAAGTGTTATTGGTGAATTTATTTTATGGGTTTATTTTTTACTGCAATATTATCTTGTGATATATTGTCCATTTTTTATAACTTGTAAGATATGTTAGAGCATGATTTAAAAGAAATGAGTTTTCTCAAATTAAATATCCTTGTGTTTTTATGGTTGTCAATTAAATATCTTCCGATTGTATGTTTGGGATGTGAAATATGCAATTGAGCAATAAAAATGAATCAAAGTGAGATAGTCGAAACGGACTTGAAAGTGATTTCCGATTCCTTGTCAATTTTATTATTCTAAAATCAATTTTATCACTAGACTCTTAATCTAATTTTTGTTTATCTTATTATTAATTATCGTCAAGTGTTTTCGCTCGCTAATTCTTATTGTTTGACACTTCCTCGTGGGATCGACACCTCAATCTATATTGCAATAACCGTAGATATATTTACCGCGTAATAAAGCTTGGATTATGAGGAGACATTTGCTCCTGTTGCAAAGATGACTACTGTACGTACACTCATCGCAGTTGCTTATGTTCGTCATTGGAGTCTCTCTCAAATGAATGTTAAAAATGTTTTCTTAAATGGGAATCTTCAAGAAGATGTTTATATGGTTCCTCCACTTGGAGTTCCTCATTCTCCTGGATTTTTTTGCAAACTAAAGAAAGTTCTATATGATCTCAAACAAGCATCCCGTGCTTGGTTTGAGAAATTCTCTACAGTTGTTCTCTTTCTTGGTTTTACATCTAACCATCATGATTTCGCTTTGTTTTGTAGATGTACTCCTGCTGATCGTATTCTCCTTCTGTTGTATTTTGATGACATGATCATTACTGGTGATAATGTTGTTGTGATAACTTATCCAAAGTCTGAATTGGCTCGTGTTTTTGAAATGAAGGATTTGGGTTCCTTATCCTACTTTCTAGGGATTGAGATTGCTTCTTCTCCTAGAGGTTATATGCTCTCTCAAACTAAATATGCTACAAATGTCATTGAGCGTGCCCGTCTTACTGATACTAAGACAACTGATACTCATATTGAGACTAATGTTCGTTACACGCCTTATGATGGTGAACCATTGTTTGATCCCACTTTATATCGCACTATAGTTGGTTCCCTTGTTTATCTTACCATCACTAGACCTGACATTGCTTTTGATGTGCATGTTATTAGTCAGTTTGTTTCAGCACCTACCATGGTTCACTGGGCAGCGGTTGTTCGGATCTTGCGCTATCTCCGTGGCTCTTGTTTTCAGAGTATTTTATTCCCGTCGACCTCCGTGGCTCTTCTTTCTTCTTCTTCTTGTTGATTAATTGGTTGAACATATATATAATATATATATTATTGGGTATTCTACAGTATGCTCATCTCTAATGCATTTTATGATTTTTTTCTAGGTGACATATAAATTGAAACACTCGTTGTTTTCATGATATTGATGTCTACTGATACATGAAAAATTTGATTGCCTTGTCTAAAGAGCTTCTCAATTTAGATGGAAATCTTCATAAATGCAAGGCTGAAAAACCTTCAGCAATCCGCATCACCCTTAAAAGGATAGGACAGGTACCCTAGATTTTTTCCTCCATTGACATAAACAACATTTACATTGTTTTGCAGAAGATCAAGCTTTTTCTTAAATAACCTGAACAAGTCCCAATTACTCTATTGAGTCAATTCGAGGGCTTAAAATTTGGAGTTCGATTCGCTTGATGTATGATCAGCAGACAACTAGTGAATTGCTTACATTGGATTTTTCCTAATCCATGAAATATCTGATCCCAAAATATTTGTCACATATGTATATGTATAAGTATTCGAATTAAGCCTACGTTTGGTAAATTTTGTTTAAAAATGGTCACGTGACAATATCTCATTGGACAATTTTTTTGAAAAGTTAACAATTTCTGATGGTCAAATATTTACTACCACTATTTTGACTTTTCAAAAAAAAAAAGGACCAATGAATATTGTTACGTCTCTATTTATAAACAACCTTCTATGAATTGTTTACCAAACATATGCTAAATACATATGTAACTAATATTTTAAATATTAATGCTACTTGTCTCACTGCATTTCACTACTAATTTGACAACTAAGCATAAAAGCCATAACTGCCCTTAAATTCTGAACTAATGACTCGGTGGCCGGTGCCCACCCTACACTTTTAGGAGGTTTATTTAATTAGGATTTGGAAGGAAATTTAAAGACTTTGATGGAATTTAAAAGTCTAGGGGTATTCAATCTAGATTTTTTTAAATCCATTAAAATCTTGAGTTATTCAATCTAGATTTTAATAGACTCTTAAAATGTCTTTTAAAGTCATGGTGTATTGTATAAAGACTTTTAAAAGTCTTTAAAAGTCCCGTGTTATTCAAATTATCAATGACTTTTAAAAACTCATACGAAATCCTCTATGTACTAACTTCTAAACATAAAGTACAACCACAAAATATCTTTATTTGTCTCTCATTAACCTCCAAGATTTTGAAAGACTTTTATAAAAAAAAAAAAAATTCTTTTAAATTGTAATTTTATTTATTCTATATTTTTCTTCTTTCATATTATTTTTAGAAACCTTAAACATTTGACTAAACAAATCATTATTTCTCTTCTCTTCAACTTTTTGTATTTTTTTATTTTAAATATTTTTTCTTTATATTTGGACTCTCGTTTTTTTCGATTTTTTATGAAAATAAATCTAACTAAAATTTCATAAGATCTTATAGAAAAATAATAAATAAATTGTGTCAAAACAAATAATAATAAGTAAAGTGATTCAAGAATTTTCTCTAGAAATTTTTTTATGAACATAGTACAATTTTTATGTCGATATCAAATGCGATTTTATTTTCCCCCCATTTTTTTAATCACAAATGTTTTTCTGTCTTAAAACTATGCTTTTTTTTTTTTTTTCACTTTACATATAATTATTATTAACGATTCATACTCACATCATACGAAAATTAATCTATTAGCGTTTATGTTTTTCAATTAAAAAATAAAAGTCTGTCAAAGTCTTTAAAAGTATTTGAAAGTCTTTTAAATCAATCTATAAAAGACTTTGAAAGTATATGAAAGTCTTTTAAATAAATGTCCACGAAAATCTTTAAAAGTCTATATAAATCCATAAAAGTCAATAAAATTCAATGAAATCCATTAAAAAAAGTCCATAAAAAAAAGTCTTTAAATATCTTTCGAAATCACAATTGAATAAACCCCCCTTAATTTAGCAAGCTCATTATCCCTATTAGTGTTCTGCAATTTAGGTGAAGAGAGAGAAAAGCTCCATCTCCATCAGATTAGGGTAACCAAGTGTGGTTCGAAAATCTCCATCAAGAGGAAGAAGCAACCGTCTATTCGTTAAATTGCATACGAAGAAGGAGAAGCAAGAGCATTACTCATGAAATTGAATGGCAAACCGAGCAATCCATACGCATCTGCAGGGGAAGACGCCAAAATTGAAGCCAGTAAATTTCATGCTGAAATTAGGTACCTTCATCAAAATGTGTCATAAACACCATCTATATTTTGTATTCGAGAAAACTATTTGGATCGCATTTTGCATTGTCTTATCCTCATCAGTTATAATCCCAATAGGAGCCTCGCCATCATTGTAGCCACGTATTGAAAAACTAGACAAATGTATGTGTGTCCTCACTAAATAGTAAATCACACCCAAGTAATGTTGAATGTTCATGATGGTTGATCCCAATGAAAAGGGCAAATGACATTTCATACCGATTGGTAAGATATGTGGGATCAAAACTCAAATTTAACAACATCGCTAAACTCCTTATACGCTAGCCTACACCTATTATCAGTCCAAAATACATTCCTTAATCGGATTCGTCATCCAAATCCAAGTAAAAGAAGAAATTGGGACATTGAGCTTGCATCTTTAAGAAGTACGCTTAAATTGCAGCTATATCTCCTTCACCTAATCCAAAACACCAAACCTTAGCTATATAATTTCAACAATTCTTTTCGATACATGTTAGTTGGGCATACCCACCCGCCTCAACAAATGCAGGGTTGAAAGTTTTGTGCAATGAAATCCTAGCTATATCATTCATTTCAAGCTTCTTTTTCAAATGTCCACTCAATTTCGGTTACATCGATACATCCTAGATTTTGAAGGAATTGTTAAGTGATCATGTTTGAAATTCACTTGGGTAACACTCCATGCTCCCAACACATCTAGAGAAGCTGCTAGCTTAGCCCCACACCCTGTTTGTATATTTGGACGAGGCTTTAAGGAATTACTAATCGAACTGGTTCTCTTGCCCTCCCGACTACAAGCAAACACCACATATCTGCACAACCCATCATTATCCATTTTCAAACTTCTTCTGATGATTGGAAATCCCACAGTGTATGCATATGCATAATTGTAGCTAGAAAATGTCATCCCAACCTAGGAACCACATCAGAAGATATGTTGTTCTGCAACTACAGTTTTCCGCTACCAACTCGTTCGCTTCCACACTATCGTCTATCACTACACCTATCTTCTCAAGGGAGGAGGCCATTCAATATCAGCACAAGATTTCAAATTTTCAGATAAGGGCTGCACAATGTCGAACACCGAATGAAATCCAACATTTCACGCAACACTTCCTCAAAATCATATTAAATGCAGGTTCAGGTTGCATAAATGAGAGCTACGAAAGAAAGGGAAGCACTTACGCAGATCCGCCATTGTCCGAATAATAAGTTGGTGGTCGAAAAGTGAAGTAGGCAGGTTCAGATTTCTGATTTCGAAACGGTACTTATCTTTCATCAAGTACAACAAATATTTTTTAGTCACTGGTCGGGAATATTTTGGTTGCCGATGCTCAGTCCAACTGGGTATTAGCTGGAGAGAGAATTTGTTGGGAATTTTGACACGTCGATTCCCACTTTACTTTTCCCACAGGATCTTTCGATGTTCAAAATAAAATAAGCAAACAAGAAAATAAATACGAACACAGAAATTTACGTGGTTCAGCAAAATGCCTACGTCCACAGACCCTCGCCAAAGCTTTTCACTATATATTAAATTGTTACAAATATATAGACTTTCACTCACCAACCCAATCCCACAGACCACAGAGAAAATACTACAAACGAGCTTTACCGCATATAATTTCTACCCTTTGACTTACACTACAAAGAGTTACAAGAAACTTCACAATATGCTAGGCTCACAATTTTCTCTCTTTGATCACAATGTGACACTAATTAGCACTCTCTCATATGTTTGTGATGGTGTATCTCTTCCTTGAATTCCTTCTCTATTTATAGAGAGAATTCTACATGAAATTCTCTTAACACCAAAACATCATGATTAGTCAAACTAATCATCATTCCAAGACATCATAATTAGTCAAGACTAATTATCATTCAAAGACATCATAATTAGTCAAAACTAATTATCATTCAAAGACATCATAATTAGTCAAGACTAATTATCATTCAAATACCATAATTAGCTCCATCATCTTTTGTTTCAACTAGGCACTCATTATGTTTCACTAGGCACTTGATTAATTTGGGTCAAATACCCAACAGAATTCTGATTCAAATGAACAGGACTCCCCTTTTTGTTTCAGTTTGTATTTAATTTTAATGATAACTAGTGAATGATCCTGTGCGATGCACGAGAAGAGACGTCTAAATAAAAATAATCTTATTCAAATTAAATGAATCTTTAAACAAAATAAATAACATTCACAAATAAGATATAAGTTCATCATTTATTAGTTTCATGTATAAATATCAACCTTTTAGGGAGAAGTCATACATGCGAAAATGATTGTGCCCGACTCTTATTGATAGTCATGGCATATGACACCATCAATGAAAATTGTTGTTTTTTTTTTAATTTAATAAATATCCTAAAATTCGAATGGCTCAACGATATCCTTGGAATAAAGAACTTGTGTCATGCATTACTGTCGGATAGAATTTGACCTTATAGAATATGATCGTCAAGTTTTGTAACGATTATTCACTATCTCCTCGAACCAAAAACTCACCTTGCAAAATGAACACTTAAATGTAGGATCTTCAGTATTCATATACTCTGAACATTCAAACAATAGATGAAAAAGTTAATAATAGAGATCATGCATATAAAAGATAAAATTCAATATTTTGACCATTTATAATGCAAAACAACATGTATAATAATAATAATAATAAAAAAAAAAAAAAATTATTGCAAGGTTGACAAAGATATTGCATTAAATTTATGATATTTTAGGTTTTCAATATTTATACAACGTAATTATTTTCTGATTGAAATTGTAATTTAGTATTGATCATCTCAATTTTTAGTTAAGTAAATTGGGAGACAATTTATATATTATTGTGAAAAAATATCATAAAATTTGAATTAAAATATAGCAAAGAAAATCTTGGTATGGTTAATTACTTTTTGAAATTTTAAAATTAACAGTTAAGACAAAAACCATTAATAACCATTTCATTTCAAACAATATAGATAAATTTGTTAACCGTTAATGTTAAAAAATGTGATATGAGACTTTTTGAAAAAAAAATTAATTAAGAATTAAATGTAATTGTCATTGAAATAATTTTGATAAATAATGCAATATAGGAAAGAACTTTAATATGTATATGTAATAAATAACTTAAAAATAGGATTTAGTTATAAAAATTTCAATACAACGTTATTTATAAAAATACGAATGTGTATAAATTTTAAATATAATTTTAATTGAGAATTTGACATTAGATCTGTATGCCTAAACCAAATATTTATCCATAAAATTAAGACCAATAAAATATCACAATTATTATAAGAAATTAATTACGTATTAAATGTAATTATCTATAAAAATATTTAATAATACGCTATAAAAAAGAGCTCCAATTTTTAGATGTACTAAATAACTAAAAATAAGATTATTTATAAAAAAAACTATACGTATGATGTGATTTATAATTTAGCTCCGTCCCATAAAGATAATCCTCTACTCATTTTCACACAGATTAAGGACAAAAAAGAATATAAAATATTAATTTCACTCTTAAAAAATAAAGTATACTATCTTTTTTAGACGGACAAAAAATAAATAGTGAACTATCTTTGTAGGATGGAGAAGTATTATCTAGTAATAAAATTTTAACATAATTTTTAACTGAAAATTTTACTTTAGATTTGTATAACTGAACACAAGTTTTTAATTGTAAGATTGAAAACGTTAGAAAAACACATTTTTTTTATGAAAAAAGAGATTTTGACACAAAAAAGCCAAATATAAATAAGTAAAACCAAACAAATTATCGTTCTTATATCATAAAAAATAAAAAAACAACTTCTCGGTAAAAGCAAATTTAAAAAAAAAAATTCTAGTTTCTTTTTATTTTTATTTTTTATACAATGTGATATACAATTTCATCAAATATATATACTGGCCCATGAATAACATGTTTTTTCTTTACTCAACAGCTGAAACCATTAACATATCTATCCAACCCAAATCTATTCTAAATAGCCCAACATTAGTTAACACATTGCAACCCCAACAGAGAAATCTAGAACATAATATAAATAGACTATTAGCAAATCCTTTTATTAGTTCAAAATAATTTTGCATTCTATATTGTTTTCGAAACTTTCTCTACACTATTATTTTTTTAATATTTTTTCTTTTTTGTCAAAAACCCAAATTTACGTTCAACGACTCAAAATATCACAGTCTTGAAGAAAAGAGTAGTGTCAATCATTTTTACTTTTTCAAAAAATAATTTACGATTTTTTATTTTCAACTGGTTTGTAATATTAATAACTAATAAGCATTACCACCGCACCAGAAATTTTGAATCATAAAACGTGATAAATAGAAGGTGGAGTGGAGGAGGGGCCATGTTAAACAGTACACATTTTTTCAAAGAAATAACCCTTTAATTGAATCTTTTATTATTGTGTATATCTTCATAATAATTATATATAACAGAAATGAAAGAGGTTGTATATCGGGAAATGGAAAAAAAAAAAAAGATATAGAAAACAAAAATGAATAAACAGATTTTGAAAAACGGGAAAAAAATCAAACAAATTCTGAAAAAGCGAAAAAGGAAAAAAAAAACTGACTTTCCAGTGTAATTAGGCGGCGGGAAATAGAAACCATATAAATACAATAAATATTGAAGAATGTAAGTAGACGTCAGGGATTTTGAAAATAATAAATAAATATTGAAGGTCCAACTATTTTTGAAGTGGGTTTTGAAGTTGATTATTTGATGAGAGATATGAGTGGTGTGAACATGATAAATATTGAAATCCCCAAAAATTGGAAAAATAAATAAATAAATAAAATCTGCACATAGCACAAGAGTTTTGGAGGGAAAAAGTGAAGTTGACTGGGGTTGACTCAGCTACTTTTATATAGATTGGAATTTTCAACATCTCACGATAATATGGCATTGAGAATATCGCGATAATTTATAAGTTGTCAAATTGGTAGTGAAATGTAGGGGGACAATTAGCATTAATGTATTTTAAAATACAAAAATGCTACAGAAGCCTGGGGTTCAAATAGCATTTTTCTTTAAAATATGATTGAAAATGAAGTTGCAAAGCTTAAATAAAGGAAAAAGCTTCAAGGCAACAAGAGTGAGTGAAGAAGTACATGAACATCCATATTTTTTTTATCCTTCTGAACTAACAATATGCTAAAATTTTAATATATATATTTTCATTTTCTCGCTTTATTGATGATTTCCTCAAGAGGACATATTCTTCATAATTTTCTGACCCTCCTTGTAAGCAACTAATCTATAATCATGTATACACGTTTGTGGCAAATGATAAGCTTCATTACAATCCATAGCACAACAATACATACAACAACAGTACTGTGAATATTTCACAATGGAAGCATTCAAATATCTTACAAGACCCAACTAGTGATTCAGTATTCACACGCATAACTATGCAGTTCACAGGAATGATAATTAGCAGTCAAAAGTGAGTCAATGTACCAAACATGCAAAGAGAATCTGCCTTTACCTTTCTTGGGGACCAAAACTAGTCTCCAGACTCAATGGTATCATCCCAACGGAGTCCTTAGTTTGTTTTTCATGATCAGTCATCTCCATGGCTAAACACTCCTTTAATTCTGCCACCACATAAGTCATGTTTGGCCTTCTAATAGCATTTCGAGAAACACAAGCCATTGCCAATTCTACAAATTTCCACACAGATGTCACAACAAATTCTCCTTGTAATCTCTGATCAACTATACTTCTCACATCCCCTCCGGGCAGAACTGCTCTTATCCATTGAATTATGTGCGTCTTTTTGTTATTCTTTGCTACAGCAGGGTGACCTGTGACAATCTCCAAGAGAACAATCCCAAAACTATAAACATCGCTTTTCTCCGACAACTGACTGGTTGAGTAATACCTGCAAAAAACAAGAAACTTAAAGCAATATTTGTACCCGAAAAGCCAATTACGTTAGAATGAAAACAAGAATTGTAAAGGATGTAATGCATAGGATTAGATTCAGTTGGATACAATGGAGAAGTGATTTAGGTATTCTTTGTGACAAGAACCTCCAATGTAAAGAAAAAGATGTTCATAAAATCAACATAGTCGATACAAGGATGTTAAGACGATATGTGGTAATAAACAAAATGGATAAGATAATAATAAATCAGATATAAAAATAGAAGTGGTACAAAATGAGATTAAAAAAGGAAAGGACGACTTAGGTGATTAGAAAATGTCTTGCGTAGATCAAAAGAGATTCTTATTTAAAAAATTGATAAAATCTCAGTAGAACAAGTCAAACAGAAGGAGGGGGGTAGTCGGTAGACCATAATAAAACTGATGTATTGTAGTTGTTAACAATTTACTTTCTATGGATAATGTAGCAATGAACCAAACAGAGCGACAAAAAATTCCTATAGTTGATACCAAATTTAACAAGATTAAACCTTTGTTTATTCTTATCGTCATTTATGTTTAAAAGTTGATCGAGCAAATTTCAATTACTTTGGTTTATTGAGAAGAGAAGTACTTACTCAGGTCAAGGTAACCAGGAGTTCCAGCAACTGTTGTTGATACATGAGTATGATCATCAATTAAAACAGCTCTGGATATCCCAAAATCAGCTAATTTTGCATGGAAATTTTCATCAAGTAAGATGTTTGTGGACTTAACATCTCTATGGACTATTCGTGGCTTGCATCCATTGTGTAAATATTCCAATCCTGCAAACAATCTATATTAGTATTTACGATCAAGACTACAAGAATGAGAATCTACAAGAAACGGTATTCCACTGGATGTATGACCTTGTGCTGCATCCACTGCAATTTTAAGCCTTTCCTCCCATCTTAGAACATAAGAGTTCCTATCTGTGACCAAAGTTTAACCCTTTATTTAATGAGCTCAAATTGAAAGGAAAGGGATATTTACTTATTTAGATTCCAAGAAGATATATATATATATATATATATAGCTAATGAGCCAAATATGGGATAAAAAATAAACACTTAATGTGTTTTGGACCACATGTACCTGAAAGATGTTGTTCCAAGTTTCCATTAGCCATGTACTCACAAATGATTCCCATGATATTGCTTTCATGACAATATCCAAGAAAGGAAGTTAAATTTCTGTGGTATACACTCATAAGAAGCTTGGCCTGTAATTTATTGCCAGAATCAGTATGCCATGCTGACTGCAGAAAATATCTTCACCATCTCCCTTTTTGGGGGGATTATTATTTATTACTTTTATTTTTATTTGTTTTTAAGGAGGGGGTGGGCTAAAAGGTTGCCAAGACAAATTACTGGTACATATATTTATATAGTACATATATTGTAGCATAGTGCAATTTAGATAAGGACCTCTGATAGAAATTCTTTGTATCCTTGACTTGATGAAGAGGAGAGCACCTTTACTGCAACTTGAGTGTCACCTACAAAGCCATGATATACTGTACCAAATCCACCTTTGCCAATAACTTTCTGGAAGTTATTTGTGATTTGCACGACCTCTGAGGATGTAAACTGTCTATTCTTAATCTCTAAAGCAGTTTCATTTGATATGTTAAGTTTAGCACCCGCCTCGCCCACCTTAGACATCACTAGAACCACAAAATTGAGAGAAATGGGGGAATTAGCACGAAAAATACCAACAAGTTTTTTTAATTTAATATTCATCAGATATGTTCCTGTACCTCTCTTTTTTCTCCTTCTAATCATCCACAGGGTCACTAACACAATCAAAAGACCAAATGATGTGCCAAGTACTGATGCTATTACTGGAGTTGGATTTTTTCTTTTCTTCTTACAAGGAGACTGGCATGCATCTGTATGGTTGCTTGGATAATCAATACTGTTTATGACAATAATGGAGTTAGGCCAAACTTATTATAGGTAAATATTGTCAACTTCAAAATTAACATTTAGATCATATGTACCATTATTTAATAGAACTCAAAAGTATTGTTGTTTTCTCTAGTTTAGATGAAAAGGTTTTTACAACAATTAAAAATATGTTGAGATTTACATAAGATGGAAAAGTCACACATCAGAAAATTAAGAAGAATAAGCCAATACACAAGAACAGATCCAACACACGCATAGTAGCCTTTTGATTGAAATTGAGATCTGCTCTATTTTAGAGTAAACTTTACAAAAGGATACATAACACAAACTTATCTTTTTGGCAAGAAAGCAAACCTAAGTGACATCAATATATCATCTGAATTCAGGTGAAAATATTATTTAAACAGAAAGAAAACCTAAGTGAGAGAGTTGACTTCTTATGGAGTTTATCTGGAATTGGGCCTGAAAAATTATTCCCTTTCAAGTTCCTGCAAAAATCATAGGAAAGAGATGAGTTTTCAGCGATCAGAATAGAGATGGAGAATTAATTTGTTCCAATCCTGAGAAACTTACAGTACTTTCAAATAATCAAGTTCGGCTAAAAATTCTGGCACCTTTCCAGTCAGATTATTATTCGACAGGTCCCTGAAAGAAAACGTCATTTATCATCATAATGTTATGATATTGATGTCTATTTAAATGCATCATATATTATCTTTCATTAGATTGATATACTTACAATACTTCTAACATTGTGAGATTGTATATGTAAGGAGCTATTATTCCACTCAATCTGCTAGAGGACAAGTTCCTGATGCAATTTATTAATATTGTAAGAATAGATTTGAGTTATATTGAACTGTTAATTCAGGCATTTAATTGCATAAAAATACAACAATATGATTTCTTCAGCAAAATAGATAAAACCACATACAGGGATGAAATTCTGGAGGGATTGACTCCAACAAATTTGCAGAAGAGACCATCCCAAACAAAAATTTGAGGTACACATGGATCACCTTGCCAGTTTCTTGTAAGCCCGTACATGGATTTGATGCTTAATATAGCAGCAACTTCGTAACATAGACAAGGAAAAGCCATTACAAAGATCAAGAAAATGTAAAAAACTGAAATTAATCATAATGCAGGAGGAGCTCAGAGAAAAACAATAACTCGTTCATATTTAGGATTTGAAATCCAAAGTAGGTTATAAATCAACGTACCATCATTATCTTCTGTCTCTGAGCTTGAAAAATCTTTCAAGGCATAAACTTCGACAGCACTAATGATTGGTGGGAGAGTTGAATTTGCAGTTTTATTTAGTGTGACTACATATTTGGAACGACCAGTCACACTAGACGAGTACGTGGGATAAATTGTATATGAAGATAGATAATATGGAGAAAATTTCGTATCCCATATAATTCCATTCACATATATGCTGAATTCTCTTTTTTGATTTGCTTGTAGTTTTTGTAATTCAGCAAAGTAAAAATATATGTAAAATTTGTCATTGAGATTATTAGACTCCCAATAGAAGGAAAGAGAGTCATTAGGATTTTTAGGGACATTGGCAGTTGTCATGACAGAAGAAGGTGGTTTAAAATAGTTTCTGCCATAAATGGGAAATATTGTACTTAATGTAATACTGTTGGTCATTGTCAAGGGCCTCCATATACGATCATAAACATCATCTTTGTACCTAAGCAAGGTTGATTATGTCTTAGTGCTGTTGGAAGTAAACAAATGAATACAAAAAAAATACTGAACTAAATATTTGAACAAGAAGAATTCAACCATAACACAAGCCACATGACTCACCTGATTAATTTCTCGGACTCTGAGGCAAAATTCACCCGGTGAATGAGTAGTAGAGATTTATTCTCTGGTGGGTATATGATACTAGTCAACATCCTCAATTCTAAAACAGATATAAAGGGGGTTGTAGATCCCCTTTTTAGAAGACAAATATTAATATAATCTGATGCGGGAGTGTGTACAATCTCCTTCCTTAATATAGTGGATTCATTTTTCAGGGTAACTGTGTCCCATAAATCGACTCCAAGATACAGATCAAATGTTGGCAATTCACTCCTGGAATCATAATTTCCGTACGCAAAACTTGTTTGTATCAAATACTTGTTACCCTTGCCTTGAGCAGGTCTTAGGGTATAGCAGTTTCTGGTTCCTTGAGGAAAGCTTCTGAGATATGAGAACTGCCTTTCAAGGGAATTGGTCTGATATGTAACTGATATGCTCCTGCTTACCCCACTGTCTACGAAGCCTGCATCTGAACTATATATTAGGCCAGTTGTTGGATCAGTGTAATGGGATCCTTCAGCTATTCCACAGTCTATACTAATGAATTCTGAGACAAATGAAGAGAGAGAGAGAGAGAGGCATCAGCAACAAGATCATCTATAAAACTTCTAAAGAAAATAGATTTTTCGAATATTCAAACTTGAACACCTGATTGATCATCATCCCGTCCATGAATCAAAGTTCCTGTAATAGCAAAACCAACCATCAGTCCTATGAAACAATATTTCCACATCTTAATCCACACAATGCAGATTCTGCCTAGTGCATATATGTGGGTAACTCATCTTATATACATCTGATCATGCTGCATTACTTTAACAACAAGGAAAATATTTCAAGCAACTCGGTCAATCATAATTCATACATTTGTACTCATTGTCAACTGCCTGAAATCATGATGCTCAGGGAACCTTACTTGATTGCGACTGGACAGTGGACTTATTTGTGGATGACAACATTAGGCTTGTTCATACATTGGATCTAAGCCCTCATCTTTAAATGTCAAAATTTGAATCAAAGAAAATAGATTGATCATCCCGTCCACGAATTAAAGTTTTTGTAAGAGCAGAACCAACAATAAGTCCTAGGAAACAATATTTCCACATCTTAATCCACAAAATGCAGATTCTGCCCCAGTGCATATATGTGGGTAATTCATCATACATGTGATCGTGCTGCATTACTTTAACGAAAACTAGGAAAAAGAATAATTCAACGGTGTATATATGAAAGTCAACTGCCTGAAAAGTGAAATCAGGATGTTTAAGGAACTTTACTTGATTGCAACTGGACAGTAGACTTATTTATGGATTACAACATTAGGCTTGTTCTTACATCGGAACTAATCCTTCATCTTTTAAATGTCAAAATGAATCAAAGAAAATATATTGATCATCCCAACCATGAACCAAATTCCTGTAAGAGCAGAACCAACAATCAGTCCTAGGAAACAATATTTCCAAATTCTTAATCCACATAATTCAGATTCTGCCCAGTGCATATATGTGGGTAACTCATTTTATATACATTTGATCATGCTGCATTACTTTATCAACAACTAGGGAAAAAAATACTTCAAGCAACTTGGTCAATCATAATTCATACATTTGTACTTCATTGTCAACAGGGTAGTTATGGAAGTCAACTGCCTGAAATCAGGATGTTTAGGGAACTTTAATTGATTGCGACTGGACAGTAGACTTATTTATGGATGACAACACTAGGTTTGTTCATACATTGGAAATCAGCACTCATCTTTAAATATCAAAATTTGTTTCCAGCACAGTTGATTGGTTGAGAAAGCTTATCCCTCTCCCAGGTTTTACCAAACATATATAATCACATAGCATACATACCAAGAATTTGAAACTTGCTAATAAATCTATTCGTATAATTCTTTGGTAAAAATTCATAAAGGAATTTGTTATTCTATTCTTCACAAATACATGCTGCCTCAAAACTGTTTATCACAAGTGCATTTGGACATAACAAAGACGCTTACAATGGTCACTGAGTCTTTAAATATTGATAAGTTGAGGCTGTATATAATCACGATATGGATAAATCTTAATGCCTATTAATTTCTTTTGACACCAACGTGTTCCGTCCAGGCAACAAGTTGTTACTTTCAGACAAAATGTTCCTGTAAATTCCATTCCAGCTAAGCAATAATTCATTGACCAATATATAAATTACAAGGTGACATAATGTCATAACTACAAGCATATAAGCAAACTGAGAAAGGCAGCAGATGCCAAAGAATAGCAATACCTCCTTGAAATAATATTCTTCGACCAAAGAGGAGCAGCACCGATGCAATGATAGGCTTCAGTATATTTTTCTCAATGTGTATGAGAGATACTTCAACGGAGAATAAGGAAAACAATAGATGACTCGAACTTCTTTATTCATAACCAAGAATAACTCACAATAAGTTGTCGCGCTGGCCTACAAATCCATGGATTTTTTGGACTCCATAGACATTAAATAACATTTCAACTTAGTTTCTACATTCATGTATTTCCTCATTCATGTTTCTCCCGCAGAAGATCGAGTTCTTTCCAGAAGAACCTGAACTTAATCCAATTCCACTTGCGAGCCAATTTGAGGGCTTAAAATTTGAATTTTTAATCGCTAGATGATCATCAAACTTTTGTGGCTGGCTTACATTGGATTATATATAGTTGAGTGTTTTAAGCAGCTTAATTCATAAATATTAATTAAATATTCAGTCCTCGAAATTTCAATAACGTTATTAGTGAATTTCTTGATGTTTTTAGAAAGATTATCACTTTTAGACTTACACTCATTCATTATTATTTGCTCATGCACATGGATAGCATTTTGGCATGTATTTGCACAATTTACATAGATTTATGTTGTGAGTACAAAAATATGTACTCAAAGATGTCTCACTGTAGCTGAAAAGACAGCACAGAAGTCTACGTAGACTTCTTTGTTACAGCGAGACATGTGGTTACTTATCTATGCGATACTCGTGTTTCACATTGGGATGGATCAGTGAGTTTGACTAGCTTTTGAGCTGGGGTTGATGCGGGTTTTGTGTCAGACCTGGTTCCCCACATTTTTTAGGAATTGGTCTTGATCTGCAGGCTGTCACAAATGGGCTTGAATAAGCCTACTATCTTTTCAAATTATATATAATGCCGAAATTTTATTAAAAAATCACGTCTGTTTATTTATAAAATATGTAAAATCATGTTCAACCTAGAAAAATTGCTGCAAATGTCACCTTTGATATGAACTGACAACTAACGATGAAATGCCCACAAACCACTGATAGAAATACATCAAGAACACATGGATATAGAAAACAAAACATCTAAGAACTCTGAATTCATATGAGCATATATCTATGATAAAATGATTGAGAGTTTGTAAGTTGCGTTTATTTTTTCTTTTCAGTATTTCCATAAATGCAGATCAATCAAAACCAAATTGCAGGAAAAAAAAAAAAAATCAACATTTCTGGAAGAAATTAATTTTCACACTAGGATTATTTAATCAACAAGAATGTAAGAGTTTTATCTTCATAAAAATTTACTCCGAAAAATATTTAGAGCAACAAACTCTTCTGAATTTATGGACATGATCTCTTACTCAAGCTTCCATGCATAGAGGAAAAGACAGAACCTTGAAGCCTGTGAATAGCTTATCGTCGAATAATACTTGCTATCCCCACTGCAATCACTTCCGTCGCCATGGCTGCAGCTTTCATCTTTGTCACTATCCACCTCTGGTGCACCTGGCTTGAAGATGAACAAAGCGTGGTTTGAGCCCGGGATGCAAAATAGCCAAGCATATACGTCCCAAAAGATTTGAACCGGTTGTTTATTAACTAAGATTGTCTGATTCCCCCTGAACTTCCACTGCAAGTTCCGAATATGTATCAACACAATCCCATCTATGCTAATCCACATTTCCGGTTCTCTAGGCCCTGAAGTCGAGCTCTCTACAACAATGTCATGCTCTTTTTTCCTGTGGTTGAATTTCGCTCTGGTGGAGAAAGATTTCTTCCCAAATACATGCTCTTCTTTGTAAAACAGCATTGCATCAACCACCGCTGCTTTTGATTTTGTTCTCTTATAGGCCTTTTCGGTGTAATCCCCTAACAATAGCGACATTTCTTCATCAGAAACTAATGCGACGTAGAAATCTGAACAGGGCTCTGGACTACAAGAATATTTAGCCGAACGAAAATCCCAATAGACATCCAATTGATTCCCATCAACCTGAAAGGTTTTGTACCCTTTCTTTGCCCAAAACTGCCAAGGTTTAAGGTCAATTTTGCATGTCTGATGATCATCACTTTTCATGGTTGCAACAGATATGCTCAGAGAATGACTAGACAAATCCTTGCTCCATAAAACGTTCACATTTCGCCAGTAACCTCCAATATGTGCCTGGTAAAAACATGTAACAGTGTTACTCGCAGTTTTTTGAGTTACGGGATCATTTGTTAATTTCTGAGCCAGAGGAGGTTGGGAAGAGGATAATGGATAAGCCCTCGTCTTTATACGATAAGCCATTCTTGTAATCCTTATCCTCTTCCAGTCGAAAGAGAAATAGAATTGATGTCGTTAAAGGTTAGACGTTAAAAAACAACCTCGATGAAGGAAACAGGAATTAACTAGATTTTCTTTGTTTTCAGTGCAATTGCATTCTCCTAGAATAGAGAAGACAAAGCGAAGAAAGCCAACATATACACAATATTCCTCTTTCCGGACATTCTACAAACACCATCGATATACTATGTATTTTTCCTAATAAATTCGTGATCACGAATTCTCTTAGGCTGCAATTGCATCAGGAGAATACAGAAGGCAAAGCAAATAACGCTAATATATAAACCGTATTCTGATCTGATGATATTCTATGAACACCATGGATACACTAACTCTTTTTCCCAATAAATTGGTTCTTTTTCGCTATTCAAATCTACCAAATAAAAGGGTCCTCCCAGAATTCATCAATTCAGGATCCACGACAATCGTTGAATCGATATGTGTATGATATCAATAGGAAAAGATTTTGGACATGAAGAAATTTTTTTGTTGGAATTGTTAGGTAAATTGAAGTTAGAACATTTACATTTGATTTTGTTTGTGGAAGAATGCTGTTGAATTTAGGGCTATGGTGACTGATTCCTGAAAGAAAGGATTCTTCTCCTATTCCCTTTCTTTCTTGGCTAAAGTATAAATATCGATGTTATATAGGATCAACAACATTCCAAGCTATTGCAACGGACAGTTCCCATTAGCCAGAGTATCACCAAAAATATTTTCCCTAGTGTCTCTGGTAGCATTAAAATAAGGTAGTTATATTGCCACAATAATTTTTATTTGTTACGTCACATTACATCACATTATAATTATAGTTAAGATCATCAATCTTTGTAGCAATTGTTTCCCTAACCTTTGTTTTTGTTTTTTGTTTTTTTTTTTTTGGAATTCTTATCTTCAATCTTATATTAATTAATACATCTCATCATTGATGAATATTTATGCCAAAATAATCAGTTTTCATGCTTTCGAGTGAATAAAAAATATATATCGTACTTTTTATTTAATTTTAAAAATAAAAAATAAGAATGTCATGAAAAATTGTTAGGGACATAATTGCTATAATGAGTAAAGTTAATATGGTGCGAGAAATAAAAATTGTTGTGTGAATATAATTACCCTTAAAATATTTTATTATTATTTTTGGGTAATGCTATATTACAAGCGCTCCCACAACCCCTGTCTTGAGGCTTTGTGGAGAAGTTAAATTACCGAATGTGCAATGCAGAGTCAGGAATCTAATCTGTGACCTTATGTGGCACCGTCATCACAATGTTCGTCATTTATCGCTGCGCTATGTGCCCGAGGAAAATAAATTATTTTTATTGAAATCTAACCAAGTGCTATTTAGCCCATGTTTGATTCCGTTAAAAGTTGATTAAAATATAAATTAAAATCAACAACGAATTCATATTTTATGAGTTATATAACTTTTCAATTACATATTTCATCAATTTTATCAAAATTTTGACTTAAAGTAATTGATATGTATATATATTCCTTTGTGTTAATTTGTCAATCTTTTTGTAAAAAAATTATTATACCTCTGTTTGTTAAATTTTTTTTGTTTAAAAACATTTTTTTATATCTTCTAGGTAAAATGTATGGTTGAAAAATGGAGAGAGAAAATATTTGTGATTAAAAAATGATTATGTTTAAAAACATGTTTGTCAAACACATTCATAGTTACAAGCAGCATGATTTTTATTATCATTACTGATCATGCGTCACAAACAATGAATTAGGGAAGCTCTCGGCCACATTAACTGATACAGGTACTAGCAAAGTATTGCTCAAGTTTATTTAAATTTTTATTAAAGGAATTCAAGAGATGTCAAAATTCATATGAATTGAAGGGAAAACTAATCAATAAATGTTTTCGGTTAAGTTTTTCAAATGTTAATATACTTTCACGAATGATTTTTTATGATCGTCAAATTGTAGAAGTTTTCTGAGTTATTAATAAACTTTTTCAAATATTTCTCCCGTCATAAAACTTTAATAGTATTTCAAGTTGTCACTGAACTCACTAATATCAATTACTCGTCGTTTTAAAAGTTAACAATAATTCTATGTAAATAAATTTTTTTTTACATGAAAATAAAACACATAGCGCATTTTGATTATAAAGAAATGTCTCTTCTTCACCTAATGTCGAGTCGACGTTTCGAAAAATCTTATGTAAAAGTATCAGAAATTAATGGACTTATATTATGAACTTAAAAACTTCATTAACTAATTGATCAACTGAATTGGGATACTTTTATCCAAACAATTATGTCAGTATTCACACATAAATTTCCACCGCTAAAATTGGATTATGTATTAACGGAAGTTCGATTTTCACGGGATGAATTCTTGATTCCGACTTTTCCGGTAAGCACTCTCCGGCAGACTATATATAGGACTTTTTGAATACACCACACATCCTAAATTTTCATATTCTACTTTCAAAAATAAATAAAAATTCATATTCCTTTTTCTCAAAATCAAGATTTATTTTCCTCTCCTCCTTGACAACTTTCATTGTCATTCAAGATGACTATCCTTATTGATCAACCTAACCTTGGTAATTGTTTTTATTATCATTCAAAATGGACATGCTTTCTTTAATTCTGTTGATTTAAGCTCTGGGTTACAAATCTTTTGTTTATATTGGCAGTACTTTTCAAATGAAACTTATATGTGAACTCTGTTTATATATATATATATATATATTTTTTTTTTTTTTTTAATTTCCCTTTTTGGTTTGGAGGAACAGATGGTGAAGTCAATGAGAAGAAGGTCCCTAACAGTGAAGAAATGGATTTAGTGTTGGATGGAGGATTTGCAGTCCCCAATGCCAATGCATTTGGCCACACCTTTAGGTCATTTTCCTTCCCTAATTAAAGTGTAGCTCAAATATGTGATTTAGCCATTAATCAATCTTGGAATTCATGTTCTTATTTTTTAGTCTTAATCAAATCGAATTTTGTAGGAGCTTAATGAACTTTGATATCAAGACTCGAGGTCTATGATGCACCGTCCGACACGATAGGTGTTGGATATGCTGAAAAGCGATTTTTCAAAAAAGCTCAAACACGACACATCGTCGGCATGTTAATTATATTATATTCTTTAGAATTATTGATTTATATAGCATAAATTTGATTTTATACTTGTTATTAATTTTTCTTATATAAATCATTTAAATATGAGTAAATATTTGTTAATTAATAATAACTTTGAGTTAATAATATATAGTATTATTGAAAAACAAAGAAAAATAACTATGCTAGAATGTCCAAAGAGTTTCGGACATGGACACGCTACATTAGTTAAAGTGTCCGTGCATAGGAGCTTGAGGTTCCATCTTAAAATGTCAACTTTATTAAGAGAAGTAGTTGGTCTATGTTCTCATTTTCATACATTATTACAATAAACAAGATTTTATCATTTTTCTTGAGTACTATCTCGAGCTTAGTAATTCGCAATGTAAAACAGGGATTATAATGCTGAAAGTGAAAGGCAAGAAGGGGTGGAAAACTTCTACAAGACTAATCATATTTGTCAAACTTATGATTTTGTAAGTACTAGTCAAGGAAATTCATCTTCGTTTATTCATGTTCTCAATCTTATTCGCAATATTCAGATTCTTACGGTTTCTTGATTTGCAGGTGAAGAAGATGAGAGAAGAATATGGAAAAATGGATAAGGTAGAAATGGGCATATGGGAATGCTGTGAACTTCTCAACAATATTGTCGATGAAAGTGATCCTGATTTGGACGAACCTCAAATCGAGCACTTATTGCAGACAGCTGAAGCCATAAGAAGAGACTATCCTGATGAAGATTGGCTTCACTTGACTGGCCTCATCCATGGTATTCCCTCGTTCTTGATCCTAAATATGCTGCCATTGTACTATCTAATTCCACGGAAAAAGGCTCGGAGAATTTTTATCATCAGGTCTTTGTTTAACAAATTTCGTTTAAAGTTCAATTAATTTAAATTTGTTCTGATATTAGATCTTGGGAAGATTCTTCTTCATGCTAAAATCAGCAAGCTGCCTCAGTGGGCTGTTGTGGGTAAGTACTACAGCTAATGCAACTGAACTGGAAATTATTACAAAAACAGTATCTTTTTTGAAACTCAGTTGCTAAATATCAATATGAATAAAAATTTCAGGTGACACCTACCCTGTTGGATGTGCTTTCGATGATTCAATTGTTCATCACAAGGTGTTAACGTTCGTTTACATATTTTTTTGCTCAACTTTAACCAAGGTTCTCAAGAATTCTGAAATTTGTTCTGTAGTATTTCAAGGAAAATCCCGACTTCAAGAACTCTAAGTACAATACCAAGAACGGAGTTTACCGTGAAGGTTGTGGACTTGAGAATGTTTTGATGTCATGGGGGCATGATGAATACATGTATATGGTACTTGTTCAAACCCTCGATTGAATCTTGGCTAAGTTGAAATGTTCAGTACTAGACACTAACAATAGAGAAAAATAAGTTAAAATCTTATCTTTTACCGTCCACTATTACTGGGAAAATCTTGATGTTGTGATATCCCTTAACGAAACGACAAAAACACGGGTTTTTACTTTTTAATGAGGTACTTATAAACTCTTTTTCAGGTGGCGAAAGAAAATAAAACCACTTTACCCTCAGCTGGCCTTTTCATTATCAGGTTCCACTCATTTTACGGTAAGTAAATCGAACTGAAAAAAGTAATTACGCAACGTACCTCAATGATTCACGAGGATGCCTATCGATACACAGAGTGTCTTTACATAATGATTTTGTCGCGCAGCTTTGCATAGGTCAGGAGCATACGAACACTTGATGAACAAGGAGGACGAGGAGAATTTGGAATGGCTAAAAATCTTTAAGTAAGATCACTCATATCGATACAAGGAAGAAAACGGTTATCATTTATATGCGCGCTTATCGTATGCCTCATTTTTTTCTTTATTCTTATTTTTCTTCCCTTACAGCAAGTATGATCTATACAGCAAGAGTAAGGTCAGAGTTGATGTAGAGAAAGTCAAGCCATATTACCTCTCCCTCATTGAAAAGGTGGATCGAGTTTTTGAACTATGCCTATGCCCACGTTGTACACTTAGTACTTAGCATGACTAGACAGTTTAATGAACGAGCATTTTTAACATACTAGGATTTTATTTTTTATTTATTTATTTTTGCAGTATTTTCCAGCAAAGCTAAGGTGGTAAGAAGATGGATGTTTGGGAAGTTAATGGCACGCGATGAAAGTGATGAACTTGGAATTGTTATACGACAGGTTTCCGGTGGAATAATGTAAATATTCTTTGATGTTTTACTCTTGGTTTACCTGGTGAAAACTACATAAATATAAAACAAATATATTGAAATTTAGCCGAGTATTGTAGGCGCAGTATTGCAAGCTTTAAGTTGTTAGTTGTTACTAGCGTATGAGTGGGCATTTTCTCAGAAATTTCCCGATTCGGACTGATATGGCTAGTTCAATTTGATTATAGTTAAAGACAATGTTCTTTTACGCAATGATTACAATTTATAAATAACTCAATTTTTCAAATTACTTTTTAATTACACACATTTTCTCTTTCTAATTTTCAACAACACATTTACCTAGAAAACACAAAAAAAAAAAAATGTTTCTTAGGCCGCCGAACGGAGCATAAAATTGAAAATATTTTGTGATCTATTTATTAAAAGTTTTGTATTTAAAAATATGTTTTTTTATGTTTTCTTGGTAAAATTTGTAATTGAAAAGTGGGAGAGAAAATATGTGTAGTTAAAAAATGATTTGAGAAATTATGTTATTTAAAAACATGTTAAAAGAATTGTCGAACAGAGGCTTGATTGTTAGAACTTAGAATCAAGAATCAGGAATAGAGATATTTTTTGGATGGAACAGATTGGAAATAGGTATTCAAGTTCCTTTAAAAAAAAAATTCGAAATAAAAATGTTGTTCCAAATTTCATTCCAAAATTTTCGGAACAAACAAACTTCATTCCAACCCGAAATTAGGAGATTTAGAAAATTTTCAATATTTAATATTTTATCAAAATTTATAATAATTTAAGTGTATGAAAAAGAAATTCGGGGAATTGAATGTCTGAAATTAAATGAGTTCAAAATTTCAATTAGTTAAAAATTATATTACAGTAATAAAACCACAAAATATAATAACTACATATATCTATAAATAACTAGATTTAACATAAGTCTTTCATTATAATTCAATGAAATAAAAGTTAATAAGGATCACAATATTACAATTCTTGCATTTTTTCATCATATAACTCAATGTAGATCTAAAATTTTTACTTCAAAAAATTATTTTCTAATATACATTGTCACACTTCAAAGTTCAAATCAGATGATCACGCAAAACGTGAATAAGTAAAGCAAACTTTGTGATACCACAATTAACAATACATTTTGAACTTTTGATGTAATCTAAACTTTTTTATTATATCTACTATATTGTGTAAAATATTTTTTCACCACCAATTTACTTAACTTAAATCATATATGCTAAAATCGCAGTGTTTATTCTCTCTTTTTTAACTAAGTGAAAGTGTTATCCTTAATTATATGAATCTCATGTTAATAATATTTTAATGTTATTAATTATTCAATAAATTATTTTCTTAAATTTTATATTATATTATTAATAATTGTAATACAAATACAAAAAAATTCTAAATTTATTTGGAAAAAAATAGAATTTTTGGATCGGTATATCTTCGGAAGTTTTTGAATCGAATTTTTGAAATTCGTTCTAATTGCAATCCAATTTTTTTCGAAAAATTTCGAAATTCGAATATTTCAAATTTTGGATTAGTCGGAATCAAATTTTTTGAAAAAAATCGGAATGAAATTAGACGGAATCGAGTTTTCCAATTCAACTTGCAGCCCTAATCAAGGAATTTGATTCTAACTGTAAAATCAAATTTTAATTTGACTCTAATTTCTTCCTTATAATTTATTAAAATTATTTTGAATAATGATTGATGTGATATTGTAGGGTTGAAAATGAAAGAAAAATTGTGATTTTATATGTAAAATATTTTATTATTAAAATGTGTAATGAAAATTGAATACGGTAGAAAAGAAAAAAAATTAATGGGATCAAATCAAATAGAGATTAAACATGAATATTGTGTTTCCAATTGTTATCACTTCGAAAACTGGTTGTCAGATTTTATTTTTATTTTTAAATTTTTTTAGATAAGGTTAAAAAGTAATGTGAAAAATTGTATTATTTATAAAATGAATTTTAAATTGTAATCATAGCGTGAAATACTTTAGGCTGCATTTGATTGCCAAATTTTTTCATGGAACTTTGACATGTGACAAGTTTTTATATTAAATTCATTTTCTTGACATAGGTCAAAGTGTCAAACCAATCCAAATTCCTTGTTTTCAAGAAATTTCAATTCCAAAAGGGGAGGTGAATTTATTTTCATGGAAAAATATTTGATCATTTTCGTCACGTTTAATCCTTTTTATTGTCGTTAATTTATTTATTTATTTCTTCAAAAATTAAAATTATTATTATCAAGTACATATGTGTGAGAATATATATATATATATATATATATATATATATTTTACTTAAAATGACTAAATATGTACTCGATAATAATATATATTTAGATGAATTTTACATATTGGTTTCTCGCTTGGTTGGTCGAAACTTCACCCTTATGGTGGAAGGAGACCCATACCCAATTTCAAATGCAATTATGAGCTATTGTTAAATGGATCAACTATTTTCTATTCTGATCCATAACCATAAAGGTCACTTATTACGCTCTTCTTATTCTCGGAGATTTCCGGGTATTAATTCTATTTCACTCCTATGGAGACCTTAGGATTGAACTATTGGTGGGAGGTCTAACGAGTGAACTTCGTTATATTACGAGAGCTAATCGATTCCTTCACAAGCAGCAAAAAGAAAAAAAAAAAAAAAAAGGGGAGAGAAGAGGATATGGAAAACCAATTTTTAATCTAAAATATGAAGAGTAACATAAAAAGCTCCTTCTCATGTTGCATTTCTTTGATTTGGAAGTTCCAGAAACCAAATCATTCAATCGCAAGTCAAAGGCCCTAAGGGGCCTTGCACAAGGAGAAGAGCTTGGTCACTTGAGGGTGGGTAAGACTCAACCGGGCCGAGGCTCTATTCACCAAGTGGAACTATATACTATTTTTACTAAGCCAATCGCCCCTTCTCCTATACTTGGCTGCTTCTCGCTCGCTAAAGCATACTTAGTTTTCCGGGACAAGCGATGCCTTCTTTATTCCTTCTAATTGGTAATAAAGCAGTTTTTCCCTCAATTTGAAAGTAGCAGGTCCTCTGGCGCCCCGAAGCCAGCTGCCCCTATCTACTTGATTTTGATAACTGGTCCTCACTGAAGCCAAGGCACCCCTTCGTGATCTAATCTATCATCTCTTTCTGAACTTGTATTTCTTAAAACTCAATATTCACTTGTAAATTTTTTATTTTTTTTTAGTTCAATGAGTGAAGAGGTACTATTAAAACTTAGTTTAAGTAACTGTTATCCTTCCTCTTGATAAGCCTGATTTGTCTAAACACGGGATTATCATTTAAGGCTTCCCATAAATTTATCTCATTATGACGTCCATCGCAATTGATGGAACTGTAGTTGGTCGAAACAATCTTAAATCCGTATTCCAAACGTATAAAAGAATCATATTTTAAATCAGAGATCTATAAATTTAAATCTCAAGGACCAATTGAACCAAGTGAGAATTAAAAATAAAACTCCATCAACATCATAGAGCTGTTAGAAGCATGCAAATTTCAAGAATAAAAAGCAAGGCTTCACCAATTGTGAATATATATATAAATAATAAATATTACCCGCTTGAAAATGGCACTTAAGCAGGCATTGAATAAGAGTATTGCCAATTCTTTCAAAATATTAGAGTTAAAACGAAATGAGACAAAGCAGAGTAAACCAAAATATTCGGACATTACTAGTAAGTAATAACACCACCTGTGAACAGAAGGAAATTAATCAACCTCCTCAATCTTGGGACCAGGTCCGGTGCTACCGCTAGGAGCAGGGCCATCATCATCCATGGCAGCACCACCCATATCACCACCAGCACCCTGGTACATCTTTGCAATGATAGGATTGCAGATGCCCTCCAACTCCTTCATCTTGTCCTCAAACTCATCAGCCTCCCCAAGTTGGTTACCTTCTAGCCATTGAATGGCCTGCTCGATTGCATCCTCAATCTTCTTCTTGTCGTCAGCTGGGAGCTTGGAGGCTATCTTCTCGTCCTTCACGGTGTTCCTCATGTTGTATGCGTAGTTCTCCAAGGCATTCTTAGCCTCAACCTTCTTCTTGTGTTCTTCATCCTCAGACTTGTATTTTTCAGCTTCCTGAACCATCTTCTCGATCTCCTCCTTCGATAGTCTACCCTTGTCGTTGGTGATAGTGATCTTGTTCTTCTGTCCAGTGGTCTTGTCCTCGGCAGACACGTTTAAGATACCGTTGGCATCAATGTCAAAGCACACAGTGATCTGAGGAACACCCCTAGGAGCAGGAGGAATGCCAGAGAGCTCGAATTTACCAAGAAGGTTGTTGTCCCTGGTCCTCGTTCTTTCTCCTTCATATACCTGAATCAAGACACCAGGCTGGTTGTCCGAGTAGGTAGAGAACACCTGTTCTTTCTTTGTTGGGATGGTTGTGTTCCTGGGAATCAAGACAGTCATGACACCACCAGCAGTTTCCAGACCAAGAGAGAGAGGAGTGACGTCCAAAAGCAAAAGATCCTGCACCTTTTCATTACCCTCACCACTCAAAATGGCAGCCTGAACAGCAGCACCATAAGCAACAGCTTCATCGGGGTTGATACTCTTGCATAGTTCCTTCCCATTGAAGAAGTCCTGCAACAATTGCTGGACCTTGGGAATCCTAGTGGAACCACCAACAAGAACAACATCATGGACCGTACTTTTATCCATCTTGGCATCACGCAGACACTTCTCTACTGGTTCCATGCACTTCCTGAACAAGTCCATGTTTAGCTCCTCAAATCTTGCACGGGTGATGGTGGAGTAAAAATCAATACCCTCATATAGAGAGTCTATCTCAATGGTTGTCTGGGCAGTGGATGAAAGAGTTCTCTTTGCTCTCTCACAAGCTGTCCTCAATCTCCTAAGAGCCCTGGGGTTACCTGTGATGTCTTTCTTGTTCTTCCTCTTGAATTCTTGAACAAAATGATTCACCATTCTGTTGTCGAAGTCTTCACCTCCAAGGTGAGTGTCACCAGCAGTTGCCTTCACCTCAAAGATACCCTCCTCAATGGTTAGAAGAGATACATCAAAAGTACCACCTCCAAGATCAAATATCAGCACATTCTTCTCACCAACACTGGTTGCCTTCTTGTCAAGACCATAAGCAATGGCAGCAGCTGTTGGTTCATTGATGATACGCATCACATTCAGACCAGAAATTACTCCAGCATCCTTGGTTGCTTGACGCTGGGAGTCATTAAAGTATGCTGGGACAGTGACAACAGCATTCTTAACAGTTGACCCAAGGAATGCCTCAGCAATTTCTTTCATCTTAATTAAAACCATAGAAGAGATTTCCTCAGCTGCAAATTGCTTTTCTTCACCCTTGTAGCTGACTACAATCATTGGTTTATCACCAGGTCCAGGGATGACTTTGAAGGGCCATAACTTAATGTCACTCTGCACAGAGGCATCACTGAATCTCCGACCTATCAACCTCTTGGCATCTGTAGAAATGCAAAAGACATGAAAAATCAATTATTTAGTAGACGGTCAAACAATTGAACCCAACCACTGCACATAACAACAAACACGAACATCATCATTTAAACAAAACAACGTGAAAAAACATTACAATGACTAGTGGAAAAACAACATGAAGCTGACACGTCTTTCTGTTATCCACTTACAATCCACTTAAATTATGCAGAACTAGGTATAAATTAAGAGAAAGACAAGACAAAGCGGAGATAACTTTCAATTATCGAATTCCAGTATTCATTATAGTGATGCAGTACTGGATATAAAAGAGTACTCAGATAAATATGCCTATGAATAACTAGAATTGACATTGTTGAGTTTATTCTTTACCAATGATGCAATTTATAAAGAAGTTTAAAAACAAATAATGATGCTGTTTTAGGCCTTCCTCTAATATTAAGATCTTATTATGCAACCAATAATGAATCAATAACAGAAGATAATAGAAAATCATGCAAGAATTCTTTCGTCCGCTTGTTAAGCCATATTTTCTCTGGTAATCAGTAAATATGGTTCAATAGTCAAAACTACTAGATCAATGGATTGAAACACAAAATATAAAATAAATCAAAAAATGTAAGCACAAGCTTCGATAATTTTAAGCCATCAAAGGAGAAGGCCAAAGTAGATCCATACTGTAAGTTCGAGCAACTAAACACATCTTATACCAATCACCAGCACCATGTTAAAGAAGCATTACCGGTAATTAATAAGTTATAGATCTACAATAAGAAGCATAAAAGTACATAATTTGAACATTTTCCATAACAGATCTCACAGAATCTCACAAAGGGGAGAAAAATAAAACTCATATGTTCATACATGAATATTAAAGGAATAGATCTTACCAAAGACGGTGTTCACCGGGTTCATGGCGACCTGGTTCTTAGCTGCGTCACCGATTAGCCGCTCGGAATCCGTGAAAGCCACATAAGAAGGCGTTGTTCTGTTTCCTTGGTCATTGGCGATGATTTCCACCCGGTCATGCTGCCACACGCCAACGCATGAATACGTTGTGCCGAGATCGATTCCAATCGCTGGTCCCTCTCCTTTGCCTGCCATTGCAACCTATCAACTCGGATCTGAATCTTTGTTATTATTGTTATTTTACGTAGAAAAGAGAGAAATTGTTCAATCTAGGGTTTTCTTCAAGATGTGAAGAACGAGGCGGAGAAGTGGGGGAGTATATATAGGTACAACATGTGTGCCATTGATTTTGTTCTCGGGTTCGAGAATGTTCGAATAGATAGTAGCCGTTGGATTCGTTGCCGAAAAGTATTCAACGGTGGAGATTCTATCCGTTAAATTGGGTAAACAAAGGCGATTATTGCCAGACGCGTTGCCCAATCGATCAAACGCAATCTTTATAATTTATAAAAATTATTGAGTCTTCGATGGTTTATTAATCTTTAATCTAATTATAATACTCTTTTTATCCCACAAAGTTTTGTCCGTCTCAAAAAGATAATTCACTTTCTTTTTTAAAGTGGAGTTAATATTTTATGTCCCATTTTATCATTATTTTATGTATTTTTTATTAGTTTAAATGAATTTATACTCTTTCAATTTTGTGGAAAACTACAAAATTTATTACGAGTATATTACGAAAATGGATTATAAAACTTATTTTTCCAATAACATTAATTGACATTTCTTAATTTGTGTAAAAATGAATAGGGGATTATCTTTACGAGACGGAGTGAGTAAATTATTTGTGTTTTCTAGATAAAATATGTGATTGAAAAATTAGAAAGAAAAATTATGTGTGATTAAAAAATAGTTTAAGAAATTGTATAAATTAAAAAAGACAATCATTACCTTTTATAATCTGCCACCGAACGCAGTGTCAATTCTGTTCGACGGCTGTGAATAAAGGAATTAGAATTATAATTGTTGTTGACCACAAAATTCGGCTGGACCTTGGACCAACACGTCTCAGCTCCTCCCTCTTGAATATGTGGATCTCCTGTGACAAAGAATCAGTTTGCAAAGAGGGCCGAGGTGGCTCCCATTTGCACTCCAATACCAAAGTCAGTACTCATTTTAGGCGAATTTATATATATATTGGGTGCGGGAGAAGTAAATGTGTAGAAGAGAAAAAAGGGAGTGAGAGAAATATATATATTTGGTTAAGAGTATGAAATTGCTAACCCCTTTCTTGGAGACAATCGCGTTCCATTTATAGAGGAACTTGTTGTCTCGGATTATGACACGTGGCATACTTTACACTTGTCTCCACCCTAATTCTTGGAGGTGACAACCTTGCTTTTTGACCGTAATCATTGCTACATTTCGTAGGGAATGGGCTTCTGTCACATCTTGGTAAAGGCAGTGTCACATCTCTGACTCCATCTCTCTCCTGGTCTCTGCCGTAAAGCACCTCGGTTGAGTATAAAGCACGTCGTCCGGGCGTAAATCAGTTCGGCTAGAACGGTTCGCTTGACAAACCACCTCGGAATCGGACCCAAGGTGATATTTCGGACATTGGCTATGGGTCAAGGTCCGTTGGGTCATCGCTAGTGGATCACTGTACCTCTCTTTGGGCTTGGATTCAACAATTGTAACACCCCGAATTTCGTAAAACTCGGGTCGCCACTTCGTCTCCTTAAAACTAACTATTTAAAAAAATATTTCGAAAATAAATGAATTTTTAAAACATCACATTCATTTGGAAATTAGCAACGAAACTCAAATTTAAATAAATTCACTTGAAAAACATTCCATAAAATTTCAATCTCAAAGTAGAATTAACAAGTTTCAATAATCTTAACTTTCAAAAATAATTTAAAATTCATGTTTGTCATAGATGTCCCTCATTCGCCACTGTCTCCGAACTCTGCAAATGTTGTTAAAAACAGAGTGAGTATTTCAAAAGAAATACTCAGTAGACTCATCATCAATAATTAATTTACAAGATGATTGAACACGTAATTATGCAAATAATATAATGACATTCTCTTCTTACTCATAGGCATCACGTAGTGATTGTAATATGAACATATTCTTGTCTTGTCTTATATGCAAATAAAGCATATACGTTATGACATGCATAAAATAAATTTCTCTTCTTATCTCATAAGAGATTTTCTATTCTTGTCTCATGCATAATTCACATAAATCCGCATAACACATGCAATTATAATATAAATCAATTAGTGGGGGAGAGTATGTCTCAATATCTCGAGTCACGTAAAAGGGGAGCCGGAAGTAACCTCAATCTCTCAATCGTCCACACGTTTCGTCTAGCTAAAATATGAAATAAGCCTTCAAGTAGTAATTTGAAATTTTAAGGTTTTTAAAATGATAAAATAAAATTTAGGGACTTAATTGAAATTTTATTAAAATTGAAATTTAAAGTTTAGGGACTGAAATAGGCCTTTTGAAAATAATGGGGCTGATTAAAAACACTTTAAAAACTGCATGGGTAGAATAAAATGTTTTGAAACCAGAGATTGAAATAACTCAATTTAAAAATAGGAGATGAGATATGTGACTTTAAAACTGAAGAGATTTAATTAAACCCTTTCGAAAGTTGTGGGACTAAAGTGACAAATTTTAAAATCAATTTTTTTAAAACAAACAAAATTCTCTCTCTCTCTCTCTCTCTCTCTCTCTCTCTCTCTCTCTCTCTCTCTCTCTCTCTCTCTCTCTCTCTCTCTCTCTCTCGTGCAACCAGAGAGCAAGGAGAGAGAGAGAGAGAGCGCGACGGCGACCGGGGAGAAGGGGCTTCTCCGATTCCAGACCGCCATCGTCAAGCGCCGGCGATAGAGCCACCATGCGGCAGTAGCGTCGGTGTATAGGTGAAGCGGGATTGGGGCGTGTTCAGGTGCGAAAAACAAGGCCAAACCGAGGATCGGGTGCAGGCGTTTGGGGCTCTTCTGACGAAACTCGGGCCAAGAGGTAGTTGACTAGTTTTCTTGGTTTTTGGTTTAGTCTTGGGCTGATTGGAGGTGACGTTTTGGTCGTGAAGGCAGTGAGGTTGTGATGTTCGATTGGGTTGTGCGTGGTTATGAATATTGGCAGTACTATGTGGTGGTGGTGGTTGCAGAGAATTTGGGTTGAGATTTGTGAGGTGGGCAGTAGACAGGGGCGGTGGTGACGGTGACGGTGTTTGTAGGAGTGACGGTGTTGTAGCGGTTTGGAGTTGAAGATGGTTGGGTTCAGTTCAGGTGACTGAGGTGGTGGGTTATGGTGCTGTGAAGTTGGCCATGAGGTGCTGGAGCAAGAAGGGCTACTGTCGATGGTTGTTGGTGTGATGGTGTTTTTGCAGTTGGAAAAATGCCTATGGCGATTTGGAGTTGAGGAAGGTTGGGTTCAGCTTGGGCGATGGTGGAAAGTTTGCTGATTGTGGGAGTGTGGCTCGATTCTATGGCAGTTGTGTAGGAGCAGTGAGGTCGTAGAGTTGTGGAATTGGTAGCTGTGAATGAACGTGTAATTCATGAGCTTCCTGTGTTTGTGTCGTGGATATTGTGATTCAGTTTGTGTGAAGGTAGAACTTCAACAAAGTAGCAGCCATGGTGGAGGAGGAAGATTTCTTACCTAGAATTGTTGTTAGATGCGTGAGGCTGAGAGAAGGGCTGAGGATTGAGTGATATATGGACAGTAACTTTAGGGCACAAATTTCTAGGTTATAAGTGGGCCAATTTGGGCTGGAAAAATTTTCTTGATTGGACTGGAAATAATCAAAATTTGGACAACATAATTTTTGGACCTAAAATAATAAAATTTGGACTCAAAATTATTACAATTTGGATTTAAAATAATAATGAATTTGATACTTTAAAATATTTGAGATTGGACTCAATTTTGAATGGATTTTCATTTGTTTTATAATGGCTAAACGAACACTCTTTCATTTAAAATAAAATTAGGGTTAAAACTTAGCGACAAGCGAGAAAAACGATTTTATAAATATATATTTTTTAAAATAATTCTCGGTCGTTACAACAATTTTGATTTAGCTACTGTTCAGTAACTAGTTTAAAATTTGGTTTATAATCGCTCTGATTTTCAATACAATTTTTTAACCACACATCTTTTCTCTTTCCAATTTTTAACCATTTATTTACCTCGAGATTTTCGGTTTTTGGTGATTATAATCACCCCTAGCACCTCGGATAAATGTGGTTAAAAATTGGAGAGAAAATGTTAATGGTTAAAAAGTGATTTGGGAAATTGTGCCCATTATAATTTGTGTTTTAATCTCTAACCAAACAGGTAGATTGATTGGTAACACTGTTTGATTTATAAATTGATTTATTCAAGATTTTGAGGTAAAAAGTAATATTTGAAAATTTGAGAGATAAAATGTATGTAGTTAAAAAGTGATTTTGAGAAATTGTATAATTTATTAAATGATTTATAAATCAGTTTATTTGAAAAGTGATTTTGAGAAACTGTGTAGTTTATAAACTGATTTAATCACATTTTTTCTCTTTATTTTTTAACCACGCATTTTACTCAAAAAAATATAAATAAATCAATTTATATTTTCTACAGCATTATCGAACATAGCCTGATCTTTGTTTGGTATAAGTTTTTGGTTTATAAATAAATGATGTGATGTTTTCGAAATAAAATATGTGGTTATAAAATGATTTGAAAAAACATTTGTGGTTAAAAATTAATTTGGAGAAATGTGTCGTTTATGAACAAGTTACCAAAAGTGACTTGAAAATTGAAAATAAGATAGTAAACTTGTTTATAACAAGTTTATAAATATTTTCCTAAACCACTTTTTAACTATAAACATTTTTAAACCACTTTTCGACTAATTAATTTACCTCAAAAAAAATTCTATTTATAAATAAAATAGAGTGCTATAAAGATTTAAACTTAATTAAAAAAAAAGCAATTATAACACTAAGAAATAATATTGCATAATATAAATTGATAGACAAGAGTAAGTATAACGTAAGAAAGTAAAATAGAATAGAGGATGCAAACGATATTTTTAAGGAGATTCGATCTAACCACTTGATCTATATCCTCTGTTACTAAGCTCTATGCCATGAGCAAGGCATTTGTAATAAGTTTGATTAACTTAAAGGTGCAATCCATAACCCTTACAATATCGAGCTTTCAAGGGATCTCAATATGACCTCGACGACTTGTAACAAAGAGCATAGATCCTTACTCTATTGAGCTATCAAGGGAACTTAATTTGACCGGGTGATTTACAACTAAGACCACCACTCATTTACAATAATCGAGTTTTAAAGGGACCTCGAAATGACCTGAGTACAATGAATTAACTTACCATTGAAATAACTATCTTGACAAATGATATACTCAAATTAAGCCTCAAAAGAGTTATGCTAACATTTCAATAAGTAGCAATGAATTGATCCTCGCATTTTTATGTTTGTCTTCCTCAGTACCCAAAATAACAATCCATAAAAGAGTATATGGTGCGTCCAACAGTGGAGTCGACTAAAGAGTTTACTATTGGGATTGAATACTCATATTTAGGTGTGGCCAGATTAAGATTTTTAAAGTCTATACACATCCTTATTTTACCATTCTTTTATGACATGTACAATATTAGACAATCATTTAATGTATCTGCTATTCTAACAAAACCTCATTTTAATAATCGCTCAATTTTTTCTTTATTTCATGCAATACACTAGGTGCAAAACGTCTAGGTGGTTGTTTAAAAGGTTTAAAATCTAGCTTGGTGGGCAACCTGTGCTCAAATAAATCTCTATCCAAATAAGAGATCTATTCATGTTGTCAAGCAAAAAGTCTCTATATTTTTTTAAAAAGAGATTAACTCATTGCTTACCTCTTCACTAAGCAACTAGCCGATAAAGGTTGGACGATCTTTTCCTTCATCACTAATGTTCACCTTGATTAGAGGGTCGTGTGCTTGAGCATATCATGGCTTGGAAATCCTCATCACATTACCCCCAAGTCTGTTGAGATTTCTCTAAGCAATCCACCTTGTTGACTTCACTTTGTAAGTTATGTTCCAAGCCAAACACGGCTATGTTGTCTTTCAGCAATACCAATGCTTTTTCTCCTCTCGTTTTTTCTTCAAATTCTTCTTTATAAACTATTAATTTGGCTTTAAGGTCCATAACTTTGGCCAGAATATTCCATGACTGATTTTGTATCATACCTCCTTGATTATCTTTTGTGCCAATTACCGGATCTTTAAAGGTCACTATATTTTGCCTCATTTTTGAATAAATAATTCAGTAAGAGCCTCCAAGAATATGTCTCTTCAGTTTGTGCTACTACTTGTGTTTCTTCTTCTCTTTGAACCACCCTAACTAGTTCATAATTTCCTTTATACATGAATCATTCTATCGAATTAGCTTCTGCAACAAAGGGCTTACGATCAGCGTGTGCGACTTCAACCTCACGTTTATCGTTCAAGAATACTAAACATTGTTGGTGCGATGAAGGGATACATTGAATTTTATGTATCCAATCTCTTCCTAACACGACCATATTGTAAGTTATGTTCCAAGCCAAACACGGCCATATTGTCTTTCAGCAATGCCAATGCTTTTTCTCCTCTCATTTTTTCTTCAAATTCTTCTATATAAACTATTAATTTGGCTTTAAAGGTCACTATATTTTTCCTCATTTTGAATAAATAATTCAATAAGAGCCTCTAAGAATATGTCTCTTCAGTTTGTGCTACTACTTGTGTTTCTTCTTCTCTTTGGACCACCCTAACTAGTTCATAATTTCCTTCATACATGAATCGTTCTATCGAATTAGCTTCTGCAACAAAGGGCCTATGATCAGCGTGTGCGACTTCAACCTCACCTTTATCGTTCAAGAATACTAAACATTGTTGGTGCGATGAAGGGATACATTGACTTTTATGTATCCAATATATTCCTAACAATACATTGTAACTTGTGGATCTATCTACTATGAAGAAAACAATGGTCTTTGGCATGCTCCCCACTATTACCTCCAAGGGCATCACCTGTTAGATGAAGTTGCTCCTCCATTGAATCTAGTCAACACTACTTCTATTGGTATAATATCAAAATCAGATTTGGCAAACTTTCTTATCATTTTGTGCGGAACAGTAATTATAGCTGTATCATTATTGATGAGCATTTTGAATATTGGAATATCATCAATTAAGTCCTTTATATACAGTGGCCTTAAATGCTCGGTTAAACTCGATGAAGGCTTCCTAAACATAACCTTCTCTGTTGATTCTACCTCAATTTTTCCTTACCCTTTTCTGTTTTGATTTTGTTGGACACATTTAATTGCAACATTTTCTTGCTCTGGACTTCCTTAACTTTTCTCACTTGCATGAACTCTTGGATAACTCTCCCAAACCTGTAAGTGGAGGAAATATATTTGGGGGAGACCCATATTTTTCAACTCTAGGTACTCTTTTCTTCATCCTGGGCATTCCGTATAGGACGAGATAATCAAATGAGCGCCTAGATGGCTCGTCCAACAAGCCTAATGCCGGATTACATTCTTGATACAATTGCTTTAGGAGTTTTTCACGTGAAACTCTTCTTCTTATGCATCCAAATCCAGCTCTTCTTCTATGTCTGTCATCCTCTAATTCTTATACTTCTCCTACTTGTGCAACCACCTCATTAGTATTAGTTCATTCACATTCGAATGCGCGGGCTGCCTTTTCTGGTTCTTCTGTAACTACTTCGTTGCTTTCCTTGTTCTTGAACTCTTTAGCCAATATGTAGTTGCTGTACAAATTCAATGGTGGTTACTGGTTAATCGCCCAGCCTTATCTGCATCCTTCCGTCTATTCTCAAAATTTGATTTTCCAGCACATTTGCTTAATGATGGTTCTTCTATTGTTTCTTTTGGACTTTCACCTTGCTTGACCTTAAGAATGTTTTGATTCTCCAATCGGGCAAAACTTTTTGCTTTAGACTGTTCCATACCTTATTGTTGTCTCATCATTCGTTCATAGTTCATCAGGAAACGCCTATGTTGCATCCTTATTATCTCATTGAATGGGATCACTTTCCTTGTTTCAGGATTGAACGAGTGCCACACATTTGAGTGATATGGTTTTAGCCTGAATATTTTGATATTCAGTGAAGAGCTAGGTGATCTGTTAAACGTCCTAGTGTACAACCATGGGCTATATAATCTCCCATAAGGTGACCTTGTTTGCCTCCTAAACAGTTGAGATTCATTGGCATTTGATGGATTCCATACTTGCTTGACTTTCTTCAATTCATGTGTTGCTCTGGAAATTTCCTTTTAACACCTTGTACATAGATTTTCCTCTCTTTCTTCAACAACTTTTCCTTTTAGATGTTGAAAGACATTGGGACGTTGTTCGTCCTCTGCCTCGTCTACAACTAACTTGAACTTTGGAAGACTAAGTTTGTCAAATTTGGGAATAACCATGTCAACCTCTACTAGATGTAGGAATGGATTCTCATCAACTATCATTTTTCTTTTCGGTTCAAAGGCAACCCGTCCTAACTCAATGGTGTCCTATAAAAAATTATAAAAAACCAAACAATAATTAGTCATATGAGACCATGCATATGTCACTTACAATATTTTTGCCTTTAATTTGCTCAGAGTTTGGCAATTTATGTTTATCGTTCAACTTTATTTGCTTGTACTGATAAAAAATCGCATCAACTTTTGTTACAACAAATGAAAATATTCTAGTCTTTTTGTCTTCTTATTTTTCTAGTTCATCCTTGTCTGATATTTTTAATTTGGTCAATATGGGACATGCGTAAGTGTCTCCCTTGACCAATTTAGCCAAACATACTTCAACCTCATCTTGACTAGTGTCAATGGCGTGAATGTCAAAATTAGAGTCTCTATTATAAGTCCCTTTACTAGCTCTTCATTTGTTCCTCTTTTTTTAACAATCGCTCATATCTAATGACATTTGAACTAAGTTGAAAGAGTTCAATGAACTCCCTATCTTTTAACTTCTTTTTTAATTCAAAACTAGAGTAATTTTAAATGATTTTGACAAATTATTTTTCAGGAAAAGGAACAAAATATTTGCTCTAGTCCGTTTTAAATCTTTGATGGAAAGATTTAGCCTATTCATTTTTCAATTGATATAAATTTGTCAAATCTGCCAAAGTTAATTTTGATTCAGTTTTATAAAATTGAGCATAACAACTATTCCAACTGTTGTCAAGTTTGAATTGAATTTTTCGTCAAGTTAATGAATCATAAGAAGAAGCCCTAGTGTGTGAATTTGGAAACGATCTCATTTTATGGTATCTAAAGTAAACATTTTCCCTAACCAGCAAACAAAGAGAATTCAGGTACTCTAAACTCTCTTGACTAAGGATATGCTTGATCCACCAAATCCGAATAAGGCTTTTTGTATGTTGGACGAACTACTGGCTGAATTATAAAGGCTAAATGATCTTGTAAGATTTCGTGTCTCTCCCTACCCTCCACATATTTTATGTGATAATCTAGGTGCTACATATTTTTCAGTAAACCCAATTTTCCACTCTCTAATGAAACATGTAGCCATAGACGATCATTTTGTTCGTACAAAAGTTGAGTCTGGAACCTTTAGTGTCGCCTATATTTCTACACATGATCAGCTAGCTTACGTTCTCACAAAATCTTTAGCTTCTTCCAAATTTTTGACACTTCACTCCAAGATTGGAGTTTCCGATGGAGCCTCCATCTTGCGGGGCCTATTAAGGAGATATCGATTACCATACAAGACGAGGACTCGTCTCCGTTACGTGACAGATCTTCCACATCAAGCAGAGAATCTGAGACATGGTTTTGTTGTTGATTATAGATATCAATTGTAATATTCTAATGTATCTTTTGATATTAATTGTAATATTCTATTTGATTGTTTTTTACCTAAGTTCACAAATTCTAGTATAGGAAGAACACTACTCTCATGTACAAATACTAACTCGATATGTATCAATTAAGTGTGATATTCATTCTACTGTTATAAATATTATATTGTATTAGTGAATGAAAAATGTACTCCTATAACTCGAGGTATTATTTCCTTGTATATCCTTTGTTTCCCTATATATATGGGGTTTTGGTTCATAATAATATACGTAAGTTTATTAGCCTCTTTATTTCTTCTATATTTTCTCTCTAGTTTATAACACGTTATCAACATGAGTCTCTACCAAATTGGAAAAAAAAAATCATCAACATCTCACATATCAAAATATTAGTTAGAAGGCTGTAACAAAATTATATCATGTGCATCAAAATTAATTTGATGGCTGTAACAACCCGAAAATTTCGTAACTTAGTTAATTTATTTAGAAAGTTGAATGAAAGTATTTTCTTAAGAAAATAGTCGATTCCATATTTTGTACGATGAGGTAATATAGAATTTATGAGAAAAGAAGAGAAATTGGCATAAGAGAAAGTTATATATGATGTTTGAACTCAGTTGGATTAAATTTCATGGTTGAGGACTAAGCTAAAAATTTTAGAACGTTCTATTAATTACAGTTTTTCCATTGGGATGAATACAAATTTAGGATCATTTTGTGGATTATATAGTGATCTTTATCAATTTCAAGTTATACCATTTTATAGCTCATGATGAGATTTAAGCATTGATATCGAATTTAGATACATTCGAGTTCGTGACGTGTTTCAAAAATCGAGCTAAAATTGCATGTGAGAAGTAGTTGGAATGCTGAAAATCTTCAAAATAATTCTAAGTGTAGAATTGTGGTCGAGTAGCCATGTTTCAGAAGATGGTATAAGCAACAAGGTATTCCAATGTCTTTGCATGTTATACTACCTTGTAGTTCACATTGAGATCTATGTATTGACATTAAATTCAAGCACAATTGAGTTCGGGAAGTACTTCAAATATCGAATTGAAGTTGTATACATGAAATGGTAATAATGCTGAAATTTTGGCCAAGTGTTGAAACTATTCGAGCATCTATTTTTGGATGAATGGTACAAGGGGTATAATGGTCTGTTTTCCTTGCATGTGTAACCGTTTCGGAGCTTGAAGTGTGAAATTTACAATGGTATAAAGATTGATCAAAATGGAGCTCGTCTTGACCTTCAAATATTGACCCGGAAGCGACACCTTGAAAAGGAAAAATTGGGAAATTTTGTATTAAAATAATACTTGGAGGGGACACTTGTCACTCCCCTATTCTTATTTTAAGGGTGTGTTTGGCACGTGAACTTATTTTGGTTAGAAGTAATTATTTACCAAAAGTAATAGGGCTTGGATGATGGAAATGAGAGCTTGAGGACTTAATTTTCAATTACATAATGACCAACTTGTACAAAATTGAAAGTAATGGGCCATTTTGCAAACCTATCCTAAATCCATCTATATGGAACGAAATTTCAGCCCTTCTCCTCTTCATTTTCGTGACTAAACAGAGAGAAAAGAGAGAGTGAGACCGAGAGGAGAGAAGAGAGAAACCAAGTGAAGAAGAAAGGGAAATTGGAGATGATGAAGCCATGTAGTACAATCTAGTTGGGGAAGCTTGGGTTTTGAATATCTTTCTTCAATTCTTAAGGTAAGCAAGAAAATATCTTCTTGATGTTTAATGTTTAAATTAGAGTTTTGGATTGATTTATCAAGTTTAAAGTTAGTAAAGTTGAAGATTATTGAAACAATTGATTCTAGGAATGATTTAACACAATTTCTTCTTCATTTATCGGTGGATACACAAGAGAGGAACTAAGGGCAGAATTCTGGACGAATTTGGAGAGGAAAAAGAAGAGGAAAAGAGAAAGGAAGGGAAGAGGTAGGAGAAACTTTGCTTGAAGTTTGAACTCTCAAAGTGTTGTTTTTCCTTATTAGCTTCAAGAGGTGAGTGAAACTTGATTAGTGTAATATTGTGTTAAGTTTTTCATATTGTGTTGAAGTATTATCTTTAAATTTTAGATTCTAATATGATTCTTGTTGATTATGATTGATTGGATAAACTATGTTTAAGATTGAAAGTTAAGAATATAATTGCCCTCTAAGTGTTTGATGAATTGTTTGAGTAAAACAACAATAGTTTTGTTGAGTTATGTTGATGTTGTGCTATATTTTAGATGTTATGAATTGTGTTTAAGGATGATAAAAACCATTGGATATATTTTTTAATATGATTACAAGTGGAGAAATGTTTGGATAGAGGTTAAGAAGCATTAGAAGTTGAAATTGACAAAAAAGTTTAAGTGCTGATTTTGAAACTTAAATGAATATAATCACATGTTTGTATGAGACTTATTGATGTTATAAATCTGATTTTTGAATGGGGATATTAAATTTTAATGTTGAGGACATTATGAGAAAGTTAGGAGTAAAGAAGATGTGACTTATATCAAAGTTTGTTTGAAATTTAGTTATTGTCCCAAATTTTGAGTGCGCTTAAATTGTCACTTTGAGTGAATTTACTAAGATTTGATACTCAGGTTTCAAATAGAAGCATTAAACCATAATTTAAATTGACTTTGGATACTAAATCATATTCTCTCTTATGGCTTAAGTTTTTTTATGGGCTTCATGTATAAAAATGCAGCTTTAAGTTGATTTAAAGACTAACGAGTATTAAGGTTGTCAATATTGCTCTTATGAAAGTGGTAGGAATTAGTTTTCATACTAAAAAGTATCTCAATTCTTGTACTCAAACATTATTGTTAACATAAACTCTTTTAATATACATTTTACATGATCGAAGGCATGTTAAAAGGAGTTGAACTAGTATAAAAATATGCTGGAATGTACATTTCGAAACATTACTTTGCATGCATTCAAAACTTGATTTTGGATTGATTTTATTGAAGTGTGAAATCTATGATTTCAAGTACCATATAAGGAGCTTTTAATTGAGTTTTGAGGCCAAAAAGTTTTTGACCTTATGACTAAAATTTGTTATAAGTTAAGTAATGTTTTATGATCATTATACAAGATTTGAAGTGTGTTATAAGGCAAGAAATATGCTTTATAAATCTGCTAGAACCATTTGTTTAAAATGGTCATTTTGCAAGTGTTTTAAACTAGTTTTTGAAGTTAAAAGTTGTTGGACTTCATGTATAAAACATATCATTAGTTCAAGTTATCTTCCAAGATCAATACACACGATTAGAGGGTTATTATTAAGCATTAAAATAGTCTAAAGATCTGCGGAGATTGATTGGGTTAATTGTGACCATAAAGATTGAATTTTTGGAGACTTTATGATATTAAACTTATGAAAACACTTGGGTTATAGGTTTGGATTGTATTTTATATTATTACACATGATGTTAAGATGATAAAATGTGATATACATGATGTAAAAATCTGCTGGGATTGAATAGGTTTAATTATGACTATAAAGATATTTAGAATTGAATTTTTGTAGACTTTATGATATCAAACTTGTGACAACACTTGGGTTATAGGTTTGGATTGTATTTTATATTATTACACATGATGTTAAGACGATAAAATGTGATTTACATGATGTAAAAATCTGCTGGGATTGAATTGGTTTGATTATGACCATAAAGATGTTTAGAATTGGATTTTTGTAGACTTTATGATATCAAACTTATGGCAACACTTGGGTTATATGTTTAGATTGTATTTTATGTTATTACACGTGATGTTAAGATGATAAAATGTGATATACATGATGTAAAAATCTGCTGGGATTGAATTGATTTAATTATGACCATAAAGATGTTTGGAATTGGATTTTTTTAGACTTTATGATATCAAACTTGTGGCAACACTTGTATTATAGGTTTAGATTGTATTTTATGTTATTACACGTGATGGAAAGTAATAAGATGTGATGCTAGTGATGTAAAAATCTACTTGGGTTACTTTCTTAAGTTGTGATCACCTACAAATTAGAATCAAGATTTTGATGAAGTTAAAGATTAAATTCAGCTTCTAGGATGTAACTCAAATGTTGAGATTCTATGTATTAAACATAGGAAACTTTATTCTATAGTGAAAGACTTGATCTTGATCCATTTTTTGTTAAGCTAAGGATAATGTATTATGTTTCAATATGTAATGAATGTTATTATGTAAAGTCTTTCACATGATAATTGATGAATAGCATTTCATCTCATCATCACAAGCATGCACGATCATTTCACATAGAAGAGCAAAGTATGTGTTTTCAAAATACGAAGAAATGATTATGTATAAGATCTTTCAAATGATATTTTCAAGAAATGATCATGAACAATTAAGAAAGTCCCTATTTAGGTCGCTACATCTAGGGAGAAAGTCTCTAATTGATCACGGGCTGTGAGGTACCCTTTGGGGGTAAGTATCTCACGAGGCACCCTTTGGGGTAAGTATCTCTTTTATATATATGCTAGCAAGTCCAAATAAAAAAATGCCAAGTCTTTTGTACTTGGAGGTGTAAAAGTACGCCAACTATTTATGAATGGCGACATTGTGTCGTAGGTACACATATGATGTGTGCGATGCACGACCCTAATATGGGAAATGCCCCTAAAGTAAAAGACATGAAAGAAATGCAAAGAGTGAAAAGTCATACTCATTCATGTCACTTTTCAAAGAAAGAAAGAAAGAAAGCATGAGAAAGTGAATAACATAATCACTCATGCATATCACTTCATGTCATAAATATGAAATTGATTATTTGAATGTAGTTATATGGAAGTAAATGTCGTGAAGCGATTACAAATGATACGTTGAATTGATTATGATTTCTTGTACTATATGAGAATTGATGTTAATGTTAGAAAGTAGTAAAAGAAGCAAATGTAAAAGAATAAGTAAATGGTGCTTGCATGATATCAATATCAGTGAAATTTGTTATCATTACTGAATTGAATATGATCTTTAAAGTTGCTTGAGTTGGTTAGCAAACTAAGTTTGCTATTCGAATGCTCAAATTATTACTTTAGTAAAAGATGAAAGTTAAAGTTAAGAGGTAAAGCGTATGATTTATATTCATTCCTTAAAAATGTGAAAGTTTGACAAGAAAATAATGAGAACGATAGATATTTATATGACTTCATACACTTTATGTTCAAATTAACCTCTTACATGCATCAAGTTTTATTCACTGAACCATGTGGTTCACAGTTATTTCGTATCTCTTTTTATATGCAATAGAGCATTAGTTCTTGTATGTGTGGATTCCCAATGGAGAATGCTGGTCGAAAATGAAGAGTACTCATTGGTGACCGAAGATAATGAGAGATTAAGTTTCTCTATAGCTTGAACTAATTTTGGAATGTAAATATTGTTCTCTTTATATTTATAAGTAAATTATTAGTTCGGATTTTATTTTGAGATGTAAAGTGTATGAAATGAATGGGCCTTGTATTTTAAAGTTCCGCTTAAAGTTTTAAGTTTCACTCTTATGAAATATTGATATTAAAACTATTTTTACTCGATTGTTATTAAAATGTTAAAATAAAATTAAGGATAATAATCCGAAATTTGTAACAGGGTAAATAAGTTTAGAAAGAGTTTTTAGTAAATGTATTAAAGTTCCTTGTTTCTGAAAGTACGCTACTAGTAGTCCCTTGTAGTTACGTTTTCAGTTCATTTTATACTACTAGTAGCCAACAACAGACTTGAAAAAAAAAATGTATATAGTCTTAATTTTTTGGTTGTGACAATAGCATACGAAATTTATTTTACACGCAAACTATATTCGACAATATACGTATTGAATTCTGCCGCAGCGTACACATTCTGTTCCATATCAATTTTTTACTCAATTCATGCGTATTTGTGTTTTAATTCTACATGGCATAAATTACATATTTGCTGATGTTATTGATTTATTATGTTGTGCTCCTGAAATAGCACAACAGTATATTAGGGTTGTACAAAAAAATCACGAAACTGCAAACTGAACCTAACTCGTTAGTTTTAAATCACACGTATCCATGTTTTTTTTTTCTCTCAAACCAAACCAACTCATTTCAAAATGGTTTGGTTTAAGTTTTGATTTTCAAAAACCGTAAAAACCAAACAAACCCGCTTTTAGTTTTTTAATTAAAGATTAATTTTATTAATTTGAATTTACTGTTTCCCCATAAAAAGTCAAATTTAACTATCAAGAAATTAAAATAAAATTCTCATTTATATCTTTCTTCGTTTTCATTACACTAGTATTTTCACCGTGCGATGCATGAAAATATGTTTGTGATAGTAATTTCGATCAAAATTTATGAAAATATGTTAAATCTACAATTATATCCAATAAAAACATAATACAATAACATTTTAATACAAAAATATTATCGAACTCAAAACTTCAAAAAAGACCAAACTAATCAAAATAGGAATGCTACATATTTTTCTTTTTTCTTTTTAAAATTATTTTTTTCTTTTAAAAAAATATTTATTTATTTATTTATTATTTATTTGTTGAACTTTCTTCTTCTAAATAGGTTATTTTTATCTTATTTTTTATATGTTAAAATATTTTGAAATAATATAATGTAATAAATAAAATTAACAACTATAAATCTATATTTGTTTGAATTGATAATTTTGAAATTAAAGAATATTGTTATTATATTTTTTGTGTATTTAATTTTATTTCCAAATGAGTAAATGTTGCTTTATTCGTAAAATGAATAAACTAATAATATTTTATTACAATAATTATTTAAGTTTTAAAAACAAAAACCGTGTTTGGGAGGGAATGAAATCAGGTTTTTAGTAGATTATGATAAAAGTTAATGGAATTGGTGGTTAAAATTAATTATTGACTTTGAGTTGAATTTTAGTCAAAAGTAATCAAACATGAGAAATATAACTAATCCAAATTATTAAAAACGTATATGGACAGTAAATGCTAATTGATATATTTAAATAATAAAATGTCAATTTATATATTTAAATAATAAATGATCGTAGGTTTGAATAGTTTTTATAAGTTATTGTTAACTTCATTGAAAATGCAAATTTACAAGATTTCTACATTAGCCTATTGTATTTAACAATTTTTTTTTCAACATTTATTCAAAGAAATTATCAAGAAAATTATAAACGCGTGACTCAACTAAGCAAATGTTTATAAATATTTAATCAATAAAATTATAATTTTATATAAAAAATCAAGAAATTAAAATAATAATTACGAAAAATCTTCAATTATCACGATATAACAATCGGATAACGTGGGAGGTCAAGAAAGTACATCGAAAACCTTATACCATATAATCTTTATACAATTATTAAAATTAAGAACAATTAAAAATATTAGCATCCATTCAATAGCTTCGTCTACAAATTTATTTACAAAAATACATTTTTTACTCACGTTTTAACTATACACATTTTTTGAAAATCGTTTTCCAACCAATTATTTTATCTCGAAAACAATAATATTTTTGTTTACAAACAAAAACGAAGCCTTTGAACATAAAATTTGCTTTGATTAATGATACATACTGTCAACTAATGCTCAAAATAGAAATAAATTACAATTATCATCAATTTTGGAAAACCTCTTTAAATAATACATTGTTTGTATAGTTTGTAATTGCTCACACCAGTGTGATATACGAAAGTTGCTATAGACAAAATATATTTAAACAATTGCTCAAATTTAATTTAAATAATGCAATTTTTCCAACATATGTTGTATAGAATAAATAAAAAATTTCGTCAAAATATTTTTGACTAACGTGAATAGAAATAATAACCCTCAAAATATTATATTTTACATAAAATAAAGTAATTGTAACAAATACAATATATGTTGTCCTATATATAAATCAATGTAACAAATTAAGCAATATTGATGATGCACGAAAGTGAAAATCAACCTCAAGATTTGTGGTGCACGAATGTGGAATTAAACTCAAGAGATCCTTCGCATGATTAATAATTTTTAATTTTTTAATGTGATGCATTTAATTATGCATTTAATTGAACATAATTAAATGAATATTTAATTATATGTCAATAAAAGATTATTAATGAAAAAAAAAAATATATATATATATATATAATTATTAATGAAAATATAAATAAAATCATTTTTACGGCATATAATTATTTTTTTAATATTTTAATAAAATTGTAAACTATTGAATTGTTTTATCATCTTTACGGAAAAACATGTCATGAATTAAGTGTTTTAGAGATTGTACCGTGAACATATCAACTCCATTTCTGGAATTAACGTTTTAAATGAAATTTTCTTTTTTTAAAAAAAACTTTTGAATTACAAAATTAGCCTCATACAATACATATACAAAACTCAACTTACATATTTTCCTTATGATCGAAGTTTTTCTTTTCAAGTGTTTTTCCAAAAAAATAATCATTAATTTTAATAAAATATTGTTACATTAATTGATTCTTCTGTCTTCATACTAACAATTTATTTATTCATATTGTTACATTATTATTATTTTAATAAAAATTATTGATCAATCAATTGTTTAATAAAAATTATACTCACTAATTGTTAAAATCTTTAATATATTTTTACGTATTTTAGTTATTTAAATTTATAATAAAAATAGAAAAATGAACAGAATCAATAAATAAATAAATAAATGTGAAAATGATGAATGAATTGAAGATATCTTAAGTTTGTAAAATTAACTCAACTTAATTAGATTTGTCTTAAAAATTCGTATAGTTTTTATTTATTTTAATTTAATGAGAAAAAATCAGAACAAGAATTACTCATCTATGACTTAAATGAATATAATTAACTAATTATAGATAGTATTATAGGACTTAAATGATATAATATAAAATAAATTAGATATTGAGAAAAAATATAAAATAAAATTGTACTTTTAATTTTTGATATGATTTTACAGACAATATATTTACAATTTGATCTCACTTGTTAGCTTGAATTGAACTTCTCATTGTGATCTTTAATTTGACACTCATATTACATAATTTTCGATTTCAAAACAATACAATAATTATTAAAAGAATAATAAAAAATAATATTTTGATATTATTAATTAATAGCATAATACGAATGTCACTGCAATTAATGACACATGTAAAATAATAATTGCAAAAAAATATTTAATATACTATTTTTAGCAAAAATTTTCAAATTTAGAAAGTTTTTTTGACAGGAAACTATATGTGTATTTTGGTGACGGTTATTCTACTTTTATATATATTAGTATTAGTATTTTCACCCGTGCAATATATTTGTAATAATAACTTCAATCAAAATTTATGAAAATGTATTAATTGTATATACAATCATATAAAATAAAAACGTAGTATAATAACATTTAAATACAAAATATTATCAAATTCAAAAAAAAATTAAAATAAAAAAAAGACAAAACTAATTAAAATAGGAAATATAACATGTACAAAACTAATCAAAACTAGGAGATTCTGATCTTTATAGGATTTCCCTTGTTCTTTTTCTTTTAAAAATGTTTTCTCTTTTAAAAAAATATTTTTATTTATTTGTTCGTTGAACTTTTTTCTTCTAAATAAGTTATTTTTATCTTTTTTATATGTTAAAACATTTTTAAATATTTATATTTAATCAATAAAATTAAATTTTATTTACAAAATTATGTAGTTAAAATAATAATTACAAAAATCACCAATGTTCATGATACGACAATCGGATAACGTGGGAGATCAAAAAATTATATCAAAAATCTTATACTATATAATCATTAAACTTATTAAAATTAAGAATGAATAAAAATATTAGCATCAGTTCGATAATTTTGTCTATAAATTTATTTGCAAACAACATATTTTTTACACACTTTTTAACTATGCATATTTTTCGAACTAACTTTTTAACTATATATATTTTTCGAAACCACTTTTCAACAAAGCATCTAAAAAAAGAAAACAGCAATATTTTTGTTTCTAAATAAAACATAGCTTTCGAACGGAGGTGTATGTATTTTTTATAAATTTATTTACAAAAAAAAAAAAAAAAACATTTTTCATCCATATATATCAATACGGGTAAATGTGACATTACAAATTAAAATTACATTAATCAACACGAATTTAAATACGACATTAATATACACATACTTTTATTGGGTAAATTTATTGCGACCACATTAATTAATTTCTACACCACATTATAACTACACAACAACTAAAATATAATTTTTATACTTACACCACAATAAATTTACAAATCTATCCTAATATAATTAAAAACAACAATACAAAAATTATATGTACACCACATAATTGTCTCTCTCTCTCTCTCTCTTTCTAGTTTTTCTTTTTTCCCTTCTTTTAACTAAGAAGATAGATGTATTAAAAGAAATATCAAGGTCTACCCTTTTAAATCATAATCACACGAGCTCAATCCTCAGAAATTTTGATGTGAAATACATATTACAATATATTGGGGTCTTCAGAACATCTATGATCTGTGACGCTAAGCCCCTTCAACCGATGTCCTCTTTGTTGTGCTGATATATAGCACATCACTTCCCCGAATAAATGCATTCCCATATTGCCCATTGACTTATTCCTCTGTTTGCTCCATTGCTATGTTCATTGGAGGCAGCCCATGTCCAGTGCAGTCCACGGACTGCACTGAACTTTTGGACTGCCCCAGGTAAGCCCGTGTAAAAAATAAATAAATACATAAACAAAGAAGAACCAGCCCACTGAAACACGCATCATTTTCAGAAAATCAGTGAATCATTGTTACCTTTCTCAACTTCTTCAAAAGGCCAACTCAAACCACCGTTCTCGTCGCCTGGTCGCCATCAATAGTTCTTGCTCCAACAGTCCGACTCCAAACTCGAAACTTCCGCTCATCCCCTGCTCAGCTGCTGGCCTGGGTGACTGCCGACTGGGTCTGCAGTCTACTTCCTCCTTCAGTTCGCAGTCCGCTGGCGCTGGGTTCTACAGCTTCTGCTTCAGTAAGTATTTTTTATTTTTTATTTTTAATTAATATATGATAATATGAAAAACGGAGACAGACAGAAGAACATAGATATTGAAGAATGAATAGAAGACAACCATTATTTTATCATTTTATATTGAAGAATGAAGACAACCATTTAATATATTGTTGGATGTTGACTCTGCCTGTGCTGTGCGTGTGGCTATGTGCATAAATGGTGTTTTATAATTGTATTGTTTTCTCCAATTTTTTATTTGTTGCACTAATTTAATTGTTATTTATTGCACATATTATACTTTATACATATTTTATTTGTGCCCATTTTATGCCTATCTTATATTGATACTAGTAATTAGTTTTGTGAAGATAATATTGATTTGACATTTGGGGGTATTTTTAATATATTTTTGATATGCGCTCTAACAACGCATTTCAAGAATTGAAAGGTCTTGGTGATCTTGCAGAGAAGTTGGTAATGACAAAGAAAAATAAGGTATATCCATTGGTTTATAAGCTTTTGACTTTGGCGCTAATTTTACCGGTTGCTACAGCTACTGTTGAGAGAGTATTTTCTGCAATGAGCATTGTGAATGATAGATTGCGCAATCGAATGGGTGATGAGTGGATGAATGATAGCCTTGTTGTTTATGTAGAGAAAGATATATCTTTGAAGATTGATAATGAAGCTATTGTACAAAGATTTCAAAGTATGAAAACTCGCAAGGAACGATTTTAAGGTACTTTATTTTAGTTGAGATTTATTTACTTGTCATTTGTGAAATTAAGTTTTTTCTATTTGATTTTTTTTTTCTACGAAAAAAAAATTTCGGGGGCGCCGCCCCCGAACCCCCCTCCCACGCTATTTAATTTTAGTCCGCACTGACTTAAAATCCTGACTCCGTCCCTGCATTCAGACAAGCCATGATACCTCCGTAGTCTACGCCAGAATTCAATTTGACAACAAGAAGTCGCCCACAAAATAGATTTGAGAAAACCAGTAGGAGTTTTTGTAGTTACTGAAACATTCTCACCAGTTCCACTCATTTCTTCTTACTAAATGTGAGCTTCTTACTTTGTATATGAAGAATTTTAGCATAAATAACTGCTACTGTGCTACACAAGAACACAGAATTGTCTCTTCATTCCCCCCATTCTCTCACTCTGCCTCACTTCCAACTCCAGTCCCTTACTTATTATGATATTTTTAATGATCAATAAGTTTTTCAGGGGAAGGTAGAAAAACCTAGTACGCGAAGAAGACGGGATCATAGTTGCACTGGTGTGCACGATAAACCCAAGAATTGCAGACAAAATTGGTTAGATGAGACTTAGAAGGAACTTTATGTCTTTTCATTTGTGTCTATTTTAGTAAATAAGAGAAATTTTAAAATTGTGGTGGCAATATAGCCACCCATTTTTATTTTGTTATATTTAATTTCAGCTTTTTATTTCCAAAAACTGAAAGTACATTTTGGAGGAAAAATAATATTTAATATTTCTCTCTCCTCATTTCTATTTTGATATATGTATATATTTAACAGTGCTCAAAATTTTTATTTTATTTTATTTTATTTTATTTTTTGGAAACAAATGTATATAGTGCTTAAAAGTGTAATTCAAATTTGCAATCATTACACTTTGGAGTTTGGATTATTCAACAATTAAATTTTGAAATTGTTCCCATTCGCATTGCCCTTTAATGAATCTTTTTTTTTCCCCCTTTTATACTTCTCTTTTTTTTAAAAACTTTCCAAATTTAGCAAGTAATTTCGACGAAAAAATGTATGTGTATTTTTTGTGACGGTTACTTTGTTTTTATATATAGATAGATTAAGATTAAAATTAAAATTAAGATAAGATATTAAGATTTTGATTATCACAGAAAAGACTACACAAAAGTTTTCGAGCTTGCAGTTTGGGCCGTTCATGCATTGTAGATAAAAAAATTATGCTAGCAAGAAAATTGAACAAGATGATGAAATAATAAATCATAACTATAATGAATTACTGAAAATGAAGAGGAACTCAAATCCTTGACTAGAGCTATCAAATCATCAAATGATGTTTAGTATATATCAACAATTGATAGTCTGAAAATCATTCTTTCACATTTTAATGAAATTATTCACTTGTCACAATTTTTTATTGTCAATATAATGTAAGGGTAGTGAGGTAAAGAGTGAATCAAATAATTTTAACATATTTTAGCTTATATAAACTTATACTTTAACTTTATATATTAAAAAATACGAATTAATTTGTCATATAAAATATGTTATGTTATGTCGATAAGTAAATCGTGGATTAAACTGAACAAAATCGCAAAAAAATGGTTTGGTTTATAAAATGAAATTGTTTGTTTTGTTTTGGAAAATGCCAACCAGTTAAAATGGTTTGGTTTGAAAATATGTCCCAAACCGTTCAAACCAGATCGCTTTCAACCATGCAGTATAATAATATTCTAGATAGATCTGTTTATTACAAATATTATTGTTATTGTTATTGTTGATTTTTTATCTTTAAATTGATAATTCATTACGTTGTTACTCTTAAAGTAGCACAATAGTATAATAATATTCGAGAAGAATATTACTTGCTCCTGAAGAGTATAAATTATAATTTTCAATATTTCAGAAGAATATTAACTTATTATTCTTGAAGAATAACAATTTTAGATATATAATTATTCTATAAGAATAATTTGTGGTTGATTCTAAAGTAGCAATTTTTTTACTATAATAATATTCTTACAGAATATTAATTGCTCCCGAAGAGCATAATGTTGTAGATTTTTTTTTATTGCTCCTAAAGACCAAATCATTAAATAGGTTCAATAATTTAGTATTTGTTGTTTATTGAGAAGCACAACGTATATGAATAGTAACAAAATTATTATTTGTTCCAGAGGAACAAATCTATAAGATTCAATATTTTAAGATAATTTATTTTTGGTCCAAAAATCAAAAATAGCACAACATTATTAATATTCTAGAAGAATATTACTTACTCATAAAGAACATGATATTATAATTTTAATATTCCAGAAAAATATTTACTCAATGCTCTTGAAGAAGCATAATTTAAAGTATATTTTAAATGAATATGGTTTGATGTTTTCGAAAAAACGCAACTCACATTATATAAATATTCCAGACGAATATTTTATTATTAGTCATGTGGAGCACAAATTTCAATATTGTTATTCTGAAGTTATGTTATGTGGGGGAAAGAAATCGAATTGAAATGATAATTGTGTCGACACACTTTATAAAACACTTGTGCAAAATCAAACTGCGAAGCTTGCCATATTATAATATAAATGATAGCGAGGATAATAAAAGAAAATATGTCAAAGAAAATCGACATAAAAATAGTTGGCAAAAGTATGCGTTCAGGCTAAATTGAACTTACTATAAAACCTAAAATTTTGGGATATGAAGTCTAAACACTTAAAATTGTAAAGCCAGTAAAATACTTATAGTATAGTCGTAATACACGACTTGTTGTGCAACAAATGCTTCAAAGATCTGGCACTGTGTGTGAAATGATATGCAGTACATGCAATACTTTATTTGTCTGACGGTGCATAATAAGTGCCAATAAATATATGATTATTAGTAATGTAAATATTGAACGATGATTGACTATAATTACTAGCTTGCACTCTTTGATGTACCAATGAGTGATATCAAAATGTATGATCATCAACTCGGCACGTGGGGAGTATTCTTTGAAAAATCAATGAGTGAAATTAAAAAGGGTAATTAATACATCGGTACTTTGAGATTGTGGTGAAATGATTAGAGAAAATCTGTTTGAAATATAGGAATCATTACTTATCTAAAGTTTCACGCCTTAAATTTGGTAGTGAAAATTTGACGATTGCAATGTGAAACATATGCGATGCCTGAAACATACTATATAATTCTTGAAGAATTAAATATATCTGAAATATATAATTCAAGTTTTTAAGAAACTTGTTTGATCAAAGTATACAGATATAATATCAATATAATTGTAATGTTTCCATGAGGGGGAGTCAATATGCGGTAAGCTCTTTTTTCCTTAGCAGAGGTTTTTGTCATACTAGGTTTTCCTAACAAAGTTTTTAATGAGGTACCTGTTATGACATATTGATGAATAATGATCAATATATGTATATATGATACAAAGATCACTATTTTAAATATCGTTGGATCTCTTGAAGAGCTTCCAAAGATACTTGAGAGATTGATAAACGTGATATACAAATCTCAAGTAAATAATGAAGCTTATTCTTTGTTTAATGATATTACATGGAAAATATTTTTATGATCATAATAACATATAAGTCATACATTCAATACAGATTGAATCGGGGGAGTAGTAGTGCTCTTTTTCCTTCGCTCAAGTACTTTTGTCCCACTGGATTTTCTGACAAAGTTTTAATGAGGAAACATCAAAATACTTTAGATTTTTCAATAAATTCACTCAAGTGATAATGTAGCAGATTTATCCACAAAGGCACTGTCAACATCTACATTCAAGAAATTGGTTCACAAGATTAGGATGCGACGATTCTATGATTTACAGTGATCAACATCAAGGGAGCAACTGTACTCTTTTTCCTTAGTCAAGGTTTTGTCACATTAGGTTTTCCTGAGGAGGTTTTTATGATACAACATTTATCTTAATACTTCACTTCAAGAATAACTATACTTTTTTTCTTTAGTTTGATTTTTTGTCCATTTGAATTTTTATCAAACAAGGTTTTAACGAGACATATATTTTGTAATATGTCATTTAAGGGAAGTGTTATAATATTATATTGTATTAGTGAATGACAATTATATATATATATATATATATATATATATATATATATATATATATATGACTCGGGTCATATTAATATGAATAATTATATGGAAACATTTTTAATTGATATTTTTAAGTGATATTGTAACATGACGCACATACATTAGGGGTGAAAAAGTAAGTGGTGGGGTAATTATTTACACCCTTCAATGTAGTCATACATTCAATAATACAAATAATATTTTATTCATTTTCATATTGGTATTATATATACAAAATCAAACCACTTGTTTCTTTATTGAAAAGTATTTATTTTGTTCGTTTACCAATGTACTAATTTAGTACTTCCAATATATAATATTTTGGATAAAAAAACAAAAAACATCTAGATGTCTAGGTTAAAGATTCACTTTTGTAGAAAATCAGGACTAGAGATAAGAGAAACCGAAGACTGTAATGCTGGGTGGAGATTCATGAATTTGGAAATGGATTCGTTCGTGATTCTATTAAATTTTGATTAAAATTGTTTTACGTTTATTTTGAATCCGTATATTTTGTTAAATAAATAGCTAAACTCATCTTTCCCTTATTTCAGTGACGAGGAAGGAGTTTTTTATGCATTGGATCTTGGTGGAACAATTTTTGCTGTATTGAGAGTGTAATTGGGAGGGAAAGAAGTTGGTATTGTCGTTCTTCAGGAATTCGCCGAGGCATTAATGCCCCCGACCCCGAGGGAAAGAAGTTCGTCAAACTTCAGGTGTAAGAAAATATATAATTAAGCCTTTTCCATTATTCCTTTTAGTGGTCCATATACATGTAATAAAGCGGAAAAACTTGCAAACTTTGTCTTTCTTTTCCCTTTGCATTGAGCGACAAAACGTTTTAATGCTGTCATGGCCTGAAGTTTGCATTTGCTGTCGTCGTCCTCTTGTATGAAATACCGGATTTTGCCTCCGCGGCATTGCACCTCTGTAACAAATATTGAATTCAACTCCAGTCTCTAAACTTTATGTTTCAATCCTGATAATTCTGTTGTTATAGGTTGGCCAAGATGTGGTAGCTGTACTTACGAAAGCCTTGCAAAGAAAAGGTGTTGAAATCCGGGTGGCAGGCCAGCACTTGTAAGTTTCTGCATGTTTTGCTAAGCTTAAACACCTACTTTTTTCATCGCAAGTGGTACAACATGAATTAAACTACTTGGAAAAACAAAATTGTACAAACCACTCACATGGAAGGCAAGGGATCCATATAAGGATTTTAATCAATCATGTGGGCTTATATGTGAATTATTGTGTATTCAATTATCAATTTGGTTAAGCCCAATTAAAGTGATCTAATAAGGATTTGATATATCGGGCTTTAATGCATCTAATTAAATGTATGGACTTTTATGTGTAGATACCAGGCCGTTACCTAATTCATGATGAGCCGGATTAGGTTAATTGGCAATTCAGTATATAAAGTCGGTTATGGTCCCTGAATCCTACGTACTGTTCATTCTGTCTGACATCCCATCATCAGAGAGAAAATACGGACTACGTATCGATTTAGAAGATCCAAACGCCGAATCGTTTATTATGAATCACGTTTGATTAAGGTACGCTTCCGCTTCAGTTATTTAATTCTTGATAATTCCAACATGATGATTATTTAGATTATAGATAAATTATTATCTGTAATAAAATTTTCTAACAATCCAGACACAATATTTTATTCGTGGCCCCCTTCATATGAGGGTTAATATACTGGTTTGTACAACTAGACCGTTTGATAACACTGTAGCGATTTATAAACTGATTTATATATTATTTTAAGGTAAGATGTGTAGTTAAAATGTGGAGAGAAAAAAATATGTGTGGTTTGGAAAATTGTGTGTTTTATAAACTGGTTTATAAACTATAATGATTCCGTTACAGAACACATTGTATACAAGTAGCAAAGTCCGGTACAACATATCCAATTGGAACTAGTGCCAGAGTGCGAGCAATATGTTGGTCATTACATGCCAGGCAAGCAATACCGTAAAGATTGCGAAGTTGTGGCAGATGCAGCAATTCACTATGCCGAGTGCCTTACACTTGCTGGTGACGGGAAAGATATTTGGATCTTTGATATTGATGAAACTGCTATCTAATATGCTCTCACTGAGCTGAGGTGCAATTTGGATAAGCACCACCTTGTATGGTACGTTTTCATTTGTTCAACATGATATAATAACAAAGTTATACATTTTCGGGGCATTTACCATACAACGACACAAAGTTTAACGTATGGGTTTCCGAGGCCGCCCGAGGGAGCACCACCACCATTGCCAACGTTCTTGCGTCTACCAGACATTACTACTCCCTCTCGGGTTTAAGATTCTCTTTTAACAGGAACAAAAGGAAGATACAAAGACTTCCAATCTAGAAGCTAGCGGCTGATTATAATACCTAGGGGCTAGGAGCTCATTTAACTTGCAATTTTCTCCTAAATTTTATTAATTTTATTTCTTTTTTTTTAAAGAGAGAAGGAAGGCGAATAAATCCGAACTCCAAGAAAGCAACAATGCTCTTGTTTGGTTTTCATTAAAAAAAAATTCATTTTTCTATAGTATTTAATATCGATCATCCATTAAAAGTCAAACTCAAAATATTTAACTTTTCAACTAAATTTCAATCATTCATTCTTCTAAAAATTACTATTCATTTTTCAAAAAAATTTCATTTTAACCAGAATCAAACACACTTAATGTAAGAAATGAAAGACTAAAAGCAATTTTCTCCTAATTTTGAGCTTAAAAGTGTGTAAATGTTACTCTATGTAACTTCTTATTTTCATAACGTAATTAGAAAAGGAACTTTTTAAAAATATATGTAGAATTTACTTATTTTTTAATAAGAATTGGGAATATGGAACATCAATGGAATGGCGTACTTGTGGATAATTCGGGTGTTCAAACTTTCATGGTGCTCGATCTAATGTTATTACATTGGGTGAATGATAATTTAATCGTGTACTATTCTACTCAATCAATTTTAATCTAGTCTTATCTTATCTTATTTTTTGGTGTCTCCTTATCAAGTATTTTAATGTATTTTGAGTATTATTTAGTCAAGCTTTTTTTAATTAAATAATTAACATGATGTCATGTTAGACATAAGCTATTTGTTTCCTGATGACAAATTTTATCCTTTAATTGAATATTTCTAGTCATTTTCATATAATAATTGATTTAATAGTCAATAATTGAGATATTCATATATCTAGAAATCAACTATAGGTCTCTGAAGGAATATGGTGTTGAAATACTCATATGGATAGAAGTTTATAAATAAGAATTCAGTCATGCTTTCAATGCCAAAGCTTCAACTTAACAAATAAAATACTTTGAAGATGTATCGACGCCAATTTATACTATATATAAAGGGAGAATAGTGGATTAGTGTGAATATAAAGTGAAATAGTATGAATTCATTTATTGGCTTATATATATTATTTTATGGTAAATGCCAAATAATGGTTAATATTTTTTTTAATAATTTTAATAATTATGCAAAGATTATATGATATAATAATTTCTTGATCTTCAATGTTGTTCAATTATAGTATATTTGAGGAGTTAAGACTAAACACATATTTATAGTTTATTGTAATTTTTGAACGAAAATTGAGAAAAAATAAAATATATATGTAGGGCAAATGCAAAAATTATAATAAATATATTTATATCTTGAAAAAGTATCAATATTTGTACTCATAATATTACATCTAACGTGATATGCAATTAAAAAACTACAGAATTTGCATTTATCATTCAAATTTTTTTTCGATAATTTGGATTATTTATGTTGTTTTTAAATTTTGATTTTAATAATTGTTGTAATATAAATTATTTTTGTGTTTTCTGTATTTGTGTTGATTATGTATAATTATTAAATTTTATGAATGATTATCAATATTGTGGATTGCAATTTCAGTTCATCGCACTGTTGAAAATCTATAATATATATAAAAGTAAGTAGGATAGTTTGGCAGAATTTAATTATTTAATTCTTTATATTTTAATATTATAGTAAATAATTAATATGATGTTATTGTTATTTTTATACTAGTTATCTACCCGCGCGATGCACGGAATATTTTATTTTTAAATTATAATTTTGAAAATATTTTAATTCAATCATATCAAATAAAAAACATAATTTAAATAAAATTTCAATACGAAATATTATTAAATTTGAAACTTTAAAAAAGAAAAAACTATTCAAAATAGAAAAAAAAAAAAGCTGCATATACACTAAGTATACCGCTTCACTCAAAATTTGGCACTCATTTAAATTTTTTATATAATTTTTTTTTACTTTTTTTTACGTTTTGATTTTAAAATTTGCCCACCTCATCACCTATTTCCTTTTTAATATGTTATAATTTTTTATTAAATATATTTTTTATTGTGTTTCTTACATATATTTTATTTTTCCTTGTTTTTTAAACATTCCAATTTTTGTCAAAATGATGAAATGATTAGCCTCCGTTTGGTAATAATGTTTGGTTTATAAACTTGTTTATTTATGATTTTGAGATAAAAAGTAGTAGTTGAAAATTGGAGAAAGAAAATATGTGTGGTTAAAAAGTTGATTGAAAATAAGTAGTTATTTTTGTAACATGCGTATTGAATAGCCTACTCATTTATTGACATATTAGGAAGTAAAATTTCAATTATTTTTTTTTTTTTATTTTCAAAATATATTAATTCAATTTTTTCATTTCTAACTTAACAAATTTATATAGCATATATTTATTTATTTTAAAATATATTAATCCAAAATTTTCATTTTTAATCTAACACATTTACATAGATATGATATGACATTTATTTATGTTCAAATGTATTATTCCAATTTTTCATTTCCTACATAGCACGTGTTATTGAATTTGAAACTTAAAAAAAAAAAAAAACTAACCAAAATAAAAATTCTGAATGTACAGTCAGTGTATGCGCCACTCAAAGTTTGACACTTAATTAAATTTTTTATATAAGATTTCTTTTGACTTTTATTTACTTTTTTCTCTAAAAATTTGTCAATCTTATAACCTATTTTCCTTTTAATATGTTTTAATTTTTAATTAACTTTATTTTTTAATATGTTCCTTACATATATTTTATTCAAAATCCAATATAGTAATTAATATATTTTATTTTTCCTTATTTTTTAAACATACCAATTTTTTTCCAAAATGAAATGATTAAATTTTCTACCAATTTATCATTGGTGGTAAAAAGTTGATAACAAATAATTAATTATTTTTGTAATATGCTTATTGAAGAACCTACTCATTTATTGACATATTAGGAAGTAAAAATTCAATGATTTTATTTATTTATTTTCAAAATATGTTGATTCGAAATTTACATTTCTAACTTAACAAATTTATATAGCATGTATTTATTTATTTTCAAATATATTAATCCAAAATTTTCATTTTCAATGTAGCACATTTACATAGATATGACATTTATTTATGTTCAAATATATTAACACAATTTTTTCATTTCCTACATAACACATTTACATAGATATCACATTTATTTATGTTCAAATATATTAATTCAATTTTCTCATTTCCTACAAAATACTTTTACATAGATATCACATTATTTATGTTCAAATATATTAATCTAATTTTTTCATTTTCAATGTACTATATTTACACATAGTACATTTATTACAATTCTTACTAAAATGATTCTATCTCCTCACTTCTACTTTTATAAAGATAAAGATAAAGATTTTGGTTATTATTATTATTATTATTATTATTATTGAATGAGTTCAATCAATATTTTTGATTAACAGTATTAAGATTATTATTTAATCATTGATTTTTTATTTATTTGATGTTCTTAATATTATAAATCATATGTGTAGTCATTAATAATTAAATTGTGTTTTAATTATTAATGGTCAAATCATTTGTTATCTTTAATATACAAATCATACTTTCTAAAATATATATTATATATTATTATTTAATATTTTAATAAATTAAGCCTCTATTCAGCAACTATATTTTTGTTTCGAGGTAAAATGTGTGATTGAAAAATAATTTTGAAAAAACATGTGGTTAAAAAGTGGGTTGAAAAAATGTGCTGTTTATAAATAATTTATAGAAAAAATTATTGAACGAAAATTAATATTGAAGAGTTAATGCTTTGTTTTTTTTTTTTTTTAGTTAATAATCTCGTAATCACTTTACACAGTTGTCGTATCATGATAATCACGAGATTTTTGAAATTATTATTTTGCCTACTTAATTTTGCAACTAAAGTTTTATTGGTTAAATTCAAATATTTTGACTATTTCTTTTTTAATTATTGTGATTGATGTTTTTGAATTAAAATTAAAAAAATACGCTAAATATAAGAGGCAAATGTAGAAGTTGTGAGAAATATGTTAATACCTTTCATATGCATCAATATGCATGCATATAATATTACATCAAATGTGATATACCATTAAAAAATTACAAAATTTATTTGGTTAGTGAATGCTTGACTATTTAAATTTGCTTTTGGATTATTTTCAAACAACTACTATATTTACTTTAGTTTATTAAATTTTTAAATTAAATAGTTAAAGTAATTTTTGTAGCAACACTATTCTAGATGTATATTTTTAAAAATATCCTCCCTTTTATTTTTGTTAAGTAAAAATTAAAATTATTTCCAAACTTGATGTACATTATTTAAAAATGTTTTGAATTGAATAGTGATTGATGTGATTTTGTATGGTTGAAATTGAGAAAAAATGGATTTATGTGTATAATACTTTAATATTGAAATGTGTTATTAAAATTGAATACTGTAATAAAAATATTTTTTTCTTTTTAATCAATACCAAACAGGGGCTTATTATGTAATGAATAAATATTTGTGTTAACTATATTTGATTAATAAATGTTTGACTACAATATAGTTAACTATTTGGTTAATATTTAATGGTTCGGTATGAACACAGTTTATTAATACAATGTTCTTAATTATTTGATTAATAAAAGTTTGATTACAATATGATTAATAATTTGGTTAATTCAGACCACTACTATATTTACCTAGACTTATTAAATTTTTTACTTTTAAAATATTTTTATTATCTATTTTTTAAATTAAGTAGTTAAAGTAATTTTTGTAACAATAATTGAATGTATATTTTTAAAATTGTTTTCCTTTGTATCATTTTGTAATTGGAAATTTTAATTTTAAACGAATTATAAATTCATGTACGACTATTGCATTTCCATATTACATGCTCTTTAAACTGTACATTCGACCCCTACTATATTTTCCTAGGTTTATTGAATTTTTTGTGTTTATTAATTTCTTATTATTTATTTTTTAAATTAAATAGTTCATGTAATATTTGTTGTAGAAGTTCTCCTTTTTTGTGAGTACAAAAAAAAAATATTTTCAAATTTATTATGTAATGATTATATCTTTATATTGTTGCGAAATGTTGATCACTTTGTAAGGATGTGTAATTGTACAAGGTTAATTGTTACAAAACTTGGAAATCACGTTGTTGAAGCAAAATTTCTCGATAGCAATCTTAGAAGGTACAATTTTTTTTATTTCAAGGATGCACTGACACAATTTAGGATGTGTTTGATTCACCGTCATTTGTCTAAAAATGTCAAATCATGAAAAATGTTTTCCCTCTTTTGTATTTGTTTGACGTTTGATTGAAAAATTTACCTTGAAAAATATTTTTCAAAGTACAACTAATTAAAACACGCTTAACTCATTTGCCTTAAAAATATTTTCTCACATATTTGGTGAGAAAATATTTTCCTCAGGTGGAAAACATATTTTTCGTCATATTTGATTACTATTATCAAGTACAAATGAGTGAAAAAAAAAAAAAAAAATTTAATTAAAATAACTAAATTTTGTTTTATTTGCAATGAAAAATAATATCAATCAAACAACAAATTTAGAAAAATTTCCTACTTTTTTATCCAATACTTCCAATTGACACTTTTCAGGAAAATAATTTCCAGACAAATCAATTCCTAGAAAATATATTCTTACTATCAATTTTCCATCTTTTCTATCAAACACATGAAAGATTGTCTTTCAAGTTCAAGAGACGAAAATTTCAGTTGGTAGCTTCGTATGCTATAAATATCAACAAGAGTCAAGAGAAATCACTTTTCAAGATTGGTCTTTATTTAAAGAAATCAGTTTTCAGTCATGGACATTTGTACTTTGCAATCTTTAAAGTGACAAATCGCAGTGGTTAGAAGATGATAATTTTTGACAAAGATAGAAATAGAATAAATTCAACTACGAATGTAGTTTATATAGATATTTTTCAAAATTTATACTGGAAACATTGCAACTCTATTAATTACAGTATCATTTTATTATTTTTCTATCTATTTCATTATACACATGTATGAGATATAATTAAAAAAAATTAGAAAATATTGAAGTCGCAATTATATGTTTCAACATGATGTCGTATATCGCACAAGTGAAATACTAGTATTGTTAAAATCAGAAGGGAAAAGATCGACCGGCTCAACCAACAAAATGGGGAAGCGGATATTAATCACTTATTTTAGAAAACAGATGAAATAACTAATAAACCTAAACTCAATAAATTGCCATGATTTTTTGAGTTTGAGCATTACCTAAAGGAAATCAACTAAAAGATTTTCAATGCATCCCGTTTATTATAGCCTACGTAACAGTAATCCCCTGTTTGGTCCACATTTTTTGAAATAAGGTGGTTTTGAATAGTATTTTTGTGAAAATGTGTGGTTAAAAAATGTTTGAAATATCAAAAATTGTATGTTTGATTAAGATGGATAGTTAAGATTGAGTGTTGAATAAATTTGGTTTCTAAAAAAGTTGGAGCCAAACAGGGACTTAGAGCTTGTTTGGTAGTGGTAAAATTTTTATCATAATTTTTCAAACTCAATCTCAATCATCCATTCTTAGTCAAGCCCACTATTTTTGATTTTTCAAACATTTTTAAACCACACATCCCTGGAAAAAAAAAAAAAAAAAAAAAACTACAAAAATAAAAAAAATTCACATTACCAAACTGGCTCTTAGTTGAAAATTGTATAGCCTAAGTGACATTAATGTTTAAAAAATAGATGGTCAAATCCAAAATTCATCTTCACTGGATCATGTCTACTATCCAAAATATATGCATTCGTGTCATTATTTTCTTAAAGTAATAATAAATAAAAATATCAATATTTTAGAGGGTTATGGAAAAGATTTTGAGAAGGTCATGTTTTTAAGTTTTTTGGAGAAGGGTGAAAAAATCATGTTTCTTTCACATAAATGACGAAAATAGAAAAATTGTTAGTCAACAAGTTTAAAAGACAATCTACATTTAGACGTTTATCTATACGACGTTGCTACTTTTTTGTGCCAAAGTCAGTTGGACAGTGTCCCAATCAGCATACATCGGAGAATGATTTTTATCTACTTGATATCGGAGGGAATTAAACTCTTACCAAGTGCCCGTGATTAACTATTTTCACCGTCCATCTAATTAGGCGTGAGCGTGATTCTATATGGTTCTGATTTTTAGGGAACCGAACCGAACCAAGAACCAAAAAAAAACCGTTGGATCTTTTTGCAAGAGAAGAACCGAACCAGAACTGAACCGTTCGGTTCTTTTGGTTCCGATTTTCTAAACTAAAATTTTTCAAACTTAAGCGATGAAACCATGGAAGATTCCGGCTGGTAAGAGTCGTAAGACAGTAAGGTCATCAACTTTGATCAAAATATGAATACAGCAGTCAAAATCCTTGACATCAAAATATTCACTCCCTTTTAGACAGTGACATATCTCCTCATTCGTGTGTATGTGCTCCTTCTAAAAATTCTTCAATTTCTGCTCGTAATTCTCTACCTTTTCAGGGAACATCCGCACAAGTCCATCAAATACTTGAAAAAAAGATAACAATTAATTGTAAGATAAAGAGTGGAGATTTATTGTTTGTTGATTCTTGAAGAACTGACGGCCGAAGGTTTGAAGCTAACCGACAGAACCAGTAAAAGAAAAATGATTTTTGATCTATGATTTTTTGTTTATTACTTGTTTTGCTTATAGTTATTGTAATGTTTAATGAGTTAATAGTTGGTGGATAATTGATATTGACTAATGGACAAAATAACATGCATTAATGTTAGGAATTGATGATTTTTTTTTTTAAATTTATATTTTTAAAAAAAATCGTGTTTTGCTCTGGTTCTTGGTTCTGGTTCTGAACCAAGAACCGAAATCAGAACCAGAACCGATGGTTCTTGAATTTTGGAATCAGAACCGTTTAAAATTTTGATAGAACCGAATTGAACCGGGACCAAACCGAAATCGAACCGAACAGCTGATTTCGATTCTTTTGCTCAGGCCTACATCTAATTGACTTTACTAACCATTCATCATACTAAACGATTATTACAAATAGCACATTTATTTTACGACTGAAATAAACAATTACAACTTAATTAACTTCCTCAAACTTGGGGCCAAGTCCGGTGCTACCGCTAGGAGCAGGGCCATCATCATCCATGGCACCACCACCCATATCACCACCAGCACCCTGGTACATCTTTGCAATGATAGGATTGCAGATGCCCTCCAATTCCTTCCTCTTGTCCTCAAACTCATCAGCCTCCACGAGCTGGTTGCCTTCTAGGCAATTAGATGGCCTGCTCGATTGCATCCTCGATTCTGTTCTTGTCGTTAGCTAGGAGCTTGGAGGCTATCTTCTCATCCTTCACGGTGTTCCTCATGTTGTGTGCGTAGTTCTTCAAGGCAATCTTAGCCTCAACCTTCTTAATCTCCTCCTTTGAAAGTCTACCCTTGTTGATAAGTGTTTTATTAGAACGTATTTAATTCACTTATTATCTTATTTTTTTTATTGGTTTGATCCTATTGAAGCATCGTTTAATGCATTTTCACTTATTGTGCTATGTAAGGTCAAAAAGAAGAAAAGAAAGGAAACATGACCAAATAAATACAAAAAAATCAAGAAGTGAGGTTCAAGGGCATATTCAAAGAGCTCCAAATCAATAATGTCATGTGGGAAGAAGGTTAGATGCAAAAATTATGGTCAAAGAAGGTTTTGGGTGAAGTTAGAAATCAAAAACCCGCAAGGATTGTGATCATGAATTTTAGTCATAGATTGAAGCTCAATTTTGTCATAGAATAATTTCGAATTTGGGAAGAGATATTTCATAAAGAATTGTATATATTTGAGTTTTCTTTCCAACGCCACTTGAATCATCACATTCGGACTTTGGGAGAGAAAGTTATGACCAAAACATCGAACAAAAGCGCTTCTCGGCAGAAATGCACTTACGACCGTAAATGACAAAGTTACAGCCGTAACTTCCAAATTTCTAAAATTTTCAGTAGCTCACTTACGGCCGTGACAAGGAAAGTTACGGCCGTAACTTTCTCGCAAAGTAATTTCCTAATCTGATTCAAGGTCTATCTTTGGTATATCTTGTGGGTAAAGCTAAGACTTGATTTTGAGAGTATTAAAGGAGCAAAATCACCACAAAAAGGAGGCTGGACAATGAGGAAAATTGAGAGCAAATTATAGAGCATTCTTGGGAGATTTTCAAGCGCAAGAATATCAACAATAATGGAATTCATGAAGCAACTTGAAGAATCTACCACAACCATGTTAGGCTAAATTTCATATCTTGTTCAAATGGGAAGTTGTGTCAATTTAATTATGTTATTTTCTTTTCCTACAAATTAGTAGCGTGAATTTATTCCTTTATTTCAATTGTTGGATTATTATGTTTTGAATGTTCATTGAGTTTATTTGATTAATAGTTTAATTTGGCCAATTGAATTGTTGATCTTTGGATTCATGAATATGCAATGTTTAGATTCTTGATCCGTAATTGTCATTGAATCTTTACTTTAGTAGCAAATAAGTCTCGTGTAGGTTTAGTAATAATTCAACTTGGATTGATTAATTCGAGCTTGTGAAATTAATAATCCAATTCAATCTATTCTTCTAGATTTTCATACTAGTCGTATATTAAATCCTAAGAACTTGTTTAGGATTGTCTGTGGCTAGAATTGGTTCGAAGAACTTGTTTTGAATCAATATACATAAGGAAGAATTTAGATAATCAGAGCTTGTTGATTATTTATGATTAATAATTGAATATGGATATAAACACGTTACAAGAAAAAGTATAACATTAATTAAGGGCACAACTGAACCCGAGAACAAGATTTCTTCTCATATTATTTCTCTAGTCATATTTAATTGTTTATTTTTATGCATATTTTTTATTCAAATAATTTCAAATAACAAACCCCCTCATTCCATTCTAATTGATCGAACAACTAAAATTAGTTTCCGTTCTTCGTGGGATCGACCCTTACTCTCGTTACTACATTATTAATTAATATTTAGCGAGTAAGGAACTATTTATTATTTTGGTGCATTGCGACACGCATCAAATTTTTGGCGACGTTGCCAGATAACGATTAACCAATTTTTTGTTTAATCAATTAGAATTTTATTTTTTCTGCATTTTATTTTTTTATTTTATTTTCACTTTATTTCTATAATTTTTCAAAAAAAAAAAAAAAAAAAATCTTGCATGTCTACTTCTTTGCTTATATGCGTAGAACTCGGTCAACTAATTTTGAATTTTTTTGATTTTGACCCAGAAATCAAGAAAACTTTTCGACAGCAAAGAAGACCAGCACAACCAATGGCAATAGATAACAATAATCTGACTCTCAAACAACTAGCTACCCCGGATGTTGCTCAACAATCACTATGCATCACTTTTCCAGCAGTGGAAGAAGGCAGAACTTTTGAGCTAAAATCCGCACTGATCCATCTTCTGCCAACTTTCAGAGGACATCCCGTGAGGACCCATATAGACATCTGAAGGAGTTCCATGTGATTTGTGATAGCATGAGACCTACGGATATTACTGAGGAACAAATCAAGATGAGGGCTTTTCCATTCTCGCTGAAGGATCCTGCTACTGATTAGTTGTATTGTATACCATCTGGATCAGTCACCACCTGGAACAACATGAAGAGGCTATTCCTAGAAAAGTACTTTCCTGCATTGAGAGCTGGAACGATCAGAAAGGAAATATTTGGGTCGCGCCAAAAAGCTCATCTCGAGCTGCCCCCATCATCAGATCAGTGAGCAACTCTTGGTGCAATATTTTTATGAAGGTCTGGCACCAATGGATAGAAGCATGATAGATGCCGCAAGTGGAGGTGCACTGATGGACAAGATACCAGAACAAGCACGGGCTTTAATCTCCAATATGGCTGAGAACACTCAACAGTTCAACTCCAACAGGGATATGCAAGTTCGACGCATAAATGAGGTAAATGGCTCCAATATTGAAACCCAATTATTTGAACTAACAAGTCTAGTGAAACAACTTGCTATAGGGAAGTTACAACAAGTCAATACCTATGGGATATGCGCAAATCTTGGGCATCCAACGGACGCGTGTCCGGTGTTGCAAGAGGGAAATGGTGAACAAGCAAATGTTGCAGAGGGTTTTTCGTTCCAAAGACAGCAGTACAATCCATACTCCAATACCTACAACCCTGGATGGAGGGATCACCCAAATCTGAGTTATGGAAATAACAAGTCCCCGATTTTTGTCTCTAACAAACCGCAAGGGCAATTTCAACAACAAGGAAATTTCCAATCTCGGGGGCAGTATCAGCAAAGACCCCAAAACTCAGGTATCTCCCTTGAAGACATGGTTAAAGCCTTGGAATCTAACACACTTCAATTTCAACAGGACACCAAGTCTAGCATTCAAAATCTGGAAAACCAAATGGGTCAAATGGCTACTGCCATCAACAGACTTGAGGCACAAACCGGAGGAAAGCTACCATCTCAACCTGAAGTAAATCTAAAGAATGTGAGTGCAATTACTCTCCGAGGTGGAAAAGAGACTGAAGAACCGCAAATGAAACATACCGCAATCGAAGAGAAGGAAGTTGAGGGAAGGGAAGTCGGGAAGAACGACAGCACCTCAAAAAGCTCGCAGGTAAAAACAGATTCCACTTTAAATATTAAATTGATTCCACCTCCTTTTCCTAGCAGGTTAGCAAAGGCGAACAAGGAAAGCAAGGAGAAAGAAATCCTGGAGATGTTCAGGAAAGTGGAAGTCAACATTCCACTGTTGTATGCAATCAAGCAAGTACCCCATTACGCAAAGTTTTTGAAGGAGCTGTGCACCAACAAACGAAAATTGAAGGGGAATGAAAAGGTGATGATGGGAGAAAATGTCTCTGCATTATTTCAAAGGAAATTACCTCCAAAATGCAAGGATCCTGGTACGTTTACAATCCCTTGTATAATAGGTGAGACTAAATTTGAGAAGGCCTTGATAGATTTGGGAGCGTCAATTAATGTAATGCATAGGTCCACATATGCTTCTTTAAAACTGGCCAATTTAACCGAAACGAATGTCATAATTCAATTGGTTGATCGCTCTAACGCCTATCCGGACGGGGTAGTTGAGGATGTGCTAGTGCAAGTAGGAGGGTTAGTGTTCCCGGCTAACTTTTATGTGTTAGACATGAATGATGACCACTCTCCCAACTCTACTCCTATTTTGTTAGACAGCCCATTTATAAAAACATCTAAGACCAAGATAGATGTTAGTAGTGGCTCACTTACCATGGAATTTGATAATGAGATTATTCAATTCAATATTTATGATTCCGTGAAAAATCATGATGATGATAATCCTGTTCAGTCTGTTAATGTTTTTGAATCTTCAGTACAGGAAACTTTCAAACTTGGTGGAAATGGTGATAAGCCAGGTAAAATCTCGTGTATTACATTGACAACTTCTGATGACATGCTTTTGCCCCTTATCTTGCAGGCCCTAATGAAAAATATGAAAAAGAAGTTGAGGTTTGGAAATCTGCCTAATCCCGGTTGAAGGAGAAAGGAATAGGTCGAGCCAACGACAATAAACAAAGGCGCTGCTCGGGAGGCAACCCGAGAGGGGAGTTTCTTTACTCCCTCAAATTGTTATTTTTTTATTTTCATTTATTTTCATTTTTCTTATTAATTAATTTCATTCACGAAAAGAAAAAAAAATTAGTGGCCTTGTTACGGCCGTAAGTTAAAACTTTACGGTCGTAACTCTACTCCATCGAATTTATCCAGAGGCCTAATTACGGCCGTAACTATATTGTTTACGGTCGTAGTTGATTCTTTCAATTTTTTTCAGATTGTTACTTACGGCCGTAAGTTTCGCAAACTTTTAAAACTCCATCTCTTCTTCTGGTTCCTTTCACATTCCCCTATTTTATTTTGTATTGTCACGCTCCACATTGAGGACAATGTGGAATTCAAGTGTGGGGGAGATGATTATCTATTATCTTTTGTGATCCCTATTTTATTCATCTTCATTCAGTTTTTTTTTTGTTATTTAGCTCTAATTGTGCTTAGACCCACATTTCGGTTTAATAGGAAGCAGCCCCACTTATGATTATTTTTGAACCACCAACTTCCTAAATTGCATAATCGGATAAACAATGAGCACATAGAGATGAGTTTTCCAATAATTTTTGAATTAGTTTGAAAATGGGGACAAATTGAAAAATTTCTGCAATCTAATTAAGTCAAACCAAAATTGATATGATAAAACAACACCCCGAGTAACTCCATTCTAACCTTGTCCACTAGATTTTCAGTTCGAAACCAAGACCGAGCAATGACCTATACTCATAATTGGATGGGAGGAACACACATAAACCGTAATTTGTGAGCTTTTGAACCTATGAGCTTCTTTTACTCTTTATATTAAGCTCTTATTTCCTTGATGTGTGTCCTGCATGGTTGATTTGTTCTTGGATTTGCTTTTCTGTACATGCCGTTGTAGCTTCTTGGCTCAAGTGCAAAATATAGTAAAGGCATTAGGTTAAACCAAATTTGACCTGCTAAAAGGGCCTACCATGATACATGTACCAATAGAAGCCATTTTGAGCCTTAACCTTTCCTTGAAATTTTGATGCCACGCTACAAGCCACGAATACCTTTTCTTTTGCATTGTCTCTGTTTTGAACCCATAGAGAAGGGATTCGGAAGCTTTTGTTGATTAAGGATCGTGCTGTGGTCTAAGTCTAAGAAGTTGCAATGAATATCTTGTGTTGAGCGACGATTGTGTAATGGACTGAATTCAGGGGAATGTAATTCTATCTTGTGCCAATTGGTGACTGCGTAATGATTTGAATAAAAGAGAAAAAGTTCCGGTCTATACTCGAAAAAAAAAAGAGAGAGAAAAAGAAAAAGCAATGAAAAGGAAGTTTAGTCAAGAAAATTAGTAGTTGAAGAAGTCAAACACTCAACTTTTGAAAAAAAAAAAATTCAAGTATTAACTAAGTTGGGTAGCGGGAAACAATGAAGTTCATATTAAGGGGTGAAGGAAGTAATGTCATTGTGAATTGACTTGGTTTGCGAAATTATTTCTCCACTCAGCCTAAATATGTCATTTTATCCTACTTGACCCGAAGCCCCGTTACAACCAAATAAAGACATTTACTTTGCACTTGTGTTATTGTTGGCTCCGATTATGACATTTGAGCAGTCTGTGGTAATAGATTCTCCATGCAGTGAGTTGAGTGAAAATTCTCATCCTTATACACTTTGTGCGAAGAGAGAAATATCTAGTGAGTGTGTTAACTCCCATTACATATGCTTATGAGTGATTTGAATTGCTTGATCTATATTCAGTGCCTTCAAGTTGGCCAAAAAAAAAAAACTAACACCCATGTAGTAAATCATTGATAGAGGTTAAGAGAGAACTCACGAGAGGTGGGAGGATACAAGCCACATTGGGAAATGAATTGGGCCGGGAGTATTGATTTTCATTTCTGTTCAGAGAATATTGGATGATGCATCTCTTGCACACACTAACACACTTCGGTTATGCAATTGAATTTTTATGCTAAAAGAGAAATGGGCTGTAACCTTGACTTTCCGATTGTAGGTCTATCTTTTTGTTTGAGTTATGTTTCTTTTCTTTCACAACATTATTCGAGGACGAACAATGGTTTAAGTGTGGGGGGATTTGATAAGTGCTTTATTAGCATGTATTTAATTCACTTATTATCTTATTTTGTTATTGGTTTGATCCTATTGAAGCATTGTTTAATACATTTTCACTTATTGTGCTATGTAAGGTCAAAAAGAAGAAAAGAAAGAAATACAAAAAAAATCAAGAAGTGAGGTTCAAGGGCATATTCAAAGAGCTCCAAATCAATAATGTCATGTGGGAAGAAGATTAGATGCAAAAGTTATAGTCAAAGAAGGTTTGGGTGAAGTTAGAAATAAAAAACCCGCAAGGATTGTGATCATGAATTTTAGTCATAGATTGAAGCTCAATTTTGTCATAGAATACTTTCGAATTTGGGAAGAGCTATTTTCATAAAGAATTGTAGATATTTGAATTTTCTTTCCAACGCAACTTGAATCACCACAATCGGACTTCGGGAGAAAAAGTTATGACCAAAACATCGAACACATGCACTTCTCGATAGAAATGCACTTACGGCCGTAAATGACAAAGTTACGTCCATAACTTCCAAATTCCGAAAATTTTTAGTAGCTCACTTACGGCCGTGATAAGGAAAGTTACGACCGTAACCTTCTCGCAAAGTAATTTCCTAATCTGATTCAAGGTCTATCTTTGGTATATCTTGTGGGTAAAGCTAAGACTTGATTTTGAGAGTATTAAAGGAGCAAAATCACCACAAAAAGGAGGTTGAACATTGAGGAAAATTGAGAGCAAATTATAGAGCATTCTTGGGAGATTTTCAAGCGCAAGAATATCAACAACAATGGAATTCATTAAGCAACTTGAAGAATCTACCACAACCATGTTAGGCTAAATTTCATATCTTGTTCAAAGGGGAAGTTGTGTCAATTTAATTATGTTATTTTCTTTTCCTACAAATTAGTAGCGTGAATTTATTCCTTTATTTCAATTGTTGGATCATTATGTTTTGAATGTTCATTGAGTTTATTTGATTAATAGTTTAATTTGGCCAATTGAATTATTGATTTTTGGATTCATGAATATGCTATGTTTAGATTCTTGATCCGTAATTGTCATTAAATCTTTACTTTAGTAGCAAATAAATCTCGTGCAGGTTTAGTAATAATTCAACTTGGATTGATTAATTCGAGCTTGTGAAATTAATGGTCCAATTCAATCTATTCTTCTAGATTTTCATATTAGTCGTGTATTAAATCCTAAAAGCTTGTTTAAGATTGTCTGTGGCTAGAATTGGTTCGAAGAACTTGTTTTGAATCAATATACATAAGGAAGAATTTAGATAATCAGAGTATTTATGATTGATAATTGAATAGGGATATAAACACGTTACAAGGAAAAGTATAACATTAATTAAGGGCACAACCGAACCCGAGAACAAGATTTCTTCTCATATTATTTCTCTAGTCATATTTAATTGTTTATTTTTATGCATATTTTTTATTCAAGCAATTTCAAATAACAAACCCCCTCATTCCATTCTAATTGATCGAACAACTAAAATTAGTTTCCGTTCCTCGTGGGATTGACCCTTACTCTCGCTACTACATTATTAATTAATATTTAGCGAGTAAGGAACTATTTATTATTTTGGTGAATTGCGACACGCATCACTTGTCATTCGTGATAACGATGTCGTACTTCTGTCCAGTGGTGTTTTCCTCGGCAGACACGTGTAAGATACCGTTGGTATCAATGTCAAAGCACGCTTTAATCTGAGGAACACCCCTAGGAGCAGGAGGAATGCCAGAGAGCACGAATTTTCCAAGAAGGTTATTGTGTATAGCCCTTTCTCCTTCTCCTTCATAGACCTTAATATTGACACCGCGCTGGTTGTCTGAGCTGGTAGAGAACACATGCTCCTTTTTTGTTGGGATGGTTGTGTTCCTGGAAATGAAGATGGTCATGAAACCTGTGACAGTTTCCAGACCAAGAGAGAGAGGAGTGACATCCAAAAGCAAAAGATCCTGCACTTTTTCATTACCCTCACCACTCAAAATGGCAGCCTGAACAGTAGCACCATAAGCAACAGCTTCATCGGGGTTGATGCTCTTGCATAGTTCCTTCCCATTGAAGAAGTCCTGCAACAACTGCTGGACCTTGGGAATCCTAGTGGAACCACCAACAAGAACAACATCATGAACCCTACTTTTATCCATCTTGGCATCACGCAGACATTTCTCTACCGATTCCATGCACTTTCTGAACAAGTCCATGTTTAGCTCCTCAAATCTTTCACGAGTGATGGTGGAGTAAAAGTCAATACCATCATATAGAGAGTCTATCTCAATGGTGGTCTGGGCAGTGGATGAGAGAGTTCTCTTTGCTTTCTCACAAGCTGTCCTCAATCTCGTAAGAGCCTTGGGGTTATCGGTGATGTCTTTCTCGTTCTTCCTCTCGAATTCTTGAACGAAATGATACACCATTCTGTTGTCGAAGTCTTCACCTCCAAGGTAAGTGTCACCAGCAGTTGCCTTTACATCAAAGATACCCTCCTCTATGGTTAGAAGAGATACATCAAAAGTACCACCTCCAAGATCAAATATCAGCACATTCTTCTCACCATCACTACTTGCCTTCTTGTCAAGACCATAAGCAATGGCAGCAGCTGTTGGTTCATTGATGAAACCCATCACATTCAGACCAGAAATTACTCCAGCTTCCTTGGTTGCTTGACGCTGGGAGTCATTAAAGTATGCTGGGACAGTGACCACAGCATTCTTAACAGTTGACCCAAAGAATGCCTCAGCAATTTCTTTCATCTTAATTAAAACCATAGAAGAGATTTTCTCAGCTGCAAATTTCTTTTCTTCACCCTTATAGTTGACTACAATCATTGGTTTATCACCAGTTTCAGGGATGACTTTGAAGGGCCACAACTTAATGTCACTCTGCACAGAGGCATCACTGAATCTCCGACCTATCAACCTCTTGGCATCTGTAGAAATGCAGAAATATATAGTAGCATCACTAAGATCTTATGCAACTACAATCAATAAAGACGGTTATGAAAGATTCATGTAAGAATTCTTTCATCCCACTGGTTGAAGTCATACTTTCTCAAGAAATTAGTTAATAATAATATAATATTGTTCAAAACTAGATAGATGGAATGAAACATAAAATACAGAATAAATCAGCTACATGTACCATGCGGTTTACACCGCCCTCACATGGGGTTTGTGACACTACATGTGAGGGGGTGTAAATCGCACGATACAAGTAGATAAGAGACATGCTTGTTGTACTGTAGGGACGGTATTGCCTGGGGTACCGCCCCTCACATACATGGGGGTGGGGCCCTCACCTTTTTTTTTTTTTTTTTCTGTGATCGGTACCCTCAACAGTACAGCAGGGAGTACAACAAGTTTAATTAAGTAGATAAATTTATATCTATAAATATGAAAAAATAACATATCTTACTGAAAACAGTGTTCACGGGATTCATGGCGACCCGGTTCATAGCAATGTTACCGATTAGTCGCTCGGAATCGGTGAAAGCGACGTAAGAAGGTGTTTTTATGTTTCCTTGGTCATTCTTGATGATTTTGACTCGGTCCTTCTGCCACACACCTACACAAGAGTATGTTGTGCCGAGGTCAATTCCGATTGCCGGTCCTTCTCCTTTGCCTACCATTGATGCAAATAAATAAACCAAAACAAAGAAAAGAGTCGTGTTGTTTCTCTGCAATTTCAAGAAGTAGTCAAGTCTAGTTATATAGGCAATACAAGTTACTCAACAAATATTTAAAAAATATTCATAGGCAATATAAGATACTCAACTTGCAAAGACTTCAACAAACATTTACTTAAAAAATATGTCACATCAAATTCATGCATCATAGATTTCTTAAAATCATTAACGATGATTTTATCATTACTGGCATAAATGAGATCATCAACATATAATTTCGGAATTAATATAATTTCGGAATTAATATATTTTTATCAAATCCATATTTAGCCCTTGTTTGGCCCTCATTATTTATAAATAAATTTATTCAACACTCAATCTCAACCATCTATTTTAGTTAAACCTACCATTTTTTACTTTTCAAACATTTTTAACCACACATTCTCCCAAAAATACTATTATAGTGTATCTTCACGAGGGCATTTAAGAAAACCTTCTTTGACTAAGTAAGCATTGTTGAATAATCCAACCTCGCAAGACACAAAGTAATCGAGATTAATCAATAATATAGCGGAAGAAAATAATATAATTAGCACGTGATTGAATCAATACATAAATAATATAACAAGGCAAGTAAAAAGCTCCCTTTTCATCAACTTAGCCGACTGCAGAGGATGAAAACGAGGGCTCAAAATTCAGTCAAATCCACACAATGGTAACACCACTACATGACTAGGGAACACTCTAAGACAACCCCCCAAACTGGTCAAGACCCACTGCCAAACACACCTCCCACACAATAGAAACCGGACTGTACAACGAGGAACCACCACAAGGCCGAACAAAGGACTGCACAGATGAATCACAAAGGAACCGAACAAAGGGCTGCCCAACGAGAAAGCCACACAGGTTGCGGTTTACACAGCAACAAGGCTGCACAGAGCAACCACAATAAGACCCAAACCGCAATAACCAAGTACAGGAGCACGAGCCAACAACCACGAAGGAGAGGGCAGCGTGCAAGCAAGAGGCCGAGAGGTAAGGTAAGGTAGTTTCACAGAGAAAAGAGTCGGCTTTTCACGAAGAGAGGGAGAGGGCACCACCGCGCAAAGAGAAGAGAGGAAATGTCGTGAGTGTTCTAATGAGCCAAAGAGGGGGGTGTGGGTAGATATAGGTTTAGGGTTTAATTAGGGAAGCCCTAATTAAATGGGTCGTCTCCGAAGCCTACCCATCGAGTAATAGGGTCGAGACCCAATTAAAACCTCGACGTGGGCAGTAAATCTCTTAGCGCGTGGGCTGCCTAATTGTGGAGATTGGGCAATACTTCGATCATCGACCGAGGGCCTACGAATCTTAAAATCCGACACAATGTTTATTATCATTGCCCCCGAAGTTTGATTGGGACCAAAAAATCCCAACAAGCATTAATACGACTATACAAGCGCTTGGTGCTTTTCAGTCTGTATAAAGCTGGTTCTCATGTCCTAGCTTCACATATTAAGGAGGTCGATCATTGTACACCCCTTCTTCTAATTCACTGTGCAAAAAAGCCCACTTAACATCTAGCTGATAGATTGACTATGAATTCTGAGAGTAGCCATAGATATCAACCAAAGATTTGTGTCAAACCTTGCAACAGTAGGAGCTGTTTGTATTTGTTATTTCACAGTGTTTTCATGTATATTTTTTGCACTTTTGGCATCTCACTAATACCAAAAAAAAAAATGTATCTCTCATTTGTTGTCACTCTCATTTTCTGATCTTGAATGCAACCAAAGATTTTGAAGTAGGTGACACTTGATTTGCGTCCATTCCAAGCTTCTTTTGAAGTCATTGGTTGAACAAAAAATGTGGACTTCTATTCAACACGTGAATGCTCAAATTAACAGCTTCACGCCAAAAACACTTTGGAACATTCGCTCGTCAACAAATTTCTCACCATGTTGAGGGTGGTTCTATTTTAATTTCCTTTCTGAAATACCATTTTATTAAGGTGGGTAAGAAATTGCAAATTCTCTTCAAATTCTTTTAAACAAAATATTCTCCATCACAATCAGTACGAAGACTTCTACGGATCTCCTTATTTCATTTTCAAAACGCACCTTGAAGCTTTTGAAAAAATTTACCCAAGTTTTTCGACTAAAATCATCAATGAAGTTAATTAAGTATCTTTTACCCTCATTAGAAACTGGATTTATTGGCCCGAATAAGTCTGAATAACTAGTTCTAGCAAGTTCCTTGCTCTTCATAACAACAGAGATAGCTCATGTTGAAGGATCACATGATATCTCACAAGCACAATTTTGAATAGTTATTACATAACATTTTTCTTTCAATTGCCCAACAAGCTACTTTTCAAGTCAGGAACATAGAAAATATTGGGATTTTTTTTTTCCTACAAAACCATTCTTGATTTTTATATAATATATAAGATTTTTCCATTCCAGGAACAGTAAAAAAATAACCAAAACTCATAGGAGAATGAAAGTCTTCATTTGAATAAGAAAAAGATAGTTGATTGTCACACGTGTTTGCTAAAACTTGTATCCAATACCAAACACGTGGCTCAAGTTCCTAGTTGACATGGTAAGCCATCTGTAAAATGATCAAGTTAAATAAGGACTTATTTTGAACAAATATTTTATTGGGATTTATTTTATTATTACAAAAGTTTGAGGGTTTAATTATTAGAAATGGAAAGTTAAAGATTTAGTTTTCTCTTATTGGAAAGTTAAGTTCTAAATTTTATATAAGAAGAATAGGGTCTTGTTTTATAATTACCTTATTTGTATATCAATTAAAGTGAAGGAAAGCCTATTTTTCTTGAGGTTTCGAGAGAGGGAGCAGAGAGTTCGAGAGAACTCGATAAAGGAGGAAGAAAATGGAGAAAATGGAAGGAACACTAGTACAGAAATCACCAAAAAAAATGAGGAATATACGTCGGTTTTTAGTAAAACCGACGCCTATAAAAGGACGGTGGTATTTTTGTAAATATAATCGAAGAATGAGCGTCGGTTGTAATATTACAACCGACGTGTAAAGTTTAAACCTTAAGAATAAGCGTCGGTTCTTCAAGAACCGACGCGTAAAACCGGAGAATATGCGTCGGTTTTTGAAGAACCGACGCCTATTCTTTAGGAAAAAAAAAAAAAACTTTAGGCGTCAGTTGTAAAAGAATCGACGCGTAAAATCGAAGAATACGCGTCGGTTCTTGAACCGACGCGTATTCTTTTAGGAATAAAAAAAAAAAAAAAAAACTTTAGGCGTCGGTTGTAATATTACAACCGTAAGACAATTTTTTTTTTATTTATTTATTTATTTTATTATTTTTTAACTTTAGGCGTCGGTTGTTATATTACAACCGACGTCCATTCTCCGGTTTCCCGCATCGGTTCTTCAAGAACCGACGCGTATTCCTTTATTTACTTATACGGAAAAGGCGCAGATCATCTCTATTTTTTTCACTACTCGATCTCTTCCCGCCTCTCTCTTTATTTTTCTCTCACCCGAACCACCTCACTATGCCGCCGCCGCCACCACCACCACCATTCCTCCATTTCCCGGCAACGTTCATCACCACATTCCTCCCCTCGCTCTTTATCTCTTCCTCTCCCCGAATCACCGGACTCGCACATCCGCCACCGCCGCGCGCCTCCACCATCTCGTAAGAGACCCACCTCCCTCTTTATATACATATATTTTTATCTATATATATATATATATATATATATATATATATATATATATATATGTAATAATATCTATGCATGTATAATGTATGTAAATAATATGTATATATATGTATTATATATAATGTATATAAATGTATATATGTCTATATATATATATGGGTATTTATATTATAGATGTGTTTGTATATATGTATGGGTGTTTCAACTAGTTATTGATTTAATTTTGTATTGTTGATTTTTAGTTATTAGATGGATAAATTGCAATATTTGAATTATTGAATTTCTATTGTAGCGGAATGGATGATTCCCCCCCCCCCCCAAAAAAAAAAAAAAAAAAAAGGACTTTAGGCGTCGGTTGTAATATTACAACCGACACCTAAAGTCAAAAAATAAAAATAAAAAAAAAAAAAAAAAGACTTTAGTCATCGGTTCTACATTTAGAACCGACGTCCAAAACATACTTTGGGCGTACAACCGACGCCTAAAGTCGAGACTTTACGCGTATGCGTCATAGACGTCGCCGCTACAACCGACGCGTATTCCGTTTTCCAGCCAACGCGTATTCTTGTTGCTGTACTAGTGGAAAAGGAGAGATGGCGGTCATCGATCAAAAAGTAGATGGTTTAGCTTGGATTCTTCGACTTCAATTTAAATTTTGAGAGGTAAAGCAAAAGTTTGCTTATTTTAGAATCAGATTTAATTTATGGTTCTTCGGTTAATTTCTTAATATTCGAAGTTCAACAAGAATTAAAGGTTATTGATATGTAAGTTAGGTAATAAATTTATAATATTCCAAGGAAAATGGCATATTCAGAGATGGGTGTTAAAGTGGATAGAACAAGAAATGAATATGTAGATTTAATATATAGTTTTGATTCTTATTGAGTTTATATTATGCCAAACACTTGATTTGATATATTTAGGTGTGGATTAAGTATTAAGATTTATTAAAAAAAAAAAGGGGGGGGAGCAGGGATGAAAATGAGTATTCCATGATAGTAGGCGTAATTTCATGACTTGGGTTATTTGGTATATGTATGCATATGGGCATACATGTGGAAAATTCAATTGGAGAAGGAAGCATTAATACTTCAAGTCTCAATTGAAATTATATTGGTTCAACTAAAGTTTCATATGAGTACATTTTCAAATGATAGAATCTTTTATGTGTGCCAAACGTGAAGTATTTTGGGAATTTAATTAGTAAAGGCATGTGATTGAATGAAAAATGGAGAATAAGGACTAAAAGAGAGTTTGGTTGGATTTTATATTATTATTTGGGAATAATGGAATTTGATAGAAAAGAAAGCATAAAGCATATACTTCCTTAATTCTAGCAAGGAGAAGAATGTAAAAGAATTAAGTTATTATTAGTTGATTTTAATGATTTGATATGATTGGTTTTAATACAAGATATTTTTATTGTTATTGTTATTTCAGGAGATGTTGTGGAGATTTGATCAGGACTATGGCCCAGCTAGATTCCAATTGATAACTCTGTGAGTGGAGAATACTTAAAAAAGATTTTTCTACATTATTCACACTGATTTTCTATAAGTTACAAATGATTTTTAAATTACTTGCTTTTAGCATGATTATCAAAACAAATGTTTTAAAATTAAGTTTGTTTATCATAATGACTCTTTTTACCATGTTTTACGAGCATGATTAGTTAAGTTGGCATGTATGATTTCAAAATCACCAAAAGTACCCATGTGGTTATCTGTTCTTGTGTTAGTGCACAGAGGGGGCCTTGAGCCCGTGTACTAGCGGATATTATTTAAGATCTTAAGGCTCTGTCACAGAGGGGGCCTATGGCCCGTGTTCAGATGATCTTAAGATCCACTCTTATGTACGAAAGGGGGCCTATGGCCAGTGTGTAAGGGTGCATATATGTGGTCTTTGGGATCCACTTTTGTACCCAGAGGGGGCTTTGGGCCGGGTACGGAGGTGCTCAGTAGTAACACGCGATGACTAGATGCAGATTTCAGATGATTTAGTTGGGTACCTTTGGTGTGCTTTTTCTTATGTATTATAGTTTATCTGTTATGCCACAGATGATTATTCCACGATCTTTATGATTATTCTTAGAATGTATGATTTGATTTAAAGCGGCAAAAGCTTATGAAATAAATCATGTTTTCAAAAATGGTTTATAAAAGAAAATTATTTCAGAAACCCCACTCACTGAGTTACAAGCTCACATTTCTTCCTATCTCTTCCTTATAGGAAAATGTTACAGATTTTGATCAGCTATGATAGAGCCATCGACACCAGACGAGCTTAAAAAGTAGGCATTTCTATGATTTATTCTGATATGGTATTTAGAAGTTATCTTTTGGGCTCTTGTGATAGGTTGTGATTTTCTTTTGTGGCCTTGTCGGTAATAGGCCTGGTGATTATGTAATATGGGTTGTGTGTGTATATATGAAAAGAATTGACTAAGAATTTCAATTGTCTTATTACATTAATGTTAAGCTTGGAAGCTTGGGGAAGTTTTTATGACTATTATGCATGATTGTTGGGGATGTGACGTTGAATTACAGGTTTGTTATGTCAATAATATAGGGGAGACTCTGTCAAAATTTTTATTAATTCATATGGGATCAAATTTATTTAAAAGGTGAATCTGAAAGATAAGAAAAGTCAAGATTGCCTTGGTGGTGGGTCCAACATCTAGTTGGCACCTGCCATTGGCACACGTCACGTTTCAGGTCCAGTAGGGTGATCTGGGACGGGTCGTGACACGAACTCATCAGCTTCTTCGAGCTGGTTGCCTTCTAACCATTGGATGGCCTGCTCAATTGCATCCTCGATCTTCTTCTTTCCGTCCGCTGGGAGCTTTGAGGCTGTCTTCCCGTACTTCAGGGCTATCTTCTCGTTCTTCAGGGCGTTCCTCACATTAAATGCGTAGGTCTCCAAGGTATTCTTAGCCTCAAGATTCTTCCTGTTTTGTTCATCCTCGGACTTGTATTTTCCTGCTTCCTGAACCATCTTTTCAATCTCCTCCTTTGAAAGTCTACCTTTGTCATTGGTGATAGTGATCTTGTTCTTCTGTCCAGTGGTATGGTCCTCGGCAGACACGTTTAAGATACCTTTGGCATCAATGACAAAGCACACTTTAATATGAGGAACGCCCCTAGGAGCAGGAGGAATACCAGAGAGCTCAAATTTACCAAGAAGGTTGTTGTCTCTGGTCCTTGTTCTTTCTCCTTCGTAGACCTGAATAAAGATATCGGGCTGGTTGTCTAAGTAGGTAGAGAACATTTGCTCGTGCTTTGTTGGCAATGATGTGTTCTTGGGAATGAAGATGGTCATGGCACCACCGGCACCTTCCAGACCAAGAGAGAGATGAGTGACATCCAAAAGCAAAACACGCTGTACCTTCTCATTACTCTCACCACTCAAACTGGCAGCTTGAACAACAGCACCATAAGCAACAGCTTCATTGGGGTTGATACTCTTGCATAGTTCCTTCCCATTGAAGAAGTCCTGCAACAATTGCTGGACCTTGGGAATCCTAGTGGAACCACCAAGAAGAACAACATCATGAACCCTACTTTTATCTATCTTGGCATCACGCAGACATTACCGGTGATGTCTTTCTTGTTCTTCCTCTTGAATTCTTGAACGAAATGATTCACCATTCTGTCGTCGAAGTCTTCACCTCCAAGGTGAGTGTCACCAGCAGTTGCCTTAATCTCAATGATACCCTCCAAAATGGCTAGAAGAGAAACATCAAAAGTACCACCTCAAAGATCAAATATCAACTCATTCTTCTCACCATCAATGGTTGCCTTGTCAAGACTATAAGCAATGGCAGCAGCTGTTGGTTCATTGATGATACGCATCACATTTATACCAGAAATTGCACCTTCGTCCATGGTTGCTTGACGCTGGGAGTCATTAAAGTACGTTGGGACAGAGACCACAACATTTTTAACTTGTGAACCGAGGAATGCCTCAGCAATTTCTTTCATCCTAAGTAAAACCATGGAAGAGATTTCCTCAACTGTAAATTGCTTCTCTTCATACTTGTAGTTGACTACAATCATTGGTTTATCACCAGGTCCAGGAATGACTTTAAAGGGCCACAACTTAATGTCACTCTGCACAGAACCATCACTGAATCTCCTACCTATCAACCTCTTGGAATCTATAAAAAAGCAAAAAAAAAGTAGCATGATCACCTTAGCCTTTGTTTGAAAAACATGTTTTTTACAACACAATTCCCTAAATCACTTTTTAATCACACGAATTTTCTCTCTCCACTTTTTAACCACACATTTTACTCGAAAACATAAAAAAACATGTTTTTAAATACAAGATTTTTAACAAACAGACACAATCAATAAAAATGGTTATTGAAATTTTATTTATACTCGAGCCTTAAGCCTTAAGCCTCGAGCCCGAGCTCTTTGACAAAATATAGTCTCCTAATCAAATGTGTAACCCCGATGACCTTCATGAACCCGAGGAGGATCTCAAACCCGACCACATGAATATCACCATATATTATATTTTCTATCCCCGAGGAAGACCTCAACCTCGACCACCATAAATTCGAGGATGACCTCGAGCCCGAACACATGAATATTATTCCATTTTACATCTTGATACCCCCGAGGAGGACTTCAACCCCAACAATCATTTATACCCCGAGCATATCCTTTGTCCTCATCCCCGAACACTTGAATATTTAGCCACGTCATATCTTGGTACCCCCGAGCAACATATGAACCTCGAGGCCGAGCACTTAAACATTACACCATACACCATATTGAGAACCCCGAGGAGAATATAACCCCCGATCACATTTAAAATGCCCGTAGCGAAAACCTTGCCCCGACCACTCATAATACCCCCGAGGATAGAATACCTCGAGTACATATATCTTACCAAAAAGGTGCATGATGTGCTCGGGGTACATGATGCTCGGGTCATGTCTCTCATTGATCGGGAAAGACTTGATCTGACACGTGGAGTCTACAACCTCATAATTCCAATATAACTCATCTTCCAACAGAATCTTATTTGGGTTTTACAACCTCATCCCTAAAAAATAGGAGGATGATTCCTAACAGGACTCATGCAATGCACGTATTTCAATCCTATCATAATTCGTCCATATAGCTCTATAAATACATGGCACTCAATCATAATCTAGGTACACAATTATCTCTACAATTTATAGCCTCTTGCATAAATTTTCTCCTTCCTCTTTACTGATTTAAGCATCGGAGGGGCGACGTGGACACACCTCCTCGCCTTTATTGCAAGTATCCGGAGATCCAGATCATGCTTGTTTACTGTCCAAGCTCGGAATATTTCAGGTGTGATTTTTAGCAACATCATTGGCGCCGTCTGTGGGAACCATTACTAGAAGCCTTGGTTAATACACGTTCTGGACTTCCACAAGCCACATTACCTACTCATGATCATCGTGTTGTGGGGGAGCAGGTGCCCTTGACGTTCCCAGCAAACCCTACTACATTACCAGGAAATCAGACATCACACCCCAACCTTCTGTTGATACCCAGGCAGCATTGGAGGAACTTCGTCAGCAAGTCGCTGCATTGACTCAGTTGCTCACGCAGCAGAACCAGCGTGCGCCAACACCCGAGGAAGGGAATGCTTCACGGGTCCAACCACCGAACCATACTGCTAGGGCAAGTAACTCTGGACTACCCCCGTCACCACCAAACATGACGAGTTCAAGAACAGTCGACATGCCCCCTGTCGAGCTTGCGAGAATTATCCAGGAGGGAATAGCAGCCGGTATACTACAAAATACTCAGGCCTCAGCAGATTTCACCCCGAACACTCCATTCACGCCAGAGGTTTTAACCTTTCCCTTACCAGACAGGTTCAAGTTCCCAAGGATAAAGGAGTACGATGGTACAACCGACACCGTAAATCATCTCAATGTGTACACTGACGTCATGAATTTGCAAGTTTCCCCCGATCAGGTCATGTGCAAGGCGTTCCCCCAAACCTTGACCAGTGCTGCTAGGGATTGATTCTCAACTCTTGAACCAAACTCAATTTCGACATTCGTAGATCTTGCCAATAAGTTCTCGGCTTTCTTTGCAAATAGTAAGCGCATAAGGAAAATGGCTGCCTCGCTTATGAGACTAGTCAAGGACAAATTGAAACATTACGTGAATTCATGACCAGGTTCAATACTGAAAGACTACAGATCCCTGATCTTCATATCTCTGCCGCTGTATCTGCTCTTACTCATGCTGTAAGATGTGAGTCTTTCAAGATGTCTCTATCGAAAACACCACCAAAGTCAGTGACCGAGCTCCTTACTCAAGGAGTGAAGTACATCAATTGTGGAAGAAACAATGTACCCCAGGAAAAATAGCCCGAGCACTGAAAATTCAGATCATATAGAAATAAGCCCGAACACAAGAGACAACATGACCATGGTACATGGAAAGATCAGGCTCGGGGCAAGCAAGAGCATGACCCTCCTACACCCTTCACACTTCTGAACGCCACAAGGGCAAGTATCCTCATGGAAATCAAGGATCTGGAGGAGTTGAAGTGGCCATCAAGAATCAAGTCTCATCCGGACACGCGAGATAAGAGCAAGTATTGCGAATTTCATCATGACCATGGGCATACCACCGAGGAGTGCCATGCATTACAGTGAGAGATTGAATCTTTAATAAAAAAGGGGTTTTTAAAATATTATATCAGTACTGAAAAATGCCCAAGGAATGACCACGTTCAATGAAAGTCCGAGGATGAAAAAAACTCACGGCCTGAACAGTAAACGTCGTCGTTGGTAGAACAGCCTCAGGGAGAAACTCACACAACGTCAGCCCAAGCCTTGCTAGCTACTGATCATGCGTTAATTTATAAGTTGTATGGGTTTTCATACCCTAGTCTTTACCATTTCTTTTCGTTATTTCGTTTTTCTTTTCTTACATATAGCATTGGGGGCCTACGTGCCTATCTTTAATTTTACAGTAGATAGGTCGAGTCTATACAAGCAATATGGGATGTCATCCCAAAAAAAAAAAAAAAAAAACTCCATCATTGATAAGCACATAAAGCCTTGCCACGCGCAAGCACACAAAGTCTTGCCCCACACAAGCACTCAAAGTCTTGCCCTGAGTAAGCACATAAAGCCTTGCCCCGCGCAAGCACAGAAAGTCTTGCCCATGCACAAGCACTCAAAGCCTTGCCCCGAGCAAGCACTCAAATTCTTGCCCCACGCAAGCACACAAAGCCTTGCCCCGCGCAAGCACTCAAAGCCTTGCCCCGCGCAAGCACTCAAAGCCTTGTCCCGCGCAACCACAAAAAGCCTTGCCCTGCGCAAACATACAAAGCCTTGCCCCGCGCAAGCACTCAAAGCCTTGCCCATGCGCAAGCACACAAAGCCTTGCCCCGTGCAATCAAATAAGGTCTTGTCTCGCACAAGCATACAAAATACTTGCCTGCGCAAGTACACACACCACCCCGAGCAATCAAGTAATCAAATTGATATAATTAAGTCCTCGGGTCTACATAAGCTCGAATTTATTACTTAAGCTAGGGCTTATTCCTTGCTTAACAAAAGCTCTTGCTTATTTCTCCTTAACATAATCATCACATTAAGATACCTTACTATTACGCATCCATCTCTCCCCTAAACTCGATAATGGATGCGCGGGGGCCTATGATGAGTATAAATTTTATTCATACCCGAGCCTTAAGTCTCGAGCCCGAGCTCTTTGATAAAATATAGTCTCCTAATCAAATGTGTAACCCCGAGGAGGACCTCAAACCCGAAAACATGAATATCACCCTATATTATATTTTCTATCCCCGAGGAAGACCTCGACCTCGACCACCATAAATCCGAGGATGACCTCGAGCCCAAACACATGAATATTATTCCATATTACATGTTGATACCCCCGAGGAGGACTTCAACCCCAACAATCATTTATATCCCGAGCATATCCTTTGTCTTCATCCCCGAACACTTGAATATTTAGCCACGTCATATCTTGGTACTCCCGAGCAACATATGAACCTCGAGGCCAAGCACTTAAACATTACACCGTACACCATATTGAGAATCCCGAGGACATGAACAACCCCGAGGAAAATATAACCCACTATAACACTTAAAATGCCAGTGGCGAAAAACGTTGCCCCGACCACTTATAATACCCCCAAGGATAGAATACCCCGAGTACATATATCTCACCAAAAAGGTGCATGATGTGCTCGGGGTACATGATGCTCGGGTCACGTCTCTCATTAATCAGACATGACTTGATCGACACGTGGAGTCTACAACCTCCTAATTCCAATAGAACTTATCTTCCAACAGAATCCTATTAGGGTTTTACAACCTCATCCCTAAAAAATAGGATGATGATTCCTAACAGGACTCATGCAATGCACGTATTTCAATCATATCATAATTCGTTCATATAGCTCTATAAGTACATGACACTCAATCATAATTCAGGTACACAATTATCTCTAGAATTTTCTTGCGTAAATTTTTTCCTTCCTCTTTACTAACTTAAGCATCGGAGGGGCGACGAGAGCACACCTCATCGCCTTTGTTGCAGGTATTCGGAGATCTAGATCGTGCTTATTTACTGTCCAAGCTCGAAATATTCCAGGTGCGATTTTTAGCATCATCAGTTATGAAAGATTCGTGTAAGAATTCTATCATCCCACTGGTAGAAGTCATACTTTCTCAAGAAATTAGTTAATAATAATATTGTTCAAAACTGGATAGATGGAATGAAACACAAAACACAGAATAAATCACGGGGAGTGCTACATGTACCATGAGGTTTACACCGACCTCACATGGGTGTTGTGGGCCCACTACATGTGAGGGGGTGTAAACCGCACGGTACAAGTAGATAAATCTATAAATATGAAAAAGAACATATCTTACTGAAAACAGTGTTCATCGGGTTCATGGCGACCGGGTTTATAGCGTCATCACCGATTTGCCGCTCGAAATAGGTAAAAGCTACGTAAGAAGGCGTTGTTCTTTTTCCTTGGTCATTCTTGATGATTTCGACCCGATTGTGCAGCCACACACCAACACAAGAGTACGTTGTGCCGAGGTCAATTCCGATCTCCCGTCCTTCTCATTTGCCTGCCATTAATGCAAATAAATAAACCAAAACAAAGAAGAGAAGAGTAGTATTATTTCTTCGCAATTTCAAGAAGTAGCAAGTCTAGTTATAGGCAGTACCAGTCACTCAACAAATGTTTTTAAAAAAACTATAGGCAATATAAGGTACTCAACTTGCAAAGACTTCAACAAACATTTACTTAAAAAATAGGATCATGAAAGCCAAGTTTCAGCAACAACTTACTACTGTAGTTACTTACTACCTACGAAGCAGGTTAAAAAAAAAAAGAACCTCCTATGGACTAGGACAAAGCAAGACAACATTTTTTTTCAAACAATCCCTTCCTTAAACTCATATCTGCATAAATCAGTTTAGGAACATAGTCAACTTCTCTAAACAACATCCTTTAAAGAACAAATAACCAACACGTCTCGAAGCTTCACAAAAGCAGCAAGTTTGAAGGCCTGAGTCAAGATATCTGCAATCTGATCTTCACTTCTACAAGAACACCAAATCAATAAAACCATCTTTATAATAACCACGCAGGAAGTGAGAGCTCACATCAATATGTTTGCTGAACCCATGTAGGACGGGGATTTTTTGAAAGCTTTATTGCAGAAATATTATCGTAATAAATCGAAGTTTGACCTTGCTTCTTGTTCTTTAGAAAAGTATCCTTCATAACCAAATAGCTTGACATGAACTTGATGTTGTAGCAACGAATACTATTTGTTGCTTCTTTGATGACTGTTATGAAATGTTGTTCAAATATATAAATATAAAGTTGAAAAAGTGTGAGAGCCGGTCCAATATATAAGGAACCGGTCCAAAAAGTGCAAAAACCGGACCAAATATAACCTTCAATAGTGATTATCATCCAAAAGTTCCAAAATTTTATACTTAGAATCTTCAAGATTTGCTCTTCTTGTTCCTATTCTCCAAGTTTATCAATTGTGCTATTTGATACTTGGTTTGAGGCTTGAAATCCGCTAAAGCAATTTGCTTGGAGGCCCTTTAGCATTCTCATTTAGAGAGGGCGCAAATTTCGCTTTTAGGACAGCATTCTTTGCAATTCAGGTCATTTTGCAATTTTTTCTTCTTGATTCTTTGTTGCAAGATTTTTGTGTTAACTTCGTTATAGCACATATTTCATTTGAGAAAGGAAATTTCTTAACAATCTAAAAGCGAAATTTGTCCTGCGATGGCAACCGAAGGAGACACAACCATGGCAACAATCAAATTGATGAATCAAGACTTGGTTCGCTTGGATCGTTTTGATGGTACCAACTTCACAAGGTGGCAAGACAAAATCAAGTTTCTACTAACGACGCTGAAAATCTTCTATATCCTTGATCCCAATTTGGAAGACTTTCCAGAACCTTCTGAGAAAGATACCGAACAAGCAAGGATTGATCGAAAGAAGCGAGAAGAAGACGAACTTATTTGTCGTGGTCATATCTTGAATGCACTTTCGGATCGTCTCTACGACCTGTACACCAACACTAAATCTGCAAAAGAAATTTGGAATGCACTTGAAAACAAGTACAAGGCCGAAGAGGAAGGAACTACAAAACTCCTTATAACAAGGTACTTTGATTTTAAATTTTTGGAAAATGTTCCCCTATTACCCCAAGTGATTGTCAATAAATTAAAAGCGGTGAAGATAGAACTTCCGGAATCATTTCAAGTAGGAGCAATTATTGCAAAATTGCCTTCTACTTGGAGAGGATATAGGAAGAAAATTCTTCACAACTCCGAAGACTTTTCAATGGAGCAAATTCAAAAACATCTCCGAATTGAGGAAGAGTCGAGGGCAAGAGATGGGATTGAACATTCCCATGTTGGCACTTCTAAAGCCAATGCCTTGGAGAACAACAAAGTGACCAAAGTAAACAAAAGAAAGTTTACTAGCAACAACAACAACAAATTCAAAAAGAAGCCCAAGGGAGAATGCTTTGTATGTGGAAAATTCGGCCACTTTGCGAAAGATTGCCAACATAAAAAAAAATCAATTTTGGAGGCAAGGTTAATTCCATTGACAATAATGAAATTATTGCTACTATAAGTGAAGTGAATTCTGTCAAAGGAAAAATTTCGGGATGGTGGTATGATACATGCGCCACCGTTCATGTTTGCTGTGACAAATCCCTATACAAGACCTATCAAGAGATTGATGATGGTCAACAAATTCAAATGGGAAATGAACATTGTTCAAAAGTCATAGGCAAAGGGAATGTTGATCTTCAATTCACATCCGGAAAGGTTGTAACTCTTACAAATGTCTTACATGTGCCGGATATGAATAGAAACCTTGTAAGTGGTGATTTGTTGGGAAAACCGGGCGTGAAATGTATTTTTGAGTCGGGAAAACTTGTATTGTCCCGAAATGGTTTCTTTGTTGGTAAAGGCTATTCCACTAATAGAATGGTCAAATTGTGTACTATTGACAATGCAATCAATAAAATAAATTCTTCTTACTTTGTGTGTTCTTTAGATTTATGGCATGATATATTAGGACATGTTGGATATTCTACTTTGCATAGAATGATTAGAAATGGCATGCTATCTTGTGATTTTACAAAGTATGAAAAATGTGAAATTTGCACAAAGTCCAAAATGATTAAAAAACCTTTTCAAAGTGTAGTAAGATCATCTTATATTCTTGACATTGTTCATACCGACATTTGTGAACTTAATGGCATATTAACAAGGGGTGGTAATAAATATTTTATTACTTTCATTGATGATTATTCTAGATTTTGTTATGTTTATCTAATGAAACATAAAAATGAGGCTTTTCATATGTTTAAAGCATATAAAAGTGAAGTAGAAAATCAAAAGGATAAAAGGATTAAAATTCTTAGAAGTGATAGAGGCGGTGAATATTTTTCTAAAGAATTTGATATCTTTTGTGAAGAACATGGTATTTTACACCAATGTAGTGCACCTAGAACACCGGAACAAAATGGCCTGGCGGAAAGGAAAAATAGAACCTTAGTTGAGATGATAAATGCTATGCTAACAAGGTCTAAATTGCCTAATTACTTATGGGGTGAGGCATTACTTACCGCGTGTCATATACATAATAGAATTCCTTCTAAAAAACTTAAAGTTTCACCTTATGAATTGTGGAAAGGTCGGAAGCCTAACATTGGATATTTTAAAGTGTGGGGGTGTTTGGCTTATTATAAAAACACAAATCCTAGTAGGACAAAACTAGGACCAAGAGGGATCAAGAGTGCTTTTGTTGGATATGCTATAAATAGTAAAGCATATAGGCTACTTGATCAAATATCCAATGTGATTATAGAATCACGAGATGTTGAATTTTTTGAGAATTCATTAAGCGTTGATGATATTCCTCAAAATTCAATAGAAATTCAAAATGAATTTCCGGCTTCTAAATCACTAGAAACATCTACCCAAGATGTAATTGAGACTAGTGAAACTCGAAGAAGCAAGCGTTCTCGTAAAGAGAAGGTATTAGGACATTATGAGATTGATTCTCAAAGAATCTCCTTTTACTTGGTTGAAGCAAGTAAGGAAGATATAGTAAGAACAATTCCATATGTTCTTCAAATTGATAGTGATCCTAAAACCTATAAAGAAGCAATGACTTCTAGAGATAGCACATTTTGGAAGGATGCTATCAATGATGAAATGGATTCTATAACGTCCAACAATACTTGGAAGATTGTTGATTTACCGGCTGGATCAAAAGCCATTGGTTGCAAGTGGGTATTTCGAAGGAAATACAATACCGATGGTTCAATCCAAACCTATAAAGCAAGATTAGTTGCTAAAGGTTTTCGACAAAAGGAAGGAATTGATTATTTTGACACTTATGCACCGGTGGCTAGGATCACTACTATTAGAATACTATTTGCACTATCTTCTATATTTGATTTGCATGTGCATCAAATGGATGTGAAGACTGCATTTTTAAATGGAGAATTAGATGAAGAAGTTTACATGGAACAACCGGAAGGTTTTGTTCTTCCGGGTAATGAAAATAAAGTTTGTAAACTTATTAAATCGCTATATGGTTTAAAACAAGCTCCTAAAAAATGGCATGAGAAATTTGATAATGCAATTATGTCTTTTGGTTTTTCACATAATGTGGTAGATAAATGTTTATATATTAAAAGTTGTGATAAACTTGTTACATTTGTGTGTTTGTATGTGGATAACATGTTGATTATAAGTAATCACATGAATGGCATAAAAGAAACGAAGAGGTTTCTATCGTCAACATTCAATATGAAAGATCTTGGTCAAGTGGATACCATATTGGGTATAAAAGTGATCAAGAATGAGTTGGGGTATGCATTAACCCAATCACATTATATTGAGAATGTGATTGAAAAGTTCAAACATTTGAACATTAAAAAGGCAAATACTCCATTTGATTCAAGTATTAAACTTGTAAAGAATGTTGAAAGGGCTATTGGACAACTCGAATATGCGAGTGCAATTGGAAGTCTAATGTATGCAGTTCAATGCACGAGACCAGATATTGCATTTGCCGTGAGTAAACTTAGTAGGTTTACTAGCAATCCAAGTGTTGAGCATTGGAAAGAGATTGGAAGAGTTCTTGGTTATCTAAAGAGAACTAAAAACCTTGGACTTCAATATTCCAAGTTTCCAGCAATATTAGAAGGATATACCGACGCAAGTTGGATATCAAATGCTGGAGAAAATAAATCAACCTCGGGATGGTTGTTTACACTTGGAGGTGGTGCTGTTTCTTGGAGATCGAAGAAACAAACAATTATAACACATTCCACTATGGAATCCGAGTTTGTTGCATTAGACGAAACTGGAAAGGAAGCAGAATGGCTTAAGGATCTTTTTTATGAAGTTCCATTGGATACGAAGAAGGAATCTTCAATATCTATACTATGTGATAGTCAAGCTACTCTAGCAAGGGCTTATAATGAAGTCTACAATGGAAAGTCAAGACATATGAGTCTTAGACATGATTATATAAGAAAATTAATAAAGGATAGAATAATATCACTTACCTATGTGAGGTCAAGTGAAAATTTGGCTGATCCATTCACAAAACCACTTACCAAAGAGTTGGTAAGACAAACATCGAGTAGGATGGGGCTAAAACTCCAATAATAAAATTCACCAATGACGGCAACCCTACCTGTCATTACGAAATGAGTAATTCACGGGTTCAAAGGGTAACAACAAGTCATTCGATAAGTGAATTGTTGCAGCACTTAAAAATTATTTTAAGGCCCTATCCTAAGGATACAAGTGCTGGGGTAACTGTTTGGAAGGTTGAACAAATCTTAAAGAAATTCAGTAATTAGTACAAGTGTCTTTAAAAGTTACCAAGACACTGTAAGAATTTCTCCTATATGAACTTAGAAGTGGTGCCGCTTCAAGGAAAGTTTTGGAGTTACTTTCTGAAAAGTTCATGAACTCGGATGGACGCAAGGCCATTAACGCGTCAAAGTAAATCGTGTGGAACGTATTGAGCAAGAATGTTCACGTGTGCGATATCGCCGGTAATGTCATAAGGGATAACTGGTTCAAAGCCAAGGCTACCTGGGATCTCGATATTACTTTGCAATATTAGCACTAATATAAGGTTAAAATCGAAAGATACATTATTTTATGCGTGGCATCGTTTATGATTCTAAGTTGTGTTCATATATTTGAACAAGTGGGGGATTGTTATGAAATGTTGTTCAAATATATAAATATAAAGTTGAAAAAGTGCGAGAACCGGACCAAATACAACTGGACGGACCAAATGGTCCGAACAGAATGAAGAACCACGTGATCGCGTGGTTGATGGTTCGGCGATCGCGTGGTTAAGTGATTTATTCACTGCAGAAATTTTTGAAGCATTGCGCGATCGCGCGAGATTCATACCGGCGATCGCGTGGAGTTAAAATTCGACCGTTGCAGAAATTTTTCAGAATTTCTCAAACACCTTTTCAACCATTTTTGGCACTCTTTCGTGAAGAGTTGCATGAACAACGAATAGGGATGATAAAATTCTATAAATAGGTATAGAATTCATGTTTTGAACAATTTTTTGATTATCTAACCTTCAATAGTGATTATCATCCAAAAGTTCCAAAATTTTATACTTAGAATATTCAAAATTTGCTCTTCTTGTTCCTATTCTCCAAGTTTATCAATTGTGCTATTTGATACTTGGTTTGAGGCTTGAAATCCGCTAAAGCAATTTGCTTGGAGGCCCTTTAGCATTCTCATTTAGAGAGAGCGCAAATTTCGCTTTTAGGACAGCATTCTTTGCGATTCAAGTCATTTTGCAATTTTTTCTTCTTGATTCTTTGTTGCAAGATTTTTGTATTAACTTCGTTATAGCACATATTTCATTTGAGAAAGGAAATTTCTCAACAATGACCAGCTCCAGAATTGAACAGAACGCTTGGTGCTTTTCAGTCCACTGGTTCTCATGTCCTTGCTTCACATATTGAGGAGGTTGATCAATGTACACCCCTTCTAATACACTGTGGCTGTGCAATAAAGCCGACTCAACATATAGCTGATGGATGGACCATAAATTCTGAGTACGTAGCCATAGATATCAACCAACGATTTGTGTCAAGCATTGCAACAGGAGTAAATACTTCTTTGTAGTCAATACACGGTTCTTACGTGTACCCTTTTGCAATGAGCCGAGCTTTGTACTTGCATCCACACAGGCGTTCTTATAATACTTTGAGAACGATGATTTGCTGTTGCATTGAGAATTTCATCAGATTCTACCACTTCTGGTAAAGTTTTTCAGCATCGGTTGGAGCTTCATTTACTTCTGGAATTTGCTTTGTTTCCCCTCCATCAAAATATGTTTGTATTTGCTGTTTCACAGTGTTTTCATGTACATTTTTTTACACTTTTGACAACTCACTAATACCCAAAGAAAAAAAAAAAGTATCTCCGTTGTCAAACTTTCTCATTTTCTGATCTTGAAAAGGGACTGTAATCGGATGAAGACCAATAACTTTTTCTGCTGTTGGAAAGTCTTTTATCCAGTAATCCTCCAAAATTCAAGCGACCATAGCTGAATTGTCAAAGCAATGAAGAATATTGTACTTCAGATATAAGCAAGGTTGGACATTTATTTTATTTTTAATCTTTGATGGAAAAAACCTGTTAAAACTCATTTGGACAATTTTTAATCTCACAAGCACCATTTTGAATAGTTATTACTTAAACCTTGTTTGGTAAAGGTAAAAATTTCATAACAAATTTTTAAATTTAATCTTAACTATCTATTTTTAATCAAGTCTACAAATTTTGACTTTTCAAACATTTTTAAACCACACATCTATCAAAAAATAAAAAAATAAAAACTCAAAAAACCAAAATTTTCATATTAACAAAAGGGCTCTTATTAAGTAACACTAGTATATACCCGTGCGATGCACGGATGACATTATCTTCATTTTTTTTTTACGATGAAGAGTGTCGAACGAACAGGATTCATGCATTAGTGAACACAAAGAAATAAAATTGGATATTGATAACCAATATTCAAATTTGGTTGGTTGAAAAAATTAAACTAAATTTTGGAAAATTTCTTTAAAAACAACATTAGTAGTTGAACTTGATGGGTGATCATTGTTATCGAAAATTAGTATCTTCAACCCAGGACGATTGGTAGCCCAAGATGCTGCTACATATAATTGTCTATGACTGAATACTGGTCTTTTCAAATAAAGCCCAATGCGAGAGGGATTGACCATGACCCCTATTAATAGTCATAGCATATGAGACTATCACAGGAAATTGCCTTCATTGAAACATGAAAGATAATCATGGATTTGATGGAGTTAAAATCATTTTAGGAATAAAAACTTTATATTCAGCATTGCTTCCTAGTAAAGTTAACGATGCAAGATTAATTAAAAACAACATAATTATGTTTGGCATACTGTTTTGTAACGCCATCATTACAATTTATAAACTAATTTATAAACATAATTTTTCAAAACACTTTTTAATAATTCAAATTTCCTCTATCCTCTTTTCAACCACATATCTTACTTAGAAAAGAAAAGAAAAATTTAAAACTGCTACAGTGTTACCAAACACTCCATAAATTGATTTATTTATCATGTTGAGGTAACAATTAATGGTCAAAAATTTGAGAGATAAAATATGTGATTACTAAGTAGTTTGAAAAATTGTGTAATCTATAAATTGTTTTATAAATAATTAATTATTTGTACCAACCAGATGCTAAATTTAGGGGTAAGTTCAATTTATAATGTATTTGCCAACTCTATACAGCAAACTTTTTACCCACATATTTTTAAACAACATAATACCCCAATCATATTTCAATAACACATTTTTTACTACTATTATCAACCACATATTTGTCTTCGTAAAAATTTAAAAAACGTTTTTAAACAGTTATTTATTATATTTGTTTGGTACCATTGTTTAGTTAATAAATTCGTTTATTTTTTGATCGGAAGTAGATTTGAGATTTGTTTTTTAATTATTAAATTGAGATTTATTATCTAGATAGAAACGTAATATCCAAATTATATTTTAATCATACATATTTCACTACAATTTTTAACCACATATTTGTGTTCGTAAAAATTAAACAATTTTTTTCAAAACAATTACTTATTAAATATGTTTGGTACCATTGTGTAGTTTATAAATTTATTTTTTACTTTTATTTCGAAATAAAAAGTAATGGTTGAAAATTGGAGAGATAAAAATATGTGTAATTAAAAAGCGATTTTAAAAAATTGTACACAGAGCACTTTATTTTAATTAGGATTAGGAAACAACATGACCGAGGCAAACACGGTATAGAGTTTATATCATTTTTTTTTTTGCCCTAAATAACCAAACAACCGTTCACAATTATTGAAAGAAGCTTGACAGCAAACCCTAAAATACTCTCCTTCGCCGCCTACGAAAATCGCCAGGTAGATGAAGATCATCTTCTTCTCTTAACTTCACCATTGATAATTCTTCTGATTTCCAACTACAGGCTTTGATTTACCATTAAATGACTTCGTTTAGATTTAAACTCTCACAACCCCGGGTCTATATGGCCACGACCCTAGCGCTGTTCTTTGATTAAGAATTAGATCTACACATTCCAAGTGAAGATCTCAGCTTTTATTCACCAACCAAAGGTATAGCTTCATTAACCTGGGGTTTTTGCGGTGGTTTTACGTTAAATCAAGTTAAAAAATTCGTTTTTTTGGTTATTTAACTGACTGGCTTGTATTTTAACCGATTGTTTATTTGCTTGCGTTTGAGGCGACACCCCAGTTATTACCGAAGTCAAGATCTTCCTGGAGGTGGGCGGCTGCTTTCGTAAAGTTCCAGGTTGAGGTATTTGAGACAGTAATACCAGAAAATGATTCATACTTCTTATTCTTTGCATTTGATTTATGTGTATCATTAGTTGATATTTTTTAAAATGTCTTTTTGTGATGCCAAACTCATGATTTAGCTATGTTTACTGACTTTCTTATGTAATGTTCACTACCCATGATTTTGCTATTTTAACAAATTCAATGTATACCTTATTTAAACTGTCTTTTTGAACATTATTCATCCAATCGGTTATACTCCTAGTAATACATCCTTTTCAGCCCTTCATTCCCTGCTAATAATCTAACATATCTAAATTAATCACTTTTTTGGAACAATACTCTTTTTTTAAAATAAAATAAAATAAAATAAAATAATCTACCGTCATATTTATTCCTACATGAAATTGTTAGATCCCTAATAATATTGGGAATTTGATTTTGATTGTTTGGATTTGTCTTCTTGAAGGGTTCTAGAACATATTCTTCTTGTAGTCATCTGTTCAATTTTTTTCTTCTTCATTGAGTTCATGTACTGAAAATTAAATTACATAGTGAAGAAGTCTCTTTTCAGTAGATCTAATTAAAGAGGACAAAAAAAATGGTTGTGACGTGTATCAGATCTCACTGGTGAACATTATTATAATTTTGTTGTTTATTTAAATGTAAATTAATTAATTAAAATTTGAACTTTTTTAACATTACATTAGAACAAAGTAATAAATAAATCTGATAGTAGTTTTTGTTTATAGTTTGTTTCGAGAGTAACATTTATTTTACGCATTAAACTCTACAAAATCAGGTTGGTTTATTATTTCAAATTTGAATGTTTTAGATTTACAAAATAAGCAATCAATATCAATATATATTATAATGTGTTTTGTTTTGTATTTTGAAAAAAAAAAAATTTATATCGTGCATTGATTTAAATAAAATTATATTTTTTAATAGTTCAATATTTTTATTTGTAATGAGCCTTTATCAACACTATATTATTTTAGTCATTGAGTGATGTTTGCTTGTACACTTTTTGTCTGATGTTGTACAATATTCAGTTTCCTAAACTATAAGATGACCTGTTTTATATTTATTTAAGGTTAGATGTCAATATCATGTCTTGTGATAAATACTGAGTAGCATAGGTAACACAGTAAGGAATCTGCGGTGTGTCAAACAAACCAAAAAAATTTGATGTTATCATCAGCATAAGGTTTGAGTTAGAAACTATTCAACCATAACATGTTATCATCAGCATATGGTTTGAGTTAGAAACTATTCAACCATAACATCTGTGAGTTTTAAATCCCAGATTCCCAGATTTTGAAACACTGTCAATGTTTGTAATGTGAAGGTTTTTTGCCATACTTGATGTTTGTGCGATAGTTTAAATGTCAGATTTGTGGTCATGCAAGGCATGTTCAAATGCTGTTTATAGTTCTAATGTGCAGCCATAATTTTTTGGAGGTAAAAAATAGAATATTGTGTGTTTTATATCATGTTTGTGAGAGTTCAAATCCAAGATTTTTACAAACACGGTTGTGTTCCTATTTTGCAGTCAAAAAGCCATACTTGTGCAGCCTCATTGCCATATATTAAGGTAAAGAATCTGTGTTTCTAAAGTGTAGTCTTTTTTCATGAATAAAAGCTAAATATTTTCTACTATGCAGTCATTACTGTGTTTGTAACTGTTAGTGAGAGTTTTAAAATCCCTGGTTTTGAAACTCTGGTACGTTTGTAATGTGTAGTTTTTTTTTTGCCATACTTGATGTTTGTGAGATAGTTTAAACACCAGAATTTGTGGTCACGCAAGGCAGCTTCAAATGCAGTTTATATTTCTAATGTGCAGTCATAATTTTTTGGAAGTTTAAAAAAAAAAAGAGGAATGTTGTGTGTGTTTCATATCATGTTTATCTGTGTTTAAAACTAAGATTTACAAATGCATTTTATGTTCTTATTTTGCATTCCCAAATCCATACATGTGCAGCCTCAATGCCATATATTGAGGTAAAGAATCTGTGTTTCTAAAGTGTAGTCTTTTTTCATGAATAAAAGGTAGTGCTTCATACTTACATGTCGATCTGTTAAAACCATTTCCATGCTAACGCAGACATCTTTCCAATTGAAGTCAAGTACTTTCCAAAGGCGTGCTACCTGAACGTCTACCTTCCACTTCATCTTCGTCGTGTTAATCTCTTGGATGCAGCTTGCATTGGTTACCATAGTAACTAAACTGCTTCAACCACTCCTGCTTCAATGGAACTAATTTGTAATGGATAAAAGATTTTGCAACTGTGTTTTTATCTTCACTTAATGTATAAAAAAATTCGGTGTTTTGTGTTTTGCTATGTTTTTATCTTCTCTGAAAATGCATTTGATGTGTTCGGTATAAGGTATTAAATGCTTTATCAGAAAATTGCAGTAAAACAGGATTTTCAGGCTGTTTTAGGAATGTATGACTTATTTCCAATACCAAAAAGTTGATGTATTTGTTTCCTATTGTAGTGTGTATCTGTGTTTGTATAGATATATATCACTGCATCATATCAGCATTGAATGTGTCATTACTGCATCTTATCGGCATTAAATTGGTCTTTCAAAAAGCAAGTTTTGACTTTATACCCTTTTGGGGAAAAATATCAAATTCAAAATCACTGAATCAGTTTCTTTTAATGACAGTTTCTGTGAGATGCAAGCATTTCAAATTGCAATGGTTTGAATTTTTTTCCAGTGCAGATCAATGCTCAGTATAAAAAAATCAGTTAAAAAAAAATTAATATGCTGAAGTTTTGAGCGGGAGAACTGGGAGGGAAAACATGTCAGCTACTCCTCCTATTATATATTAAATAAATTTTTTTTTTCAACTTTTCAAGTCCGAACCAAGAAAATATAATGCGTTCTCTTTATCGTTTTTCAGTTATTTTTTGTTTTCTGTATCCGAAAATGCAAAAAACGTGTTGTTTTTTGAAAAATTATTTTGAAAATATTAAAGGAAATGAAAATTGCGATATTCACGTTTTCCCAATTTTTTGCCCAAGTTTGAAAACATATATAACCTAATTCACTCAGCTTGCGCTCTGTCTCTTCCTCACCCGTTTCACAGCGCCACCAACACTGCCACGGTAGTAAGTCACCACTCTCCTCTTTCTCCTCTTCATCCCGCACACACAGAGATTAGGTTAATGTTGGGTTTTTCTGAGTATTTCAGAATTTGGAATTTATGAAATTAATTAGATTAAATTTTTGAATCTTTATAGTAATTTTAAGTTGATTTTCGAAGCATGTGTTGATTCTTGTCTCTTGACTGTTATGAAGCTTCCAAATATGAACACCCCATAGAAGACATCTATGTTTCTATTGTTTGTAGTTCTTTAGTTCAAATAAATTCGTTAACCAATTCAGCCATTCATGCCTTCCGATCTTTGAAAGTTTCCATAGAAAGTCCATACTTTGTAATCGGTAAAGTTGTTTGAGTTTACAGTTGAAAGTTGCTAATCCTACTAGGATTTTAACACCCCCTTGCCCTCGAAAATCGCAAGCACGGAGATGAATATATCCAAAGACAAAAATTAGCTGCCACCTGCATCTGCATCTGCATCAATCTATAGAATAACTTGTGTATTATGTTTGGCTAAGATTAAAAGTAATTTTAAGTTACTTTTCCCCAAACATTTATCAAAATTACTTCTTAGCCAATCATGCTCTGTGTCTTGGTTAATTAAAATAAAATAGAAAGTGATTAGTTTCTACTATACCATTTATTGCAGATTGAGGCATATGGTGGACAGGCTCTCACTTTTGGTGTAGATGTTTCAAAAGAAGCAGATGTGGAAACTCTGACCAAAATTTCCCGTAATGGTTTTTTATTTGAAGCTTGGTTACAAGTAGCAGTGCTTTTTCTTTTTTAGTTTTTCAAGAAAGTACATATTAAGCCCTGATTAGGGAATTTTAAAAGAATTAAAAGTACCATTCATTTAATTTATTGGAATTGGAAATTTTAGGGCATTGCAAAATTGTTAATTTACTGCATCTGGAGTGAGCTCTTATGTTTCAGTGGAATATCACCTCCTCCCTAACATAATGTTGCTAATTGTTGCAGGATTAGATGCCCCAATTTGATTCTTGGTGTTGTAAATGCTTATGTTCTTGCAGATGGATCCTCCATCGGCAGTCGGAACAATTTTGATATGGTAAGTGATTGACTCCAGAACGTCCATCAGGGCATCCCCTTCAATGATGCTGTAGCTATATGTCAAATTTTCATTGTCAATATTATCAACAAGGTGCTTGAAGCTCTTAAACTGGCTGCCTTCTCCGAAAGTGATAACCTTGATGGTTCTGACGCCACCATCTCCCTCGAGGATTTCCGACGCTTTTGATAGCTTGAGGCAGGATCTTGGGGATGAGGTTGTTTGAGTCGAGGATAAAGGCCTTAAACAACTTTCCGGCTGGGATTGATGAAGTGATCTCCATATCATAAGTAATGGCACCCATGCCGATTTCAAGTATGGAATAATTGAAAATTGATGAGGAGAATGAGAAGAGATTGATAAAATTGTTTGGTGGTATGAAATGTGGGAAGTTGGATTGCTATTTATATTGTTAATAAAATGTTCTCTTTCATATGAAGTTTTGACCCAAATCTGGAGTGAGTTCTTATATTTCAGTGGAATATCACCTCCTCCATAACATAATGTTGCTAATTGTTGCATTATTTGATACCCCAATTTGATGAATTTTTAAACCAAGATTGATTATATCCCAAATACCCAAAAAAGAATAAGAAAAGAAGGAAAAAGGTTTGGTAGTTGAAAAAAAAAAAAAAAAAAAAAATCGGCCCATTAAAGGTTGCCTTGAAGGTATCAATTGTCAAGAAACCCTACTCTCGTTCGAGTAAAACTAATGTGGGAAAAAAAAAAAAAAGGCTGCGTTATTAGTTTAACCTGCCACATCTGAAAAGCAACCACGATACCCTTGACACTTGTCAAAATAAAAATTGTCAAGTTGTATACCTAGCAAAAAATTGATCTTATTCTTGAAATGTGAAAAGAATTTTGACATAGTTTTTTAGGTTCATAGACGTAATTTTTTCGTTTATTTTTATTGTGCCAAACTCAAATATGACATTTTTATTCCATTTATATATATGTGTCAAACTCAAATATGACATTTCTATTCCATTTATATATATATATATATATTCAAGAGCAATATAATTAAAAGTATACAAAATAATTTTTTTGCAAAATTTCAAACAAAACGTGTATTTCAGATTTTCATTTTTTAAGACAATTTTCAGAAATAACAAACCAAACACATTTTCAGTAATTTTGAAAACAATCATAGAAAATAGAAAATAGAGAACATTTTCAAAAATAAAAGCAAAAAATTAAAATATAAAGAGAATACAATCTAAACATTTTCGATTTTCCCATTACAAGAACAGTAAAAAAATCACCAAAACTCATAATAGAATGAAAGTCTTCATTTTTATTAAATTAAATAAATATAAGAAAAAGATGGTTGACAGTTACACGTGGTTGCTACAACTTGTATCCATCCACATACCAAACGTGTGGCTCAAGATCCTCGTTGACATGGTAATCCATCAAAAAAGTTTCTACTTCCTTCTATCCTGCAAAATTCGATTTTTCCCATTTTCTTTGACTTTCGGAAATTTAGTATAACACTTAGAACGATGTTGACCGAATTCATGACACTTAAAAGTAGTCTACATTGGATTTATGAAATTGTTGATCACTTTCACTGCATTTTCATTGAGGTTGATTATTATCTACTTTGAAGGTTTGATACAACTTGTTATCATCTCTATTTCTTTTGACTCAAAATATCACCTATTGAAAATTAAATATATATCTTCATATCTCTTTCCTCAAAATTGTCGACAATTATCCTCTTCATCATAAGTGATGATCCTTTGAGTGATATTTTGAATCAAAATAATGTCCCGTCATGTTGTTAATAAAAACTTTTTGTAACTGTTGATGTAGAATAAACGCTTACAATATCTAATTTACCATCATTTTGAATGTTATTGAGAGAAAAAAGTTGAAGAGCCAAAATCCTCATGTACCCAAAATTGATCTTTCAAGGTTCTTCATCAAGTTCAATCTTCATCTTCGCTTCATGTTCAAGATTAGAATCTTAGGGTGTGTTTGATTGCATGAGAGAAGATGGAAAAGAAAATATTTTCTAGTCAATTTCCACCTTTGAGTATTTGTTTGACAAAATTTTCATGAAAATAATTTTCCACCCAAGATCAAAGTACAAATTTTCCTTGAAATCAAGGAATTTGTTCTCTTTAGGTGGAGGTGGGAATATAGTTTCCATTAAAAATATTTTCATTTTCCTTTTTCACCCTCTAATCAAACACACCCTTAGTTAAATATTTTAATATTCACTTCATCTTATTTCAAGATTAGAATCAAATGTCTAGTTTAATCAAATTACGTAGCAATCGATGAAATTGATGGAATAAATTGCAACTAATTCCTACGGTTGGATCAAATTGCTGAAAAAGGGTATAACCAAATGATCAATATAAATTCCCGATCACAACATTAAGAATAGGGTTGTGGGCCTTGAGTTTGAACACTACAGTTCTCCCCTGTCAAGATCTTAAGACCGGGTGTCTTGCCCGACCTCATTAGATCATCCCCTTCATATATCCATAGGTCGGCCCACATGCTCGGGTATATTCCAACAGTAAGGTCAGACATTTCTCGGCCATATTCTTATCTGGCCAAGTCATGGGTTTACTGGTTAGCCCATCTCGACCTTGACATGTCAAAAGTCCATACAAACAGGCCTCGAATTATCCTTTGTTTATAGGCTTCACAAATGGGCTACATTGAAACAACCCGAAAATTTCTTACCCTAGTTAATTCATTTAAAAAATTGAATGCAAGTATTTTCTTAAGCAAATAGCCAATTCCGCGTTTTGTATGACGGTATAGTAATGAATTCATAAGAAAACGGAAGAAAATGAAAGAGAGTTATATACGATGTTCGGACTCAGTTGGATCAAATTTCATGGAGGATTAAGCTGAAAATTTTAGGAAGTCTTATTAATTACAGTTTTGCCATTGGGATGAACACAACTTTGGATAATTTTGTGGATTATATAGTGATCTTTAGCCATTTCAAGTTACACCATTTTATAGTTCATGATGAGATCTAAGTATTGATATCAAATTTGGATACATTCGAGTTCGAGACGTGTTTCAAAAATCGAGCTAAAGTTGCATGTGAGAAGTAGTTGAAATGCTGAAAATCTATAAAATAATTCTAAGTGTAGAGTTCTGGTCTAGTAGCCATGTTTGAGAGGATGTTACGAGCAACATGGTAATCCCAATGTCTTTGCATGTTATACTACTTTGTAGTTCACATTAAGATCTACGTATTGACATTAAATTCGAGAAGTACTTCAAATATCGAGTTGAAATTGTATACATGAAATGGTAAGAAAGTGACACCTTGAAAAGGAATAATTGGGAAATTTTGTATTAAAATAATACTTGGAGGAGACACTTGTCATGTTTTATCTCAAGGGATGTTTGGAAACCAACTTATTTTGGTTATAAATAATTATTTATCATAAGTTATAGGGTTTGGATGATAGAAAGAAAGCTTTAAGGACTTAGTTTGCAATTCTATAAGGACCAACTTGTGCAAACTTGAAAGTAATAGGCTGTTTTGCAAACCTATCCTATTTCTACCTATATAGAATGACCCAACCCTTTCTTCACTTCATTTTGTGCGTAAATAACCAGAGAAAAGAGAGGAGAGAATGCTTTGAAGAAGAGAGAAAAGAGGAGAGGAATTGATGGATTTTGTTGAAAATTATGGTCTTAAGCCTGAACTTTGATTTCCTTCTTCAATTTCTTAAGGTTAGAAGTAATCTCTCCTTCATTTTTAAAGTTTAAATTGAGATTTTGGATTGATTATTCAAGTTTAAAGTTAGTAAAGTTGAAGATTATTGAAACAATTGGTTCTATGAATGATTTAACACCATTTCTTCTTCATTTTTCAGTGGATACACAAGAGAGCAACTAAGGCTAGAATTATGGCCAAATTTGGAGAGAAAAAAGGAGAAGAAAAAGAAAGGAAAAGAAGAGGAAAAGAGAAAGGGAAGGAAGGGAAGAGGTAGGAGAAGCTTTGTTTGAAGTTTGAGCTCTCAAAGTGTTGTTTTTCCTTATTAGCTTCAAGGGGTGAGTGAAACTTGATTTGTGTAATATTGTGTTAAGTTTTTCATATTGTGTTGAAGTATTATCTTTCAATTTCAGATTCTAATATGATTCTTGTTGATTATGATTGATTGGATAAACTATGTTTGAGATTGAAAGTTAAGAATATAATTGCCCTCTAAGTGTTTGATGAATTTTTGTAGACTTTATGATATCAAACTTGTGGCAACACTTGTGTTATAGGTTTGGACTGTATTTTATGTTATTACACATGATGGAAAGTAATAAGATGTGATGCTAGTGATGTAAAAATCTACTTGGGTAACTTTCTTAAGTTGTGATCACCTACAAATTAGAATCAAGATTTTGATGAAGTTAAGGATTAAATCCAGCTTTTAAGATGTAACTCAAAGGTGAAGATTCTATGTATTAAATATAGGAAACTTTATTCTATAGTGAAAGACTTGATCTTGATCCATTTTGTGTTAAGCTAAGGATAAGGTATTATGTTTCAATATGTGATTGAATGTTATAATGTAAAGTTTTTCACGTGATAATTGATGAATAACTTTTCATCTCATCATCACAAGCATGCATGATCATTTCACATAGAATAGCAAAGTATGTGTTTTCAAAATGCGAAGATATGATTATGTATAAGATCTTTCAAATGATGTTTTCAATAAATAAGCATGGACAATTAAGAAAGTCCTTATTTAGGTCGTTGCATCTAGGGAGAAAGTCCCTAATTGGTCACGGGCTGTGAGGTACCCTTTGGGGGTAAGTATCTCACGAGGCACCATTTGGGGGTAAGTGTCTCTTTTATATATATGCTAGCAAGCCCAAATAAAAGAAAGCCAAGTCCTTTGTACTTGGAGGCGTTAAAACACGCCAAATATTTATGAATAGCGACCTAATGTCGTAGGTACACATATGATGTGCGCGATGCACGATCCTAATATGGGAAGAGCCCCTAAAGTAAAAGACATGAAAGAAATGCAAAGAATGAAAAGTCATACTCATTCATGTCACTTTTCAAATAAAGAAAGTATGAGAAAGTGAATAACACGATCACTCATGCATATGAAAGTGAATAACATGATCACTCATGCATATCACTTCATGCATGACATTCATATCATAAATAAGAAATTGATTAATTGAATGTAGTTATATGGAAGTAAATGTTGTGAAGTGTAGCGACCGAGAATTTTTACGCAATGTAATAATTATTTCAAAGTTTCGAAAAACATGACGCTGCGATCTCACCCATTTTTTACGTTAACGTCGCGACACATTCGTCTAGCCAAATCGAGAAATATCAGTCCATTCGATTTTAAATCAATTTCGAATTTCAAAAATTATATTATTTTAATTATTTATTTTAATTATTCTTCTCAAAATCGTTTTAAGATTTCATTGTGTCAAGCTCATTATATCAGATCCATTTTTCTTACACAGTTGATGCACGCGTATTATTTTCTCGAATTCCGTGTCTTTCTTGTCAAGACTTCCATCATATCCCATCAACTCATCTTTCCACCAACTACATCAATACCACACCCTAGCCCTATATCACCCTACCTCTACACTCCCAATCTCTCCAAACTCACTCTTCTCCCAACCTCAACATTCTCATTCCAGCAACCCCCAAGCTCACCATCACCACCTTCACCTCCAAACCATCACCATAATCACCACCCACACTGCCTCGCCGCACCACCATCACCCACCACCGTGGTCATCCAGCCACCCTTATCAAACCTCCCAACCCCACGCAACCATTGCAGCACTAGCACCACAACCAAACCAAGAACCACCACCCCCTGCAGCAGCGACACCACCAACCACCATCACCGCCATCAACACACCCAGTCCACAACCTTCCAGCCACCATTTTCGAACATCCATCACGCACATCACCACCCATTTCCACCTCAACAACCGTTCGAAAATCGCCACAATCCCACCGCGACACCACCACGCACACCCATCATCATCACTGCCCAATCCCAACCAAAATCAAACCAAAAACCCAAGGAAGAGAACCCATAACCCCATAAATCCTTTCTCTTACCTCAATCACCGGTAAGCTCGCCGGAAATCGCGAATCAAGCCGCGACTTTGCGTCGGTTCTCGCACCAAATCTCTCAAAATTGATCCCCCTTCCTACCCGCAGCTCGCCGCCCCTCTGCGCCGGCGTTTCGCCGGCGAATCACCGGCTGAAAGGGCCGGCTTGCTCGAAGCTCACGCCTCCGTCTCTCGCCGTCACTCCCTCTGTCTCTGAACGTGAATGGAGAGGGAGAGAAATATTGTTTTTAATATTTTTGATTTTATGGGAATTTCTAGCCTAGACCCTCCACTTCTAAGGTTATTTCAAATCTGCCCCCAAGTTTTAAAATGATCATTTCAGCCCTAAATTTCAAAAGTTATTATTTTAACCCCTAAGTATCAAACCCATTTTATTTCAGTCCCTGCTGATTTAATTTATTTGATTTTAAGCCTAAGTTTTAAAAGATTTAGGTGGCGTTCTGTTTGTATTTTATTTTGTATTTTCATTTTCGAAAATGTTTTGTGTTTTGTGTTTTCATTTTTGTTTTCAAATTTGCTGAAAACGCGTTTGGTTTGTCATTTCTGAAAACTGTTTTTTAAAATGAAAAGCTGGAAAACACGTTCTGTTTGAAATTTTGCAGAACACTATTTAAACTATTTTTAATTAATTTGCTTGCAGAATATTACTAACTCCAACTCAAATTTCCTTTCACAATACACTAAAAATATGGTTACATGCAACACACTAATGTGAGCATTAAGAGTCTATATTAACACAGCTTGGTCAGGTTCGGGACTTGAGAAAGTTCTACTTCTATTAAAATCCAGAAAATGCAAGTTCTTTCAAAATCACCAGAGTCCATTTATCATTACATTTTTTGAAATATAACAACAAGAATTCTCATTTAATTTTTTTTTTATAATGTTGATATTGAATTGAATAAAAATTTATTTAAACTAAGTTCCAAATTAGGATAATTCTCAAAAAAAAAAAAAAAAAAAATCTTTATTTAGGCTTAGTTCCAAGCTAGGATAATTTTAAAAAAAATAATAAAAAAATAAAAACTTTATATTAAGCTTATTTCTAAGTTAAGATAATTCTTTAAAAAAAAAAAATTCTCAAAACGCGTTTTCCGCGTTTTGGACATTTTTTGTCGAAATACACACAAAACGCTCAAAACGATGTTTCGGGCGTTTTCCGTTTTGTGTACAATTTTTTTTTTTGTTTTCCAAAATGCGTTTTCGAAAATAGTAAAGAGAACGCGTTTTTAGCGTTTTCGAAAATAAAAACAGAAAACGACCTCAAAATAGCAAAGAGAACAGGGGCTTACTTTTTAGTCCCCAAATGTTTTAAAACAATTATTTAAGCCCCATATTTTAAAGTCTTTTGATTTTGTCCATATTGATTTAAAATGATATATATGTATGTGTGTGTGTGTGTGTGTGTGTATTTATAAATCCCAAGTTTCAAAAATATTCATTTTAGTCCCTCAACTTTCAAAATATTCATTTAGGTCCCTCAACTTTCAAAATATTCATTTTAGTCCCTCAACTCTCAAAATATTCATTTTAGTCTCTCAACTTTCAAAGTATTCATTTTGGTCCTCAAATTGTAAATTATCAATTTTAAACTACAGATTTCAAAAGACTAATTCGACTTAATCATCTAATTGGCTAGACGAAGCGTACGGAGAATTAAAGAATTGAAGTCGTTCCTGCTCAACTTTGCACTCGTCAAGTTTAAGGTAGACTCGCCCCTATTAATTGATTTAAGTTATGATTGCATGTGAATGTGTATGTTATGTGACTTGTGAAAAGTCATTTTTATGAAAACGAGCATGTACTCCCTCGTCAGGAATAATGATGATATGAGTATGCGGGCAAGATTGGGAAAAGGCCCCTTGAGGGAGCCCAATCCGCTACAAGAAATGATGATGTTATGCATAACATACGTGCCTTAAGTGCACGAGACGAGACTACCCACACCCTATGATTTTAAAGAGCCTATGATTTTCAAAGAGAAGCCCCGTGCTTTAATGCACAAGAAGAGACTACCCACACCCTATGTTTCTAAAGAGCCTGCATTTATGTGTTCAATTATATTGTAGATTAATTAATGGGCGATGAGTCTACTGAGTATTTCTATGAAATGCTCATGTCTATTTTAACAACATTTGCAGATCTCGGAGAGGGTGGCAAGTGATGGATGATTGTGGCAATAGATGTTAAATGGTTGAAAACCTTATTTTAATGATTTTCGTATTTCCAAACATTGTATAATTTTGAGAATTCCAATTATTTGAGAAATTATGACATTGTCGATTGCTTTACAATATTAATGGCTCGATTTATTATTTCGAATGGTTTCATAAATGTTTTCAATTTTATCGACCATTACAGTTTATTTACTGTTTCCAAAAATGAATTTCAGTTATTTCTTCCGCTAAAATATTATTTGAAAAGTTAGATCAGACGATGACGTGGTGAACCGGGTATTTAGAACTCGGGGCACTACAGCTTGGTATCAGAGCCAGTCTGCGTTTCTGTAGACTGGAAAATTTTCAAAAAGAATTTTCAAAAAACATGTTCCATTATTAAATTATTATTAATGAAGATTGCCACTGCCATCATTCGTTCCACCAACTCCGAGGTAAAGAAGTTTATGATGTTTAAAGTTATTTCAGTATTTCGGATACTTATTTTACTAATTTATGAGAAAGAATGAAGAGTATTTCGGATACTTATTTTAATGATTTATGAGAAAGAGAAAGAGAAAGAAGATTAATGATGTTGTTATGCTTGTCAAAACTTACTTGCTTAAATGCATGAGACTTGAACTTTTATGTTCATGAGAATTACTTGCTTAAATGCATGAGAAAGAAAGACAGAAAGAAATGAGTTTCGGAACATAAAGAGAAATTTTTATCCGAATAAGAAAGAAAAGAAAAGAAAGAGAACGAGTGTTGAGCATAATGGGAATAATATGACTTAAGAATGGTTTTATAATAATTTTTGTCCTCGAACTTAGAAATGAAGAGCCCTAGCTGGACTTTGCATAATTGATTTTAGACATGGCACCATTTACGAAGAGTCAACAGAAATGATTAGACAATATTTTCGGAATATCTATTGTTTAGACTGACACCTCATGTAAAGATATATGACCACACTATCGACTATTGTGCCGCGCATTATGAGGCCATGACTAGTGGTTTTAGAGCAACTGTTGCGAAGATTCATTAATCACTTGTTGTCAACATTTTCAGTAAATCACCGAGAAATAGCAAGCCAGTTTTATGACGTTGTGATGAGATGTTGAGATTATGATTGATATGATCTTATTGAGACTTTTATGAAAAGAATTATGAAATTTGAGGTTTAAAGATTAGGTTTTTAATTATTGGGAATTAAGGACTTGATATTATGTTTGAGTAAGTGGATTATTCCTCTATTTTGAGAGAAATTTATAATGTTGTTTGGGTCTTGTAATTAAGAAATTTTGGAATTATGATTTGTGGCATATATGTTATAAGTATGACAACGAGTTGGCATTTGAGCCAATTAATGTATTGAAGGAAGTGATATTGTGATATTGGAAATTATGATTTGAAATTGTTATGTTGATGAATGATGAATTAAGTTTTCTGGGATATTTTGTGGTATTGAAGTTTGGAATTGTTGTCAATATTTAAATCGTTGTGGTTAGATGAGGAGTGTAACTACAGGTTGTTATTGTTGGTTATGAGTATACCTACGGGTTGGATAAGTCCAAATTAAAAGGGAGACTCTGCCCAGAATTTTATCATTTTGAGTTAAGAGCATGGTATGGTAAGACAACCCACTAAGGGAATTGAGGATTGACTTGCAAGTTCATTTACACAACAAGCAAGACTTAGTAAATGATAAATGATAAAAGGGATAATGACTCTTGAGACATTTTTGGCTTTCGAAGTATAATCATTTTTGTAATGGATATAGTTTTATTGAAATGCTCTCCTTGTTTCACAATTTCAAGAACAAGATGACATATACAACTACTGGGATATCAAGGTATACGTGAAGTGATGTGAAGACTTGAAGCATACATTGTGAAATGTCAAGGTATATTTTGAAGAATGAGTGAAGATAAATATTATGGTGTTATTGGGAAGAATCTTAATTATTCTTGGGAACGAATTGATTATTTGTATGAAATGAGCACTTGCACTGGAGAATATCATAAACTATGATGGTATATGATAGTACTGTTGATTTGTTTTGGAAGTCGATTGGTAGATGATGTTAAAGATTTGGTTATTTACATGTAATATGATTATTTGGAAAAGTCAGTTATCATGAATGAGAGATATTGGAAGTATTTTATAGTGAGATGCCTTAAAGGAGTAACCATTTGTTCGAAGTGAGAATTTGGAGACATATAATCGAATGATTAGGACTATGTGAGATTATGATGATGGTCATAAGGTCATTTGAATATAAAAGGTACAATAGATGATTTTAAGGGATAATGCGATGATGAGAACTGAATGTGACGATGTATTGAGATTATGAAATAAGTTGACTTTTCATGAATCAGTTATGTTGTATTTGGTTCTAAGTGAGAATCGAAGAAAGATGAGTCTCAGTCATGGAAAATGAATCAAGGCTTCCTCGTAATGGGAATGATTCGCCGATGTACATTAAGTTTCCATTTATGATATTAGAAGATCATGAGAGAAATTGTTGGATGAAATTGATGACAGAAATTTTACCAGGACCTAAATTTGTTTAAGTATTGCAGAGGTAATGCATTTGATCGGATAGAAGTTTATGATAGACCATATCTTGAAATTTTAGAAATTGTCACTGATGGTATCTTGGTTCGAAAATAAGAAGTGAAATTTTATGTATTTGTCCTTGTGGATAGAATTTGTGGAAGAGAGGGATAAGACTTCACAGTGATGACTTATTTTGGAGTAGTGTGCAGAAAGAGTGACATATGGCAGAATCCAAGATTTATTTAGTTTGAGAGATTGATATATAATCTTAACGAGCAGATTGACGTATAAGGTTCACGTGATAGATATGATGGTTATTATATTGTAATCTTAGAGAGATTGGTATGTTTTAATTGAGGTCATATGATATGATGATAAGTGACATGTTACATGATTACTCCAAGAAATGGTAACTAGACGGTTAATGGATGTTATGGCTATCCCGTGAATGAATTATGTGAATATGTTGAGTCAATTGATCTTAATTTGATGGTTATTGAATTATGGTGCAATGTTAACTACGATTGGGAATTTTCATTTTGAGACATAATATATGAGTTTATTTGAAGTTTTGGTGATGCAGTTTCGATTACTTATTATCGGTTGTACTTTTGATGTGAGTAAATTATTTTGCTACAATAATGGGAAATCTGAGATGATCAGTTGTGTGACTTTTACTTATAATGAGATTGTATCTTTGGGTTAAGTAAACTTGATGAGGAATCTTATGTGATCCACAGAAGTCTTATTTAATTGTGATGGACTTAATCAGAGTATTGTTCATAGTGTGACATGAATTAAAGCTTTGGGAGATCAGGGAAAATTGTATCTTGAACTTCAGATTGGAAAGTTAGTGAGGTTTTCTAGATTTGAGAATATCATATCTGATCCTTATGATGATACTTTAAATTAGTACATTAGTCCTCGACTAGAATGAGTATGTGATACCAGGTACTTGATGCATGATTTAGAAGTCTGGACTAAAGGATTCAAGTTTGAATTTCTCCAATTTTGAAAAGGAAATTTCAGATGAGTTTAGAAATGATTGCGTTTGTATATCTTTCAGAAAGATTCTGCCAAGTTTGGGTTGTACTCAATATTTTGGAATTGATACTTCGTTTCTATATTCTGGATCATGAGGTTTTATTTTGATCAATCTTCTTGATTTTTAGTTTAAGCATTTGAATAATTGATATTTATATTATGGATTCGATATCAGTATAGATCCTTGAAAGGTTTGTAATAGAAGGTCAATGAAGGAGTTAATAAGTTGGATAATGTCGGATGATTGATTGAGTTCTACTCAATAGCTATCAAGCGTAGTTCCGCATAGCTTTGTATGATACAGATATATGTTAGAGAGGTTGTCCGATTTCATGGATTGCTAGTGTCCATTTTTCAGATAGAGAGTCGAGAATTTTCCCTTGAGATTTGGAAGAGTTTACGTGTGGCAATGTGTACTAAATTAAATTTTAGTACTGTCTACCATCTTCAAATTCAGACAATGAAAGATATGCTTAGAGCGTGTGTTCTAGACCCAAATGGTAATTGAGAGACACATTTTCTATCAGTAGAATTTTGCCCATGATAACGGTTTTCGGGCTAACATTGATATGTCACCATACGAAGCACTGTATGGGTGAAGATGTCGATCGCCAATCTATTGGGATGAAGTAGCGAGAGGAAATTATTGGGACCAGAACTTATTGAAAGAACAGTTGATGCGATCGAGGAGATCAGAGTACAATTAGAGCTGCTCAAGACAGACAGAAAAGTTATGCCGATCAAAGAAGATACTTAATGTCTGAGATTAGAGAGAAAGTGTTCTTATAAGTAGCTCCTATGAATGGTACTTTTCGTTTCGGCAAGAAAGAGAAATTAAGGCCTCGTTTCATCGGAAAATTTGAAATACTAGAGAAGTGGATAATGTGGCCTATTGTTTGGTTTTGCCACCAGAACTCGCAAGCCGTCCACAATGTTTTTCATGTTTCCTTATTTGAGAAAGTATGTTCACGACCCTAGTCATGTGGTGAATTATCAGTCTATTTCAGTTTAGAAAGAGTTGAATTATGAAGAGGCACATATGTGCATAGTAGAGAGAAAAGTTCATGTTTTAAGAAACAAAGAGACCCCTTTAGAAAAAGTCCAGTGGGGTAGACACAATAATGATGAGGCTATTTAAGGCAAGGAAGATGAAATTCTAACCAAGTATCCAGAAGAATAGATCAAGTAAGTTTAATTTCGAGGACGAAATTATTTTAAGAGGGTAAGGTTGTAGCGATCGAGAATTTTTACGCAATGTAATAATTATTTCAAAGTTTCGAAAAACGTGCCGCTGCGATCTCACCCATTTTTTACGTTAACGTCGCGACACATTCGTCTAGCCAAATCGAGAAATATCAGTCCATTCGATTTTAAATCAATTTCGAATTTCAAAAATTATATTATTTTAATTATTTATTTTAATTATTCTTTTCAAAATCGTTTTAAAATTTCATTGTGTCAAGCTCATTATATCAGATCCATTTTTCCTACACAGTTGATGCACGTGTATTATTTTCTCGAATTTCGTGTCTTTCTTGTCAAGACTTCCATCATATCCCATCAACTCATCTTTCCACCAACTACATCAATACCACACCCTAGCCCTATATCACCCTACCTCTACACTACCAATCTCTCCAAACTCACTCTTCTCCCAACCTCAACATTCTCATTCCAGCAACCCCCAAGCTCACCATCACCACCTTCACCTCCAAACCATCACCATAATCACCACCCACACTGCCTCACCGCACCACCATCACCCACCACCGTGGTCAGCGAGCCACCCTTATCAAACCTCCCAACCCCACGCAACCATTGCAGTAGCACCACAACCAAACCAAGAACCACCACCCCCTGCAGCAGCGACACCACCAACCACCATCACCGCCATCAACACAGCCAGTCCACAACCTTCCAGCCACCATTGTCGAACATCCATCACGCACATCACCACCCATTTCCACCTCAACCACCGTTCTAAAACCGCCACAATCCCGCCGCGACACCACCACGCACACCCATCATCATCACTGCCCAATCCCAACCAAAATCAAACCAAAAACTCAAGGAAGAGAACCCATAACCCCATAAATCCTTTCTCTTACCTCAATCGCCGGTAAGCTCGTCGGAAATCGCAAATCAAGCCGCGAATTTGCGTCGGTTCTGGCAACAAATCTCTCAAAATTGATCCCCCTTCATACCCGCAGCTCGCCGCCCCTCTGCGCCGGCGTTTCGTCGGTGAATCACCGGCTGAAAGGGCCGGCTTGCTCGAAGCTCGCGCCTCCATCTCTCGCCGTCACTCCCTCTGTCTCTGAACGTGAATGGAGAGGGAGAGAAATATTGTTTTTAATATTTTTGATTTTATGGGAATTTCTAGCCTAGCCCCTCCACTTCTAAGGTTATTTCAAATCAGCCCCCAAGTTTTAAAATGATCATTTCAGCCCTAAATTTCAAAAGTTATTATTTTAACCCCTAAGTATCAAACCCATTTTATTTCAGTCCCTGCTGATTTAATTTATTTGATTTTAAGCCTAAGTTTTAAAAGATTTACTTTTTAGTCCCCAAATGTTTTAAAACAATTATTTAAGCCCTATATTTTAAAGTCTTTTGATTTTGTCCATATTGATTTAAAATGATATATATGTATGTGTGTGTGTGTGTGTGTATTTATAAATCCCAAGTTTTAAAAATATTCATTTTAGTCCATCAACTTTCAAAATATTCATTTAGGTCCCTCAACTCTCAAAATATTCATTTTAGTCTCTCAACTTTCAAAGTATTCATTTTGGTCCTCAAATTGTAAATTATCAATTTTAAACTACAGATTTCAAAAGACTAATTCGACTTAATCATCTAATGTGCTAGACGAAGCGTACGGAGAATTAAAGAATTGAAGTCGTTCCCGCTCAACTTTGCACTCATCAAGTTTAAGGTAGACTCGCCCCTATTAATTGATTTATGTTATGATTGCATGTGAATGTGTAAGTTATGTGACTTGTGAAAAGTCATTTTTATGAAAACGAGCATGTATTTCCTCGTCAGGAATAATGATGATATGAGTATGATATGAGTATGCGGGCAAGATTGGGAAAAGGCCCCTTGAGGGAGCCCAATCCGCCACAAGAAATGATGATGTTATGCATAACATACGTGCCTTAAGTGCACGAGAGGAGACTACCCACACCCTATGATTTTAAAGAGCCTATGATTTTCAAAGAGAAGCCACGTGCTTTAATGCACAAGAAGAGACTACCACACCCTATGTTTCTAAAGAGCCTGCATTTATGTGTTCAATTATATTGTAGATTAATTAATGGGCGATGAGTCTACTGAGTATTTCTATGAAATGCTCATGTCTATTTTAACAACATTTGCAGATCTCGGAGAGGGTGGCAAGTGATGGATGATTGTGGCAATAGGCGTTAAATGGTTGAAAACCTTATTTTAATGATTTTTGTATTTCCAAACATTGTATAATTTTGAGAATTTCAGTTATTTGAGAAATGATGATATTGTCGATTGCTTTACAATATTAATGGCTCGATTTATTATTTCGAATGGTTTCATAAATGTTTTCAATTTTATCGACCATTACAGTTTATTTAATGTTGCTAAAAATGAATTTCAGTTATTTCTTCCGCTAAAATATTTTTTAAAAAGTTAGATCAGACGATGACGTGGCGAACCGGGTATTTAGAACTCTGGGCGCTACATGAAGTGATTACAAATGATACGTTGAATTGATTATGATTTCTTGTACTATATGAGAATTGATATTTAGGTTAGAAAGTAGTAAAAGAAGCAAATGTAAGAGAATAAGTAAATGATGCTTGTATGATATCAATATTAATGAAATTTGTTATCATGATTGAATTGAATATGATCTTTAAAGTTGCTTGAGTTGATTAGCAAACTAAGTTTGCTATTCGAATGCTCAAATTATTACTTTGGTAAAGGATGGAAGTTAAAGTTAAGAGGTAAAGTGTATGATTTATATTCACTCTTTAAAATGTGAAAGTTTGACAAGAAAATAATGAGAATGATAGATGTTTATATGACTTCATACACTTTATGTTCAAATTAACCTCTTATTAAATGCATCAAGTTTTATTCACTGAACCATGTGGTTCACAGTTGTTTCATATTTCTTTTTATAGGCAATGGAGCATTAGTTCTTGTATGTGTGGATTCCCAATGGAGAATGCTGGTCGAGTATGAAGAGTACTAATTGGTAACCGAAGATAATGAGGGATTAAGTTTCTCTATAGCTTGAACTAATTTTGGAATGTAAATATTATTCTCTTTATATTTATAAGTAAATTATTAGTTCAGGTTTTATTTTGAGATGTAAAGTGTACGAAAAGAATGAGCCTTGTTTTTAAAAGTTCTGCTTAAAGTTTTAAGTTTCACCTTTATGAAATATTGATATTGAAACTATTTTTACTCGATTGTTATTAAAATGTTAAAATCAAAGTAATGATAATAATCCTAAATGTGTGACAGGATAAAGAAGTTTAGAAAGGGTTTTTAGTAAATGTATTAAAATTGCCCTGTTTCTGAAAGTACGCTACTAGTAGCTCCTTATTGTTACTTTTTCAGTTCATTTTATGTTACTAGTAGCCATCAACAGACTTAAAAAAAAATAGCTTGAATTTTTGGGTCGTGACATACATCCTTGGGCCCCAAGATGCGAGGCTCTCCAAAAGGAAAGGACTATGAAAAAGGGAAGTTCAATCCTTATAAGGAATCTTCTCTTAAAAAGTAAGTTTACACAAAAAAGACCCATTCTCATAATAGAATAAGGTTACTGGCTTTTGAGCCCTATAAATACAGCTCCTCTGATCGAATTTGATTCATTCATCATTAATAAAGTTTTTAAGTTATATATTTCTTTGTACTTTTCTCTTCAGAAAATCGATTCTCACATCGGAGGGGCGACGAGAAGAATCCTCCTAACCCTTTTTGCAGATTATCTAAGACAAATTCATTCATCCTTTCCAGTAATCAAACAACTCCAGATCTTATCACGTCAATGTTAGAAATTTTTACACCATCACCAAACATTGCTTATTTTTCCGATGAAATAATATCAAGATTAATTAAAAAAAAAAGGGAAAATAAAAAAATTGCAACCGTAGAGTTTTTAGCGACAAAAATATCATCTGAGCTGGACCTCAAAAGCAAGCAGCCATAGATGAATCGAACAAACCAAACAACCTACGATCTATACATACAGTATATGAATGTATAGCACAAGATCTGAAGATCATCTTTCCAAATTTTCCGCCTAGTCAATATCTTCTCCACCTGTAATTTCCACCCATTTACGCGGACCCTCTTCAGTTTCACCAATTCTTTGATTCATTTTATCTACTTTGTTATCGGCACATTTTCTCCCGCAAATTTGCGATAAAGGATAGAGAAGATGAAGGAGGGGACGGGAAAAGTGGCAGTGGCCGCGGCGGTGATAGGGGCCGCGGCGGCAGTGGGTGTAGCGGCTTATATTGTGAGGCAGCGGATGCTGAGCTCCGGGAAGTGGACGAGGGCTATGGCAATTGTGAAGGAATTTGAAGAGAAGTGTGGGACTCCAGAATTGAAGCTTAAGCAGGTGGCTGACGCCATGACGGTGGAGATGCACGCCGGATTAGCCTCCGAGGGTGGAAGCAAGCTTAAGATGCTCATTAGCTATGTAGATAACCTCCCTACTGGGTATTATTCTGAACAACAAATTTTTTATAGACTTTGGGCTCCATCTTAAAATTTCAATCATTTTGCAATTGATTATTTTGTGTTTGTATATTTTTAGATTCTTCATAATCATAAAAACTTTCATTGTTGGCATAAATTACGCAGACAAAATAAATATATGAACTTTAGCTGTGCCTTTTCTTAATAATATTTGATGGTTAGAAGTTGTTTGTTCTTAAAAGAATGTAAGTCACTAATTGATCCTTAGAGAGAATTAGGATTGAAATATTATTAGTGTTGGACTTAAAACTCTATTTTAGTTCAATCTCTTCTCTATTTGCTTCTGTAAACACAATTCTTTTTTCTTACTCTCTTGCTTCAGGATATGGAAATTGATTTCATGCTTTGTCGGGCTCGTGGGTTTTTCTAGATGCCTAGGTTAAAGATTCACTTTTCTAGAAATCAAGACTTAAGAAACTGAAGATTGTAATGCTGATTGCTGAGTGGAGCATTCATAAATTTGGAAATATTTGTTTCTGCTTCTATTGGATTTTGATTAAACTTGTTTTACGTTTATCTTGAATCCATATATTTTTAAATTACTAGCTAAGCGCATCTTTCCCTTATCTCAGTAACGAGGAAGGAGTTTTTTATGCATTGGATCTTGGTGGAACAAATTTCCGTGTATTGAGAGTGCAATTGGGAGGGAAAGGAGTTGGTATTGTTCATCAGGAATTCGCTGAGGCATCAATACCCCCAGCTATGATGGGTCATACTTCAGATGTAAGAAAATATTCCTTTTCCATTATTTGTTTTAGTTCATTTGGTCCATATACATGATCTGAATTTTTAAGAACCTTTTGATTTCAGGCGCTTTTTGATTACATAGCGGAAAAACTTGCAAATTTTGTTGCTGAAGAAGAACAAAGGTTTCAGCAACCTCCTGGTAGGAAGAGAGAACTAGGCTTCACATTCTCGTTCCCTGTGATGCAAACTTCAATAAATTCTGGTACTCTTATCAGGTGGACGAAGGGCTTCTCTATCGATGATGCGGTAAAAATCTCTCATAAGCATGTTTTGCTTAGTTTAACTATACCATGCAAGTCTTTCATTGCAGCAATCAAAATATCAATTTTTTTAGAATCTTCTGTGCATTCTTTGCTAGTTCTCAGTAGTTTTATTCGATACTTATATTTCCAATTATCCATTTCTCAATGCCCACGAATATATACATATCTGCTTTATGGTCATAGATGCTGCCTTTCAAGCAATAATTCATTTTCCATAAAAAAAATTCAACCTTGATCCTCACCTAGTAGTAGTTCATCATTTTGATAAGGTCAGACTGAAGGACTAGAGGAAGTTTAACAAAAATGTAGGATGTAACAGGTAAATTGCTAGTTGCTTATCATTTCCAAAACGATAGCTCAGTCTGATGCAATCTAATTCTTTTCAGTGCATGAACCTGTATGCATTTCCGGGTATATTCATCCTTGAGATGATTTTTCAGTTCATACACAGATTTGAATTATTTGACTCCAGAGCGGCTCAAATGTTATGTTCCAATCCTGATAATTCTATTGTTATAGGTTGGCCAAGACGTGGTAGCTGAACTGACTAAAGCCTTGCAAAGAAAAGGTGTTGAAATGCGGGTGGCAGCTCTGGTAAGTTTCAGCATGTTTCGCTAAGCTTAAAACACCTACACATTGACAGCAAGACTTCACTGTCAAAAAAATCTGCTCTGAAAATTCGAAGGGAAGTAACTTATAAAAGACCCTCAAACATGTTTGGCAAAAAAAAAGGTGCTTAAAAGTAAATTTTTAAGCTTAGACAGACATGCTCTGTCTGTTTGGATATTTATGTTCTGCTAATTATGCTGTCCTATACGAATATCATTTTAATTTCTAATTTTCAGATGTACATTCACGATATTTTTGCTAGGTGAATGATACAATTGGAACATTGGCTGGAGGCAGATATACAAATAAGGATGTTGCTGTTGCTGTGATATTGGGTACTGGAACTAATGCAGCATATGTAGAGCGTGCTCAAGCAATTCCAAAGTGGCATGGTCCACTGCCGAAATCTGGAGAAATGGTTAGCAAATCTTAGATGGCTGATTATTTCTTTAGTTCTGCTGTACCCAGTGTTATTAATTCAACTGGGAAACCAGAAACAGGCACAGTTATATGATATCTTGTAATCATTCAATTAAAAACCAGGATGAATACCCGTCAATAGCCAATTCGACTGGGAACTGTTGAATTGATTATGGGTTGACAAGTGCTTTCCATTTCAATTTTTTTTTATTTATTTTTTTTTTGACATATATCGATGATATGTTTTTATCAGTATCCTTGATTTCATAAAACTTTATCGTTCGTTTTTGTTTTTATTGTAATGAAAATTTAACTTCCGTTTGTAAACTTTTTATGGCATTATCCATATTTATCTAATTAACTTTGGCATCTAGTTTGACTTGGGCACCTTTCCCAAACTAAGGACCGGGATGGGTTTTAAAACATCGTTGGCACCTGGGTTCCACTGTAAATGACATCCTGCTTACGATAGTTCGAGATGGTCTGTAGTTGGGGCTTAAAACATCATAAATAATTATGAATCCTTAATTCTTTTTTAATGCAGGTCATCAATATGGAATGGGGTAACTTTAGGTCATCCCATCTTCCTTTGACGGAGTACGACCATGCATTGGATGTCGAAAGTTTAAATCCTGGGGAACAGGTGATAACTTCCCCATGCATATTCTATTTCATTTGTAGTTTTCAGTTTAGACTCACTTGTAATAAGATTGTTGTACAATGATGTAAAGGTGCAATCCATAAATGCCTCAGCACACTCTAAAATTTGCAGTGCATTTACCCTGGACAGGAAAATGTACTATATTTAACTGATGTGTTACCAATTTTTTCAGATATTCGAGAAGATAGCTTCTGGCATGTACTTGGGAGAAATTTTACGCAGAGTTCTACTTAAGATGGCTGTAGAAGCTGCTTTCTTTGGTGACGAGGTTCCGCCCAAACTTAAAATTCCATTCATATTGAGGTACCCTAAAGACTTGAATATGCTTGTTACTTTCATTACAGTAAGATGATAGATTCTGAAAATGACTATGATATTTGAACACACAGGATATCACCTTATGTGCCACCCTCATCACATGGGAGGTGGGGCTGTTAATTATTACATGAGGTCCCACACACTCCATGTGAGAGGGTGGCACATAAGGTGGTATATTTGATTGTTCAAATAGCATTATTCTTCTGGAAATAAAGGGGATCTCACCAAGTCAGAAGCAATCCAGTTTTGTGAAATCGGTGTTTTTGGCCTAATTTCGTCGATGTGGTTAATAATTTCGCATCACATTAGTTCATATATACTTTAGTACATAAATGGGTATTGCTTTCAATATAATCGTACGAAATAAGAAAAAATAAGATGGATATTGTAAGATCTGGGATATATTTCTAAAAATATTTATTTTAATGAATTTCCTTTCACCGGGGGGCTAAACTGAAGCTTGAGGAATTTAGCCCATGTTTGTTACCCATTATTTAAAACCTCATTTTTCTCAAAACTCATTTTAAGCCATACATTATATTCCAATAAAATAATCTACAGGTAAATAAACTAAAAAAAATCCTTACTTTTTAACCACATTTTCTAAAAATTTACTATTACAAATCACAATATTTGAAGTAACGAGTCTCAAACAGGGGCTTATCTGTTATCATTTTGCGATATTTTTCTTCGATCAGTGGAACCAAATCTGAAAAGAAACAAAGAGGAAAAAACAAGGTTGCTAATGCAACAAGAAGTCAAGTCTCAAGATACAATTTACCTTAGAATGGTACTGCAAACTATAGCCTGCACTACCTTATAGGTATGCCACCTTTGTATCCAACTGACTGATTTCGTTCCCTGAGGATATTAGTTACGTTGTCGGACACTGCTGTACAAGATAATGAATAGGAATTTTGCTTCTTAATTCCATTTTTAACCTTGTCTGGTAATGTCCAGTCCAATATACCAAACTTGCTAGCATAGTATAATCTTGATATCGCTTTCTGTCTTAAAGGCTTTATTATGAAGAGATATTTTACTCTTAGTTCTCCTCTTCCTGCTCGAAATCACGTTCATTTGTTTTTCTGATTTTACATTTCCCATCTTTACATGTTATATTTTCATAGTATCAAGTTAAATTTGGAGCTATAAAATTACGCAGGACACCTGAAATGTCAGCAATGCATCATGACACGTCCTCTGATCTTGGGGTGGTGGGCAGCAAACTGAAGGATATACTAGAGGTGTATTTTATTTCCTTGCTACAATACTGCCTTTTTTCTTGATTGTATATCAGCCCTGTTTGGTCCGGGAAGTTTTGACAATCTTTCCTCCCAAACTCATTTTCAACCACATTTTTATGGGACCCACTACTTTACATTTTACGTCTTCTCAAAGTCTACATTCATAATGTTTTTCGGGTTTTTCTTCCACCTCAGATATCTAATACCTCCCTGAAAACAAGGGGAGTTGTGGTTGAACTCTGTAACATAGTTGCAACGCGCGGGGCTCGGCTTGCAGCTGCCGGGGTTCTGGGCATCCTAAAGAAAATGGGACGGGATACTTTGAGGGAAGGAGGACCACAGAAAACTGTCGTAGCCATGGACGGTGGACTCTACGAGCATTACACTGAATACAGTAAGTGCTTAGAGAACACATTGCGAGAGTTGCTCGGGGAGGAAACTGCATCAAGCATTGTAGTCGAGCATTCCAATGATGGTTCGGGCATCGGGGCTGCTCTTCTTGCAGCATCCCACTCCTTGTACCTTGAAGAGAATTCATAAGAAACACTACCTTTCCCAAGACAACTTCATCCAGAAGCTACTTTTCGTAAGTATAACTTAATTTTTCACCATTGCTTTGGATTATTCCCTATTTTTTTCCATTGGGTTATCCTCCATTTCATAGTTAGAAATCCGATATTTATTTTTTATTTAAATAAAATAAAATATACAGAATTAGATGTAAGTGAGAGGAACTGGAAGTAGCCTCTGCTCTTCCAATGAGGGTTCCTATTAATTCAAGATTTGGCTGTCCTATGATTGCTACTGCATTGAGTGATTTCAGATTCTGAATTTATGGTTGATTTTCTTCTGAGTTATGGCTTATGCAATTGAAAAATTGATCTTGTGGAATAATCTCTCTCTGTTATCTTTTTTACCAACACTACAATCTATATCGATATCTATCTATCTATCTATCTATATAATAATAATAATAATAATAATAATAATATTATTATTATTATTATAAACAAAGCCATGTCAAAAATAACACACACATAATTTTCCGTCAAAAATAACTTTCTAAATTTGAAAATTTATTATGCAAAAATATAATATAATAAATACTTTTTTATTTTATAATAGTTATTATTCTTTTGATAATAATTGTATTATATTGAAGTTGAAAAATATGTAATATGAAAATCAAAGATCTTGATGAGAAGTTTAATCTAAGTTAACAAGTGAGTAAAATGTTAACATATTGTCCGTAAAATTGTTTCAAAAATCAAATGTAATTTTTTTTTTTATTTATATTTTTTACTTTTTTTTAATATCTCATTCATTTTAAATTATATTATTTAAGTTCTATAATACTATCTATAAACTATTTTTTTGTATTAAATATTATTTCCTTTATAATCTTATATATATATATATATATAAACAAAGTTCATGCAAAAAATAACATAACATAGTTTTCTGTCCAAAATGACTTTCTAAAATCTTGAAATCTATGCTAAAAAAATATTGTAATAAATATTTTGGCAGTTATTATGGTATTAATTAATGACATCAACATTTTAAATTATTTTAATGTATAAAGTGTTTTTTGTAATAGTTATTATTCTTTTTATAATTATTGTATTATATTGAAGTCGAAAAATATGTAATATGGGCGTCTAATCGAAGATCTCGACGAGAAATTTAATACAAGCTAACAAGTCAGAACAAACTATAAATATATTGTCCTTAAAATCGTCTCAAAGATTAAATCTAAAAGTTTTTATAACTTTTTACTTTTCCTCAATATCATATTTATTTTAAATTATATCATTTAAGTTTTATAATACTATCTATAAATTATTTTTTTATTAATTATTATTCTTTTGATAATTATTGTATTATTTTGAAGTCGAAAAAATATCCAATATGTGTGTCAAATTAAAGATCTCGAGAAGTTTAATACAAGATAACAAATAAGAACAAAAATATAACAACAATATTCTTTAATTTCAAAATCATCAATTCAAAGCAAATATATATGTTTATGGTTGTTAATTTTATTTATTATATTTTATTTTATTTTATTTGAAAATATTTTAACATATAAAAAAATAAGATAAAAATAACTTATTTAGAAGAAGAAAGTTAAACGAGCAAATAAATAATAAATAAAAATACTTTTTAAAAATAAAAAATAATTTTAAAAAGAAAAAGAAAAATCCTACAAAGATCAATATTTTCTAATTTTGATTGATTAGTTTTGTACATGTTACATTTCCAATTTTATTTTATTTAATTATTGTTTTTTTTAATTTCCAACAAATTTTGAAATAAGTCATTAAAACATTTTTTCTTTGCTCATACATTTCATCAAACGACTAGAAGGTGATTGTGGTTCAACATAAACCTTGGTTATCAAATCAACACCCAATTATAAAAAATACATCACGGAGCATAATCATGTAAACATCTTCCACACCATACGATAAACTAACTCAGTTAAAACATGTATCAAGTTTTACTCATATCTAGAATCTAAGAAAAAAATCATACTTGAAAACTCAAGCTTCAAGCGAGACATCTCTTACTTCTTCCCTTTCCTTTTCCTTCTATTTTTCTTCTCCTTTCTTCCCATTTTCGGCCAGCACGATTTCTGATTTTGATTAATTTTGTCTTTTTTAAAATTTGAATTCGATAATATTCTTTGTTTAAATGTTACTATATTATGTTTTGTTTCATATGATTATATAATTTACATATTTTTATAAATTTTGATCGAAATCACTATAACAAATATATTCATCTGCAAACTACTAGGTTCGTTAATACTATGCATATTTTTGCCACTTTAAGCAGAAATCTTTACTTTCAACAGCATCCAAAATGCCTAAAATTCAATAAAATGATCAATAAAATTAAAGCTACTGAAAAGGAAGACTAAAAAATAAATAAAATCATTTCTATCTATTTTTAATTTAAAACGTTTATAAAATTACAGGTACACAGTTCTTGCGTAACCAGAACCTCGAATTTTAACTTCATGATACCATTAAGCCCTTGTCCGGATAATTGGATTTTTTTTTTTTTTTTTTTTTGTTTATATAAATCAATTTATAATCTACATAATTTTTCAAATTACTTTTTAACACTACATCTTTTCTCTTTCCAATTTTTATATCTACATCTTACCTTGAAAAATGTGAAAATCTGGTTTATAAACCTCAAACAAGATTGCTGTTATTTTCCAATAATACGACTATTCCCGTGAATCTCAAATTGTGACTTCTTGATGCCATTGAATCAATATTCCCCTATCCTACGGTACTAAATGATTCAAGAAATACCTCAAAGCATCACATTTTTTTTTATTTATAAACCAAAAACTTTTATTAAGCAGAGACTAGCCTGTTTGGTAATGTGAAATTTTTTTGTTTTTGAATTTTTTGAAGGATGTGTGATTTAAAAATATTTGAAAAGTATAAAAAATGTGAGTTTGACTAAGTATGGATGGTTGAGATTGAATTTGAAAAGTTGTGGTAAAAGTTTTACCTTTACCAAACAAGCTCTTAGTTGCGTCTTCAAAAAGATCCAAGGGGAATGAGGATGGACAAGGACCCAAGGACGAGCCATAGTATTAAATAATTAGGCTATAACCCATCTATTTTTTCAACTTATCTTTCAAATTTATTTTCAACTACGCATTTATGTGGAATCCACCACTTTCACACATTTCAACTATACATTTCCTAAAAAATTCAAAATTTCCCAAAAACTACTTACACCAAACATGCACTTACATTGAACCTTGATGCCATGTAATAAAGGATAGTTTCAATATTATTAATAGATTTTGAATATGCAAAAACAATTGCAGTCCAACTGAACGCATTAAGCATTTGAGTTTTCTTCAGGCTCAGGTGTCGACACGCCCGGTCATAGGATCAACTTGACGAGTGTTTCGTGGGCCACCTTTTCGTCCCATTGCTAGCATTGCCGGTGGGGGCAATAAGCCTGCACGGAATAGAAGGCGTTCCACAGGTTCTGAAGGTTTGGCACCAACAGAGAGCCAATATCTGCACAATCAACATATTACATACATAAGAGAAGAAAACAATTAAAGAAAACCTGTACACTCCATTATAAGATTAATTCACGACTAATAACTAATCACCACTTCATCTTTTCCCCCAACCAATTGATTTGCATCTTGGATGGCGTGGAGTACTGGAATGTCTTAAGCGACGTTTCATTTGGCATAATCAAATAACCAAACATAAAGTACAACTTAGAGTCTGTTTGATAATGTGAAAAGTTTGGATTTTTGTGATTTTTTTTATATTTTTTAATGGATGTGTGGTTTAAGAATATTTGAAAAGTCAAAAATGGTGAACTTGACTAAGAATTGATGATTGAGGCTGAGTTTGAAAAGTTGTAACGAATTTTTTTCCTTTAGCAAACAAGCTCTTAAGAGAACAAAATCACCAAAAGTACAATGTAACTTCAGAAGCATTATTATAAGGTAAATGTGAAGAACCAGATGAAGCAAGTAAAAGATCCAATCAAGCATTTGAAATTTCAGATATGGGATATATTTGGAAAATTGCGACATGGAAAAGAAACGAGTTATGCGCATTTTCTAATACTCCATCTCCTATTTTTTCCCTGTTATAATTGAGAAGCTAAGAAGAGAGACACAGCACCTCACACGCTTTGGGTGCACAGTGCACTACTACATTACTGCTTCGTAAGATAGGTATGACATTTTGCGCTAGTTGGCTGATACCAACATAAAGTTGCTTGTGTTAGTCGTCTCATCAAAATCTTTTAATCTGATATCATCTCAAGAACTAGTTAAAAGTGTGCGCATTCCTCCTGCTACCATAGATGGGTGCATGGAAAAGAAGGATTAAAAATATATGACATTGAGAACTAAATGGAAACCAAAACCACTCTAAGACTAAGAAGAGCTGACAGCACATCATCAGAAAGAGGTCAACACTTCTTGCAAGATATTAAGTCAACTCATTTTTCTTCAAACTTATATTTTTGTCAAAGTCTCTGTCTCCCAAAATCTTGGGATGAATGAGAGATACTTTTTGGAACATTGTTTTTGCACTCTCTGCTTAAAGGTTAATAGTAATACCCTAGAAACTTTTATAAAAGTACCAAGACTTATAAAAGTCTCTATTAAATACACCAACACTTTTGAGAGTCTTAAAAATCTACACCGAATATCCATAAACTTTTTAAATCCTTAAAGAGTCTTTAAAAGTCTCAATTGAATACTCCTGCCTAAGCCTCTATTTCGCCTCCATTTTCTAAATCTCATTTTCCTCTAAAACTAATTTCCAATCACATTTCATTGGACCCAATATTTTAACCAACTTTTCCCTCGTGAATTTTTATCAAAATCTACTAAAAATCTAATTTTTATCTAAACCAAACAGGGCTCAAGTTTTCTCCTAAAATTCTTTGTGTATCCATACTAATAGATTGGTTCCATGAAGTTTACACAAACAAAAATGCAATCATAACCTACCAGTTACTATAACAGTCTCTTGTGGAAACTTACAGCTGAATCGCTGATGATTGCATATATTACATTACATTGCTGAATGCACAACAATAAAATGTCAAAACACGGTGAAAAACAAGAGGCGGTTAAGTTTCTGTAAAAATCAACAATAAAGTTTCTATAATACTTACTTCAGTCTGTCAAAATTAAGACCCATTCTTTTACCGTCATCTTGACCTGCATAATAATTTGATTCAATTAGAAACAATTAGCGGACCAAAGACCTTGGAATTCCCAGTTGCAGTTAGCTGATCACAGAACTGCAACAAAAAAATAAAAATAAAAATAAAATCCGTATCCGTTTCAATGTGTGTAGAAGGATATACCAGGGAGGGGATTGTAGTAGCCCAAAACTTCCAAATGCTTTCCATCTCTGGGAGATCTGCTATCAGCTGCCATGACTCGGTAGAATGGCTTGTTTCTACATCCGAATCTTGAAAGCCGCAAACGGACCACCATTTTTCTTCCTCTTACTGTAGCTTGATTTGCATTCAGTTATTGCTTCTTCTACTCTCTGAACTACAGAGCAGGATGAATTAATACCTGATGTTAAAAAATTAGTAACTGACAAAAAATTGCAATTAGGGTTTGGGATTAGAGGAGATTAGAGAACCGGAAACGAAATAGAGGGCGAGTGAGAACTGAGAAATGAGAATCATGAGTGGATTTCGGCCCAGGGGCAATTAAGTCATTGCAAATCTTCAAAATTTCAAAAGGCACGCGAAACGCCTTTATTTGAAAATAGGACCTAGGTTTTTTTTGAAACATTTGGGGTTAACCATTCTCATCCTCCCGAAATCAAAGATCCAACTAGTTTCTGAGATTATCATACAGGTACTCTTCCTCTCTTTCGTATCCGAGTTAATGCAAGATTTGATTAATAAAATAGTCAAAGGAATCAAAATTACATTCCCTCTCTGTGTGTATATATTGTAATTAGTACTCTAATGATAGTGAAATTATCTTGTTTATTTAGAAATTCAAGCATAAACTCTCCGTTAGCAATCAAAGCAGCTCAGTTAGCTGTTTCTTTACTTAGATATTAAATCGATCGAGATACACAATGTTTGTTTTTGTCAGTGTTCTCAATCCAGCTCGACAGAGTTCATGTTTACGTCCATACATTGTACGTATGTTCGTTCATGACTTTTTTCCAAATTGGGATTTATGTCGCGAGAGTTTATTTTCCTGTCTTTGATACGGATATGTATTTCTTGTCCTTTATGAATTAACATGTAAGTTATGAATTGGTAAATCAGTTTGGGTACCTTTCCGAGACATTGACATGGTGGGTTGAAATTGAAATTGAACAATGGTTCAATTGTGTGCCATCGAAAGCGTGATTTAGTTTCTACATGCCCATGTATAAGTTTCATGCCCAGTCCTATATATATATAGATTGTAAATAGAGGATTAAGTGTGTAAATGGATGGGTAATATCTACCTTTGTTATCTAATGATGATTTTTCTCGTTGTGCGTATGTAAACAGAAATGAGTGCATCAGTCTATAGAACCCCCAAATCTGGGGGTCGATCCCGGTTCTATCAAGATTTAGCAACCCCTGTATCATCTCGAAGATCCACAGGAAAATTCACAACTCCAGGTCAGGCAGCCGGTTCGTCTCTGTGGCGTGAAAATTTTGCTAATTCTGATCTTCCTCCTCCTCCCGTCTTCACCCTTGAAGACCGGTCTGATTTTTCTCCAGAATCTGGGATTCCAGACTATCCGGTTTCTCCAGAAGTAAAATCTGATCCTAGAACCCCGGTGCAGAGTACAAGCAGGGAGTTTTCAACTCCTCTGAGCAAGTCTGAGGCGAGCACTTCTTATGCTGCCACAGTTAAGCAGCAGCAGAGCCCTGTGCTGGGTTCAAGCTGGTGGTCGCCTGCGAAGAGTGTTGGCAGTGCAGAGCAAGATGATAAAGGAAAGGGTTCGCCTGTTGAAGGGGTGGTTCAAGCTGGTGCCTTGATAACACTTCCACCGCCAAGCGCGATTCAACGACCTGAAATGAAGAAGAATTCGGTACCTGCAAGCAACCTTGATGAGAAGGAATGGGTCACTGTCTATGGGTATTATTTGACGCATGTCTTTCTGTTTCAAAATGTTTGCCACGTTTAGATCATCTTTAGTTGTGTCCACAAAATCTGATTATAATGTCAACGATCTTGATAAGTTATTTCCTTATTTTTCTTGGCTGGAGTTCTAGTTTTTGTGTGTGTTTCATTTAGAACTTCTATGGTAGGAAATCTCAGCGTCTATATGTGGATGCACATTTTTTCTCTTCCTTCTTTCTGTCTAGTCAAAATAATGTTTTTTTCTCTTGCAGACAGGAGTGAATGGTGAGAAGAGGGTGTTCCATTCTGTTTGGGGTTAATAAATTGTCTTCTCCATGTCAACTACAGGAATTTTTGCACCTCTCATATAATGCATATTATTTTCATTGGTGAAGTGGGTCCCTTCGATTTTTAGTGTCATCATTGGTGTGTTTCTCCATTTCCTTCACTAGCCCCTGTAAAAATGTGTTTCCCCATTTCCTTCAATAGCTTCTATTATTGTTACTTCCTTTTGTGCTCTTTGACATGATGAGATTTGCTAACATTATATTTAGCAGAGGCCAACTAAGTATAAAAGGCTTATTTTTTTCTTATTTTATTTTAATTTTACCCCGTGAAATAACTTCACAATCATGATTCTTAGATTAAGTAGCATTCATTATGTTAGATATGTTGCTACAAGAAGTGCACAGTTTTATGAACTGGATATAAAATTGTGTTTATGTGATCATCTTAGACTATCATATTATTGTCTTCATGCTGGCCTGTAGAGGTGTATTGATCTCGAGGTTCATGTAAGGAAATTTGGGTTGATCCAGTGAGCCTTAACTAACTTTTGACTAGGTTGAATGCTTGGATGTCTTCTTTTCTAGCTGATCTGGTGTCTCTAGACTGGAAATTGAGGTCATAAGTTAGCTAAAGACTAGGAAACTTATTGAGTCCTCTAAGAAACTGAATGAGAAATCAGGACAATTACTTCTTTAAAGAGGATTACCTGAATTTCACCATGCTGTTAGCAGAGAAAATGGAGGATCTCTTTGGGAAGTAAGAACCGCCTGTGTCATTTTTTTAATTCATCATTCTGGTTGATGAGCTAGAACAGATAATTATGTGGTTGGAATAAAAATGGTTTTTTAAAACTTAGATTCAATCTATGTGGATTGGATCAAGTGCCTACAGCCTAATCTTGGAATCAGAAAATTCAAGGGGCTGAATGCTGACTAATGACTTGAGAGAGAGAGAGGATGAACATGGTTATTGTAATAATTGGAAACATGTAGTTTCAGTTGAATGTAATGCGATGGTTCTGTGATTTAACATCAATGTATAAAGTGCTATAATGGCGGTTTGATGCACATGCTGGCTGCTGTGAATTCCACAATTTTGATACATATCAAACTTCTCAAACTTGAAAATTTTGCCTTTACCCATTTTATTTGTGTTTTTATATTTGAGTATTCATCAATAACTATTTATTTCATCTCTTTAAACTCACAAAGCATGTAAATTCACCATAATCAATGTTTTAGACTTACAATGCTTTTCAAATTCTGAATTTCAGATTTTTACCAGGTGATACAAACTTAGTTTTGCGAGAGTTCGAAAAATACGGGGTGATTCTAAAACATGTTCCTGGCCCAAGAGGAGCTAATTGGATACATGTTCTATATCAGGTAATTTTGATGCTATTAAAAGTTCAGTTAACTCTAATTTGTTTAATTGTATTTTGCATTTTCTTCATGGCAATTTATATACCCATCTTATGCTAGTATGAAGGTTTCAAAGCCATTGTTATTAATACCATAAACTGTGAGAAGCTGCAGCTTTCTTATTCCTTTATTATTTTATTAAAATTAATTGATATTTTGAGCAAAGATCTGGAATATGGTGCTACTCAAAAGACACTTAAAAAAATAATCCAAGTTAAGACTCGGTCGTGCACTTTGAAACATTATGGACAAAGTCTATTGATAGGGTCATCAAAACTCCTACTTTTTTGCTGGATGTTCCACGTTATACATGACTTTAGACTCAGGGCCTGGGTTATCTTGACGAGTAACATTGTAGAATGATAAAATGTGATTGAAACAACTCCTGTCTGATAAATCACTGGAAATACTGTTAGGGTGCGTTTGATTCGCATAATTTTCCATGGAAAATATGATTTTTCATGTGAATTTCCAACTTTGCGCTGTATTGTTGCCTAAATTTTTCATGAAATTCATTTTTCCACTTGCCTCGAAATTCGGTATTTTCCTTGTTTTGAATGAATTCATTTTCCAAGGGGGGGAAGGAGGTTTTATTTTCCATGGAAAATCTTATACCATTTTCGTTATGTTTGATCATTTTTGTTATTGTTAATTGATTTATTTTTTTTTCTAAAAATTAACATTATTATTATCAAGTACAAATGTGTGAAAAAATTTTTAAAAAAAAATATTTTTTTATTAAAATAGATCAATTTTACTTTATTTTTCATGGAAAATAATGTCAATCAAACAACAAAAGTTGAAAAATTCCCTATTTTTTCCACCTAAAAAATTAAACCAATCAAATACATTAAACTTCTAATTCCTAGGAATTCAATTCCCTAGAATTTAATTCCCTGGAATTCATTTTCTTTCCACTCAAATTCCACCCTCGCTATCAAACGCACCTTTAGGTTCATTGAAACAACTCCTTTTTGTGGTGTTTTAGGTTCATTGTCATGTTTTTGGTGACATTCAGCGTTGTAAAATGTGGTTCGGCCGCTAATGTTCTTTTGCTTCTCTGAATGTGTTTTATTTATGTGACAAGAATATATTTATTACCCGGACATTCCGACTACGGCTATAGATGATTTGTTTACCAAATTGCTCGTGCAGAATCGGTCTGATGCTCAAAAAGCCCTCAGCAAAAATGGCATGCAAATAAATGGATTTCTAATCATTGGAGTGAAACCTGTTGATCCTATCCAACGCCAGTCTCTAAATGAGAGGCTCCACAATCAAGGATTTTTGCCAATACCCCCGGCACCATCAAGCAGGAGCTTGGAGTCTAGTGGCTTTAATGTCACGCCTCATTCATACTCTCTTCAGAATGGCGGTTCCATTGCACGACAGTCTGGTGGGACCGTTGCTGTGCCAGCCAAATCAGCCATGTCAAAAATTATGGACTTGATGTTTGGTGTCTGATTTCATTTTTTATCCCTCCTCTTTCCTGTGTTTTTTTGTCTTTGCCGGTGCTTTTACCAGGATTTTTCGTGTATAACTGCTATATGTGCAAAACCATTGGAAGCAGCAGTTGAGTTCTATAAACTTTGTTCTTGTTAGCAGGCAATGGGTTGTGAACTTCTAGCTACAAGTTTTATGTCTTGCATTGTAAGTTTGTATTTCCTAAATTCTGGAGGTGAAGGTAGTGGAAAGAATAATGTTTTAAAACTCGGAGCGAGCATCAACCCGGAAAATGAAAAGGGTTAAGGGTCAGTGGGTCGACTTGGGACATTAAATAAAATTATCGGGGGGGAAAAAAAAAACTAGATAATTAAAATTGAGAGCAACAATTTTTTTTGTAATTTGAGATTTTTAATATTATCTTAATTATTTTTAAGATGGTAAATAATTTTTAATATAAAACTAGATTTTTAACTTTTTTTTTTTTTGAAAATGATTTTTAACATAAAAATCAAATATACACAAGATATAAAATATTATAGTAAAAATATATTTTAATTTTAGAATTATTAATTCAAAGAAAATAGATATTAGTTGTTGTTAATTATGTTAATTATATTATAATTGTTTCAAACTTTAAATATTAAATAAAAGAATTTTAACCCATAAAAAATGTTAAGAGTAATTAATGTGTTTAACCCATGAAGAAAAAAAAGCAAAACAAACCCACGAATTGTGGAAATTACAGAGAGCCCTACTTTTAAAGATCAAAATTTAAATATAAGATAAAACTTAAATAATTTCAATTTTTAGGTTGTATACAGAATTTTAAAAATTAATTAATAAATTAAAATAATCTAAAATTAAATTAAATATCCAATCACATACCAAACCCTAATTAATCTCTCTCTCTCTCTCTCTCTCTCTCTCTCTCTCTCTCTCTCTCTCTCTCTCTCTCTCTCTCATTATGGTTCAACAGAGGCACAACTTCCCCCCACTACCACACCCAATGCCGCCAGACTTCGCCCCTGGTTCAAACGTCACTGGCAAAACCACTGTTGGCAGCTACAATTTCAATACCAGAAGCTAGAGGCGACAGCGACTTCGCTACGAGATCAAGCAGCGACGATGTCGTCCTCCTTGCATCCATCAAGCAGTAGCGTCATTGCAACCATCAAGCAGCAGCGCTACTGCGCCGATCTAGCGTTGGCGACGTCGCTTCTAAATCAAGTGGTGATTCTATTTGGACGTGTTGTTTTTACGTGTCGAAATATTTCCAGGTAATACAGTAGCGGAAATCGATTTGTGGATGGTGCTATTTGTTGTGGCGGAGGCGGAGGCGGTGGGGATGTGTGTGGATCTGGTGGAGTGTAGGCCTGTGTGAGGGGGTAGGATGCCAGATGGTTGTTGGTTGTAACACGTTCTGGTTGTGGTGGGGTGCAAGTGGGTGGTGTACAGGCAACTCAGTGGTTGGAGGTGACGGTGGATGTGGTTTCTCTGCCAGATCTAGAAGCAGTGTCGTTGTTTGTGGTGTGGTTTCTCTGGCAGTTCGGTGGAGGGGATTTGGGATTCAAAGATGGGATGAAGTTGTGCTGGCGAAGGTGGCGGCACCGTAGCAGTTGTTGCGGTGTCCAGACGGTGTTAGCAGGGTGAGAGTTCAGTTGTATGTATGATGAAAATTGTGACCTCAACAGCATTCTTGGTTTTTGTCTTTGGTTGGGGGTGGTTGTGGGGGCGGCGACGTTGAGACGACGGCAGCGGCGACGACCTTGATTTATAATCCTTCACTATAACTTTTTTTTACTTGTGACCTTAAAATGGTCATGACAAATCTTTGTGTGGAGGTGAATGGGGTGGCGATGTTGAGAAGATGGTGGTTGCCTAGTTGGTGCATGGTGGTCCAGTCAATGGGGTGGTGTGTTGGTCAGTCGTGGTGTGATTACAGTGATTGTCACGCTAAATAAATTGTGACCTAAATATTTTATAATTGTTACCTGATTGAAATCAGTCTCGATTGTTAATATGACCTAAAAATAAGTTCGATTTTTGACCTAATATTTTGGTCGTTTAATGTAGCGACCAAGAATTTTTACGCGATTAATAATTATTTTAATAGAAAATCGTGTCGCTACTATTTCACCCATTTTTATTAAGTTAACGCAGCGACGTATTCGTATAGCCAAGTCAAGAAATAATCGAGATCGTTCGATTTTAAATTAAATTCCGAATTTCTAAAAATATCTCCATTCTCTTGATTTAAAGTATATTAAGTCCAAATACTTAATTCAATGTTATCCCAATATTTATTTATACAAAAATTACTTTTATTATTTAAATTAAGAAAATATATGCAAGCATGAGAGGTTCCATTATATGTAATCATGAAGAGCATAATATTTGTATAAAAAATGGAAAAGTATATGAATGATTTATATACTCCATTATATATAATCATGAAGAGCATAATATTTGTATAAATATGGAAAAGTATATGAATGATTTATATACTCCATTATATATAATCATGAAGAGCATAATATTTGTATAAAATTGGAAAAGTATATGAATGATTTATATACTCCATTATATATAATCATGAAGAGCATAATATTTGTATAAATATGGAAAAATATATGAATGATTGATAAGACTCCATTATATGTAATCATGAAGAGCATAATATTTGTATAAAAAATGGAAAAGTATATGAATGATTTATATACTCCATTATATATAATCATGAAGAGCATAATATTTGTATAAAATTGGAAAAGTATATGAATGATTTATATACTCCATTATATATAATCATGAAGAGCATAATATTTGTATAAATATGGAAAAATATATGAATGATTGATAGACTCCATTATATATAATCATGAAGAGCATATTATTTGTATAAATATGGAAAAGTATATGAATGGTGCTTTACTTTAAGAAAAGGATGTGTTAAAATTAATAGAATTGAATGATTATGTTTATAATATGCCAACTTTATACATCTATTTAAATCCATCTCTTTTACACACAACTCTACACATATACACTTATTTCCAATCTCTTGACAAAATCCACAAGTAAGAGAAATTCAAGGTGGTCAAGAAAGTTTTGGTTCGTTTACTACTACACTTCATTTTAATCTTTTAAAAGGTAAGTATATCTTATGTTTTTATGTAAAGTAAGTATGTTTTTATGAAATGTAAGTATATCTTATGTTTTTATGTAAAGTAAGTATGTTTTTATGAAATGTAAGTATATCTTATGTTTTTATGTAAAGTAAGTATGTTTTTATGAAATGTAAGTATATCTTATGTTTTTATGTAAAGTAAGTATGTTTTTATGAAATGTAAGTATATCTTATGTTTTTATGTAAAGTAAGTATGTTTTTATGAAATGTAAGTATATCTTATGTTTTTATGTGAAGTAAGTATGTTTTTATGAAATGTAAGTATATCTTATGTTTTTATGTGAAGTAAGTATGTTTTTATGAAATGTAAGTATATCTTATGTTTTTATGTAAAGTAAGTATGTTTTTATGAAATGTAAGTATATCTTATGTTTTTATGTAAAGTAAGTATGTTTTTATGAAATGTAAGTATATCTTATGTTTTTATGTAAAGTAAGTATGTTTTTATGAAATGTAAATATATCTTATGTTTTTATGTAAAGTAAGTATGTTTTTATGAAATGTAAATATACCTTATATTTTTATGAAAAGTAAGTATGTTTTTATGAAAGGTAAATACACCTTATGTTTTTAAGAAAAGTAAGTATGTTTTTATGAAAAGTAAAATACCTTATGTTTTTAACGAAAATGTTTGGATCATTGCTATGAAATAAATCTCACAAGATTGCTATGGGTCCCATATGATATGTTTATGATTATGCTAAGGGTACCGGAGTTTAGTAGCGCTACACATAAGAATTCTTGCCATTTAAGTTCGGTAAAATTCTTGTGTCTCCCTATGTTTATGAGTATTTCGATCCTATCCTATGTTATGATGAAAATGATCCATATGCTTTCAAAAGAAAATTTATGCTTGGTATACTTACTGGGATTTTATAAATCTCACTCCACGATATTTACCATTTTCAGATAATTGAAGGTTCGAGGCGGTCAACATGGAAGTGGCAAAAGTGGTTAAGATTGATGAGATAATTATGTTGAACTTTATGTAAGAAAATTATGTTCTATTTTTATTCACAAATAAAATTATGGGATTCTAATTTATTCTTTTGAATAATTTTACATTACTATTTAAGTCTCGATAATATGATATGAGTCACTTTTAGTGGCACTCGAATGGTCGAGAATTCGGGTCGTCACAGTTGGTATCAGAGACAAGAGTTTTAAAAACGATTCTGTAGATTTTTGAAATTTTATTTCTTAAAAAAAAAAAAAAAAAAAAAAAAAAAAAAACACTATTCACGTGAACAGTAAAACGACGTGCTATTCATGATGAACAGTGAACGAAATCACTATTCATTAAAAAAAAAATATTTGAATTTTCACATGTCAAGTATGGTTATGATTTTGAAAAGTATGATGAAATTTGATGTGCGAATTTCAAGGACAAAATTCATTTTAAGCAAGGGAGTTTGTAATGTCCTGAAAATTTTATGGAATATAATTAGTTAGTGATATGATGTTTATATTGATGTCTTTGATAAATTTCTAGAAGTTCGGGGACTAAAGGAAAATAAGATTTGACGATAAATTTTTATTTGGATTAATTAAGCCCAATCTTATGTAAAGATGCGAAATGATTAATAATAATTTTTTTTTAAAATATTTTAACTCATCACTCTACTATGTCACTCTCCACGTATTGACTCCTCGAACCAGGTATGTTATATGCTTTGCAAGTCATTTACGATTTTATTAAGACATGTTAAGTATGAAATATTCATATGTTATGAATCTTTAAGTGAAATATACATGTTGAGTATGATATGAATTGATAGAAGCCTAAATTTTAATTTATTCATTTTAATGTAGAATCATGAGACATAGAGGATATTGATATGAATTTTGGTTCATATTAAGCTTAGTAAGATTGACTCAATTAGAAATTAAGTTGGGTTGTAACTTTGGCCCAAAATATATGGAATAATATATTAAACAAACAAAATTGATAATGAATTGTACAATAATTTATCCCTTTATCACTACCTTTGTGTAAAAACAAGGGAAAAACTGTGGATGATTATTAGTACTTCCTCTTCAAGTTTCAATTTTCGGTTCAATAATTTATCCCTTTATCACTACCTTTGCTTAAAAGCAAGGAAAAACTGTGGATGATTATTGGTACCACTCTTCAAGTTTCAATTTTGAAAAAAAAAAAATATATGATTTACGAATGATTTTCAAAATAATCTTTGTCGTCAAGTTTAGAAATGATGAGCCCTAAATGGACTTTGCATAATTGATTTTAGACATGGCACTAAGTATGAGAAGTCAACAGAAAGGACTAGATAATATTTTCGAATTATTCATCGTTTAGATTAAACGAGAAATAGAAAGTCAGTTTTATGAAGTTATGATGAGATGTTGAGATTATAAGTGATATGATTTTATTGAGATTTTTATGAGAAGAATTATGAAGTTGGAGATTTAAAGTTTAGGCTCTTAATTATTGAGAAATAAGGACTTGATATGGTGATATTAGAAATTATGATTTGAAATTTCTATGTTGAGGAATTATGAATTGATTTTCTGGAATATTTATGATGATATTGAAGTTTGATGAAATTGTGATCAAATGTACAATTAGTTATTATTGTGAGTTATGAAGTATGCTTACGATTTGGATAAGTCCAAATTTCAAAGGAAAACTCTGCCTAGAATTTTATCGTTTGGAGTTAAGAGCATAGTATGGTATGCAATCACTAAGAGAATTGAAGTTAGACATACAAGTTCATTTACATCACAAACGAGATTTAGTAGATGATAACAGAGATATTATTATTTTCTCATAAGGAGAACACACAAGAGTCACCCTAGAAAGGAAATACATGAAAACACGCAAAAGCAAAAGAAAGCAACATGGGAAATTCCTCAAATTGAGAGATGTGTTTCCGGAGTAGCCGTATCCTACCACCTCTGACCTTTTGAGGAAATAAAGAAACCTTCAAAAAGGTGTGTTTCGAGAGTAAGAATACTCCGTAATCTACCACCTGGAACCTTTGAGGTACACACAAGATTTAAACATTAAGAAAAATCCTAGGAAATTAGAGGGGTGTCTCGAGAGTAAGAATACTCCGTACTCTACCCCCACCTATTCTAAGATTCATAAAGTTAAGTTTACATTAACCGGACTCCATTTTCGCTTGATTCCCCTTCCTTGCGACCAATCTATCTTAACCCCTGCTGGATCTTGTATTGAGATATATGACTGCAGCTTATCCAGTAGTTCATCAATAGTAGGAGCAGAAATAAGAAGCCTTCTGGAAAATGGAGAGATGAATCCCTGTTCCACAGCATAATCAAGAAAGGTTAACAAGCCATCAAATAAATTGTTAACATTCAAAAGCCCAATAGGTTTAGTATGGAGATCTAGTTGAGCCCATGAGGTAATGTTAAAGATTTCTTCTAAGGTACCAAAACCTCCGGGCAGGGCTATAAAGGCATCAGAACCATATAGCATACAAGTTATGCGTTCATGGATGGATAAGGTTTGAACTTCATGCCCTCGTGTTTTTCCTGCAACATCTACCAAAGGGACAGGTATGACACCGATTACTTTTGATTTCTCTGCAAGAGCAGATTGGGAAACACAACCCATTAGACCACTGCTACCACCCCCATACACAAGAGTGATACCTTTTTCCCCCAGTTTCTTTCCAAGATCTACGGCCGCTTCTAGATAACTGAAGCCTTTCCCCACTTTTGATCCACAAAATACACAAATAGTTTTGATCTGTCGAAGTTTTGGTGCTTCCATCTTTGATAGTATAGAAGAGAAAACTTACCAAGAAGATGTGATTTTGGGATGCCTGAACTATGAAATATGTTTGGCTATTTAAAGCCGGAAAAATTTACTGTTTTTGATTGATTCTGAAAAAGTAAAGATTTACTTTTGACAAAATCAGCCTACTTTTGACTATTTTATCAAAGCTTTCATCTTTCGGTGATTTATTTTCCAGCTTTATCAAACCTCGAGAAAGGAAAATATATTTTTACCAACCTTTATCAAAACGCGTGAAAGGAAACAGAAGAATATTTTAAATATGTATCAAGAGATTTACCTTATATCAATGCTGATTTGCCACAACCTCATTGTGTAAAACAGACTGGCAGATAGGATCTTTTGCAGTTATATTTTTGAGACTATAACGATTTTTGTCTTCGTTAAACTGAGCGTATAAGGAGAGAAGTTCACGTTGCACATAACCACTTGGGTGCGTCTCAAGAGTCAGTCGAATATCATCCAAAGACTCCTTACTCAGTCCACCCTTTATGAATTTGATTTTATCATCCCGATTAGTAGAAGAATATCCTACTGTTTTGCAACGAGTATCACAGTTCCAACGAGCACATTTGTAGCAACCATTCAGCCTTTTTGCTCTTCGTTTCTTTGCGAAGGTGCTTTTGCCTAAACCAGGCATGTGCTTTGGAAATGTCATAGGTAATTCACCAGATAATCGAACTTTTGCTTCGATCAACCAGCGAACATCTTCTGGAATACCATGAGCCATCAGCAACCTCAACCTTTCGAGCCTAATTCGATAAATTTTTCTCAGATCATTCATAGGAAGATTGGAATAATACTTGCGAATGTTTGAAAGGATGATATCCATTTTTGATGGATCTAACCTCTTCCCAACATGATCTATTTAAAGGTATAAAGGAACTAAGTGGATCCATCTGATATTGATTCCAGCAAGAAAGCGCGGAATAGAATAATGAAAAGAAGAGACAAGAATTAATGCGCTGTTTAATTTTATCGATAAAGGAAGATTTGATGATAAGATTTTGAGATACAGAATATTTTCTTGGATTTGGTACTGATATTTTAGGTATAATAATAAGTAATTAAGGTATGGTGTGATGATACGGGAATACGTGAAAGTGAAATAAGGACCGTATCGAATCAGAATTCATAAGTATGTACAAGTGAAAGAAATACCTTGCGGGAAATGTTGTGACAATTAAGTGAAGAATTTTAGTTATTTGGGAGCTAATTATTTATTTGAATTTTGCAGAACGTTTTGGTTACAAATATGGGAAAAGATAAGCTGATGATATTATGTTGATTGATGAATAATATGTTTGGATATATTACATAGGGAATATTCAGGTAACCATTTTATTTACTTTGGGATATTTGGTGATAAGAAGAAATGACTAATTATTATGGTATGATATGTTAGTAAAGATTTATTGAAATTTTAGAGATATTAATACGAATATTTGAGGTCACATGATACGATGATAAGTGACAGGTTACATGAGTACTACAAGACATGATGAAATATCACATACGATTGGGAATTTTCCTTTTGAGTCAGAATTTATGAGTAGACACATATGTCTATTATTGATAGAAAAGTCCATGTTTTTAAGAAAAACAAAGATATGCATTTAGTCAAAGTCCAGTGGGTTAAATATAGTAGCAATGATACTACCTAAGAGAAGAAGAGAAGAGATTCTGATTAAGTGTTCAGAAATCATAAGATCAAGTAAGTTTAATTTCGAGGACGAAATTATTTTAAGGGGGTAAGTTTGTAGCGACCAAGAATTTTTACGCGATTAATAATTATTTTAATAGAAAATCGTGTCGCTACTATTTCACCCATTTTTATTAAGTTAACGCAGCGACGTATTCGTATAGCCAAGTCAAGAAATAATCGAGATCGTTCGATTTTAAATTAAATTCCGAATTTCTAAAAATATCTCCATTCTCTTGATTTAAAGTATATTAAGTCCAAATACTTAATTCAATGTTATCCCAATATTTATTTATACAAAAATTACTTTTATTATTTAAATTAAGAAAATATATGCAAGCATGAGAGGTTCCATTATATGTAATCATGAAGAGCATAATATTTGTATAAAAAATGGAAAAGTATATGAATGATTTATATACTCCATTATATATAATCATGAAGAGCATAATATTTGTATAAATATGGAAAAGTATATGAATGATTTATATACTCCATTATATATAATCATGAAGAGCATAATATTTGTATAAAATTGGAAAAGTATATGAATGATTTATATACTCCATTATATATAATCATGAAGAGCATAATATTTGTATAAATATGGAAAAATATATGAATGATTGATAAGACTCCATTATATGTAATCATGAAGAGCATAATATTTGTATAAAAAATGGAAAAGTATATGAATGATTTATATACTCCATTATATATAATCATGAAGAGCATAATATTTGTATAAAATTGGAAAAGTATATGAATGATTTATATACTCCATTATATATAATCATGAAGAGCATAATATTTGTATAAATATGGAAAAATATATGAATGATTGATAGACTCCATTATATATAATCATGAAGAGCATATTATTTGTATAAATATGGAAAAGTATATGAATGGTGCTTTACTTTAAGAAAAGGATGTGTTAAAATTAATAGAATTGAATGATTATGTTTATAATATGCCAACTTTATACATCTATTTAAATCCATCTCTTTTACACACAACTCTACACATATACACTTATTTCCAATCTCTTGACAAAATCCACAAGTAAGAGAAATTCAAGGTGGTCAAGAAAGTTTTGGTTCGTTTACTACTACACTTCATTTTAATCTTTTAAAAGGTAAGTATATCTTATGTTTTTATGTAAAGTAAGTATGTTTTTATGAAATGTAAGTATATCTTATGTTTTTATGTAAAGTAAGTATGTTTTTATGAAATGTAAGTATATCTTATGTTTTTATGTAAAGTAAGTATGTTTTTATGAAATGTAAGTATATCTTATGTTTTTATGTAAAGTAAGTATGTTTTTATGAAATGTAAGTATATCTTATGTTTTTATGTAAAGTAAGTATGTTTTTATGAAATGTAAGTATATCTTATGTTTTTATGTAAAGTAAGTATGTTTTTATGAAATGTAAGTATATCTTATGTTTTTATGTAAAGTAAGTATGTTTTTATGAAATGTAAGTATATTTTATGTTTTTATGTAAAGTAAGTATGTTTTTATGAAATGTAAATATATCTTATGTTTTTATGTAAAGTAAGTATGTTTTTATGAAATGTAAATATACCTTATATTTTTATGAAAAGTAAGTATGTTTTTATGAAAGGTAAATACACCTTATGTTTTTAAGAAAAGTAAGTATGTTTTTATGAAAAGTAAAATACCTTATGTTTTTAACGAAAATGTTTGGATCATTGCTATGAAATAAATCTCACAAGATTGCTATGGGTCCCATATGATATGTTTATGATTATGCTAAGGGTACCGGAGTTTAGTAGCGCTACACATAAGAATTCTTGCCATTTAAGTTCGGTAAAATTCTTGTGTCTCCCTATGTTTATGAGTATTTCGATCCTATCCTATGTTATGATGAAAATGATCCATATGCTTTCAAAAGAAAATTTATGCTTGGTATACTTACTGGGATTTTATAAATCTCACTCCACGATATTTACCATTTTCAGATAATTGAAGGTTCGAGGCGGTCAACATGGAAGTGGCAAAAGTGGTTAAGATTGATGAGATAATTATGTTGAACTTTATGTAAGAAAATTATGTTCTATTTTTATTCACAAATAAAATTATGGGATTCTAATTTATTCTTTTGAATAATTTTACATTACTATTTAAGTCTCGATAATATGATATGAGTCACTTTTAGTGGCACTCGAATGGTCGAGAATTCGGGTCGTCACATTTAATGACCCTGAAATAATCTGACTTAAAAAATGAAATGATGGTTGTGACCTTGAAAATGATAGTTGTGACGTAAAAGATTTTTATTTTGTGACTTGAGATTTTATAACATTGTGACCTTAATATTTATAATTAAAATACTTTTAATTATTTATTAATTTAATTAATTGATCTTAATTAAAACATAAAAACCTGATTTTTGAAATTTTATAAGTTTCATCTCAATTTTGAAATTTGCATTTATAATAACCTTATTTATGTATTTTTCTCATTAAATAATAATCGATGGACTAGGATGGCCTCATTTGCATAAATATTTATCCCCAGTTTGGTAAGATTTTTTATAAATAGATTTTATGAAAATTATTTCTAAGAATGTGTAATTAAAAAGTAAAGAGAAATTATGAATTTACGAGCAAAATTATTACATAGTGAGCATGTGTAGATTAAAAAAAAAAAAGAAGAGTTTTGAGGTTTTATTATTTAACAAATGGGGCCAAACATGGCTTAATAGAAGAGAAAATTACAGAAAGTCGTGCTTTTTTAAAAATCAAATTAAAAAATAAGATGAAACTTAAATAACTTAAAAAATCAGGTCATTATTTATTTTAAATTTAATAAAATATTAAACATAAAACTTTATTTACTAATTATTAAATTAATTTAATATATCCTATACCAGCTAACCCTAATTCTTTGATTTCAAAATCAAATCTATAAACAGCAATCTTCACAACACAGGCACCACAACCATGACTCTACCATCACCACCACCAAGCTATGGTCATTCTCTTCCATTTCTCTTCAGGCCACCACGCCGCCACCTGTGTCGCGCCGCCGTCTGTTTCATTTCAAGCAATCAAATGCAGCGAATATCACAGCCCCTTCCACTCACAGCCACACACATCCCCCGCTGGACCCGCCCATGCTTCGGACATTTCCCTCAAGATCGCCGTTGATAGCGATTTCAAACTAAGCAGCGGGGCCCGCCTATGCGTCCGATTTCAAACTAAGTGGCGCCCGCCTCTGCATCGACGCCCACTACCGATGGTGTAGGAGTAGACGGTTGGAGTAAATGTTGAACTTTGTCAGATGATTGTTACACTACATCAAGTATGGTTTGTTGTAGCCAATATCACAACCACAATAAAACCACCGGATGCCAACAATGACTGCGGTGTGGTGGCAGCGCCCAGCGGGGTATCATTCTTCTCAGGTCACACGTTGTTTTCTTAGGTCACATTCGACTTTACGTCACAGTGCTAGTGCAGATTGTGGTGGTGAGAAACTTGGTGGTTGTGGTGGTGAGATGTTTGTGTGTGGCCGGTGGTGATAATGCTAAAGCAGATGGTGATGGTGAATTTGAGGCGGTGATAGCGTTGGTGTAGAAGAAGAGACAGCGGTGGTGGTGCAGAGGAGGTTTTGGGCTATGCCAGTGGCGCACATTTTCAGATTCGGCATTGATGTACTAGCTTACTTAGGTCACATGTTTAATTCTTGAGATCACGTGTTCATTTTCACGTCACATTAATTTTGAATCTGATTCTTATAGTGGTGGTGGTTCATCAAAGAGGCAATGGCATGTCGAAGTCTCAGTGCTGAGTGTCGGTCCAACTTGGATGTAGGATTGGGTAACAACGGTTGGTCTGGGTTTTGTTTAGTTCTTGAGGTCACATGTTCAAGTGTTCATCGGATATGGTTGGACTGGGTGTTTTGTTTAGTTCTTGAGGTCACACGTTATGGTGTTCGCCGGAGATGGTTGGGCTGTGTTTTGTTTAATTCTTGAGGTCACATGCTCTAGTGTTCGTCGGAGATTGAGAGCATGGTGACGACAACGACAGTGCATCAGATTTGTGGATATTGGATGCAGGGGTTGGGTAGCGAGGGTTAGGCCAGGTTTTTGGTTTTCAAAAAATGTATATATAATTAATTAATTGTATTAGCACCTGAATATTGAATAAATGAAAGTTATTCTGTATTTATGAATTATGATTCTTTAGTGACCTGATTTATGTCTTTTTCCCTTAATAGAAAATAAGAAAATTGAATTGGAGTTTTTCTTTTGAAACAACTGCATAAATAACTTAAATTTTGGAATCAAATTGAAATTTACATAATTCGGGAAGTATCATTTATTGATTTTTTTCAATAATTTTATGTTACTTTTGATTTGCTGAAATTTATGTATGTTCCAAAATTTTCTTATACTTGAGGCCTAAATTTTGGTACAACACCTTGATAGTTATGATAGGGTGCAAATTTTGGTAACCACAAATAAAAAAATAAGAACAAAGAAAAAAAATAAATAAATAAAAGTAAGTAAAAGGTACATGGTACAATTATCCTTTTTTTTCTTGAGTTAATTGTCTCATTGATCACTGAACTTATGTCCATGTCTTAGATCGATCATTGAACTTTAAAGTGTCGAGTTTGTATCATTGAACTTATTATTTAATTATCTCAATAATCACTTAAATATGTCTACATCTTCGATTGGCCACTGAACTTTAAAATTTTGAGTTTTAATTACTAAACTATGTTAATTGTTCCAATAATAACTGAATTTATGTAAATGTCGAGTTTTGATCGCTAAACTTATCAAAATGGTGAACGTTAGTCATTAACTTAACTTCCGTAACAGAATTGACGACTTGGTAGATGGAATGTAGACGTGATGTCACTTCACCTTCAACCGACCAATCACGACATATCAAATTACATTGTAAAAAACCTTTAAAAGGTCATCGATTAGTCACTTCTCTTTACTGTTTTGAGGTCATTTTCTATTTTTATTTTTGAAAACACCAAAAACGTGTTCTCTTTACCATTTTCGAAAATGCATTTTGAAAAAAAAATATTGTACACAAAACGTACAAAACCTCGTTTTAGGCCTTTTAAGTGTATTTCAAAAAAAATGTCCAAAATGCCAAAAACGCATTTTGGATTTTTTTTTAAAAGAATTATCCTAACTTGGAATTAAGCTTAAAATATATATTATTTTATTTTATTTTATTTTATTTTTTGAGAATTATCCTAACTTAGAACTTAGGGATGACAAATGGCTACTAAGCTCGAGCAGCTCGTGCTCGGCTCGAAAAAAGCTCGGGCTTGACTTAGCTCGGCTCGCGGTTTGAAGTCTCGAGTCAAAGCTCGAGACGAGCTTTTTGCTTGGCTCGTTGTATATATACATTTCCAATAAAAATTTTATGGATTTTATTATAAAAACAAAATAAAATTTGAAAGCTCGAGACTTGGCTCGGCTTGAAAAAGCTCGATCCTTAAAAGCTCGAGACTTGATCTTCGGCTCGTTGACATCCTTATTGGAACTAAGGCCAAAAATAAAGTTTTATTGAATTCAATATCAACGTTACAAAAAAAATTAAGTGGGAATTCTTGTTGTTATATTTCAAAAAAAGTCCTGATAAATGGACTCTGGTGGTTTTAAAAGAACTTGCATTTTCTGGATTTTAATAGATTCGGAGCTTCTTCAAATCCCGAACCTGGCCAAGCTGTGTTAATATAGACTCTTAGTGCTCACATTAGTGTGTTGCAGGAAACAATATTTTCAATGTATTGTGAAAGGAAATTTGAGTTTGAGTCAGTAGTATTTTGCATGCAAATTAATTAAAAATAGTTTAAGTAGTATTCTGCAATATTTCAAACAGAATGTATTTTTCAACTTTTCATTTTCAAAAACAGTTTTCAAAAATGACAAACCAAACGCGTTTTCAGCAAATTTGAAAACAAAAATAAAAATATAAAACATTTTCGAAAATCAAAATACAAAATTAAATACAAACAAAACGCCACCTAAAGTTTTAAAACGTCATCGATTGTTCAATAAACTTTAAGTTGACTGAGTTTTGATCACTAAACTTGTAAATATGATACAACATACTTGAAAATTTATAAACGCTCTTTTAAATTATCAGTTGTATATAGCAAATCAATAGTCAAAAATATTTTTAAAAATTTAGGTCCAATCTAATATGTTCTTAAAAATATCTTACTTAGCAATTTGATGTGATTATTGGGACAATTAACTCTTTTTTTTTTCCCTATACTTCATTTTGAAACTCTCGTCCAATACAATTCAATCATAACCCAAAACTATAGCATAGCATTAAGCAGTTCACGATGATATTAAAATAAAAAATAAAATCCGAAGTTCTTGATTTGCTAAGCCAAATGTTGTGGAATTAACCCTGCAGCACTACAATAGGCTGCAATTACATCTAACTAGTAATCGCATCAATGCGATGCACGGAATAAATAATATTTATTGAATAAGTTGTAAAAATACAATGCCCAAAAAAAATAACACAATAAAATAATAATAATAATAATAACTTGCATACAAAAATTGTGAATAATTTGTAATTTCATTTCTCTTTATAAAATTTCTTATTTTAATGCATAAATTGTATATTCAATATACAATCAAAATATCAAAATCAAAAGAAAAAAAAAAGTTATGAATTGCATTTTTTTTAACAGTTAATTGTTCATTCTCTAATTTTCTTAATTTATTTATTCATATAGAATTGATTATTCAAAAATAATTTTTTTTTAATGTTCATTCACAACCTCATATTATTTAAAAACTATTTTTTTACAATCGCACATACTACTTTTTAATCAAACATTCTAAAAAAAGAAAATCAGTTTTCAACCACTCAGTTGATTGATTTGACAATTATTTTATTTTTTATACTACCTTCTTTCACTTTCAATCACACATTTAAAACTATTTCTATAGTCGATCTATATCAAACTTACTCTTATTCAATGATTTCAAATATGACGTGACATTTTATTTTTTAACAAGTACTAAAAATGGTCATGTTACACACGCACACAAAATATATTTTGTTTGTATGTTAAATAACTGTATTGATCATATTTTATTTTTAAATAGAATAAGTTTGATAAAACCTTATATCTTTATTTTCTATAGAATTCAATGAATTAATTGTTAAAATTTGTAGTATATATTTTACAAATTGATGTTGTTTTAAATTTACAAAAATTTAAAAATAGATAAATGAACAAAATGAGTAAATTTATAAAATTAATTTCAAATTACCAAAGAATTTATCGAAACTTAAAGTTGTAGAAATTAAAATGATTGAATTGAATTTACTTAGAAAGATCGGATATCTATTATTTCTTTTAATTTGATAAGAAAAAAGATTTGAAATTAATCATTTATGTCAAATTGAAGTTACGTAAGAAATGATAGATGTCATTTTATGACTTAAATGATATAAATTAAAAAGATTGGATATTGAAAAATGTAAAAAGTATAAGTAAAACTTTTACCTTTAGAGACAATTTTATGAATAATATATTTATAGTTTATTCTCAATTGTTATCTTGTATTAAACTTATCGTTAAGATCTTGAATTTTACACCCATATTGCATATTTTTTTTTACTTCAAAATATTACAATAATTATCAAAAAGAATAAAAATAATATACAATTTGACATTTTTATTGATTTTTTTATTTTTTACAAATCAACAAGTCATTTATTACATGTTACCTATAATTAATTTCGCATTAATTGAAGTTTCCTAATTCAATTATTAAAATAATTAATAAAATTACAAAGTTTTCAAAAATGACAGGTAAAAATGGCGGGAAATTATGTGCGGATTTATGTGACGGCTATGTTATTATTATAAATAAATATTAAGATTAAGATTAAGATACTTCAAGAAACTAGTATTTTCACCCGTATGTTTGTGATAGTAATTTCGATCAAAATTTATGAAAATATGTTAATTATACAATCATATCAAATAAAAATATAATACAATAATAACATTTTAATATAGAATATTATCGAATTCAAAACTTTAAAAAAGACAAAACAAATCAAAATAGGAAATGTAATAAGTACAAAACTAATCAAAATTAGGAAATCCTGATTTTTATATAATTTTTTTTCTTTTTCAAATTGTTTTTTTTTTCTTTTTAAAAAATATTTTTATTTATTATTTATTTGTTTGTTGGACTTTTTTCGTCTAAATAAGTTATTTTTATCTTATTTTTTATATGTTAAATTATTTTACTTTAAAATATAATATAATAAATACAATTAACAACCATGAATTTATAACTGATATGTATTGATAGTTTTGAAATTAAAGAATATTGTTGTTAAATTTTTGTGTATTTAATTTTATCTCCAAATGAGTAAATGTTACTTTATTTTTAAAATAACTTTTCTTTTAGAAAAATTTGTGATGTTTGAAATAATTATTAGTTTTTTAATTAAAATCGATTTGACCCCGGTACGAATTGATTCAACCCTCGATCCTTAACATGTTGCCTTTTTCGGATCGGACCAATTTTAGATTTTCTGAATATTGGGCATTATATAACTTAAATGATATAATTTAAAATGAATGAAATATTAAGAAAGGTAAAAAAATATATATAATAAACTTTCACATTTGATCTTTGTGACGTTTTTATGGACGTGTTTATAATTTGCTTTCACTTGTTATCTTGTATTAAGATCCTGTTGAGATTTTCAATTTGACATCCATATTGCATATTTTTTTGACTTCAAAATAATACAATAAAAAATCATTTTGGAAGGAAAAAATATTCTACACATTAAAATACATATTAATTACAAATATATCATATTAATTGCTAAAATATTTATTCCATTATTTTTTTCATAAATTTTCAAATTTAGAAAATCATTTTGAAAGGAAAAATATGTGGTATTATTTTTTGAATGGGCTTCATTTTTTATTTATTTATATATATATATATATATAGAATACGGATATGAAAGAAAAATGAGGAAATTCTAGAACCTTCTTACCGAGCTCCCAAAGCACCTTATCTTCTTAATAAAACCCTAATAAGAAGTCTGTAACTTCTACCTTCCTAAGCACCCTCTTCCATTCATCAATTCCTGGTTCTTGCAATTCGCCAAGTAATATTTTTCTTCTTCTTTAAATTACTATAATTATTCGCCATTTTACTTATCTGAGATGTATAAACTCATTAAAAATTAATTCACTGTGAGCTTCACTTTGTTTTGAATTTAACTGCAATACAACTGTAAGTTGAATTAATTCATTTCTTTTATATAATTGCATTGTTCAATGATATTATTGTATTTCTCTTTTAAATAAAAACAGGGGACATAATCCCGTCAGAATAAATTCGAAGGATTGGCATTCTGAATTTTAACAATGTTTTTGGAATTTAATGAACAATGAGTAAATTGGAATGGAAATGTGAAGGATGTATTGTTTTGTACTTCTTTTGGCTATTGATGGAATAAGAAAGAAAAAGAAGTATGAGGAAAGGCCAAGGAGGAGGGGGTGGGGGGGGAACTTGGACATTACTTTCTTTTTTTTTTCTTATACAATTGTAAATCAGGATGGCATTTTTACAAGAGCATAAATTTGAAAGAACAGTTTTTAAATATTCTTTTTTTGCGATTTCTTGCATCTCGGATCCTTTATATATGTCAGATTTCTTTCAGTTGGGTTTTTCACAGGCCACTGTGATTCTGTTGTTACAGAATTGAGAGAATATGGCTTCAACCTTTGCTGCCTTGTCTTCTGTTGGTTCTATTACTTCAACTAGTGCCTATGTAGCAGATAAAAAACTGGCAAACACATCTGAGGCATTATCTTCATTTGCATCTGTATCTTCCAGTTCATCCCGAGTCAGGACTAAAAATGTAGTTCTGCGGAAAAGGTGTACTCTTAAGGTTCAGGCTATGGCCAAGGAATTGCACTTTAACAAGGATGGTTCTGCAATTAAGAAGCTGCAGGTGAGTGGACACATTAATTGGCACGATAGGATTGTTGGATATTGATTTAATAATTCAAGAAATTGATTAAGTGTTGAAAAATCAACTAAAGTTACTTCATGTCAACTTCGTCTTGACAAATTAGTTTGCCACTTCGTGGCTTCGAGGCCTAGTCAGGTCGCGGAGATCGAGGAGGCAACGCCCCTCGTGGGGTTAGGGAGCAACGCCTTTGAAAGAGAATTCAGATTTTCCTGCATGTGTAGAAGGGTATATTTGTTATTTTAAAATCAATATCGGATGAATGAGAAATTACAGAAAATGACAAAAATCGGGTCAAATTTTTGCCCATGCAAAAGTCATGTGACCACACGTCAACTAATTGTTTTTTGTTTTGCGTAAAGTCGCGCGATCGCATGGCTTATAATCGTGCCTGTGCAATCACGGGGCCGTTCGAATAGTTGTGTCCTTGGGAAATGTTGCATGGTTTGGCTCTACACCACCTCGTTCACAACCCTTCATCATCTACAAATAGGACTCTGAGATGTCATATCCTCACACCAATGATATGCAATCACAATATTATTCTCTCCTCTTAAACAAAATATTGCATTCTTGTTACATAATTTTGATTATTCTTCTTCATTTTCATGTTGGAGTACAAAATCATATTTTAGTTCGTTGTGCTTGTATTTTGGAGAGCTACAAACACAAGTAGGGGTCGTTGTATTTTGAAAGTTAATTGTCATAAATCGTAGATATCGTTGTGGGGTAAATTCAATTCAAGGACAAAGCGTTCAACACTTGGCTCGACTTTGTCTCTTTTTTTTCCCATTTCTTTTTATTTTTTGCCGTTATTTTATCCAATTTTCAGCACGGATTTAAATATAATTATTCTATTTCTTAGGTGTCACTATACACAAAATATTCCAACAAGGTTCATGTCTAGAATAAATTTTAGTTCATATCAAGTTTTGTGTTGATGATATTCCTTACTTTTGCAAGTTTTCCATTCCAGGCTGGTGTTAACAAGCTTGCAGATTTAGTGGGTGTTACCCTTGGTCCTAAAGGAAGGAATGTAGTTCTAGAAAGCAAGTACGGCTCTCCAAGAATTGTTAATGATGGTGTAACTGTAGCTAAAGAGGTACATAATTCTGATCATTTGGATCTGCATATAAAAGTGATGCAATATGATTCCTTTTGATGGTTTTGATTTTTAGTTTCCAAGTTCAACGCAATCCGGCTGTTCTTTGTAGGTTGAATTGGAAGACCCGGTGGAGAATATTGGGGCTAAATTGGTGAGGCAAGCTGCTTCAAAGACAAATGACTTGGCTGGTGATGGAACAACTACATCTGTTGTACTTGCACAGGGTATCATCACTGAAGGTGTTAAGGTTGTGCATATTAAGGACTCTCTGTTGCAAATCTTTAATACAATTTCCGAGTTTTGAATGAATTTTCGTGGTGTTGACTTTTTTGGGTGCTGATTTGTTCAGGTCGTGGCAGCAGGTGCCAATCCTATTCAGATTACAAGGGGTATTGAGAGAACAGCCAAAGCCCTGGTGTCTGAGCTCATTTCAATGTCAAAAGAGGTAAACTCGAATTCACTATCTGCTTATCTTTCTGTACAGATTGCAAAATTCTTGATTTTTCTGTATTTAGCCCTTGAAGCAAAGGCAACTCTCATTGGGCATTTAATTTTTTTGTGGATTGTATTTTAAGTTCATTTTGGTGGGACTCTCTCTAATTTTACAGGTCGAAGACAGTGAGCTAGCCGACGTTGCTGCAGTTAGTGCCGGCAATAATTATGAAGTGGGAAATATGATTGCAGAAGCTATGAGTAAAGTGGGCAGGAAAGGTGTGGTGACTCTGGAAGAAGGGAGAAGTTCTGAGAACAATTTGTATGTTGTCGAAGGCATGCAATTTGACCGTGGTTATATTTCTCCGTATTTTGTCACAGATAGTGAAAAGATGGCTGTTGAATATGAAAATTGCAAGGTATTTACAATATCTTTTAGATAATCTTCTTCTCTCTGTTATAGATGTTGGATCCAGGATATTGACTTACTTCTATTCCAAATGACAAATGCTCTTTATGCAGCTTCTTTTGGTTGACAAAAAGATAACAAATGCCAGGGATTTAGTTAGCATCTTGGAAGAGGCTATCAGGGGAGGATATCCAGTATTAATAATTGCAGAAGACATTGAGCAGGAAGCTCTTGCAACTCTTGTCGTGAATAAGCTAAGAGGGTCTTTGAAAATTGCTGCACTGAAAGCCCCTGGATTTGGGGAGCGCAAAAGCCAATACCTTGATGACATTGCTATTCTCACTGGAGGTGTTAACATCTACTGATTTTAAATATGCTATGTGTGTCAACTTTGTAAGTTAACCCTGCAGTAACATATTCTTGGAAATGTGTTCAGGTACTGTTATAAGGGAGGAAGTCGGTTTATCCCTGGATACGGCTGGAAGTGAGGTATTGGGGCTTGCTGCAAAAGTAGTACTGACCAAGGATACAACAACAATTGTTGGTGATGGGAGCACACAAGAGGCAGTAAACAAAAGAGTTGCCCAGATCAAAAATCTTGTCGAGGTGCGATTTTTTTATTTCCTTTTGCTTAATGATTTTATTCTGTTAAATCTTCGATGCATCAAACATTCTAAAATCTTGGTTGGTCACGCAGAGTGCTGAACAGGATTATGAAAAGGAAAAGTTACATGAAAGAATTGCTAAACTCTCAGGTGGTGTTGCTGTTATTCAGGTGATTCTTTGGATACTTGTGTACGGTGGTTTCGTGGTCAATTACGTTCTTTAATTCTTTTGCTCTACTTATCCTGGTACATTTGTTTTCAGGTAGGTGCACAAACAGAAACCGAGCTTAAAGAAAAGAAATTGCGAGTAGAGGATGCCCTCAATGCAACAAAGGTGAACTTCATACTAATTTGGAATTTTTCTGAATTTATAATAGTAAATCATTGCCAGTCAATCCATTAAACTAAATTTGTAATTTTTGGTTGCTACAGGCAGCTGTTGAGGAAGGCATTGTGGTTGGCGGTGGGTGTACTCTGTTGCGGCTTGCAGCAAAAGTTGATGCCATAAAGGACACCCTAGATAATGACGAGCAAAAGGTAATGCAGGCACATGTTTTCTTGGTCTACACTATATCCTGGGAAGATGCAATGCGGGATTTTGTGTGATTCCTAAAAGATGATTAATAAATTGAATGGCTGCAGGTTGGAGCAGATATTGTTAAGAGAGCATTGAGTTATCCAATGAAGTTAATAGCCAAGAATGCAGGGGTGAATGGAAGTGTTGTAATAGAGAAGGTAAGACTTGACTAAGATGCTTTTGTGCCATGTTCGGAATTATTTGTTCGCGAGTTTTTACCTGAATCATGTTTGATTGACGTCGGATCCTTGTTTAGGTGTTGGCAAATGATAATCCCAAGTTTGGTTACAATGCTGCAACTGGAAAATACGAGGATCTAATGGCTTCTGGCATAATTGATCCCACAAAGGCAAGTTTCTTTACTGCTGCATCTTGTTACTAGACATTAAAGCAGTATGAATGTTTGATTAATATGGATCAATTAAAGTTATTTATTAATGAGCAAGTTAAGCCTGTTGCTTAAGAAACATATAATCGCGTGGGAGGCAGGTGGTAAGATGTTGCCTGGAGCATGCGGCGTCGGTAGCAAGGACCTTCCTCACATCTGATGCTGTAGTCGTCGACATCAAGGAGCCTGAATCTGCACCTGCTGGAAATCCCATGGACAATTCAGGTAGGTCCCGTTTCTTATTATCCAAACTTCTTGAGCGCAAATCTAAATTTGCACTAAACTATTTCCAATTATTTCTTTGATCAGGTTATGGTTACTAGTTGCTGCAGCATGTGGGAATTGAAGTTATATGATAAATTCCGCGCGGTCTTTTTCACCGGCTTGATTTAATTTATGTTTCTAGTTCTGGCTCTGCACAATTCTGTATGGGGAATGAATGCTTAAGAGGGTTTTAAATAGAATCCTGAGATGTCACAAGTCTTCGTATTTTTCTTGCAGCAGTAATCATTGAACAGTTTTGAACTCTTATTTTTTTATTATTCAAATCTATCGCGTATATTATAAAAGGAAGGAGAGAGCTAAGCAAAAGGAATTCAAAATAACAACCAATTAGATGAGGACAGCTCATCAAACTAACTGGTTAACTAAAAGGACTAAAATGAACAATAAAGAAACTTTAAGGATGTGAATGTCGCAAGCTGAAAGTTGCTTGTATTATTTATTCTATGCATCTCCCCTCAAGTTGAACTTTGGTGAAGATCAACTTGAACAGTAGAAAAGTGAATTGTGGAGCAGCAAGGGTCTCCGGGAAGAGATATGCTGGCTAATGCAAGGAAGAAATGTATTGTGGGAGAACAAATTCATCCTTGAATTTATTTAGAATTAAATGACAATCGATTTCAAGATGCTTGGTTCGTTCATGAAAAATCGGATTGGTCACAATTTTCTTCGAGATTGAATTCAGGATCCAGGGAATCACCGTGTAGTCCACTCTCTTCCATTGCTCAAATGTAGCATCATTTTCAGCTCATATTTTACCCTTTCCATTTGTATAACTCAGCTTAACCTTTGCTTCAAAAGCTATTCTCATGGATTTGCCCCAGCTTAAGTAATTGTTACTTGTAAGAGGTGTGGAAACAAGCATTGTTCCTGGATGATCTGATCCTTGCAAGTAGAGTGGATCTTCATTGTTGTTTTGCTCCCAATTCTTTCGCCGCCACTATTGGGGATTCTTTCGTCATGATTTTGGCTAATGGAAATGTAATTGATCGATCAACAAGCTTGGGTAATCAGATTTTCGATCTCATGGCTCTGATACCATAAATAATTTTGAACTCTATTTTTTATTATTCAAATCTATGAGAAAAAAGTATTCACAAACAAATATAGACTCGCGTATATAAAAGGAAGGATAGAGCTAAGCGAAAGGAATTCAAAATAACAACCAATTAGATGAGGACAGCTCATCAAACTAACTGGTTAACTAAAAGGACTAAAATGAACAATAAAGAAATTTGAAGGATGTGAATGTCGCAAGCTGAAAGTTGCTCGTATTATTTATTCTACAATCATCACTGGCAACATCTAACTAGCGGTAGGATAAGAGCGAAATTGCAGGCGAATAATTTTTTTCTCAGTTCTGCATCTATAAGTGGCACTGGAAAATTGTTCTTCATAAATGAAATAATTTGCTTGAGAAATGACGTGTATATATTGATATCTTGTCCAGTTGATGGCATTGGGATCGTTTGGCAAAGTTAGTGAGTACACACACGCGCAGATTTCAATTAAAATGTACTTCCTATATTCTAAATAAATTTTGTAGAAAATTTAATATTTATTACATATCTAGTAAGAATTGTAAAAAATATATTTATGTAAATGTGTTGTATTGAAAATGAAAAAATTGGATTAATATATTTGAAAATGAAAAAATATATTCACAACACTTCTTCTGTAGGCTTTACTCTCTCTGATTCTTGTGTATCTCTACCATGTTATCCTCCCTTCTATGCGGTCCCTCTTCCGCATCAACGACCACCTTGCGCTTGTTGCGACAGACCTCTACTTTAGAGTTGGGCCTAAGAGACATCTTGAATCTGTATATATGGGTAGAAAAAGAAATGTAAATATATGAATTTGAGGAAGAATGAATGGTGAATGAGGGTTTTGTGAGTGAGTTCAGGGCATGAGGTTGAAAGGAGATTTTATAGGGCTTTCTGTGAAATGTTGCCTCAACTCAACCAATATGGTTTTTGGAGCGGTGTTTTCAGCAAATCACGTCGATGTGTGGTGTGGTGTTTTGTGGATGTCGATGCAATGGGGGATTGAGGCAATGGTGACGGTTGTGCTGCGATGGTGTAGTGTCGAAGATATGTGGTGGTGGTGGGGCGGTGGTGGTGGTGGTTCAGTGTGAGGCGTGGTGGGGGCAGTGGTAGTTGTTCAATGTGAGGCAACGATGGTGGTTGTATGTTACAGTGGTGGTTGTTCAATGTGAGTCAACGGTGGTAGTTTTATGTTACAATGGTGGTTGTTTTATATGTCACATATTAAAGTTACGGGTCATGGGTCACGCTTCATATATCATATGTCACATTAATTAGGTCACATATCATAATTATTTTAATTACAAGTCAGAGAATCTAGTAAACAACATATTTGATGCATTACATCATAGGTCGCACTTCAAATGTTCGTGTCACATTTGATGTATTAGGTCATAGGTCACATTTGATGCATTAAGTCATGGGTCACACTTAAAAAAAATTTCAGGTCACAAGTGTCATGTTGAGGCTACGTGTCACTTTATATGTCCATCTAACTTCATAAGCTCACATGTCACTTTCTTTTACACTAATAACGGGTTACAGATTCAAGTTCACATATCATAATTTATATGTTGTTAGTCACATGTAACAATTCACATGTCATATGTAATTTTTCATTGGTCACATATCGATTTCAACCGATCATAGATCTAAAAGAATTGATCACACTTAATAATTCAGACATGCTTCTTCTTCTTCTGAAGGTTTTGAAAATGGACGATATTTTTTTTTTTTAAGATTTAATGGTTGAGTTTGTTGATTTCTAGGTGAATGAGTTAGTGACAGAGGCAACGATGATACGCAGAGGGTACCGTGGTGGTGCGTCGAAGAGGGTTGTGGTGATGACTGTGCGTGGTAGTGAGAATACATTAGAGATGGTGGGTAATTGTGGTGGTGCATAGAAGATGTGGCAATGGTGGCGAGACGATAGTGGCAATGGCGACGGTGGTAAGACGGGTAGCTAGATATGGAAGATTAGATGGGGTGAGTGAGGTGATTTATATAATATATTAATTATATTATTTACAACCTGATTTTTGAAAATTTTAACTTATTTCTTTATATTTGAAATGTTGTATTATAACCACATGATTTATGTATTTTTCCTTAATCTTATAAAATATATATAATAGTAATCGTACCCGTGCGACGCATGAAATATATAATTGATAAATATTTATTAAATAAGTTGTAAAAATACAATGTCCGACATAAATTGTACATTCATATATAATGAAAAATACCCAAAAAAGTAAAATATAAAATTACGACTTACATAATTCTTGTAACAACTAATTATTCATTCTTTAATTTTCTTAGTCTATTTAGACTAAGTAAGATATCGTCATGCGACTTGTTCTATACTTTGCAATTTTGATTTGATGACTAAAGTCGAGTTTACGATTATTTGATTTCTAAAAGTTGAAATATTTTCAATTTTCAACTTGTAAAATGAAATAATATGAAATACAAATTTTAATTAAATTTTATTGAATGAATATTACAAATATAATTAACTTTATATTAAAAAAAATAAAAAAATCACATATACATCTCAATTTATAAATGGAGGCTTAAATCACGAGACATAAGACTTTATCACTTATTCGTATAAAATTTATTCTTCAAAACTAATTTTATTCAAAAATAATCCAAATGCAAACTTAAATAATCAAAGAAGTATTAACCAAATAAATATTTAACAAATAGTTAATCATATTGTACTCAAATATTAATTACCCAAATAATTAACCCATTATGTTAACACCGAACCACTAAATATTAACCAAATAATTAAATCACATTGTGTTCACACTGACATTGAACCACTCATTTACTTTTTTTTTTTTTTTTTTTATTATTATTATTATTAAATATCAAATTTCTATTTTCGTTCAATTTTTTATTTTTATTTTTACAATATGTTAACTAATAAACAACAATCATGTATAAGCAATATTTGGTTCGAGCTAGTTAGTTTCAAGCGCGATTCAGAAAAATGTTGAATATAATGATATATCTTATAAACAATATTTAGAACGTGAACTTAATTTGACAACAAATATTGATTCCGAGATAAATTGCACAGTATATATTATAGGGCAATGCTACAAACACCCTATCTTTGCCCCCAACATTGACAACCCCCTCACATGGGGATGAGGTCAATAGTGGGGCCGCATTAATGAGGAAACCGGCCCCACCACACGTTAGGGGGTGATCACACTTGGGGGTAAGGACGATGTTCAAATAGATTAATTCTATATTATATTATAATACAGTACCATGTTCATTATTTGCACGGGAGAATTTTAGGCAATGTTCTCTTTACTGTTTTCAGCACGTTTTGAGTTTTCGATTTTTGGAAATATCGAAAACGCGTTCACTTTGCCTATTTTCAGAAATGCGTTTTTCAAAATACAAAAAAATATATAAAGAAAACTCAAAACAAATATATTGCGTTTTGAATATTTTGTGTTAAAAAGTCCAAAACGGGCGTTTTGGAACAAAACGCCGGTTTTGGACTTCTTCTTTTTTTTTTGGTAAATGTGAGACTCTACATTTACTTGAAATTCTTATGTTATTTTGTCATTATATATAGATCCATGTTAAGATTTTTTTTTTGTAAATGTGAGACACTTTATTCACTTGAAATTCTTATGTTATTTTGTCATTATATATAGATCAACGTTAAGATTTTTTTTTTATTGTTTTTTTTTTTTTTTTGTAAATGTGAGATACTTCATTCACTTTAAGTTTTTATATTATTTTGTCATTATATATAAATTCATATTAAGATTTTTTTTTTTTTGTATTTTTTTTTTGTATTTTTGATAAATGTGAGACACTTTCTTCACTTGAAGTTCTTATGTTCTTTTGCCATTATATATATATCCATATTTAGAATTATTTTTTTTGAGACACTTCCTTCACTTGAAGTTCTTATGTTATTTTGCTATTATATATAGATTCATGTTAAGATTTTTTATTTTTTTTGTCAATGTGAGATATTTCCTTCACTTGAAGTTCTTATATTATTTTTCCATTATATATAGATCCATTATAAGATTTTATTGGTATGATGTTGAATTTTTGTTTAGTCGAAACAATATTAATGATGAATTTACTGATATAAAGAACTAACTTATTTATTGACATTAAAATTAATATAATTCAACAAAACAATCATTTTTTACATATAAAATATCACAAAATAAATATATCAGAAAATTACAAAGTAAACGCATTTTTCAGTTTTTTATCTTTGAAAATAGTTTTCCAAAATTACAAAGAGAACATATTTTCAGCAATTCCAAAATAAACAACTAAAATTCAAAATTCAAAACTCAAAATTCAAAATTGAACCCAAAGACTACCCTTTTTTCTCCTCTCTTTCAAGGTACCGTCAACATTTTGCTTGTAATTTACCTTTTAACCTTAGCCAAACAGTGCCTTTCTTCCTAGTAAAAAAATTCCCGGCTCTTTAAACAAGAATCAAGATCATCAAACTAAAATGTGCAAACCAATGATTCAAGATTGGAAAATGATACTTTTGAGTGAATATTATTTAATATTGGTTCCAGTTTGAACTGGTTATTGGATCAATTTTTACTTTTTGAAAATGTGGTGTTTGCGTTTGCATTGCTCTTTAATGTATGCAAAGAAAATCACATGCTTAGGGTTGTTTCTCATGTTTTTTATTGGTGTACGTACACCGCGATTCAGCACTTTAAAGATATCTGTGATTCAATTATAACAGTCTTTGTCCGATTTAACAAGAAATTTGGATAAGAATCGATGTCAAATAAAAATTGATCATGTTTAACAAATTGATTCAAATGATTAAGCATATTGAAATCAATTATTGTGCTGTTATTTTAGTGAAATAAAAGCGAAAAACTAGGGGAAACCAACTGGATTTTTGCTGTTGCGGGTGGCGGGAGCAAAATCCTATGATTTTGAGCTTGAGACATGTAATATTTTATTCAGATAGGGTTTGTTTATCGCTCTACCTGCCTCGTTTCCTTCGCTTCAAACTCTTTTATATAGACAAAATTTCTACAATGTTTCCTTCCCTTTTCGCTGCTCTCAATTTTCATGGCTTCCTTTCTCTCTTTGCGCCCATCTCAATTCTACAATCCGTAAGCTCTCTCTATCTTCTATTTGTCACTTAGTGTAGTGAAATTTTACATTTTATGATTCAGAACTCCAATCTTTTTTAATTACTTGATGATTGAATTCGAGTGTAGTGCAAGAATTAAGAAATCAAATGTTGAGTTCTTTTACAGAGATAATCTTTGTTCCAGAACTTGTTTCTGCTGTTGATATTTACCTTTTTAGAGCTTATTATGAATGTCATTTCCCTAATCCCAAAATGTGACTCAAATTAATTTCTAATGGGAGTTTTGTCAAAAGCCAACTTCTTTTGATTGTTCTAATACAAGGAAAGATGCACTGGAAGATATGTTTGATATATATTTGATCAGTTGAGGTATATGATATACGTGATATAGCTCTGGTCCAACATTAGGCACTTCTTTAACAAGTAGCCATGACTTTTATACTTTTGATGTGAGTAAAGCTGAAGCATTATCACTCTTGCATTTGTGTTGCAGAAATGCTTTCCTAACAGATGATAAATTCATATCTCGGTTAAATACACCGAGCCCGGCAAAGATATACGTGAAAGAGCAAGATAGGCATGCCCTAACTAAATATATCATTCCCCAAGGCTTTCTCTTCACCCTTCCATTCTCATCATGTATGATTTCATCGAAATTTATACCTCTTGGACAAAGATCTCCAGTGGAATCTGCCGAGTCTGATAGAAGCATTGTTGATGAGGCTGAGTATTCTTTGGCCAAGACTGGAGGAGATGAAGTGGAAGTTAATCGTGTGAATTGTCTAGCATGGGTATTGCACGAATCTGCTAGAAGTTTTTCCCTTGCAATACAGACGATCGAATTGGTTAAAACAGGTCCACCGCTAGCAATGGCATGGAATGGAGTCGATGTGAATGCCTGGCACAAGCATGTCGCATATCAGGTATGCACCCACTTTGGAGTAATTGTGTGTGTGTGTGTGTGTGTGTGTGAGAGAGAGAGAGAGAGAGAGAGAGAGAGAGAGAAATTTTATAGCATAGCATTTACTTGTTGAATGCTATGATACTTGTGAGAAATGAGATGGAGTAAGGTTAACATAAGATTATCCATATTCAGGTTGCAGTGTATGCTCTACTGAAAGCAGCAATTGAAGTGGAGTTATTTCTTTCTCACAAACGCAGCAACAACCCTTCTTCTGTTCTTGAGATGTAAGTGAAGGGAGCATATCACGGAAACTAAATAGTCCTTGGAAAGTATTTTCTAAAAACTCATAATCATATTTTATGTGCCCGCATGCTTGTGGTCATTGTTAAAGAGTAAATGATTACATTACATGCTACCCTTCTCTAACAGCTTAAACTTGTAGATGTGCACCCCTGATCATAGAATGGAGTGGATCAGCACTAGAAGGTTCTTGTTGAAGGCAATTGAATGAACGCATGTTACCTCTCTCTATTAGCTTAAACCTTTAGATTAGATGATTAACAAATAAAACAAATAAATTTAAAGGTTCAAGTTTCTTTATTTCATGTGTACAATCCTTTGCAGTATGCCTTTCTTCATTGTATTGAGAAATTAAAAAAGACTAGAAAGATTGCTGGCCAGGTCTTGAAATTTTCTTGTGTCCTTTGCACCAGCCTTTCTCCAAAGGCGAACTTTCTTGGATTGCAAATAGAAAGTCAGTTACACACCAGGAACCCGAAATTGGTGCAGTGGTTTCAAATGGTCGAACTTCCACGGATAGCTGGATTATTTATCCCTTTGTTCAAGAAGTGGTCATTGGAATACGCTGGAAGGTTTGTCCTTGTTATACCGAATTCATCTTTCCCTTCCTAATTTCTCCTGCTAACTTGCGGATAGGAGAAATCTAAATCTTGAATAAATTCAGTGGTATTGCAGGAACAATCATGGCTATAAGCTGTTGTGCTGCTGTTGGGAAATTGGGTCCAGCACGGATTTCTTGTCCCTTATTTTCAAATTCAATTGAAGAGGCATTGATAGAGCTTATGACTATATCACACAGTCTAGTTGCTCTTGAGAAATTGCATCAGCTAGCAACTCAGGCTGGATTTGAAGAGAATTTTCTTTCCCATTCTGGAAGTAAGATTCTTCCGATTAAGAATGTTGAAGATATGGAATTTTGGATTGGACTGATTCAGAGAAAGCTTTCTACTGCGTTACACAGAGAAAGTGTAACTTCAGGCAGGCACATTAGCAAGGTCATTCCTATTCTTTATCACATTCTATTTAACAACCTAAATCTACTAGTTAACTGTGGAAAAGTTTTCCCATTCATGGAAATCTATTATTCGCTTGAAATCCTGAAGGATTACCTTCAATATTACTCTGCTTTCATCTTTTTCTTTTTCTCATATTACAACTATAATTCATTGTCTTTTCGAGTTATTAACAGGTTCAAGAAAGTTGTTTGATTACTCTGGGACTTTTTGCATATCTAGGAAGAGAAACAAGATTGTTCTTGTGGAGGCACCATATAAAAGATCTTGAGGAACCAATTAAAAATTTTCTTAGGTATTAATATTTTTGATTCTGAGAATATAATGTTTGGCTTTGAGCATATATCTTGATGTAGAAGAGCTTTCGTGTTCATTACAGTTATTTAGAGTGTGGTATCCCTTCCACGTTTCCTGAATTTTCAACCATATCAGAGTATCAGCTAGTAATGGAGGTCAGTTATTTATAACTCTTATTGAAACTTAAAATTTAACAAACCAGATGGCTTAAAATTGTTGTTATCAGGTAATTATCGACGAAATTGAATGGGTCGACTTTTATGCTGCATATAACTTCCGTGTATTCCAAGATAGGAAAAGGTCCAAAAATCATCCTACTCAGGCAGAGCAAGAAATTATTTTGTACACTGTTTTTACTGTATGCTATGATGTGATTTCGGGATTCGCCCACTACAGCAATTCAAGTCAGCAAGCCTTAGATTCTAATTTGTTAGAATTTTTACTGAAGAGGTGATCAATATTCCATTATGGCATCTCTACAACCTAAAATACTGGGTTTAGTAGGCTTTGAGGTTGATTTTGTATTCTATTCTTCAGTCAGGAACTGCTATCCACATGTCTGGAGGACTTTTGGTCAGCTTATGATGGAAGAGGGTATGTTAGCCTTGCTAAATTCAAACTGAAAATCTATTATGGCATATTTTTTGTGGAGGAACTGATAGCCTTGACAATATTAAAGACCAAAAATAAGTTAAAATATCTTTAATTATAGTGTCTGCCTCTGCTTGATACTGTGTACCAAACATGCACTCAACGCATTGCAGATTAAGAGTCACATGCCTTAGAATCTTAGATGGTACTGCAGAGTTTCCATTATGTTAATTCTGTTAAGCAGTGACATGCAGAAAATAGGAGAAAGAAGTGATCCTGACTTACCGCCATCATTACAAATTAAGGGAACCAAAAATTCATCTCTAATAATGGAAGCACCACAGAGGCCAGCTGACTTGATGACAAGGGCAAAATATCAACATGAATTTATCCAGTCCCAGGTATGGATACTGGATGGATGACTAAGAAATATGGTGTGTTTACTTGGTTAATGACCAATTAAATATTCATTATTTAATATAGATATAGAGATATAAAGAAAAATTCTCAGCAAAGATGGCAACATTATGTGATAATGTGTAATAAACTTTTGTCATGACTCTGTGTATTCTACATTCCTTTCTAGTTTCTATAGAAAATAATATATGGAGTAATTGCAACGTATGATTTCTGGAGAAAACAATAAAAGGGGAAAACCTAACAAGACAATAGAAAGGGAGAAATCTGAGATGTGTGCTGTAATTTCTTGATTCTAATTTGCCAATCCTAATAAGCATCCATAGGATATATTTCGTTTTTTTTTTCCCTTTGAAGTATATAGGATATATATATGATATCTTTTGAAAACTAAATAGATATTTCCCTTTGAAGTATATAGGATATATATAGGATATCTTTTGAAGACTAATTAGATACATGTTTCCCTGTTTTTGACACTTGCTTTTTAATGAGATTTTTCAACATGATATTGGAGCATGAAAATGCCCTAGGTTAAAATTTGTTATTATCTATTTATGTAATGTGTGCACATGTTAGGCCTTCGATGAAAAAATTGAATCTATTTGCTTGTGAGGTGGCATGTTGAAGACTAACCTACTCTAAGATATTAATCTTCTGAGTGAGATATTTTACCAATAATTATCAGTACATATAGAACACAAATCAATGTCTGTGTTATGTCCTCACACTCTCTTGCGTGCACCTAGGTCCCTTTCCAACTGTTATAAATAATTCTAAGGAATGACAGGCCAATGCTAAAAACCTTGCTGATTTAGATTCGTCGAAGCGCATCCATCAAAATCTGCTTAGAAAATCTAAAACCAAGATGGTGTCTGCAACTGTTGTAAGTATACTATCCCCTTCTTTATTTTGGGTCGTATATTATTCTAACGCTTGCTAAGTCAGCAATATGAATCATATCATAGGATATATGGATGGGAACTCAGATACTTTTTGTAGACATCAAGTACACTCTGCGGCTTTTTACGAAGCAATTATGTGGCTTTAAGGTCACAAAAAGGGAAAAGAGGAAAATGCAAAGAACACTTGCTGACGTTGCCACGCTCATCCCAGTAACAATTTTAATGCTACTTCCAGTAAGTTAATTGTTAATTTCTGAGATCTGAAAATACAACTTTTGTTTTTATTTTCTCACTTTAGGTTGGATACTGTTTGTACTTAACAACAGAGTAAATTGAACGTGGAGAAGAAGGGGGGGGGGGGGGGGGGGGGACAGAGAGATAAAAAGTGCATAATCTAGGAATTGAATTGCAATATTTCGTTGTCTGTATTTTGTTGTGTTCTGTAACGGAATCATTACAGTTTATAAACCAGTTAATAAACCACACAATTTTCCAAACCACACATATTTTTTCTCTCCACTTTTCAACCACACATCTTACCTCAAAATAGTAAATAAACCAGTTTATAAACCGCTACAGTATTACCAAACGGTCACAAACACCATTGCTTTTAATCATAGCTTGTGTTTGAATGTTTCAAGATTATATTATATAAAAAATAAAAATAAAAAAGCCACAAACGAAGTAGCTGATCTTCATTTTTAGAGAATTTTGGGGTTCCCTTGCTTACATCACTTTTTTTGTTTGAGACATCAAAATTCCAATATTAGGTTTAGTGCTTGCAAGGATATATTCAAATTTGCTGAAGACGTAATCACTTAGACGGGGCCTGGATCAGCACACTGCACTAACTTTTAACTTGCATGTTGGACTGTTTGGAGCTTGATTTTACTGTCACTTTTTCCTCAACTACAGATCGACCTAGTTGCTTGCAATACATAAAAGATTTGGGCTTGGCTTTTTTGTAAGATTAGAAGAGATATAGAGACTGAGGGAGGTCTAAGATCTTCAATGAGAGTGAACCACTGTAAATTTATTTGTTTGCTTTCTGTTATGTTTATATACTCTTACTAATCACCATCATTTATCAATTATCAGGTTTCTGCTGTAGGTCATGCAGCCATGTTAGCAGCAATCAAGAGATACTTTCCATCTATGGTAAATCTCATCCATTCATAATTTTACTCTTGCTATGTTTCTTTAATCTTTGCCAAGTTCTTACATAGTCATCTTGTCAACTAGATTCCTTCTCCCTACTCTTCTGAACGGCTCGCCTTAATGAAGCAACTTAAGAGAACGAAGAAGATGGAAATTCAACTGCGCAGCGTAGACTAAATTTCTTCGAAAGTTCAACTAATCCCGTGGTTAAGTTATTATCTACTTAAACACTATTTTGAAACAATTGTATGGTCCATTAGAATACTGATGTCTTGTTCTGTAAGGCGGATGGATATCACTGTACAGTTTTAAGAAATAAAATAAATTTAATCACATATGTTCTTTTGTACTGTTCTATTTTATTCACCCAAATACTGTGGATTACATGAGCATTTAATCCGTAGATTTCACAAGTTTCATCATGTATGGTAATATATGTGCACCTAGTTTTTTTTTTTTTGGGTCTAAGGCTCAGCAAAGTTAACCGATTGATTGATTGATTGTCTGGCCCGGCCCATTCATTATTTTCATACTTTTAAACTCACGCATGAGCGGATCCGGGGGCTGGGGCGGCCAACCACTCGTTTTGGATCGGCCAAATTTTTTTGTATAATTAGGTGGTCAAATTTTTTTCCTCTGCTAATATTGTGACCGCTCGCGCTCACTCGAATCAGATTCACTCCTGCTCACATGGGCTTTTGGAACCTAGGGTCAGGATGAGGCAGTGGGAAAACTGGCCCGGCCGGCCCTAGCCCATAAATTAATAATGTCATAAAAGTATGTGCTCGTGCAAGCTTTTGGACGCCCGGCCCGGCCTTACAGGTGGAAGGTGCAGCCATCAGATAAGATGAACAAGAACCACAAATTCATTTCATCAAAGAACCATGCAAATTCAAATATCCATACAGATTCAAACTATCTTAAAAGTGCACTGATTTTTTCATCCAAATATCCCCAAAAATGGGAATACTTCAACTCAATTCACACAATTTAGCTTCCTTCTCAGCATCCCATAATTTCAAGAGCACCCCTCACAGAACTTTAAAGGGCTTTAATAATCTCAGTTTTCCCCGATGGAGAATCTCGGCCGTTGGAACTGCACGCCAGAGTGAACCGGAGACTGCAGTACCGGAAGAAGAACCGACTGAGGTTGCAGTGAATTTTGCATTTGTTAGTGTGAGTTCAGTTCGCTAACTATCATCTTCGATACGTTGAATTGGACAGAATAGTAAATAAAACATTTCACGTAGTTTCACAATCCAATAAATCAAACATCCAATTGATGTTCGACAAACATTTCGCGCATTTCTCTTATTTAATCATATCTAGTTCAATTCAATGTCTCAGACATCCTATTAATATGCATAAAAATTTGTAATTATAGTGATCGTATCAATTTTATGTGTATTTTCCTAGTCGGTTTTGCTACCAGATGGAACGCCGGACGTCCATTATCGAACAGCCTGTGGTGGACAGAAACTTAGGGACATAATGTTGGACAACAATGTCGAATTGTACGGACCATATGTAAGATCCTTTTTCAATACATCTAGCAATAAATCGAATGGACTGACGTAAATATTTTCATAGTAGCCAATCCAAATTTATCGAGTTAGAGCCTCTTTGGTAAAGTGATTTTTAGAATTTTTTTTTTTTTTTTTTTTGGATGATTTTTCCGTTTAAAAATGTTTGAAAAGTTGAAAACTATTGGCTTATTAAAAATGGATGGTTGAGATTGAATTTGAAAAATTGAGGTGAAAAACAACACATTGTCAAACCGGGCTCTTAATTTAACATTTCAGGCTAGACCTCTGCTAAATTGCGGGGGAGGAGGAACTTGTGGAACATGCCTTGTTGAGGTTGTCGAAGGAGATGAACTATTGAATCCTCGAACAGACAAAGAGAAGGAAAAACTGAAACGGGTACGGAGTTTTCTTTTTCTTTCTTAATACTAGTTTTGCTTTGTTACCCATCACGAATTTAACAGATACTATTCATGTATTACAAGAACTCACATGTGAGTTCTTTTAATACAGATTGTACTCGTGACAGATACCTGAGCAAATTCATTTTTAATATTGTCCAGTGATATTCGGTTCACCCGGTATACGGTGGAATGACTAATGAATTAGTTACATTTTGCAATTTCAGAATCCAAAGAATTGGAGACTGGCTTGTCAAACCACTGTTGGCAATGCAGATTCCAGAGGCTTGGTTTGTCATACCTTTTTGGCTTTTCAGTTTTTTCACAATCCTTTTCTATAATTTCTACATACTCGTCATTCTTTATATTTTACAAGTAGGCCGGGCCAGCCCGACCTGTCCTGATGTAAACAGGTGTGGTCCATCTGTGACCCGGGCTGCTTCGGACCTAAAGTCGAGGCACGTGATGACCTCTATGATAGTACCTGCACGACATGATTTACACCACTACTTTCTTTAGTGTCGTGTGACCTTTTTTTCTCGATGAATTTCATTCAAATATTTCGTTACTTTTAACTTTAGGTGCATATTTGGTACACTGGACTAATATAACGAAAAAATACCTTCCTTTGTAATAATACTTCAATCCAGCATACCTAACATGACGTAAGCGTTAACCGGCACTCGTCAAGTTTAGAATGTTTTACTTTTTTACCCTCTTAATGATGCAGGTTGTAATCCAACAACTTCCTGAATGGAAAGGGCATGAATGGGTTTATGGAAAAGAACCACCAGAAGATGAAACTGTCACTATTTGACATTGTAAATTACACAATAAAAATTTCTGCTTTGGATCCTGATGAGTTATTAAAAATAAAAAAATAAAAAATCAGATACTGTTGGGCCCCTCTTCTTGTAAAGAATAAAGCAAGATCAAGATTGCTATAGGTTGACCACGTTACATTTTTCCTTAACAAAATTTGATGTAACAACTTAACTGCTTGTTTTCCATGAAGCGTTAGGGCCTAGGGGAGACTCGAGAGTATAATGAATAAAAATTTTAATATTATATTTTTCAGCACTATCTAATTACGATGAAAGTCAAAAGATTGAGAAATGGGACCAAACATTTGAAAAAAATGATCTCTAAGAAAGCAACATTACACCAGAAAATGGATTTACAGCAAAGAAACCATAATAATGAAATAAAGGAAGAAAAGCAAAAATGTCCTTTTCTTCCTTTTATTAACAAAAGAAAAAGTAAAATGTTTCAATTTGAACAAGTCGAAATTACAAACGAAATAATTTAGAAGTCGGTAGCTAAGGGAGCGTGCTCGTATGACATGAACACATTGGCGTAGACGAGCCCGGCTAGGCCACCACCAATGAGGGGTCCAAGCCAGTAAATCCAGATACCGGAGAAATTGCCGCTGGCCACGGCCGGTCCGAAGGAGCGGGCGGGGTTCATTGACCCACCGGAAAATGGACCGGCAGCCAAAATGTTGGCACCAACAATGAAACCAATGGCAATGGGTGCAATAGTGCCCAATGAGCCCTTCTTTGGATCAGCTGCTGTGGCATACACAGTGTAGACTAAAGCAAAGGTGATAACAATTTCCATAACAACTCCTTCAATGGCTCCAACACCATCACCAACTCCATGAGTTGGAATAGCCTGCATGGAATTATACGTTTTGTTACGAATCGAACTAATCAAGCTAGTTTCGCTTGAGAAATCGAGACTCGACTATTAAAAAATATTGTGTACATGACACTCGAATTGAGTTTCAAAATATAATCTTGTCTAGTCTAACATACATAACAAGTGGATTCCGCTTTTCAATTATAACTGAACTTACCAATCCTAGTTTCTCTTGAAATATTGAGACTCAGCTATTAAAAAAATTATGTACACGACACTTGAATTGAGTTTTAAAATATAATCTTATCTAGCCTTTGTTTGGTACTCTTTAGTTTTTTTTTTTCTTATAGTACTCAATCTTAACCATCAATTAAAAGTGACGCTCACAATATTGACCTTTTAATCAAATTTTAACCATCAATCCTCCTAAAAATCACTATTCAATTTTTTTTTTTTTAAAAAAAAAAAAATCTTTTTAAACAAAATACCAAACACACACCTAGTCTAACGTACAAAGCAAGTGGATTCCGCTTTTCAATTATAATTGAACTTACCAATCCTCCGGTGACGAATACAAGTAAATAGCATGCCACAATGGAGCCCAGAAGTTGAGCAATCCAGTAAAAGAGGCCAGTAAGTAGTGTAATTTGGCCGCCGAGAGCCAAACCGAAGGTGACTGCAGGGTTTACATGGCCACCGGAGATGTTGGCTCCGATCGAGACGGCTACAAACAGAGCAAAACCATGGCAAACGGCCACTGCCACCAGGCCCGCCGGATCAAGGGCTGCATCCGCCGTCAACTTGTCTGCCCGATATCAAAATGTTACCAAGTAAGCTTTGATAAACTTTTATCAACTTTTCAAAAAAAAAATAATAATAATAATAATAATAATCAATTTAAACTACTAAAACATTTATCAATTTTTTAACAATACATTTTATCAAAATATGTTAAAACTTTTATCAAAAACATTGTCAGATGTGCTAAATCACGTATCATACATCATATTGATATTATAGATGTCTCGACTGTGCTTGTAAATTGTTGGTAAACAAATTCATAAATAACACATTTTTGAAAATTACTTTTTAATTACTCATTTCTCCAAATTACTTTTCAATCACATATTTTACTTCGAAAACATCAGATTCTTTATTTATAAATTAAAAACTATAACCAAACATAGACGTACCAAACATTTATTTTGTTTCAATTTGTTCGTTCGACTTTTCTTCCTATTTCAATTGCACCACCAAATTAGTAGAAAATGTAACACATATTCGTACTCGTATGTTGTGGATTGTCCTATCGTATATTTGGTCAACGTTTGACCAACTTTTTTTTTACTTTTAAAAAAGACTAGAAGATGTAACTGAAACAAAAAGGAAAAATAAGTGATTAAAAAGAAGAAGTTGGATAAGTAAAATGAAATTAAACTTAAAAGTCGAGTGATGACGAAATAAGAGAGTGGATTTAGTACTAACTGTAGGCAATAGCGGATCCGACTCCGGCGAAAACGAAGAGCAAGGTGGAGATGAACTCAGCTACATAGGCCTTCAATGAACCAATGCTAAAGGACTCATCAAATCTTCCGAAAGCAATTGCAGGCATTTTGATGATTAGAAAGAAGGGCTCAAGAAAATTTTCTTGAAGACTATGTTTTTATGATGACACACACAAACTTTCTTTGTTACATATATATAGAGAGTAGGCACAAATATTTAGCCCCTTTTCTGTACCCATTAAAAATTAGATTTTAATCTAAGTTAAAGTAAACAATTAATCTCAGCCATACATTTTATGAGTCCAACAATTTTTCAATCACACAACTCATCAACTTTTATCAAAATTTATTAAAAATCTGATTTTAATACCCATCAAAATGGAGCTTAATAACATTTGGGACTTTATTTAATCCATTCATGGGGTTCTTTCCGTAGCATATGCTTTTTGCCTTCTTACTGGCCTGCATTTGGTAACACTGTAGTTGTTTATAAATTACATTATTTATAATTTTGAGATAAAATTTATAGTTGAAAAGTAAAGAGAGAAAACGTGTAATTAAAAATGATTTAAAAAATAAATAAATCTACTTTAGTTACTCCATTCTATCACACCAAGTGCCCCTTTTCACATGAGTGGGTGTGGGACCAGTCTCACAATTAGCGGTTCCATCCTCCATGTAAGAGTGTGTCACCCAGAAAATTATATAATTTATAAATTGATTTATAAACAATTTCAAATGACCGTTGTTGAAAATTCAAAAAATGCTTCTATGAATTAAGAAATGTTGCTTCTCAAATTATTTTTTAACTACACATATTTTTTCTTCAATTTTTAACTACATATTTTATCTAAAAAACACAAATAATCAATTTAATGACTTCTTGAATAGAGATTTAATTGATATTTTTAAGTAACATTGTAACATGACGTACATACATATACCACCCAATATATGTATGTACGTCATGACATATTGTCAGAATACCAATTAAAAATTACTCTCATTAGAAACATACATCCATTCATATCCCATCAATTCTGAGTTGCAAATCCATCCAAGCAGTCTTGAGTCGATGATTTAAATCGATTAGACATGTTTTGTAAACTTATGTTATAATCAACACAATTTTTAACATCACTTTTTAATCAAATATTTTTTTTCTCTTTATTTTTTAACAACACATCTTACTTAAAAAATATAAATAACATCAATTATTACATATTATAACAGTTATCGAACACAAATTAATTTGCTAGCCCCTAATTATTGTGAAGAGTATATGTAACTTTATTGAATAAAGGAATATTGTAAACTTATATAAATCCATTCATAACCAATCAATTTTGACTTGCAATCCTAGCTGTCACCAACATGGTGTCATAGAAATGTGTAGAGAATGGACATAATATTCCATGTGAAATGGCTATTGAGATGTAGATGGATGGGGTGCTCTGCTATGGGAGCGGGTGAGTGGGTTCCTCTCGTGAGTGATGTAAATGATTAAAAAAGACGGTGATGGGGGCATGACCAACTTTGGTCCACATACTCCGCCGACCAGGTAATGAAATATGGATTGTTTATAATGTGTTTGTGGATAGGAATTGATTTGTATTTAGGGTGTTTTTGATTTTAGTTAAAATGAGATTTTTTGAAATGAATAGTGATTTTTAAAAGAATAGATAATTAAAAAGTCAAATATTGTGGGCTTGACTTTTAATAGATGATTGAGATTGAGTACCGTAGAAAAATGAGAAAAAATAAATGAAAATCAAACAAGGACTTAATTCAGCAAATTAGGGTTTACTAATGGAAATTAGCCGGCTGGATAAGGATGGTAGAGCCTAGAGGGAATCTTTTTCACAACTTTTTGGTATGGCGTCGATAATATAGTTTTTTTTTTTTTTTCCCGTAATCATTACAATTATAAAGCAATGACGTGTTCGTTTGGGCAATAATTATCCTTTTTAAATTCAAATTTAAATTACACAACTTTTAAAATTACTTTTAAAATTCTAATTTTTAATTACACATTTTATCTAGAAAGTACAAATAAAACACATTATAATTTACCCAACTCTACCGAACACACTTAATTTATAAATAACACAATTTTCTAAACACTTTTTAAAGCTAAATATATTGTCACCACATCTTCTTATATGTGCATTACATTTTAATTGTAAGAAATGTTCATAACCTTTAATCATTATTAAAATTATGTTCCCCATCTTTTTTCATCGTATTTTTATTTTAATTATTTCATTAATTAATATATATTGTCTCTTCTATTGATTTTAGTCAAGAAATTTATTAAGAGAGATTAAAAAGAATTATTTACCGCTTGTAAACTTAATAAGTAAAAAAAATCAAAATTTGAATTGAATACTTGTTCATTGTTTTAAAGTACGATAATAATAATAGATTGGGCAAAAAATCACCATGAAGAACAAAATTTGATAATTGTTGAAAATTTAATGATAAGAACTTGATAAAAAAATAAAGAACATAAATGTAATAATCTATAATGATTAGGGCCTAATAATGCAATTCAAATATGATATAGTTATAAGAAATTGTGGTGCAAATATATTTACTCCTTTTTAATCACATAAATTTTCTCTGTCAACTTTTCAACCACATATTTTACCTCAAAAATTAAATAAATTAATTTATAATTGGTACATTAATTATTAGTTGAAATTACGCTTATACCCTAAAATCTTATTTGTTTGGTAACCTCAAGTGTTTGGCAAACACGTTAGACTGGTTTATAAATCAGTTTATAAAACACATAATTTTTCAAATCACTTTTTTACTACTCACATTTTCTCTCACCAATTTTTAATCATTACTTTTTACCTTAAAATTATAAATAAATCAGTTTATAAATCACACAGTGACACTAAATAGGGACTATATAAACATTAATGTTGAAATTACAATTATACCCTAAAATCTTATCATCTTTATGGTAAATTATACATTTTTCAAATTATTTTTTAACCACACATATTTATTCAAACTACTTTTCAACTATATTTTATCTTGAAAATAACAAATTCATTGTTATAAACAATTTTTTTTTTAATACCAAAAGGATTAATTATAATGTAAAATTAGCACAAAAGGTAATTATTGTTTTTCTTCTCTGTACAAATCATTCTTATTATTTGCACCCTTATTCCAACATTCCCCTGGAGTTGTTCATTTTCTTGTCCAAAACTTCTCTATCGTTTGACTTCATTGTTTAAATCATCTACATCGTTTCAATTTTGACATTTGAACCTGTTGATATATTGAAGAAAAATACAAGAGCCAGCTTGATTTCAGGAAAGGTCTACATCAGAAGGCCCTCCAGTTTAGTCATGGAATTCACTACAGTTACCGACCTCGGTTCACTATACGTATTGAGGAACGCCTTGATAATACCCGAAAATTTTAATTCAGTTCTCTCTACAGCCAAATCAGACAATGTCTAGCCCTATTGGTAAACAAATAGTACGTACAAGTTTCACTGTGTTGTGATAGGATCTGACTATCTGCTTTGCATTAGGGGTGAACACGGTTTGATTTGGGCGATTTGTAGCGAAATTTCGAACTTTTTAGTTTACAACGATTTGAAAAATTTTCAAACCAAATCAAACAATTTCATTTCCTAAACCAAACCGAACCACGTTTTGCGGTTTGGTGCGATTTAAATTCACGGTTTACAATCAAATAAATTAGTAGCTCATAAACCAAGGCACATTCTTGTACGATAATAATACAAGAATAAATGAATAATTAATCTAACAATAGTAAAGATCACAAATTTCGCAATTGATACATAGTATTAAGTAAATAATTAATACCAACTTTATAGTTGATAACTAAAAAATACCAACTGACCATTACGTAGATTATGTCAAATGGTGGTGTTGAATTTTTTTCGTGATTACTCCGACATGTTGCAACTACAATGAGATTTATTTGTTCAAAAGCATTCACATAAATAAAAGACAACACATTATATATTACTGAAAGAGTATTTCTTCTATTTAGTATGCTATAAATATGTGTCATAATTAATTCTCTTCTAATTTGCTTATAAAGTTCTTCAATGAAATCATTTTAACTTTTTGCGACTTTTAATAATTATAGTTGAGAATTAAGTTGGACTTTTTAGGAGATATCAAACATGCATAGATTAAAATATAACTTTATTCCTGAAAATTTTTCACATTTTTTTCAGTTGATAAATGTTAGAAATCTTTCAAGAATACGTCCAAATTTTGATAAAAGTTATTCTATAACTCATTTCTAATAGAAAAGAAATCAAAATAGCACTCAAAATAACTTAAAATTTCAATGACAATTTGAATTTGATAAGCTATTTTTACACTCATTTTTTTTATATATAATTTGTTTAAAACTTAGCGAGTTGTGGTTTGAAACCCCGGGTTCGACAATTGAAACATAAACCAAACCGTTTAAAACGGTTTGAAATTTTTTCAAACCAAATTAAACCATTTCACTTTTGAAATCGAACTATACCAAATCATTTGCTGCGATTTGATTCGATTTAACGAGTGACAGTTTATTTGTTCACCCCCACTTTGCATATAATCAAAGTAGTACAGATAATTAATCCCAGAAATATAAACATTTTGAACAAAATAACAATACAAAACTTTCCAACCTCTTACCTATACAACATCACAAATTTTACATTTAAAAAAAAAATAAAAAATAAAAAATTCCAAAACTAGCACGTTCTTGAATCTTGATAGAGTAGTAAACAACATGTATGAAAACACATTATGTGACTAAGTAAACCCAAATGGCTACACAGGATTTACCACCATACCATGATATTGCTATGACTGAAATAGCCCATAGCCTGAAAAAGTATTGTTAGGAAGCACCGATTGAAGAACTTAACACCTGAATCTGCATAACACAAGAATAAATATACATCATCTGATCGTATCGGTTGTACAAGGAACAAAATATCATCCTCAAAATTGTCCATAATGTGTTTTAAGATACCAAATCAAATAAGCTGTAAAAGAAAAGATCGCTAGTTGTACTCAACATTAAAGACGGTACTACCTTATTTACGAGTAAGTTCACTTGTTCTCTGTACATCTCCTTCAAATCAAGAATATCCGCACGCAGTTCTTCCAACTATGTACAACAGATCAACTTTAGCATGTCAGAATTGAATTAATGCTATTAAACATTATGTTTTAAATTCCATAAAGTACCTATACTAAAAGTTGAACTTATAATTATAAACTTCACACGATTATTTGTTAATACAGGACAAACCTATGTTGTTCGGACTCTTCACTTTTAAAGAAGTACCCGTGTTGGATATGTTAGAATCAGTAAAGAAAGTCTGAAAAACACACATGCTCAGAGAATTCCCTTATCTTTTAAAGAGAAATGATGCCTAATATATAGCCTTACATCAAACAGAAAAGGAAGTAACAAACCAAGATTCTACAACCCTACAACTATAGACGTGGAGCCTGACGAAATCAAAAACAGAAAACAACTTGTCCCCTAAACTACAACCTAAAAACAAGGAAATCCTAACAACTTTAACATCCTCCCTTAAACTGAATGTTACTAACATTCAGTTTATCCTTGGATATTCGCAAACACCCATGAGATCACGTATCTTCACAAACATCTCAAGCTTTAGTGGCTTTGTCAAAATATCTGCAATCTGCCCCAGAGTGGAACACTGTACCAATTCAACAACTTGATCCTTAACGAGATTTCGAAGAAAATGGAAACGCACATCAATATGTTTACTACGCCCATGCATGACTGGATTTTTTGATAGTTTAATGGCTGAAAGGTTATCACAGTGAATCACCGTTGGTTTGTTTTGCCCATGATTAAGTTGCTCTAAAATTCTTCTTAGCCACACAGCTTGACAAGCACCAGAAGCAGCAGCAATGAACTCAACCTCTGTAGTCGAAAGAGTGACAACTGGTTGTTTTTCCGAAGACTAAGAAACTGCACCTGAACTTAGAATAAAGACATAACCTAAAGTGCTCTTCCGATCATTTTGATCACCAGCATAGTCACTGTCTGTGTAGCCAACAAGGTCCTCAGTTCGCCCCTTCTTGTAAAATAAACCAAAGTTTACTATCCCCTTCACATACCGTAACACCATTTTCACTGCTTGCAAGTAAGTTTCAGTGGGTCGTTCCATGTATCTGCTAATTAAACTAACAACAAACATTAAATCAGGACGAGTGGCAGTCAAGTACATAAGACTTCCCATCATCTGTTTGTAAAGTGTCCCATCAATCCTTATTCCATCTTCATCCTTAGTAAGCTTAGAACCGGGAACAATTGGATTGTGCACTGGATTGCATGTTGAACCTTTCCAAGACCTCCTCAACATACTTCCGTTGACTGATGAATATATCATCCACCCTTCGCAACACTTCAATCCCAAGAAAATACCTCATCTTATCAAGATCAGTCATGTCAAATTCGATCATCATGGATTTCTTAAAGTGCTCAAACATAATCTCATCATTACCAGTGAATATAAGGTCATCAACATAAAGGCACACAATTAAGAATTTACCTATGTCTGCCATTTTGATGAACAAAGTGTGCTCGTATGGACACTTCTCAAAGCCTTCTTAAACAAAATAGGTCTCTATTCGATTGTACCAAGCCCTAGGGGCTTGTTTAAGTCCATACAAGCTTTTTTTAATCGATATACCTTAGATTCTTGTTCCTTTTTTTTTTATATCCAGGTGGTTGGTCTATGAACACTTCTTCATCAATCTGCCCATGCAAAAATGCAGATTTGACGTCTAGTTTGTAGACCGTCCAGCTTTTCTGAGCAGCAAGTGAAATGACTATTCGAATGGTATCTAAGCGGGCTACCGGAGCAAACACCTCAGCATAATCAATTCCATACTGTTGACTGTACCCTTTAGCCACGAGCCTTGCCTTATATTTGTCCACTTCCCCTTTCTCATTGAGTTTTGTTTTAAAAACCCATTTCACTCCAATTGTTTTCATTCCAGGTGGCAGCTCAGTGCGTTCCCATGTGTCATTCTTCACAATTGCTTCGATCTCATCATCCATGGCCTGTCTTAATTTGCTACTCTTTACTGCCTCTTCATATGTCAATGGATCACTGCCATAGAATAATGCTAAGTGAGTCATATCAATATGTTCTTCATCAGAAAGGTCCTACCCACTTATATAATCTTGCATCCACCCAGGTGGTCTTCTAACCCGTCCTTCAGGAGAAGGGCTATTATCATGTGAAGATTCTTCACCTTCGGTTGAGCTATTTTGAACTGATCCATTGTTGTTAAGAGAAGTTTTAGGTGTGACATTTGCCTCAAGATCCTCTCCATGGTCCTCTCCATGATTGCCATTTGTATCTGTAGTTACATTATCTTCCCACTCCAAATCAGTCATGATAGTCTCCTTATGATTAGCATCCCAATTCCACCCTTGATCTTCCTCAAACACCACATCTCACTCACAATTATTTTTTGAGAGACAAGATCAAATAATCTGTAAGCTTTGGACTCTTCACTTACCCCAAGTAAAATGCACTTAGACTTTTGGCATCAAGTTTTACTCTCTTGCTATCAGGTACATGGACATGGGCAATGCATCCAAAAACTCTAAAGTGACTTACTGAAGGTTTAAGACCACTCCAGGCTTCTTCCGGTGTTTTTCTCCTCACAGCAAGAGTTGGGCTTCTATTCAAGATATGCACTGTCCAATTCACTGCTTCAAGCCAAAAACTCCTTGGAATTTGTTTTTCCGACAGCATGATGCGCACCATATTCATGATAGTGCGATTTTTCCTCTCTGCAACCCCGTTTTGTTGGGGTGTATATGAAGCTGTTAGCTGCCTTTGCATGCCATGCTTATCGCAGAAAATAGTAAACTCTTGAGATGAAAACTCTCCCCCATGATCAGTTCGAAGACTCCTTATGAATACTCCAGTTTCTTTTTCAACCCTAGCTTTGAAGGATTTGAAGACCGCAAATGCTTCTGATTTCTCAATCAAGAAATAAACCCAGTTTTTTTTGCTGAAGTCGTCGATAAAGGTAATGAGGTACCTTTTTTTGCTGTTTGAAATTGGACTTATTGGTCCACAAATGTCTGCGTGCACTAACTGAAGGATTCCAGATGCCCTTCGTATGCTTTCTTTTGGAAAAGGATCGCGATGTTGTTTTCCTATCAAGCAATCTTCACATATCTTCAACGGAGCTTTCACCTGAGGTAATCAATCCACCATATTCTTTCGTTGAATCACTTTGAGACCATTCCAACTGAGGTGACCATAGCGACAATGCCAAATATTTGTTTGATCTTTGGTCATCGAGGAGAAACAACTTTCTTCTTTTGGTGGTGGGCAGCAACTAGTCACGGTGAACATTCTATTAGATGCCATGTCGGATTCAACGATCAAACCCTTTTCGGGGTGATAAATCTTGCACTTTCCATGCTGCATGATAACTGAAAGTCCTTTCTCTTGCAACTGACCAATGCTTAGTAAGTTGTTTTTAAGCTCAGGCACAAAGAAGACTCCAGTAATTACCTGCCTGATTCCATGTATCTCCATTCGAATGTTGCCCTTCCCTTGCACGATAAGATTTGTATCGTTGCCCAACTTCACCTTTTCTTGGAAAGTGTCATCAAATTGTGAGAACAACTCTATTTTCCCACACATATGATTACTACACCCAGAGTCAAGGAACCACAAATGATTTCTTCCAGCCTCTTTGTTGTCTACATATGCCATTAAAAGCATCTCCTCACTAGTCTCAACAAAGTTAGCTTTTGTGTCACCTGCTTGTTTTGGACATTCCCACTGGAAGTGACCGAGTTCATGGCAATTATAACATTCTAGGGCAGATTTATCAGACACAAATCTACCCCTTCCTCTTCCTCTTCCTCGGTAAGAGCTTCTACCACCTCTTCCTCCTGGCTGAAACCCGTGAGTGATCTGAAGAGCTTGTTCATCTAAAGTATGACGACTGATCCGCTGCTCATGCACCAAGAGATTGCTTTGAAGTTGATCTATGGATAGGGTAACCAAGTCATTTGATTCCTCGATCGAGCATACAACATAGTCGTACTTTGGAGTCATGGATCTCAGGATCTTCTCAATGATCACCACATCCTCCATTTTTTCACCGTGCATTCTCATCTTATTAGGCTATGATGAGAGTTCTTGCAAAGTAATCATTAACTATTTCCCCAGCTTTCATTCGCAACACTTCGAACTCTCTGCGAAGAGCTTGGAGTTATGCACGCTTGACCTGTGCTGTCCCCTGATACTTTTGTTTCCAAGAGTCCCAGATATCCTTTGATGTATCTTTATTCAATATCGTCTCCAGAATAGATCGATCAATGGCTTGGAACAGATAGTTCTTAGCCTTCAGGTCCTTCAGCTTTTGATCTTCAATAACCTTCCTTTGTTCCGCACTGAGATCAGTCCCTTCCGCTGCTGCAGAAATCCCAGTTTCAATCAAGCTCCAGTATTCCTTTGAACGTAGAAATTTTTTCATAAGCATACTCCAATGATCGTAGTGTCCATCGAACCTTGGAATAGTAGGTTGCACAAAGCTGCTCTCACTTGTCATGTTGTTGCTCTCTCTCTCGTTGTATTTGTGATACAAAATTTTGGTCAGACTTTGTGGATGGCTCTGATACCAGATGTTAGAATCAGTAAAGAAAGTCTGAAAAACACACAAATGCTCAGAGAATTCCCTTATCTTTTAAAGAGAAATGATGGCTAATATATATAGCCTTACATCAAACAGAAAAGAAAGTAACAAACCACGATTCTACAGTCCTACAACTATAGATGTGGAGCCTGACTAAATCAAAAATAGAAAACAACTTGTCCCCTAAGATTAGGACTTATTGAAACCACTACAACCTAAAAACAAGGAAATCCTAACAGCTTTAACAGGATACTCGGGTATGAGACATGGGTATAGGATCCTTCTCGGATCCTTTTAAATAAAAGATAATATTTTATATTATTTAAATCAAAAGATAATCCTTCATATCTCTAAGGAATGCATTTATTATTACTAATACATAAATTTCTAAAGTAATTTGAAGTTTATAAGATGTATCCATGCATTTATGTCAAAATTTAGCGTCTTTTTAGTCGTGCCCCCGTATCCCAGGTTTTTGAAAAAAAGGGATCCAACACTTAAATACATACCCGTACCCGAGTCTGAGCAACATAGGGACAAACTCAACAGACCAATTACACATATATTTTTCCGAATAATTTCTAGATGTGAACATAAATACAAGCGGCTATTCAGTTTTAAAAGTGTGATGGCTGAATGATGTCCATGAAACTTACTTCCATGCTGGAATAACAACTCAGACAACAAATCGACAAAGGAAGCACATTTATTCAAAGGGTCAATCAGCCATTATTATAAATCATTTTTTTTCTACCAAGATATACTAACGGGTTTTAACCTAACTTGTCTTCTTCCACAAATTCCACTCATACTCATACTCATACTCATTCTGGTTTCACTTACACTAAGCAAACGTGTCAATATATCACAATTCACAAGTCACAACATTTCATGAGACAACCTGATAGTAAACCCAGTATGTACAATGAGCCAAAAGAGTTCCCCTCTAGAGATGGAATACAATTATACAGATAATTAACCTTGCGGAATTTTTTTACCATTGTTCCTAAATCTACAATTCTTTAGGGATATTCATCAGTATGCACATTGAGCCAAAAGAGTTCCTCTCTAGAGATGGAATACAATCGTACAGATAATTAACCTTGCGGGAATTTTTTTTACCGTAGTTCCTAAATCTACAATTCTTTAGGGATATTCACCATCTGTACAGAAAAAAATAATAATAACAATACCTCTTCATCACGTTCACCCATCAACTCCAATGCTGCTGAATGTCTCCGTCTTAGAGCTTCTAGCTCTGCCCTTATGCCAGGCAGTGTTGCAGATTCTACTCGTAACTTCTCACACTACACCATACATGATCAACTCTCAGATATATATGCATGATGAACCTGTCAAACCCTGCCACAACATATGGCAGGGGAAGGGGAAGGGGAAGAATAAATAACTCTGTATCTCACTTGTGCAGTCATTTTGACCAACTCCTCGGCAAGAGAGTCTCGAATGGATTCCATGGAGGCCTGAGTTAATAACAATCTGTCAGACAAGCAGGTTTGGGAGTGGGGAAGGGGAAGGGGAAGGTGGAGTGGTGTTTGCGACATACACTTTATCAATCACATGATAATGACAGCTAATATTATGAATATTAGAGACAACGTGCCTCCTAAACTACATGTTTTGGGCACCATAAACAGAAATATGACCATTAACATTGCCAAATGATGCCTGAATGCAACTTAACGAAACCAATATATACTCCATACCAATCGTGACATGTAAGATGCAAGTTCCCCCTCCTTTTGACGAAGAGCAGCTTCAAAGGTGTTTGTTGTCATGCTCTTCATATAGTATGGGCTCATGGTACCCTCTGAAGTATTTCTGCGTTCACGCAAATTGTCAGAAGAGTCCAAAGATGTTTGCAGAAAATAGCTTTCTTCCATACTGCTCAAGCTGCTGGCACTTGAAAGCTTACGAGTCAAATGTCCTGCGAAAAGGTGATCGTCATTTGTAAGAAATAAACTAAAAGTATGCAAAATGAAAACATTATGTAATTATGTAGCACCATTGTTAAATGTCGCAGATTTTTGCTTTGCTATTGGGCTTTGGCCAGACATGGCAGAATATTGAAGGGGAGCAGCCCCTTCTTGATCCAAACGAGCGGCTTTCTCCCGTTCTAGCTCCTGAAAATTATCATGATCTATTCAGGACACTAATATACGGCCAAAAAGTACATAGGAAACCAGAAATTCCCGAACCATCACACAAATGAAACCCATATTGCATCCAAGCATTCATATTATCCTATAGAAATTTTGTTCACCATCAAGTTAAAAAAATGGATTTGAAGAGCAGAAAAGCAAAAGTTCATCAAATAAGAAATCAGAGCCATGATGTTCACCACGGAAATCCGCTACTTAAACCCCAGTGCTAAGTTTAAGAGGTAGACTCATTTTACCTTAGCAATGAAAGTGACAGCCCTTGGAACAAATGAGGAAAAGAAAAGCATGTACCCACAAGCTTATACATGCACTAAAGTTTGCAAGGAATTGGTTTTTCTTCAGTTTTGGGGTGAAAGAGTTCTCTGAAGAAGTCGAACCATATAAGAAAAATGCATTTATGAAAGTTACATTAAGAACTGTGGGGACAAAATTATATGGAATTGGATACAATGCATAACACAGGTCATTCCAAGTTATTCAAATAGAAAGAGGGGAATAAGACAGAATCCAAATATCATTTCAATGGTCTAATGCTCTAGCTAAAAATGAATTATTGAGGGTCGACTTTGAGGACAGTTGTTTCCTCTTCACAAAACAAGATTATAAAAAACTGGCTAAGATGCAATTTTTTTCTCGTACTGTGAAACAGACTCTTGACATATCCAGCCTATTATCTTGACAGGCAATTGTAATATAATGCATTAAAAGAAAGGTCTCAGTGTATTCCTAAGAAACAGTACATTTTAGAAGAGAAAAATGTAAGGTGCAAAATTAGTAGCTTTACCATATATAATAAAGGAACATATAATACATACTACCTTCTGCAGAAGTTCCTGGTGTGACAGTGCTTCTTGCAACTCTTCTTTGTGTTTCCTTCTTAGTTCCTTAATTTCTTCTTCAAGCTGTTTTACATGAGCTTCATGAGTGTCAGCTTCCTCTTTTAGAGCCAGATATTCTTGCCTGTGTTCTGCTGCCCTGTGTCTCTCTTTTTCAAGAGATCTTGTTAGTTGTGTCTGCTCAGCCCTAAGACACGATATCTGCAAATTTTCCCCCATTAGCTACTGATCAAACTGAGCTCTACAGCTAGCACCGAGTAAAAGAAAAAGAACCTGGGCTTCAAGAACATTTATTCGAGATAAAGTTTGAGATAAACGCTCATTAACAGATCGCTCCTTTTCCTCTGCAGCTGCAGCTTTGGCCTCTGATTCCTGTAGATTCATACAAAAAATGTCTTAGAATCATAACTATAACATGATAAGTAGAAAGAAAAATATTTTCTACAAACCTGAAGTCGGAAATTGAGGGACCTTTCGACAGCAGTCCAAGCTTCTGCCCTTCTGGAAGCTGTCTCCTGCATTAATGTTAGAGCAAATCAATTCAGACTACATGCATAAAAACAATCATTGAACAACATTATCCAATTTAGAGTGGAACCTGCATAGCTTCAATTTGCCTCAGAAGTGGCCTAGTAGACTCGGGAACTTGTGTTATTAACTCCTCACACCGACGCTCACTTGCCTAGCCAAACATGGTTCACATGTCAGATCACCAAAATGAAATCAATATACATTTACACGCATGCAAGCATGCATGCATTCAGAAGCCCATGCATGTACACACCAAAATATATCCACACCCATCTATTCACAAACATCTAGATAGAAACAGGAGAACACCAACTGTAATGCATCAAAACAACTGAACTTACTTGATATCGCTTTTGGAGATCTTCAACATCTCTACGAAGCATATCTTCTCTAAAAACTGCCTGCACTTAATTAGATATTATTTTTGGTAGACTAGATAGATGAGACCACTAAACTCAATTTGTTCCAGGAAAAAACCTGCTGTTCTTGTCTACTGAGAGTTTGCCTTAATTCTTCGAGTGCCTGAACTAGCATACTTTCACGATCCTCAGCCTCGCTAAGACGACTCTCTATTTCAGTTCTAGCTTCGGTGTTAGCCCTTGTCTCTGCTAATGCTTCAGCTTCCTTTGCTGCATTCAAAGCATTTGTGTAGTATTCCTTCTGAGCTGCAAGTTCAACTTGGTGTTTTTCTATAGTTTCTTGCAGCAATTTCTCAGTTGCTCCCTTATCCCTTTTTATACTTTCTACTTTGTTCTCTTCAACCTAGGAAGAAAAAAAGTACCATTATATACACATTAATTCAAATTGAAATGCAGAATTCTATATCTAACAATATGGTGCAATACTGCACTATATAAGAGGAGGACATCAAAATGTAGAGGAACAAGTGGAGCCTAGCATATATCATCCAAAATATATCAAAAAGAAACAATGATGTTGAGTCTAAATTAAATAAGGTTATATATAAGTTGCAATGCATGGTCACTTAAAATGAGAATTTAACACTCAATTATACTAACAACTTAAAATGCAAAGCAATCAGATGTCAAAAGCATTAAAGTGCAAGCAGCCTTACTCTGCCTACATTTGTGCAGACTTGTTTTATATACTGCGAATTTCACTCAATCATTAGGAAATCCAGCACCCAAACAATATGCGTCAGATAACAAGTATCTTGCATCTGCCTCCCTTCATCCCCGCATATGAACCCCACAGCAAAAAACAAAGGACATATAAAATCTTACCATATCAGCTGCCTTATTTAAACAGAGGAACTTTAAGTAGATGACATACATTAACCTAGGAACAAATGAAAACTCGTGGGTTGAATCATGATGAAAAACGAGTGAGAATTACCTGTAGTTTGGTAAGCAGACCTTTCTTCTCTTCCTCAAGCTCTCTAATCTAGCTTTCATAAGAAAGTAAAGACAAAAATTGATAATAGGCAGGATGCGTGTTAAATATTAATAACGTTTCCACAGCAACAGTGTCTTTCAAAGATGAACCATTTATCAGAAAAAGCATACCTGTGCCCTTAATTTTCTCATCTGAAATTCCTGAGCAGCTTGCTTTTTTGAAAGCTCTTCACCTGGAAAGTAATGATAAAATTGCAAACGTGAACCCCAGTTGTAGTACCAAAAAAGATTGTACATGAACACACGAACAAATAGGTGAGTATACAGTTACAAAAAGATCTTATGTATATATTTAACTCATAAACATGTAATTCTTGGGTGACAATATCAGAAACCATGTCTAACAACCATATGTGAAAACGAATTAGAAAGGGATTCTACTACATTTGAAGATGCAAATGTTATAACATTAACTCATTAGGTGGTTTCAAACAGTATGCTAATGATTAAGTAGAAGGTGAAGGAAACTTCTGAAATTTCATTGGTAGCTGACTTCCTATCTAGAAGTTCCGCTTTAGATTAAACCTCAAAAAATCAGGGAGTAGATTCAACATTTTGGGATGTCGCAAATCTTTAATTGTCGTTGTTGGAAAATTGTCCATATTATGATTTTAGCCACCAAAAATAAACAACATGTTCTTATACAAGCTTTTTGCATTTGTAATTGAATGACATATTCTTTGAGACAAGATATCAAAGCAAAAAATTAGGCACGTAACTAATCCACAACAAGTATCCTAGAATCTAAAGGATCTATTCAAATTTTATTAACTAAGCAAAACCTTTCTCAATCTACTCCACACATGCAATGATGAACATATAGTAAAGTGAGAAATCTAGCACTAATCCTCCCTCAAGATGCAAACGTGCTATTCATTTTTGTAATGGAATCTACACTGTTCATACATTGCCAGACCATATAAAGCAACCTATACTTCTTGTAAACAAGGGAAGACTTAGTGCCAGAGATAAACTAACTGATCAAAAGTACTACATCGAATTGAGTCTTCTACTGATTACTTAGAAGTTCACACCTTCGGCCATAACCTGAGTGATTATTTCGTCTTTTTCCTTCAAAAGAGCTGCAGCATCAATTTTCTTATTCTGCTCTCTACGCAGTGTATCTCTTTCCTTAGTGAGAGCATAAACCTGATAAAAGGCACATCAGCTGTTCAAATCGGTTTTAACTAGATGAAATAAATAACCGAAGATAAAATTGGCATAGTACTTCAGGAAACTCAGAAGCTTACACATGCAAAATGGAAGTCAAATAATCATTTCCATGACTGGAATAGAAGTTCGACTGAGCTATAGCAAGTCAACTAACATGACGTGCTAACAGATGGACTAAAAGATTCATCACAGTAGTTTTCACAATAATCTTTTTATGAAAAAACAAATAGGTGGAAGGATAAAAAGAACAGGGTGACTAGTTAAATATGCAGTCACGTAAGTTAAGAAATAGAGTTTCTGCAAAGTGACTTTTTGTAATCCAATTATTCGAAGATGTTGAAATCAACTAGTCCAATATGTGCCAGAAACTGCAGTTTCTGTATGATGAGTTGATAATGAAGTCTTTAGTTATCCAACATAGCCAAAAAAATAAGAAGTGAAGATTATCAGCACCACCAAAAAACAAAAGTGTGCACTTGATGTATATGACTGCTCATCACTGTATTGGTACTCCAGAACAATTAAATGGCGAAGTATGAAAATAGATAGAATACACTGATGAGGATTTCAAGGTTTAGCAAATTGACAGGAAAGTCAAGTAACTTGCAAATGGGACGTTAACAGATTAAAATTACTCCTTTAATCAGGCAATCTGATGCAAGCAATATAAAGAGAGGAGAAAAAATTTTGTAATCTGCCTTCAGTGCCTTGGGATTATAAAATAATTTGTAATCTTCAATTTCCTTGCATTATCATTGTGAAACTTGACAGAAGAAATAGAGACATTAAATAAATAAAAAATTATGTACCTTTCTTTCAAGTGTTGCCACCCTTTGGTGATACTCCTCCCGGAGAGATTCAATTTCTGCTTCATTTGATTTTGTCTGGAAAAAAAAAATGATTTTCCTCGTGTCAAAAGAGATTAAATAACCTTATATCCGAATATATGTATCTGTAAGCAAATAATAGTCGAGGTAAACAATTAACAGTGTACTACAGACACACAAGCATAAAATTTCTCACCTAAGGAAGAAAATAATCAATAAGATAAGTTCCCAAATTAAGTTCCACTTCCAGTACAATGAATACACCATGACATTCAACTCGATTGTCAGTTTAACAATTTTCATTTTCTTATTCTTCACTTACTGATATGGCCAAATGCACTTAGTTTACTTCATGCGATACATCAAAGTTCTCCATAATCCTACCTGTTTTTCTTGTTTCAGAGACAATCAAGGTTTTTTTTTCCTCTTTATACTTGCTTGTTTATATCTAAGCATCCATACTTGTTTGTCAAAATAAATGACCAGAAGAAGAGTAAAATGAATTGAAGATAGACTGGAACTCTTTCCAGTCTCTTGTCAAAAAGCCATCAAGTATTGATCAAATAATGTCCACTTTGTGTTTTCTAAACGAGTAAATCTGACAAACATACTTTGATAAATCTGTACGGTTTGACACTGAACTTCATTCTCCAGGTAAGTTTTATTACTCAGTACTTGGCCTTGCACAATATTATCAGACATTCTCCAGCCGAATAGTTTGTGGAAATTAATGACCTGAAGAAGAGAAATGAATTGAAGATTGACCGTAACTCTTTCCCATCTCTTGTCACAAAGCCATCAGGTATTCATTAAATAAATGCCCATTTTGTGTTTTTCTAAACGAGTAAATCTGACATCATACTTTGATAAATCTGTACAGTTTGACACTGAACTTCATTCTCCAAGTAAGTTTTATTACTTAGCACTTGGACTTGCACAATATTATCAGACGTTCTCCAGCCCAATTGACTACCATAACATCAATGATCATGAAAGATTGGACGATAATAACGTTCTCCAGCCCAATTGACTACCATAACATCAATGATCATGAAAGATTGGAAAATACACTGTGAGGTTGATAGGCCTCCCATTCAGTTTAAATATTCCAGACGCAAGAAAGATCTAGAGGCAGGGGCAAAAATAGAACAGCACATGGGCACAACAGATTCAGTTGCAAAAGGGGCACAAACCTTGGGTATTTAAAGGAGGAGAAACAATTGAAGCAGGCATGCAGAGAAAAGTGAGGCAGTCTTGGGAGAGCTTGGACCTCTCGAAAGTCCAAATTATCTTTTCCTTCAAGTTCTTAAGTAATTCTGTTAGCTAGAATAAAAGTGTCAGTTTGTATCTCAAAGAGTCCTTGATATTTCCAGTATTTGGGTTCCTTTCATTATTCAGTGATCAAATTGTTCTTATCTTGGTGTTGATTTCGAGTTAGCTATTATCAATTCAGCAGGGGTCTATCATTTTGGTATCAGAGCTGTTCCTGAGCCATGACTTTAACAGATCGGGTGGGAGAATTGGAAGGCAGGATGGAGAACTATCACCACAGTATGGAGGACAGAATGGAAGCATTTCAGGCGGGTATAGACTCGATGAAGTCTGAAGTTCATAGGGTGCAAAGCATAGAAAAGAATGTCAACTTGTTGATGGAACAGTTCAAAGTCGTAATGAATCGCTGGGGGGAGCAGGATCGAGAATCAAAAAAACAAGGGACGGAAGAAGCTCCGTCATCAGGGTTCACCATGGATTCGGGAGTTAGATCCGCGGAAGAGGTGGTAAACAAAGAGGAGAAAGGAGGCTGGTGGCGACCGGAATATCGCAACAGGAGGCTGGAGGTTCCAATATTCGAAGGAGATAATCCTGAGGGCTGGATTTTCAAGGCAGAGCGATATTTCAGCCTTACCCATTTACCAGAGATGGAGAAATTAGAAGCTGCGGCCATTTGTTTTGAAGGGGAAGCTCTCTCCTGGTACCAGTGGCAGCAGAGAAGGAAGAAGATGCAGAGTTGGGAGGAATTGAAGAAACTAGTGCTACATCGATTCCGATCCGGCCTTGGAGGTTCTAGTGAGGAAAAATTTCTTTCCCTGCGGCAAGAAGGATCAGTCAGGGACTATCGTCAGTGGTTTGAGTTGCTAGCTGCTCCGTTGCCGGACATCTCCGATGCACTATTGGAAGGGCACTTCATCAACGGACTGAAACCAGAAATCCGATCTGAGTTACGGGTCCTAAAACCAAATGGGTTGGAGGAAATTATGGAATTAGCCCAACGGATTGAAGATAAATTGAATATGGGCCATAAGCAAGGGACTGGATTTGGCCCAATGAAGAGTAAATCAATAAATCAGACAGCCCAATCAAATTTAACCCAACTCAGCAACCCAATTCACAAGAACCATCTAACACCTTCGGCTCCTTATCAGAATTCTGCCCCGATTCTTTCTGGCTCCAGCTATTCGACGAGGGCGATTCCTCTTGGTGGGTCGCAGCCCACAGTCAGTGGACACTCAACTAATAGCACCTTCAAACGATTGAGCGAGGCTGAACTACGGGTAAAGAAGGAGAAGGGGTTATGTTTTAAATGTGATGAAAAATATACTGTGGGGCATCGTTGTCGCAACAAGGAGTTGCAAGTCATGGTGATTCTTGATGATTATCCTCATGATGGAGGGGAGGACAGCGAGAAGTACCCACAAGAGGTGGACACGGCAGTGGGTGAAGCTGTGGAGCTTTCAATTAACTCGGTGGTGGGGCTGACTTCTCCACACACGATGAAGGTTAAAGGACGAATCGGAGAACAAGAGCTAGTGGTTTTGATTGATTGTGGGGCCACCCATAACTTCATATCATCAGAATTAGTGCAGAAATTGAGCCTACCCAGAACTGAAACATCGGGATATGGGGTGATCATGGGAACGGGAATGGCAGTGCAAGGTGCTGGAATTTGTAAGGGAGTGAGTCTGGTTTTGCAGAATCTTGAGGTCACAGAGGACTTCCTGCCATTAGAGCTGGGAAGTTCTGATGCAATTTTAGGGATGAAGTGGTTATCCTCACTGGGAAAAATGACAGTAGACTGGAAGTCACTAATGATGCGATTCCAACTGGGCGACACAACAGTTACATTACAGGGAGATCCCAGCCTAAGTAAATCACTAGTAAGTCTGAAATCTATGATGAAAGCATTTAAAGCAAGCGGAGAGGGAATTTTGCTAGAACTGGGAAGCTTGCATGTTGAAAACAAGGAAGTGCAATCAGGGGTACCAAAGGAGTTGGAACAATTGTTAACGGAATTTGGAAGTATTTTTCAGGAACCTTGTGGTCTACCACCTCACCGTGGGAGAGACCACTCGATCACGCTACAAGCAGGGACTGCCCCCATCAGCATTCGGCCGTATCGTTATCCTTATAGCCAGAAAAATGAGATTGAGAAGCTCGTTCGAGAGATGTTAGCAGCAGGTATAATCAGACCAAGCATAAGTCCGTTTTCCAGCCCTGTGTTGTTAGTTAAGAAGAAAGATGGCGGATGGCGTTTCTGTATTGATTATCGAGCCTTGAACAAAGCAACTGTACCAGATAAATTCCCTATTCCGGTCATAGAGGAGCTCTTAGATGAATTACACGGAGCCACGGTTTTCTCCAAGCTAGACTTAAAAGCAGGCTATCATCAGATTAGGGTATCACCAGAGGATATTCCTAAAACGGCTTTTCGGACTCACGAGGGACATTACGAGTTCTTGGTTATGCCTTTCGGCTTGACCAATGCTCCCGCCACCTTCCAGGCTTTGATGAATGACATTTTCAAGGACCGACTGAGGCAATCTGTCCTGGTATTCTTCGATGACATTCTCATCTATAGTAAGGATATGAAGGAGCACCGAGCACATTTGAGATGGGTTTTTGAAGTGTTAGAGAGAAATCAGCTCTATTTGAATGGAAAGAAATGTATATTCGGGCAAAGGGAGATAGAGTACTTGGGACATGTAATATCACAGAAAGGCGTGGCAGCTGATGGAGCGAAAATTAAAGCAATAGTGGATTGGCCCAGTCCAGGTTCGCTTCGTGAGCTAAGGGGATTCCTAGGATTAACTGGATACTATAGGCGGTTTGTGAAAGATTATGGGAAGATTGCTTGGCCGTTAACGGAAAAATTGAAGAAGAATAATTTTCATTGGGATGATGTGACAGAACGGGCGTTCCAAGAATTGAAAGGAAGAATGATTTCTCTGCCAGTCCTTGGCTTGCCAGACTTCACAAAACCGTTTGTTCTCGAGACAGATGCGTCGGGTTATGGATTGGGAGCTGTTTTGATGCAAGACCAGCAACCCATCGCCTTCTTCAGTCATGCCCTTAACCTTAAGGGTAGAGAGATATCTGTATATGAAAGGGAATTAATGGCCATTGTGTTCGCAATTCAAAAATGGAGGCATTATCTACTGGGCCATCATTTCATCATTCGGACGGATCAACGGAGCCTGAAGTTTCTCTTGGAACAGAGGGTAATAACTCCGGAGTATCAGAGGTGGCTAATGAAAATTTTGGGGTACCAATTTGAAATCCAATACCGGCCAGGACTTGAGAACAAAGCAGCAGATGCTCTCTCCCGGGTCAACCACGTGCCTGCCTTGATGGCCCTATCTCTGCCTGCAGTAGTTCAGCTGGAGCAACTGGATAAGGAGGTGTTGGCCAATCCTAAGTTACGGAAAATTGTGGAAGATCTAGAACATGACTCCTCTACTTGGAGGGGTTATTCCATAAAAGAAGGCCATTTGTTATACAAGGGGAGATTATTCTTGCCTGAGGGCTCAGAATTAATTCAGTTGATGTTGCAAGAAGGACATGATGGCAGCCTGGGAGGACACTCAGGATTTCTGAAATCATATAAACGGATTGCTTCAACTGTGTATTGGATCGGAATGAAGAAGGATATCCATCGTTATGTCAAGAATTGCACAACATGTCAACAAAATAAGTATGAATCCCTATCTCCAGGTGGTCTGCTCCAGCCACTAGTCATTCCTGATCAAGTTTGGGAAGATATCGCGATGGATTTTGTGGAAGGTTTACCTAAGATAGGAGGGTGGGACACCATTCTCGTCGTGGTTGATCGTTTGAGCAAGTACGCACATTTTATTCCTCTGAAACATCCATTTTCTGCAACTAAGGTGGCTGAAATTTTTGTGAAGGAAATTGTGCGCCTACATGGGATTCCGCGTTCCATTGTGTCTGATCGGGACAAAATTTTCATGAGTGGGTTTTGGGAGGAATTATTCAAGTTGCAGGGTACAAAACTTTGTCGGAGTACCGCTTACCACCCGCAGTCTGATGGACAATCTGAGGTGGTCAACCGCACCCTGGAGACGTACCTTCGCTGCTTTGCATCATCCAAACCAAGGTCATGGGTTAGTTGGCTATCATGGGCTGAATTGTGGTACAATACGTCGTACCATACCTCTTCTAAGATTACTCCATTTCGGTGTCTGTATGGAAGGGATCCCCCTAGGCTTGTCAGGTTTGAGCATGGTTCCACTCCTTTTGCTTCAGTTGAACAACAGCTGCTAGAAAGGGATCATATGTTGGAGGAGTTGAAAGCTCAATTACTACGAGCTCAAGTTATAATGAAACGGACAGCCGATGCGAAGAGGCGAGACATTCAGTTCAGTGTAGGTGACTGGGCTTATCTTAAGATCCGTCCATACCGCCGGAAGTCATTGTCGTCACGCCCTAATGAGAAACTAGCTCCTAGATATTATGGCCCATTTGTAGTCGAGAAGAAGGTTGGACCTGTAGCTTACAAGTTAACACTTCCATCGCAGTGCCACATTCACCCTGTCTTCCATGTATCACAGCTTCGCAAAGCTGAGGGGCAACCACAAGGAGTAACTGAAATTCCTAGCCATCTGAGCGACGAGTTAGAAATGCTGGTAGAACCAGAGGCAGTGTTGGGAGTCAGACCAGGAAAAGGAAAGACCATCAGAGGCATTGATGTGTTGATACAATGGAAAGGATTACCTCCCTTGGAAGCAACATGGGAACCGTATGATACATTGCAACAGCAATTTCCAGATTTTCACCTTGAGGACAAGGTGAGTTTCGTGGGCGGGAGTAATGATAGGCCTCCCATTCAGTTTAAATATTCCAGACGCAAGAAAGATCTAGAGGCAGGGGCAAAAATAGAACAGCACATGGGCACAACAGATTCAGTTGGAAAAGGGGCACAAACCTTGGGTATTTAAAGGAGGAGAAACAATTGAAGCAGGCATGCAGAGAAAAGTGAGGCAGTCTTGGGAGAGCTTGGACCTCTCGAAAGTCCAAATTATCTTTTCCTTCAAGTTCTTAAGTAATTCTGTTAGCTAGAATAAAAGTGTCAGTTTGTATCTCAAAGAGTCCTTGTTATTTCCAGTATTTGGGTTCCTTTCATTATTCAGTGATCAAATTGTTCTTATCTTGGTGTTGATTTCGAGTTAGCTATTATCAATTCAGCAGGGGTCTATCAGAGGTCTATACACATGTAATAATGTGTCCAGGAAAGTTGCAGTCAGCTGAAGAAAAAAAAGTTCCAGTAAGGATTGTATTAATGTCTCTGCATCTTATAGATATAAAGGAATCGCTCTGCACTTGCTACATCTATTTTAACTTTGCAAAAGGAAACTTAGGCGGCGGTCCACAATTATTAATCTGGATAAGTTAATGACATCCTTCAATTGGCAGAAGAGAGAAGACCCATTTCCCAGACAAAATCATATAAATTATTGGCATTGGTCTTGTTACTCCATGCAACAATTTAAGACAATTCTATCATTGTTAACAGTAGAAACATCAAAGTTCTGTCATCATGATTAGGCAAACATAGAAAGTGTTACAGCCTAGACATAAGCATTGATAACTGATCTCCTATATATTAAGAAAGCCCACCTCGCAACTCGGCACACAGAATCGATGGTATGCAATTAAAAAGGAAGAATGAGTGAACTTTGTTTTAAACAAACGTTTGAAAAATATGAACAATCAAAATATATTATAGTAACTGTTCTGCAAATATTTGCATGCGGCTGCCACATGTTATGAGGCAAACCTTTTTCTAAGAAAATGTAACTTGACAAATAAAAATCAATTAAAGGATAGAGTAAATTACCCTCCTCAAATCTTCAATCAAGGCCTTTAGCTGCTCATTTTCATTCATCAACTTTGCAATTTCATCAGCTTTGGCCTAGGAGGAAAAAAGAAAAAAGCAATCAGATTCTCTTTTCTTTTATTGGTAATTAAAAGGGTCGAACCTTTAATGTAAATACAAACTAAAAAGGGTGTGATTACTACAAGGTAGACTGTCCCCACAAAATGAATATAGATTTCAAGATTAATTTTATGTATCAACAGTCAATAAAGATAAATTAGAAAGAATCCTTGATAAGCGCATTCTCACCTTGACGGAAGGTATAAGGTGGCAAAGGTAAATAATAACCCATGGCAAAAGAAAAATTAAAAAGTTATCCCTTTTACATTTCTGGCAATGAGAAATATAATTAACTAGTTACATCAGAGCCATGCTATCATCAGTTTTTCATTTTCAACAGTAAGAATATTTTGTGATTGAAAGATCAAGTTGATTTGACAATGAAGAAAAGGAGGATATATATCCCAATTGGCACATACTTCCTAACAAAAAATTCCATTTTTCACAATATTAGGTGGCGTTCTGTTTGTATTTTATTTTTGTATTTTCATTTTCGAAAATGTTTTGTGTTTCCTGTTTTTATTTTTATTTTCAATTTTCCTGAAAATGCGTTTGGTTTGTCATTTCTGAAAACTGTTTTTGAAAATGAAAAGTTGGAAAACACGTTCTGTTTGAAATTTTGCAGAATACTATTTAAAATATTTTTAATTAATTTGCTTGCAGAATACTACTGGCTCAAACTTCCTTTCACAATACACTGAAAACATGATTACATGCAACACACTATTGAAAGTATTAAGAGTCTATATTAACACAGCTTGGTCATGTTCGGGATTTGAGGAAGTTCTGGTTCTATTAAAATTCAGAAAATGCAAGTTCTTTCAAAACCACCAGAGTCCATTTATTAAGGTATTTTTTGAAATATAGCAATAATTCTCACTTAATTTTTTTCTTTATAATGTTGATATTGAATTCAATAAAACTTTATTTAAGCTTAGTTCCAAGTTAGGATAATTCTTCCAAAAAAATCTTTATTTGGGCTTAATTCCAAGTTAGGATAATTCTATAAAATAAAAATAAAAAATTTATATTAATCTTAGTTTCAAGTTAGGATAATTCTTTTAAAAAAAAACTCTCAAAACAAGTTTTCCGCGTTTTGAACATTTTTTTGTTGAAATACATACAAAACGCTCAAAACGAGGTTTCGGGCGTTTTGCATTTTGTGTACAATTTTTTTTCTTCCAAAATGCGTTTTCGAAAATGGTAAAAAAAATGCGTTTTTAGTATTTTCGAAAATAAAAACAGAAAACGACCTTAAAACAGTAAAGAGAACATGGCCTTAGACTTTGCACGCTGACCCATCCTACATGATAACCAAACAAAAGATCACCAACAAAAATCGAGACAAAATAAGCAATAAGCAAATAACTGATTGAATTCCAACTTCCAGTTACAAGCATCTAGAGTCCTACAGGTGAAACTATTTTCTAACAAGTCCCAACCTTTAAACTCCAAGCCAACATTAAAAAATCTGTTTATACTGACCACGTCAACTGGCATAAACCTACCACTCACAAATAAGGTTTTTTAGATTTATGCAAATTCACTAATTTGGTACCTACAGTTTGAATAGGGACCTAATCAATGGGTAAAAAATTATCAACCAATCGATAAAACAAGTCTGCAAAATCACTTATAGTCAAGACCTGGTCATCCAACTTATTGTATCCTTGAAAATGTTCCGGGGACTCTTTTCTTGGAGCATATAACACAATTCTACATGTTTCAAAAGCTTGTTTCAATGAGGATACACATGATTCAACACAATTATAATAAGTACCTGAGCTTGTCTAGCAGCTCCTTGCAATGCAATTTCCATCATTTTCATGTCCTCCTTTATCTTCCCAAATTCTTCCGCAGACTCTTCGACATCAGATGATTTGCTTCCAGAACTCGAAAGCTGCTTCTCTTTTACTTCATTTTCTATAGTTGATTTCTGCTCCACTTCAACATATTTAGTAACTGCATCATTTTCATGTACCTCCACTGAAGGCATTGCATCTTCATGTTGCACGGCAGGCAAGCTACTTCCATAATAATCTTTGGGAATTATCATCACATCAGTTGCAGAATCTGAACCTCTTGACTCTCCTTTTTCAGCTTGTCCATCAGTTAATACATTCGAATCTTGGGCTGTAGATATCTCCTTAACATCTTCTTCTTGTGACTTAAGCTCATCTGTGCTGTCCGGAAAATCACTAACTTCATTAATTGAAGATGTTACAGCAGTAACTTCAATCTGACTCATAGGGCTTGCTGAATCTGGTTCGACCAGCGCTAAGGTTTTAGGCAATTCTTCTTCCGACATTTTCTCTTGAACAGATTCTTTTTGCTCCATGTGCTCAAAATTTTGTTCAGACAGTTCAACAGGGACTGGTGATGAACCTGCATCACCTTCACTATATTCTGCTGCAGCAGCATCTTTTTGCTTCCCGCTGCCATTCTTTGATTCCTCTGCATGTTCCGGAAGTACCCCACCCTTTATTGTTTCTTCATTTGCTTCATCCGCAGAAGGATTTTTTTCAATTGTGATACTAGATGAACTGTCATTGTCGATAACTTCCTTTTCCATAATAGGAGACACAGGCTTTGAGAAACTGGATTCTTCATCCGTAACATGAGATGCAGGCTTTGAGGAACTAGATTCTTCTTCCTTAAGAGGAAATGCAGGCTTTGAGGAGATAGACTGTTCCAATGATTCAGCAGTACCGTCCTCGCTTTTATTACCCATAAATCCCATGATTGGCTCAAACAGTGCTTTCCTTTCTGTAGCTGATGGCCACAATCCTGATGATGTTAAGTAGGAGCCATTAATGTTTAGAAGTAAGCCATAATCCATGATCATCTTATCAACCTTCGTGCATCAATTACTTTAACATGCTTTACACTGGGAGCTTTTGACCAAGACAGAAACTTTATATCTACACATTTGTGTTCTTGGAATAAAATATTGTGAATCAGCTAGTTAATCATGCAATTAAGAAGGCTCGAAACCTCTAACAATTTCTTTGGCAAATTAGAATAAGGTGCACTACTTAAACATCCTGAACATGAACTAGCATCAATTTTCAATGGTCTGATAATTCCAAGCTTTAAAGGTATTGAATTTCTAATTCCACCACACTTCAGAATCAGAAATAGTATACGCAAGAAAGCTTATATAATGGTTGAGAATTCACAAAAAAATAGAAAGATCGCAATGAGCGTAACATTACCTTCATCTATACTATTGGTGGCATCGGATTTCTCTTCTAGACCAAGCGCCGAATCAAAGTTCTTCTCGATATTCTTGACGCTCTCGCTGAGTTTATTCACAGCCCCAGAAAAATCAGGGAAATTCCCTAAAGAGACTTTCCCACTAAACCACGCCATATTTTTCAATCAATCAGCTCGATGTGGAACTTGAAATATCAATGTCACTCGAATCTATCCAAAACCTACAGAACAAAAAATTCGCAAAAATCCATCAGCATTTCCACATCACAAACAATCACAAATTCAGCTTAATTAACAATAAAAATGAAATAAAACACCATCAGTAAGATCCAAACACTGAAGAAATCGTGTATGCGTAGCCTAAAATGAAATTAGTAGTGTCATATTTTCGAAATTGAAAATAATGATAGTGCGATCCGTACGTGATTCTGAAAATCGATCCTACGAATTTGTGAACCCGAATCGTAATCGGAGCTCGGATAGCAACGGGAGGAGATAGTTTGTCAGGAGGTGGAAAATTTACAAGAGATCGATCCGATCTAATATTGAGTTTAGCCGTTCCATCATTTGGAGATGTCCGATTTGTTTTTTCCCTAATGCCCAGCGCAGCTGCAACCTGTAAAATTTTATTCGAAATGGAATGGAGATATGTACGGCGCCGTTTTTGTTTGTTTTTTGGAGTTCACTTTCAACTGTCATCATCTTTGGGTTAATTATACAATATTTTCATTCATATTTATCAAAAATTTCAAATTTATCACTTATGTTTCAAAATGATGCAAACTATCATTTATATTTAAAATTCTTACATCATATCAAGGTTCTAAAAATACGTAATACGTTGCGATGCGTCGAGAACCAAGAATCGAAAGTTTAGGCGTGTCAATACGAAGAATAGTCGTCATAATGCGTTTCGCACTTTTTATAATATTTTAATTAATTTTAAGACATTAAATAAATTTTTATATGAAAAATAGATTTTATTACATAAAAACTAAATACACAAATAATATAAAATATATAAATAATTTTCTTTAATTTTAGAATTACTAACTCAAAAAAATAGTGATTTATGATTGATAATTTTATTTATATTATACTATTTGTTTAAAAATGTCAAAATATTTTAATCCTTATAAAATAAGAAAAATAATATTTAAATAATAGTTTGGAGAGAAAAGTCAAACAAACAATGGTAAGTAAAAATAATTAAAAAAAAAGAATCAAAGCAATTTAAAAAGAAAACAAGAAAGAAGAAGTCCATTAGTTCTCATCACACATCGGATGTTGATGTGAGATGGAAACGCTTATTACCTTTATAAAGGGGTTGTTTAGTGATAAGCTGAATTAAGTTTGCAAAGTGATTGCATATGTTTACATACGGTCCTGAGTATAGTTTTTTTAAAAAAAAATTAAATAGAACTGATTCAATTGGTTTCTAACTAATTGGATTAGAAAAGTAACGGTTTATTATTGGTTCTTGATCATTAATCACCGATTTTTTTCGATTTATGTTGAGTAAAAAGTATTATTCCGCGCATATGAGTAATGCGATGTGTTTTCCTCAAACATTGAGCTAATGCGCGCCTAGGCGGCGTTTATTCTCGCATTTTAGAACACTGCATCATATACCATTATATTAACTTTCTAACCTAATTGCATGTTAAATGATGCTGTGGCGATGACATGGACTTACTTTCTAGCAAGTTGACACCACATAAGCATTGAAATAAAATTTTTCATTTTATTATTTATATTTTTAAAAGAAGTTACACATATATTTTTTTTTAAAAAAAAATTTAATTAATTTTTTTCAAAACATCCAAAACAATAGAAAAATTAAAATTGATAAAAAGCAAAAAAATTTAAAAAAACTTTTTTACACACACATCAACACCAAGAACACATGCTAACATATATACAAAATACACACTACAATTGGAATTTTTTTATACTTGGGTTAGCATGTTCATGATGTATTGTGAGTATTTAGTGCATGTTCTTAGTGTATATACATACTACAATTGGAATTTTTTATTTTGTATTAGTAGTTTTTTTTGGTGTATTGTGAGTATTTTGTGCGTGTTCTTGGTGTAATGTGTATTTTGTATATGTGTTCGTGATATTGATGTGTGTGTAAAAAAAAAAAAAAAAATTCTATTATTTTGATGTTTCAATTTTAATTTTTCATTAAAAATTAAAATAAAAAATCTATGTAACCTCTTTTCAAAAAACTAGTGGAGGTTAAAGTCGAACTTATTAGTGTTATCCCATTCTAATTTTTTGCCAAAGTTACATCACTAACTAAAATGCCAAAAAATAAATAATGAGAAAGAACATTCAGGGATTTTTACCTAATTCAAAAATAGTAAATAGAAAAAAAAAATGCAGAAAAGTTGCATATCCTACTATTATTTTACACTAAAAAGGGAGAATAAATTCACTGCTCCTTTAAGATTATGTAGAAAAATCTCCAATGAATAGTAATCAAAACCCAATCTAAACACCACATGAGCAACTAAATGAGAGAATAAAAGCAACATGGAAAGGCGGACAATTGCATGGGCATCTCCAACTCATACCCCCTTTTTGGAGGGATCTTCATTATTTGGGATTTTTCTTGCTCCAATCATATCCCATATTAGGGAAACCAAAATGAGAGATAAGAATTTGGATGCCATTTATGGCGTTCACTATGGAATTTGGAATGTCAAAATGGCATTCCAAAATATTTACAAGAATGTCATTTGACCCCATTTTTCATTATTTTTCTCTCTTTTATTAATTCATTCAAAAATGTATTTCATTTTATTTACACAAATGCAATTTTGGTCTCTTAAACATTTTCACTAATTTTTTATGTTTTTTCAAAGTTAGTTAATTATTTTTTATTTTTAAATTAGATATATTTTTTTAAGATAATATATTTATTTAGTTTTCTTGGGTTTTCATGTATTTTTTTGGAAATTTTATTTGATTTAGGTAACTCACGTATTGTTTTTCTGTAATTATATTGTAACACCCCAAGTTTAAAAGCTTAAAACTAGACGTGTTAACTTCCCTTTACTTTTAATGCGGAAATAAAAAATTTTAAAACACTAAAATTTCATTTTTCTATTATAAAATTTTATAGAAATTTCGGCAAAATCTCTTCTATAAATTGGACTTAACCAACCTATGGAGAGACATCATAACCATTTTAAAAGTTTAAATCTAACATCATTCAATATTCAACATACAACCACAATTCTATATCAAACTCCCACATCACCACACTATTCCAAAATAAATCCCAACTCCTCCATACAAAATTGTATATCAATAAACTACAATTCAGAGGAATAATATAACAATACTAGAAGTATCATAACTTATTTAAAATGATTCCAACCAAAACCGTTTAAAGAATGAAAGATAAAATAATACCCAAAGAAAACTTTATGAAAATTCCTTAATTCAATTTTGAAGAAAATAACAATTTCGGGTACTGCCTGAGTCTGCCACCAGGTACTCTCCTCAGATCACCCAACTTTCATCACCTAAAACATTGGGGAGGGATTGGGGTGAGCTAAAGCTCAGTAAGTAAACTTTATGTATGTAATGCATACTTATGACATGAAATGCTTTAAAAATTCGAAATATGTATCCCCATTTACTTTACTTTCCAGAATTTTCAAACTTTTCAAACTTTCACTTAACATTTCAAAACTTTCACTTCATTTCCATCGTGAGCTCACTTGGTTTATCTTCTAGTCAATCAGATAATAGTGGACAATTCTTATTTGGAACTAAATTAACATTCACATTTCCATCGCAAAGCGGTTTAACATTCACTTTCTCACCGCAAAGCGGTTTAACAGTCCACCGTAAAAAGGTTGAACATTTCGTCGCAAAGCGACTTAATTCGGGTACGCCAGTCCCCCGCGCCCCATTTCCCACTCGCATCTTTCATGAACTAGAAGTACATCCATTTTTTCTTAAAAACTTGGGATACATAACTTTTGAACAAACTTGCACATTGACACATTTCTTTCATTTAAAAACATTTGACTTCCCAGTTTCGATGCCAATGCATGCTAGATAATGAAATGACATGATAACGTGCATGCTTGAACATTCTTCTTAATAACATATACTTTCATAAGGTAAACGAAATTCATCAAAGCATGTAAGTTGCAAGACAGTCGTTTACACATTAATTTCACATTTACATTCAACTTTGATAAAAATTGGGGAAAGTTTACTTACTTGACTTCTTTAGTATTTATCGTCTTTTCTTAAATAGCAAGTGGAGGTGTCTTGGTTGCCTGTGACGTCAATGTACCAAATATCCTAAGTATTCACATTAATCATTAAAGTGCAATTTCTAATTCAAAAATTTGACCTCACAGTATAGTAATTTCATTTAACACCACATTCGAGACAAATAATCAATTTCAATATACATTAGAAAATCACTTATCCTTTCATCATTCTTATCATTTATTTCAAACGCGGTTTCAACTCAAATTTGTAATTTCAATTAAACTAAATTCGAAATTCTTGAACTCAGAAATTTCCAACTATATATATATATATAGTGCATATTCATACTGATATTGGAATGTATAACTCACAATACTCATTTATATTTAAAACCCAATTACTCATGTAAGTTCATATCTATTCCAATTTCACATATATGTATGTATATATTTAAACACTAAATTCAGAATTTTTTCCAAAAATTACACCTGAAAATAGTGATTAACTTAAGCACATCCATGAACACACATATATATGCATCTATACATACATGTATGAACATTACTCAATCCCAAAATTAGCATTTAAAATTAGAAATCTACATAAATTGAAATCTAAAAATTTGAAAATCTTACATATATACATACACTCAACTCATATATACATCAATATATACATACAGGGCCATATATGTAACGGTGTTCGTGAGTGTGTGAGGACCCGTGTGTGAGGCAGTGTGTGAGGACCCGTGTGCGCGTGTGCGTGGAGTGTGAGGGTAAGGGGTAGTGAGTGCCTCACCGGTAGTGGTGGTCGAGGTCATCGGAACTGGTTCGTGTTGCCGGCGCTGGAGCGTGCGTGAGCCGAGAGAGAGACAGGTGAGATCGAGAGAGAGCGACGAGAGGCAGAGGTCGCGAGAGAGAGAGAGAGTGGGAGTCGTGAGTGAGAAAAATGAGGGTTTGGGTTTAGGTTTAAATTTTTGGAAATTTGCAAAATTAGTCCCTCATTTCTCTCCAAGTGCATAGTTAAGTCCATAAGTTCTAATTTATTTTCCAATTGCCACTAAACTCCCCCCAACTTTCAATTAAACACAATAAAATAGAAAATAGCATGCTTAAGCAGTAAAACAAATGATCACATAAATTTACACGTAAACTATTAAAATAAACAATTTATAAACTTTTAAGTGACACATTGATCGAGACGGCATCCAAGTCCTTCCACTGCAAAATAATTCAAATTATAGACATTAAAGATCATAAATTTATAATTTATAATAACATTCACATGAGTATTACGTCAAATTTAAAATTGCACGAAAACTGAAAAGCGGTCTTACATATATTTTTAGTTTTTCATGGAATTGATGAAGTTAAAGAAATGTCATGTGTATGACATTAATTTGTGGAAATAATAACGCATTCTATGTGAGCCGTAAATTTGACAATAATAAATTGAATGATGTTTCAAACATAGAATGGGTCACTCTTAAAATTTCACATTGGAAATAAAAATTACACTATTTCGTTGCATGGAAGCAACGAAATAACATGACACATACCTAAATTATGAACTAATTCAATACAGCTGAACAATAGAACTTATTGTACGAAAATACAGATTACGCGACAGACACAATAAATAAAAAACATGACAAATAGCACATATGAGTGACTGACCCAATTATAATGATCTAGAACTCTGGGAGATTGCCACGTGATGCCCCAGGGTTCACAAACAGGCTGTTGAACTCAGTCGTGCTACCTCCAGATTGACTCGCATTTCGCTAGCCTCTGCTTTCCCAAATTATTTGTTGTTCAAGAAATAGGGAATCATGAAAAGCAGGGTTCACTGAGTCTCGATTCATTTGAAGAACTTTGGTTTCCTCTCTGTATTGACGTGTTGACGCTTTTTGGGCCTCCTTCTCCTCTCGACGTCGGTGTAGTTCAATGACACTAACTGCTCTTCACGATATCATGTCTACATGTATAATCATGCACAACATGACTATAGAAGATGAACGTGATGTGGATGCTCCGATCGTGGAAAATAATGTGAGGCATGAAGAAGGGGTTGAGATAATAAGGGATCGTAATTAGGAATTTAGAGAATTTCGAGCACGACATAAGCAGATCAAAGATAAGACGGCAGACTTTGTACTACGTGATGCCTTGATTGAACATTTGTGGGAGTAATACACTAACGTCAAGGACTAGCGCCGATGATAATAATTGTTTTTCGTACTTTGTTATATTATCCTGTGAGTTTCATTTGCCCATATCTTTTATTTTTTTTCCTTTTACGTTCTTCTATGAGATCTATCGATTTGTTGGTGTTTCGTTTTGTGTGACAATAATTAATATAATTATCTCGATATATCTTTCAATTCATATACGTGATTAACAAAACATCATATATAATTTATTTTTTATCGAATAAAAAATAATTATTTTTATAATACGTCCCAATATATAATTAACTAATTTTCAAGAATATATTAAATGGTTGATATTAGAATTTATATGTTCAAAAATATATTGTATATATGGTTGGATATTGAAAATTATAAGAAATAATATATTTTATTAGGCGTGGGACCCAATATAGAGTTTTTGGGTTTGAGAGGATTTTCAAAATGAAGTTTCTGAACCCCAAAATGGCAATTTGGGTTGAAGATGCCCTAATAATAATGTAGTTCAGTAAAAATGGTTCTGCTCGAGGTTTTCTATTCTTTTACAAAACCCAGAGCCGACACCCCTGTGCAGCTTTTATCACCTCCCTGTTGGAAAATGGTTTTAAATAAAATAAAATGGGTCGACTTTGAGCATCAATTTCAGTGGGACCCGTATTCCGATTTTAACGGGACTAAGCATATTCACGTTCTACTCTGTGGGATAATGAACGTAATATATTTATTTATCAAAAACCATTTAAAATTGAATGAAATAATTGATTTCAAAGTTACCCACCTAAAACCTTAAATAAGTGAAGAATTTGATATTGTGAAACTCTTATCCCACATAGGAAAATTATGAAAGTTTTATGTGGTTTATATTGTGGAAGTTTGGCAATTGGGTTTGGGCCCCAAGGGGTACCAATAGTCTTTGGAAGAGAGAAGTCTTAGACAATGTCTAGACTAGTCCAAAGCCCACACGCGCGCACGCCGTCGCCGCCGTCCGTCCGACCGGCCGGGCCCGGTCCGTGTTCAGGTGCGGGTCCTTCTGCAATATATATTCTTTTTGGACAAAAGTTATTTAAAGTTTTGGGCCAATTTGTAATTAATCAAATTCTTGGGTACTTAGTGAAATTATTCTTCTATTTGTGGCTAATTCATGCAAATTCCATCTTCTGGTAATACCTGTTCGAAAAACAGATGGAAACAGTGTTTAAACTAACAGATATGTCTGTTCAATTTTTGTCTTGTCTGAAAAGTCGCACTATTCTGAAAAGGCTTGAAGAGAATTCGAATGACCACGAATTTCTCTATAAATTGCCTTCTCTACAGCCAGAAATATCATCCCAATTTTCATTGCAAAAATTCTGTGCTTTGAAATTCTCTCTGAAATTCTGATATACGATTTTTAGTGCCAAAAACACCAGTTGTGTTCGCTGGAACTCCTGCAGATTGTTGTGCTACTTCCGTAGGAGACGAAACTCGTTCTATCCTGGGAGACGATTGTTACACACCCTTTTTAAGCACCTTGGAAGGGAGCAAATTCGTCTTAAGGAAACATCGTGAATTCGGTGGGCTCGAGTTATACCATTACTCTGTTCAAATTTCAACTGTGAGTTTATACTTATTCATATTCGACAGAAGGAGTAAGTACACTACAAACAATCTTAAGACGAATTTTTGGTTTTCTTTATTCTGTGTCTACTTCTTTTCCTTCTCATTCTGTCTATCTTCTGATTGTGTATTAGAAATGGCTACTTCCGGTACTCATCTCCCTAATACGAATGGAGAAAAACCCGAGAAATTTAATGGATCATATTTTAAGTGTTGGCAACAGAAAATGCTTTTCTATTTGACAACATTAAATTTGTAAAAGTTCCTCAAAGAAGAAGCACCTTCATACGGAGAAAATGAAAGTGATGCGGAGAAACTGACTGCAGTTGATGCATGGAAACATTCGGACTTCCTATGCAGGAACTATGTCTTGAACGGACTAGACAACACATTATATAATGTGTACTGTAATACAAAAACTGCAAAAGAATTGTGGGATTCTTTGGATACAAAATACAAAACAGAAGATGCCGGCGCGAAGAAATTCATCGTCAGTCGATTTTTGGACTACAAAATGGTAGACAACAAAACTGTTATATCCCAAGTTCAAGAACTTCAGATTATACTCAGTGATATTCATGCCGAGGGAATGAAACTTTGTGAACCATTTCAAGTTGTTGCACTGATTGAGAAGTTGCCACCTTCATGGAAGGAATTCAAGAATTACCTTAAGCACAAGCGTAAGGAAATGAAACTTGAAGATATTATTGTCCGGTTGAGAATTGAAGAAGACAATCTGTAAGACCGTTTTTCATTTTATGGGCAATTCTGAAATCCTACGTGATATTTATGTTAATGTTATGAATTTTAAATTGATAATTTTTAATGTCTATGATTTGAATTATTTTGCAGTGGAAGGACTTGGACGCCGTCTTGATCAATGTGCCAATTAGAAAACTTATAAATTGATTACGTGAAATTTATGTGATTAATTGTTTTATTACCTAAGCATGCTATAATTTTTAATTGATTTAGTTGTAAGTGACCTAAATTGTGTTAAATTAAAATTGGGAAAAATTTGGTGGTAATTGTAGACTAAATTGAAGTTATGGACCTACCTATGCGCATGGGGAGAGTGAGGGACTAAGTTACAAATTTCGAAAGTTAAAATTTAAAACCCTACCCTATTCCCAAACCCGGATCCCACTCCCACACCCGACTCAAATTCTCGGATCCGCTCACTCTCACACTCAGCGCTCGTCTCTCCCTCATCTCTCAACCTCTCGCGACTCTCTCTTTCTCACACCGCTCCCATCTCGTCTCTCTTGCGGCTCTCTCTGTCTCCCTCACTATCACCGACCACGGTCACCAACCACCGGTAAGGCACCCACCTTCCCCCGACCTAACACACACAGCACACGACACACACGCACGAACACACTTGAACATAGAAATGTTATTGCATATATGTATGTATGTATTCATATTAAATATGTGAAATTTCCAGATTCCAGTTGTTAGATTTAAACTGCGATTTTTATATATGTATTTCGAAATTGAGAATTTTGATGATGATGCTAGTATCTATGTCTAGCTATGGAATGTATGTAATTTTCAGATTTTAACTAATGAGGGTATTTAATTGACTTTCTATTGGCTTATGGTTGTTTTAAATAGAAATTTTTAAATTTGGGATTTCAAATACTAAGATTGTATAAATTGAATTTTTAGTGTACATTTTTATTATAGTTCTTAATTTTTTGATTTATATGGAATAATTTCACATTTCTAAAATTATGAATTTAATAATTCAATTGAAAGGTTTACTGTCATTTTTGAGAATTTACAGATTTCGAATAGTTAGCATGCTAATTGGAATTGTCTTTGTGAAATTCAAGTTGTGATGAAGATTCCATCACTTTAACCTTTGCGTAATTTGATTAGTTAGATTTCAATTTTGGCATTTGAGTTAATCTCTTATTTCGAATGAAGTATGATCTGTGTTTGACGTAGTTTAAGATTCCAATTGATTTGAATTATAAGTCACATGAAAGTTTCAACCTTGCTTAGAGTTTAAAATGTGATTTTGAACTAAAAGTATATGTTTTGGGAATTTGAAAGTATGAAAGGAAATTCTTTAGTTTTATGTGCTCTAGTCTCGATATAAGATCACATGTGAGTTAAATTGAAGTTTTAATTGCAGTTAATGTTTGATTGAGTATTAAAATGAATGACGAATTTAATTGTCAACTAAAAGCCATATTTATTGACGAATGTGAATAATTAGGGATTTTGGTACATTGACGTCACGGGCATCCGAGACTTTTCCACTTGCAAGTTCAGAACGGTAAATACTAAGGATTTCATGTAAGTAAACTTCCCCCTATTTCTTTATAGAAGTTGAATGCAAATGTGAAATGTGTAAATGACTATCTTGCAATTTACTGCTTTGATGAATTTCATTTATTTTATGAAAGTATATGTTATTGAGAAGAATGTTCAAGCATGCACATTATCATGTCATTGCATCATCAAGCATGCATTGACATCGAAATTGGGAAGTCAAATGTTTTTAAATGAAATAAATGTGTCAAGGTGCAAGTTTGTTCAAAAGTTATGTATCCCAAGTTTTTTTGAAAGAATGAATGGGTGTACTTCTAGTTCATGAAAGTTGCGAGTGGGAAATGGGGCGCGGGGGACCGGCGTACCCGAATTTAGTCGCTTTGCGACGGAATGTTCAACCGTTTACGGTGGACTGTTAAACCGCTTTTGCGGTGGGAAAGTGAATGTTAAACCGCTTTGCGGTGGGAAAGTGAATGTTAAACCGCTTTGCGGTGGAAATGCGCATGTAATCTGGTTCCAAATAAGTCATTGCCCACTGTATTCTGATTGACTAGAAGTTACACCAAGTGAGCTCACGATGGAAATGAAGTGAAAGTTTTGAAATGTTAAGTGAAAGTTTGAAAAGTCTGAAAGTTCTGAAAAGTAAAGTAAATGGGGATACATACATGGAATTTTCGAAAAGCATTCATGTCATAAGCATGCATTCATGCATACAGTTTACTTACTGAGCTTTAGCTCACCCCAATCCCTCCCCAACATTTCAGGTGATGAAAGTTAGGTGATCCGAGGAGAACATTTGGCGGCTGACTCAGACAGTACCCGCTGTCGACATTATTAAATAAAGTTAAATTTATTTAAGTTATCATTTGAATTTATTCCTTAATTCATTATTTTGAAAATTGTTTTGGTTGAGATTAGTTTAAATTAGTTATGGAATTTCTAATATTGGTTATATTATCACTTATTGTATTTAATTGAAGCTTATTGATGAAAAATGTTGTGTTGAGGAGTTTGGGGATTGAATTTGAAATAGTGTGGTGATGTGGGAGTTTGAAGTAGAATTGAGTTTGTATGTTGAGTATTGGATTTTTATTTGAGTAGCATTTTATGTTGTAAAATGATTTTGATGTCCCTCTACAGGTTGGTTAAGTCCAATTTATAGAGGAGACTCTGCCGAAATTTTGTAAGAATTTTATAATAGATAAATGAATATTTGATGTGTAAATGATTTAATTCCGCATATAATGTGAATGGAAGTTAACATGCCTAGGTTTTAGACTTTTGAACTTGGGGTGTTACATTTTTGGTATCAGAGCTAAGAGTTTTAAAAGCGATTCTGTAGACTTTTAAAAATTATTTGAAATGGTTCGGGAACTGAGTCACGCCTCAAGTGCTTCTCCCTCGATCATCTGGTAAGTTAATTTTGTTTTAAATTATGAAATGTTAATTGATATGACAATTATTGCAAATTCTTGCATGTTAATGTGTAATGTCGTAAAGTGAAAGGTTAAGAATGTTGTCAGTGAGTATGACGAGTATATCTTGGTTATGTAAATGAGGAATTGAGAAAGTAATGGTTATTAAAAATTTGGGTTCCGTTATTAGATCTTTTTGTGCAATAAGAAATGGATATGAATGGTATATCGGCATGAGAGTATACAATGTCCAAACGAGAAGTTGAGAAGTCATCGAACTTAGTATTAAGCACTGATCGTATTTGATCTCGGGACTACCCACTCATTTGATAGTCCAACAATTATAGGAAAATTGTTTTACCCATCTCAGTAGCTGGAGACCAAGTTTATATTGTCAACGCCATTTGAAGAATTGTTGAACTAAAGTTATGTGTTGAGAAATTTCCCCAACCATGGTGAATGGGAAGGATTAGATGATAGATCTCATAACACTGAATACCCACAAACTTGATATTATACTAGGAATGAAATGATTATCATGGTATAAGGTTTCAAACAGTGGCTACGTTAAGGTGGTATTTGAACCTTCAAATGAAACCCTTTTCGCTTTGTTGAAGTAAAGGTGAAACTTTCTATTTTGATATTATCAGTGATGAAGGCTCGTCAATTGATGAATAAGAGTTATTAAGCCTAACTGGTTGCAATAATTGAAGTGTCTAAGGTGAATACTTCTCTCGAACAAATTTCTGTTATTCGAGAATGACTAAAGATGTTCTCAGAAAATCTTTGTGATTTACTACCTAAAAGAGAAATTGAATTCGTCATCGATTAAGTGCGCAACTCTAGTATCCAAGGTATAATATCGGATGACTCCTTCGTAACTTAAAAGAGCTCAAAGTGCAACTATAGAATCTCATGGACAAAGGTTTTGTTTGACCTAGCTTTTTGCCATGGGGTGCTCAGGAGCTATACATGAAGAAGAAAGATAGTTTTATGAGACTTTGCATAATTGATTTTTGACATGGCAAAACCAGTTTTATGAAGTTGTGATAAGATGTTGAGATTATGAGTGATATGATTTTATTGAGACTTCTATGAGAAAAATTATGAAATTTGAGATTTAAACATTTGATTCTTAATTATTAGGAATTAAGGAATGGATATTGTGTTTGAGTAGGTGAATTATTCCTCTATTTTGAGAGAAATTTATAATGTTGTTTGGTCTTGTAACTAAGAAATTTTGGGATTATGATTTGTGTCATATATTTATAAGTATGACTAATGGGTGGTCATTTGAGCCAATTAATGTATTAAAGGAAGTGACATATTAATATTGGAAATTATGATTTGAAATTGTTATGTTGAGGAATTATGGATTGGTTTTCTGGGATATCAAGGTATACATGAAGTTATGTGATGATTTGATCCATACATTGGGAAATGATAAGTTATATTTTGAAAAGATGAGTGAAGACAAGTATTATGGCGTTATTGGGAAGAATTTTAATTATTCTTGGGAACGGATTGATCACTAGTAAGGAATGATCACTTGTATTGGAGAATATTATAAATTTTGATGGTAAGTGATAATACTGTTGATTTATTTTGGAAGTTGATTGGTAGATGATGTGTTAAAGATTTAGTTATTTACATGCAATATGATTATTTGGGAAAGTCAATTATCATTATTGGGAGATATTGAAAAATATTTTATGGTGAGATGCCTTAAAGGAGTAACCATTTATTCAAAGTGAGAAATTGGGGACATGCGATTGAATGTTTGGGATTATGTGAGATAATGATTGTCATAAGGTCAATTGTATATAAAAGGTATAATAGATGATTGTAAGGAATAATGTGATGATGAGAACTGATGGTGATAATGTATTGAAATTATGAAATAAGTTGACCATCCATGAATAAGTTATGTTGTATTTGGTTCTAAGTGGAAATTCAAAGAATGATGAATCTCAGTCATGGAAAATGAATCAGGATTTCCTCCTAATGTGAATGATTCACTGATGTACATTAAGTTTTCAATATTGATGAAAGAAACTTTATCAGGTCCTAGATTTGTACAAGTATTGCAGAAGTAATGTATCTGATCGGAGGAAGGTTTATGATAGTACATACCATGAAATTGTGGAGATTATTATTGATGGTATCTTGATTCAAAAATAAGAAATGAAATTTTAGGCAATTGTCCTTGTGGATAGGATTTGTGGAAAATGAGAATAAGACTTCACAATGATTATTTATTATGGAGTAGTGTGCAGAAAGAGTGACAATGGCAGAATCCAAGATTTATTGAGATTGAGAGATTGGTATATATAAGATTTTAGTGATTTATTGATTATTGATGTAGAAATGTTCATGTGATATATATGATGATTGTTATACTGTGATCTTAAGGAGATTGATATGATTAAATGTTGAGGTCATTTGGTATGGTGATAAGTGACATGTCACATGATTACCACAAGTTATGGTGAGTAGATAGTTAATGAAGGTTATGATTGTCCTATGGAAGAATAGTGTGATGATATGTTTGAACTAATTAATCTTATCTTGATCAATGGTTTGTTTATTGCTAAATGTGACCTATGGTCGGGAGACTTCAATTGTTCATGATAAGATGGAGGAATTTATTTAAAATTTTGGTGATGTAGTTGTGGTTACTCATTGTTGGCTGTGCATTAGATGTGAGTAGAACATATTATCCATTTTGAGATCTCTATGTAATATGCGTAAATTTGGATTGTTTAAATTTAAGATGATCATTAGTGTAACTTTTAATTATTGTGGAATTGTATCTTTGGGTTAAGTAAACTTGATGAGGAATTCGATATGAATCACAAAAGTCTTATTCATTGGTGATAGGTCAATGATTTATTTATAAAATACTTGGCTAGAGTATTGTTGTTATGATGATTTTGAAAGTATGGATTCTTAAATTAGTACATTGACTTTAGTTTTAAGAATGTGATCAATCAATATATATATTAAGGTTTAGACGTTAGAATAGATCGTATGAAAGGCTGGAAATGGAAAGTTAGTGAATGGATTCATAAGTGGGATAATGTTGGTTGATGGTCTCCTACAACAATAGTTATCAAACTTCGATCCGTATTGAGTACTATACGATAGGAAATGTAGATTGCCAGTTCATTGGGATGAAGTAGGAGAAAGAAAATTATTGGGTCTAGAAATAGTACAGCAGACAATATAAATTATAGAAGAGATCCGTCGATGGATGAAAACTGCTAAGAGTAGACAGAAGAACTATGCTGACAAAAGAAGGAAAATCTTTGGAATTCGCCGTAGGCGATATGATCTTTTTGATGGTAGCTCCAATGAAATGAATTATGAGGTTCGGGAAGAAAAGAAAGTTGAGCCTTTTTGTTGGCCCCTTGAGAGACTAGAAATAATGAGTGACCTAATTTATCTGATTGCATTGCTACCAAAAACCATATGGGATACAAAAGGTGTTTTATGTCTTATTGCTGAGGAAGTATTATCCAGACTCACCTTATATTCTCAACTATGAGTGATTAGATCTTCGTGAGAAATTGATATATGAATAGTCACATGCGAGAACTTAGAAGGAAGAAGATAACTCTAGTTAAAGCCTTCGGAGGAATCATGCAGTAGAAGAGGCTACTTGGGAACGTGAAGATGAAATGCGTACCTATGAACCACATTTTTAGTAAGTTTTAATTTCGAGGACGAAATTTCTTTTTAGGGGGTAAGGAATTGTAAGACCGTTTTTCATTTTATGGGCAATTCTGAAATCCTACGTGATATTTATGTTAATGTTATGAATTTTAAATTGATAATTTTTAATGTCTATGATTTGAATTATTTTGCAGTGGAAGGACTTGGACGCCGTCTTGATCAATGTGCCAATTAGAAAACTTATAAATTGATTACGTGAAATTTATGTGATTAATTGTTTTATTACCTAAGCATGCTATAATTTTTAATTGATTTAGTTGTAAGTGACCTAAATTGTGTTAAATTAAAATTGGGAAAAATTTGGTGGTAATTGTAGACTAAATTGAAGTTATGGACCTACCTATGCGCATGGGGAGAGTGAGGGACTAAGTTACAAATTTCGAAAGTTAAAATTTAAAACCCTACCCTATTCCCAAACCCGGATCCCACTCCCACACCCGACTCAAATTCTCGGATCCGCTCACTCTCACACTCAGCGCTCGTCTCTCCCTCATCTCTCAACCTCTCGCGACTCTCTCTTTCTCACACCGCTCCCATCTCGTCTCTCTTGCGGCTCTCTCTGTCTCCCTCACTATCACCGACCACGGTCACCAACCACCGGTAAGGCACCCACCTTCCCCCGACCTAACACACACAGCACACGACACACACGCACGAACACACTTGAACATAGAAATGTTATTGCATATATGTATGTATGTATTCATATTAAATATGTGAAATTTCCAGATTCCAGTTGTTAGATTTAAACTGCGATTTTTATATATGTATTTCGAAATTGAGAATTTTGATGATGATGCTAGTATCTATGTCTAGCTATGGAATGTATGTAATTTTCAGATTTTAACTAATGAGGGTATTTAATTGACTTTCTATTGGCTTATGGTTGTTTTAAATAGAAATTTTTAAATTTGGGATTTCAAATACTAAGATTGTATAAATTGAATTTTTAGTGTACATTTTTATTATAGTTCTTAATTTTTTGATTTATATGGAATAATTTCACATTTCTAAAATTATGAATTTAATAATTCAATTGAAAGGTTTACTGTCATTTTTGAGAATTTACAGATTTCGAATAGTTAGCATGCTAATTGGAATTGTCTTTGTGAAATTCAAGTTGTGATGAAGATTCCATCACTTTAACCTTTGCGTAATTTGATTAGTTAGATTTCAATTTTGGCATTTGAGTTAATCTCTTATTTCGAATGAAGTATGATCTGTGTTTGACGTAGTTTAAGATTCCAATTGATTTGAATTATAAGTCACATGAAAGTTTCAACCTTGCTTAGAGTTTAAAATGTGATTTTGAACTAAAAGTATATGTTTTGGGAATTTGAAAGTATGAAAGGAAATTCTTTAGTTTTATGTGCTCTAGTCTCGATATAAGATCACATGTGAGTTAAATTGAAGTTTTAATTGCAGTTAATGTTTGATTGAGTATTAAAATGAATGACGAATTTAATTGTCAACTAAAAGCCATATTTATTGACGAATGTGAATAATTAGGGATTTTGGTACATTGACGTCACGGGCATCCGAGACTTTTCCACTTGCAAGTTCAGAACGGTAAATACTAAGGATTTCATGTAAGTAAACTTCCCCCTATTTCTTTATAGAAGTTGAATGCAAATGTGAAATGTGTAAATGACTATCTTGCAATTTACTGCTTTGATGAATTTCATTTATTTTATGAAAGTATATGTTATTGAGAAGAATGTTCAAGCATGCACATTATCATGTCATTGCATCATCAAGCATGCATTGACATCGAAATTGGGAAGTCAAATGTTTTTAAATGAAATAAATGTGTCAAGGTGCAAGTTTGTTCAAAAGTTATGTATCCCAAGTTTTTTTGAAAGAATGAATGGGTGTACTTCTAGTTCATGAAAGTTGCGAGTGGGAAATGGGGCGCGGGGGACCGGCGTACCCGAATTTAGTCGCTTTGCGACGGAATGTTCAACCGTTTACGGTGGACTGTTAAACCGCTTTTGCGGTGGGAAAGTGAATGTTAAACCGCTTTGCGGTGGGAAAGTAAATGTTAAACCGCTTTGCGGTGGAAATGCGCATGTAATCTGGTTCCAAATAAGTCATTGCCCACTGTATTCTGATTGACTAGAAGTTACACCAAGTGAGCTCACGATGGAAATGAAGTGAAAGTTTTGAAATGTTAAGTGAAAGTTTGAAAAGTCTGAAAGTTCTGAAAAGTAAAGTAAATGGGGATACATACATGGAATTTTCGAAAAGCATTCATGTCATAAGCATGCATTCATGCATACAGTTTACTTACTGAGCTTTAGCTCACCCCAATCCCTCCCCAACATTTCAGGTGATGAAAGTTAGGTGATCCGAGGAGAACATTTGGCGGCTGACTCAGACAGTACCCGCTGTCGACATTATTAAATAAAGTTAAATTTATTTAAGTTATCATTTGAATTTATTCCTTAATTCATTATTTTGAAAATTGTTTTGGTTGAGATTAGTTTAAATTAGTTATGGAATTTCTAATATTGGTTATATTATCACTTATTGTATTTAATTGAAGCTTATTGATGAAAAATGTTGTGTTGAGGAGTTTGGGGATTGAATTTGAAATAGTGTGGTGATGTGGGAGTTTGAAGTAGAATTGAGTTTGTATGTTGAGTATTGGATTTTTATTTGAGTAGCATTTTATGTTGTAAAATGATTTTGATGTCCCTCTACAGGTTGGTTAAGTCCAATTTATAGAGGAGACTCTGCCGAAATTTTGTAAGAATTTTATAATAGATAAATGAATATTTGATGTGTAAATGATTTAATTCCGCATATAATGTGAATGGAAGTTAACATGCCTAGGTTTTAGACTTTTGAACTTGGGGTGTTACACAATCGCAAATCTGAAAAGAGGAATGGTGCATTCAATTCGATGGAATCAAAGGCCAACATTATTGAAGGAGGTCTCAAGTCCAACAAGAAGAGGAAGCATAATGGGGAAGGGCAAACTGGTTCTTCAAAGGTTCCTAAAAAGTTCAAAGGTAACTGTTACAACTGCGGCAAAGCGGGACATCGATCCAAGGATTGTCGTAAGCCAAAAAATGTCAAAAGTAAAACAGTTCAAGCCAATGTAACGGAACATGACAACCTTTCTGAAAAAGTACAAGATATAAATCTTTCTGCGGTTGTCTCTCAATGCAACTTAGTAGGGAATACTAAGGAATGGTGGGTAGATACTGGAGCAACTCGCCATATATGTGCAAACCGCTGGATGTTCTCTACTTACAAATCAATGGATCATGATGAACAACTCTACATGGGAAACTCATCATCCTCCAAAGTTGAAGGACAAGGAAAGATCGTGCTAAAAATGACTAGTGGAAAGGAACTTACTTTGAACGATGTTCTTTATGTGCCCGAGATCCGTAAAAACTTGGTATCCGGTTCTTTGTTAAGCAAGAACGGATTTAAACTTGTATTTGTATCGGACAAATTTGTCCTTACTAAAAATGACATGTTTATAGGAAATGGCTACCTTAATGAGGGGCTCTTTAAAATGAATGTAATGACTGTTGTACCTCTTACTAATAAAATTACATCTTCTTCTTACTTGTTGGAGTCATTTAATGTTTGGCATGAACGTTTAGGACATGTGAACTATAATACTTTGCGTAGATTAATCAAATTAGATTTATTACCAAAGTGCGATTTAGATCCTAATCACAAATGCGATATATGTGTAGAAGCCAAAATGGCTCGTTTACCCTTTCGTTCTGTCGAAAGAAGTACTGAACCTCTAGATTTAATTCATATCGATATATGCGATTTAAAACTTGTTCAAACTAGATGTGGTAAAAAATACTTTATCACTTTTATCGATGATTGCACTCGATTTTGTTATGTATATTTACTCAAGAGTAAAGACGAGGCAATTGAAGTGTTTAAACACTATAAGTTAGAAGTTGAGAATCAACTTAACAAAAAGATTAAGGCAATACGAAGTGATAGAGGCGGTGAATATGATATCCCGTTTGAACAATTCTGTTCAGAACATGGAATTATTCACCAAACTACCGCATCTTATTCTCCTCAATCCAATGGTATTGCTGAACGCAAAAATAGAACATTGAAGGAGATGATGAATGCGATGTTATTAAGTTCAGGATTACCACAGAACTTGTGGGGGGAAGCTTTGCTCTCCGCCAATTATATTCTCAACAAATTACCGCATCGAAAAACTCATAAAATACCTTATGAATTATGGAAAGGTCACAAACCTAACTATAAATACTTAAAGGTATGGGGATGTTTAGCCAAGGTAGCGGTTCCTAAACCTAAAAAGGTTAAGATCGGACCTAAAACCATTGATTGCATATTTATTGGCTATGCCTACCATAGTAGTGCGTATAGATTTATTGTACATAAGTCTGAAATTCCCGAGGTGCATGTCAATACAATTATTGAATCTAGGGATGCTACATTTTTCGAAAATGTTTTTCCTTATAACATGCAAAGTGAATCAAACTCATTGAAGAGACCTCGTGAAAATTATGAGGTTGTAGATCAAGGATCTATAAATATGGAAGAACCTAGATGTAGTAAAAGGTCTAGAACATCAACCTCCTTTGGGCCTGATTTTTTAACATATCTATTAGAAAATGAACCCCAAAGTTATAAAGAGGCTATGTCTTCTACTGAAGCTTTATATTGGAAAGAAGCTATTCATAGTGAAATTGAATCTATACTCCAAAATCATACTTGGGAAATAGTAGATCTTCCACCCGGTAATAAGCCATTAGGGTGTAAATGGATTTTCAAAAGAAAGATGAAGGAAGATGGATCAATTGATAAATATAAAGCTAGACTTGTCGCAAAAGGCTACAAGCAAAAGGAAGGTCTTGATTATTTCGATACCTATTCACCTGTTACGAGAATTACTTCTATTCGTATGCTTATTGCAATAGCAGCGCTAAATGGTTTAGATATACATCAGATGGATGTAAAAACCGCATTCTTATATGGTGAATTAGATGAAGAAATTTATATGGAGCAACCTGAAGGATTTATTGCCCCAGGACAAGAAAAGAGAGTGTGTCGACTCGTTAAATCACTATATGGTTTAAAACAAGCTCCTAAAAAATGGCATGAAAAATTTGATACAATTATGATATCAAATGGTTTTAAAATTAACGAGTGTGATAAATGTGTATATGTCAAGAGCACTCAAAATGGATATGTCATGGTATGTCTATATGTAGATGACATGATAATCATGGGGAATAATGATTCTATAATTCAAACGACAAAAAAGATGTTAACTAGTAAGTTTGAAATGAAGGATCTAGGTGTTGCCGATGTTATATTAGGAATTAAAATTTCTAAAACATCCAATGATCTCATATTATCTCAATCTCATTATATTGAGAAGATTCTTGATAAATTCAAGAAATATGATATTATCCCTATGAAAACACCTATGGATGCAAGTATGCATCTTGTTTCAAATACTGGTGACTGTAAATCTCAGTTGGAATACTCTCGCATTATTGGCAGTTTAATGTATGTTATGAACTGCACTCGACCTGATATTGCTTATTCTATCAGTAGGTTAAGTCGATATACGAGTAATCCAAGTACTGAGCATTGGAAGGCAATTGTAAGAGTTTTAGGATATTTAAAACATACCAAAAACTTTGGATTACACTATTCGAGATATCCAGCAGTACTTGAAGGATACTGTGATGCTAATTGAATATCTGATACTAAAGACTCCAAGTCTACAAGTGGATATGTCTTTACACTTGGAGGTACTGCAGTATCTTGGAAATCTTCAAAACAAACATGCATAGCTAGATCAACAATGGAATCTGAATTCATTGCGTTAGATAAAGCTGGGGAAGAAGCTGAATGGCTACAAAACTTCCTAGAAGATATTCCTTGTTGGGTAAAACCTGTGCCTGCCATATGTATCCATTGCGATAGTCAATCGGCAATTGGAAGGGCACATAATGCCATGTATAACGGTAAATCTCGCCATATACGTCGTAGACACAATACCGTTAGACAATTGCTCTCAACTGGTATTATCTCTATAGATTATGTAAAATCAAAAGAGAATATTGCGGATCCGCTAACAAAAAGTTTGACAAGAGAGCAAGTAGAAAGTTCATCAAAGGGGATGAGATTAAAACTTATAAAGTAAACAAGAGTTTCCATGGTGGCAACCCAACCTAGTTGACTGGAGATCCCAAGATCTAGGTTCAATGGGACAACCGAACTGTGGAAAAACTCAGTACGCACTGTGGAGATTAAAATACTCTAACCCATTCCTATGGTGAGACAGTGCCTATCTGCCGAGATACAGGATAAGTTACGCTTTTAATGATCACTATATCTTGATTTGTTCAAGTGGAGTATAGCAGAATACTCTTTATGGAGATCACCTATGTGAGTAAGAAGGGGCCGCTTCTACGAGGATTATGTGAAAGATAAATTCTCTAAACAATACTCATGAACCAGGTGGTGTCCAAGGCCAAAATGGACACAAACGTGAGAACCAACTGTGTTCGAAGGGAACTGTGTGACTTCTATTGTCTAGGTTTACACGAACAGCTGACTGTTCAAAGCATCTTGCTACTGATTGGCCAAGTAAATCCGATAGATTTTACTAGGGAAAGTTCAAAGTCTCTGACTACTTATCTCGAGGCAGTTTTCTTCATTTGTACTCAAAATAAATATCAGTAATTATATCAATTTGAATATTTCATTCATGTGGGGGATTGTTGGAAAATGGTTTTAAATAAATGAAATGGGTCGACTTTGAGCATCAATTTCAGTGGGACACGTATTCCGATTTTAACGGGATTAAGCATATTCACGTTCTACTCCGTGAGATAATGAACGTAATATATTTATTTATCAAAAATCATTTAGAATTGAATGAAATAATTGATTTCAAAGTTACCCACCTAAAACCTTAAATAAGTGAAGAATTTGATATTGTGAAACTCTTATCCCACATAGGAAAGTTATGAAAGTTTTATGTGGTTTATATTGTGGAAGTTTGACAATTGGGTTTGGGCCCCAAGGGGTACCAATAGTCTTTGGAAGAGGGAAGTCTTAGACAATGTCTAGACTAGTCCAAAGCCCACACGTGCGCGCGCCGTCGCCGCCGTCCGTCCGACCGGCCGGCCCGGCCCGGCCCGACACGGTCCGGTCCGTGTTCAGGTGCGGATCCTTCTGCAATATATATTCTTTTTGGACAAAAGTTATTTAAAGTTTTGGGTCAATTTGTAATTAATCAAATTCTTGGATACTTAGTGAAATTATTCTTCTATTTGTGGCTAATTCATGCAAATTCCATCTTCTGGTAATACCTGTTCGAAAAACAGATGGAAACAGTGTTTAAACTAATAGATATGTCTGTTTAATTTTTGTCTTGTCTGAAAAATCGCACTGTTCTGAAAAGGCTTGAAGAGAATTCGAATGGCCACGAATTTCTCTATAAATTGCCTTCTCTACAGCCAGAAATATCATCCCAATTTTCATTGCAAAAATTCTGTGCTTTGAAATTCTCTCTGAAATTCTGATATACGATTTTTAGTGCCAAAAACACCAGTTGTGTTCGCTGAAACTCCTGCAGATTGTTGTGTTGTTTCCGTAGGAGACGAAACTCGTTCTATCCTGGGAGACGATTGTTACACACCCTTTTTAAGCACCTTGGAAGAGAGCAAATTCGTCTTAAGGAAACATCGTGAATTCGGTGGGCTCGAGTTATACCATTACTCTGTTCAAATTTCAACTGTGAATTTATACTTATTCATATTCGACAGGAGTAAGTACACTATAAACACTCCCAACATACATCTCTTCATCTACTCCTGTCTCAGATTGTCCGTACCTGATATACAGTCGAAGCATTCAACTTCCATTCCATTAAGGTGTAAAATCTACGCATCAAAAATAATTCTATCCTTCTGAAGCATTGAACCACATTTTCAAGTTTCTACACTCTGAATTGAATTTGAAAATATTGACCTAATTATTACAGAAATCATAAACATTACAACATTGAGGCTCAACATCATATAATTTCCCTAAAACTTCCCAATTAAAAAATAGCATAAAAGCTAATTCAAAGCAATCAAAAGAAATAAAACATAATTATATTCCAGTACAACGAATCAACTGAGTTAGGAAGATACCTCACTTCATTGTAAATTCACCCAAAAGCAACCAACAAAATCACCACTGAAAAGAGGGAAGAAATTTTGTTGGGGGGGGGGGGGGTGTACTACCGATATCTGTAATAATTCGTGCAGTGTTTCGTTGGGAAATGAAGATTTTAGGTAAAATGTGAAGATTATTTGAGGAGATTTGAAGAACTTGAAGTAAAACCTAGAAGATTATATTTCAGAACATCTGAGAAACTTGTATCTAAATAAATCTGAGGAAAAGCAAGGTTTGACGGGAATAATCGCCGTGAAACAAAACAAGAAGAAAGCTGAAAGAGCTTACAGAGATATTTTTAGTGCCAAAGGAGAAAAATCTCAAGGAGGAAACGAATATTGTGGTAAAATTTGAAAATTATTCGAAGAAATATGTTGCTTGTCCGTCGAAATCGGATATATAGAGAGAGAAGAGAGTGGAGATCAGAGAGGATTTCTTCTTTTTTTTTTTGTCGGGTCTCTGTACAAAATATGGAGGAAGAAAGACGATGAAGGTAGAGGGAACTTCAAACTTGGGAAAAAGATGAGAAAATGTCTTATGGGGCAGCTGTTATTTCTTGCTAGGTCTCTGTACAAAATAGGGGGATTTATTGATTTAGTCATGTGAAAAATACAATTTTTAAGAATGATCAATTTTTGTAATTTGTTCATATTACCCTTAATGAAGTTAGTTATTTATTTTGTAAGATATGCCCTTGAATTTAATTTGGTTCATTTAATTCAATACTTCTTGTTATATTCATATTTTTTAATCTCTTAAGTTTTTCTAAAAATATTCTATATTGTGATAATTTCTCAAAAGATTTAGGATGATCTTTTTTAATTATATATCCTAATGTTATTCCTTCTGAAACTTTTTCTTTTATATCCTCGTATTCTTCTATAATTTTATGAACTGTATTTATATTTTTTGCTGTTTCAACAGAATTAAATTCTATTTTATTTAGGATAACATAATCAATATCTTCATATATTTCTTTTAGTTTGGATTGTCCAACAGAATGTATATTTTTAGATTTTTCAAAAATAGTTAATAAAAATGAAATTTCTTTATTATCTAAATATAGTTTATGATCATAATTATTAGAAGTTGATGCTTGTGAAGTATCCATAAATTATCAGGTTGGTAAATTATTATACAAAATTTTCTGGTATAAGTCCATTCTTTGATCTAGTAAAATACAATAATCTGCAATATATTGTTCGTATTTTTCTAAGAGTTTATTATATTCTTCAGAAGATATATTTTCATTTTCCATTTGATGTTTAATATCTTCCATTTTATCTTTCAATTTTTCTAAAAGGTTATTTAGTCCTTCTATTGTATATTCTGGCATTAGGTTTGGACTGTATTTGTCATTATTTTATTTTCTAAATCTATTTTAATTTCTAATATGTCAGAATAATCTATAATGTATTGATCATGATTTTCTGAAAGTATATAATATTGTTCAGATGATTCATCCATATCTATTAAATGAAATATAATGTTATCTATTTTTTCCATTATTTTTTCTAACAAATTATCTAATCCTTCAATAGTATATCCAGACATTATAAACACAGATAAATAATTTATAAAGTTTCAAGTAATTTTTCAAATTCTATGAATGTTTGAGAATTGATAATATCTATGTCAGACATGATATCTATGCTTGGTTCAAATGGTATATTATATTTTGAAATACTTTTCTTTCTCTTTTCTAATTTATCAATTATATCTTGAATATCTTGTATCATTATAGATCTTACAGTACCTCTAGCAAAATTTTCTATCAGATTTTCTTTAAAACTTTTTAATATCTCTTGTGATGCGTAGAGTTGCTCTTGGTATCCTATTTTATCAATTTCATTTTCATATTTAATACTTTTTTTACTTTTGATATGCTTTTGAACTTTATATGGACCTCTTTTAGTTCTGGATTTTTTCATGATATAATTACTTTCATTCATGATATTAAGATTTTCAAAAACTGGTAAAGAAAGATTCATCTATTCCATCAATGTCATAATCTATTACATGATCATAATCATTATCACTACTAAATACATATCCTAAATATAATTCATTATTTATTTCAGTGTTATCGCTATCAAGCCAAAAATAAATAATCGATTTTGTAATTTCTAATCCTAATATTCTTATTAATGTTGGAAAGATGGCTAACAAACATGGCATATAGACATGATATAACTTTTTTATTTCATTATTTGGTCTAGTGAACTGTTTATGCATGAACAAAGGTTCAATTATGCTATGATATTCATCATTGTAAGGACTGTTTTGATAATTGAATTTAACAATTCTGGATTCTGTCATGTTAAAAGCTCTTCTTCCTCCTAATTCCGTAAAGATAGATATATTAAGAATACTAACATATTTTCCTGTTCTCAGTACCTTTGTATTTTCCTTCTATTGTTAGTGACCTTCAGGCTTATAGGTTTCTGCTCCACACCCTCCAATGACTTCCTGCCTTCACGGGTTATTAGCTAAACCTGGATGCCTTCACTGTATAACTCTTCAGATGGAAAATATTTTAGGACAGAGTGTAGGGAGTTTTCTTAATAATATATCTTCTTTTTGGAAATAGGATTTAGAAGACAATAATTTAGAAACTCATCATAATATGATAAGTAAATTGGAATTTTATTGATAATATGAAGATTGACAAATGATTTGTATGAGAATTTTTCAAAGACAGAAGATTTTTGGTTTTCTCACAAACTGAGTGCTCAAGAGTGTTCTGTCTTTCCACTAGCCCGGATGCCTCTATTTATAATACTACATTGGACACAATTACATCATTGCTTACATCATCGTCCTAACAATTTTACATTTTTTTTCACCTAAGGACACACTTGTCCCTCTATTATTTATTACATCACATGACCCTTACATTATAGGGACATTTATCCTTCTCTCTTTTTTTTTTTTGGTCTTGATATAGCCCCTACATTGTCCTGCATTGTTGAATTAAAGTAGATCTATTAAATAGCTTCCACTTGTCCATCAGTTTTGTTGGCATGTGAAGCAGATCCATCAAGTGGCTTCCACCTGTACATCAATTCCTTTGGCATATGGGGCAGTTTCTGGCTATGCACGCCTCTTGCAAAGTGGCAAAGTTTCCATGGATTTGATGAGTGTCAAATTTATTGATGTATTCTTGCAAGATTGTTGATTTTTCTTTTCCTCCATTAGTGAGTAGGATCCATCTATTGTACTGGCATATGCATTTGAATTTTTTCTTATACAGGTTTTTGGAAATGTTGTAGAGAACTTTAATTCCCAATACCCTCCGGGATCTAAACCATGATCTTGTAATGTTTGGTACTGGCTTGGTATTTTTTCCAACTTCAATTTGAAAATTTCGAGCAACATACCCAATTGTGATAATATGCTCAGCAGGATAATATATCCTTCCATCAATTTCAGGACTGATTGAATAAAATTTTCATCAACTTTGAAATTTATCCTTTTAGTAAATCATCAAATTTTTCGATTTCTTTCAGATCTTTTCCTGGATAGATAAGATCCAAAAATCCATAATCAGCTGCCATTTTTGTCATGACGGGATCTCCTCCCTGGGTAACGATCAATCTTGGGTATACATGGTCTCCAGATGAAATGTAATAACAATCACATTCCTGAAGTTCGTATATAACATCAACAGTAGTTTTATATTCGTTTTCTTTTGGTAAAAAAGGGGAATCATCTTCCTCTTCAGCACGAATTCTGACTATCCTTGTGTGTTCATCTTTGGCATTGATTGTGATTTTTCGAGGACTGGCTTCATTTATAACAACTTTTTTAGGACTTGGTTCATCTCTTTTGATAGTTGGTCCACCACTGCTTCCAGAAGAAGTACCTGTTTGTATTTTTGATATAACCTGTTTGGTATCAGCTTGTTTGGTAATCAACGATTCAAACTGAAATTCAGTCTCAATTATGTTATCGCTCAATTCTTTAGTATAATTGTGATGAAATGTTGAGATTTCCATCAATTGTTTGAAACTTCCTTGGAAAGTTTCTGCAATTTGTTCAATTCCAAGCTTTATATATCTTCATCTTCCTCCATGAGGAAGTTCATTCGCTTTTTGGCGTCTATCAAAGATTGTTTGATATTATCCATCTGCAAATTCAATATTCCTGCCTAAAAAGTCCGCAAGATAATTATTAACACTTTTAATGTGAACTATATCAAAATTATAAAATGCCAAATAGGCTTGCCATCTATGGAGCCTTTTATATTGAGGTTCTGGTGGTAATTTATTTTTTACTAAACCTGCAACTTGAGAATTATCAGTTTCAACAATGAATTTCTTAGATAATAAAAATAATGAAAACTTTTTTATTCCTCTGATGATTGCTAACAGTTCTTTCTCATGAGTAGTATAATTTATTTCTGCTTGATTAAACGTTCCACTTGAGTATCTAAAAATTTCATTAAGATCTATTTTTAATATTGCTGCCCAATACTTATCTGAGGCATCATTATTAACTATTAGATTATCTCTTTCATCTGGTAATATTAATTTTGACAAATTTTTACATTCTTCTTTTAGTGATTTGACAATTTCTGTATGTTCATCACTCCATCATTTGGTATTTGTTTTTCTGAGTAAAATTTGAATTTTATGTCTCTTTTTTGATAGATTTTCAATAAATCCTTCTGCATAATTTAAACATCCTAAAAAATTTTGTATTTGTTCTTTAGATTCTAATTTATCTGGAAAACTTTCTATCTTTTTAGATATGTGGGGTTGTAATTTTATCCCCCTTTTATCTATTGATAATTCAAGAAAATCAATTTTTTGTTTTTCTATTATAGCTTTATTTTTTGAAAGAGCAATTCCTTCTTTTTTGCATTCATTTATAAATTTAATTAAATGGTTTCTATGTTCTTCTCTATTATTAGAACATATTAATATATCATCGACATAGACAATTAAGAATTCATTAAATTTTCTAAATATGTTATCCATTTTTCTTTGATATATTTGTGGTGCATTTTTTAAACCAAATGGCATAACCATCAATTCATACTTACCTTGTGGTGTACTAAATGCTGTGTATTGAATACTATCTTCTTCCATTTTTACTTGCCAAAATCCTGATTTGCAATCAAATTTAGAATAATATTGTTTTCCTTTTGCAAGATTTATTATTATTTCTTTATTTGGTAAAAAGTATCCATCAAATTTAGTATATTTGTTTAACTCTTTATAATTTATCACCATTCTAGTTTTTCCTCTTTTTTGCTCAAAATGTTTCATAACCATAAAAGCTGGACTACTATGGGGTCCATTACTAGGTCTGATTAATTTTTGGTTAAGTAATACTTTTATCTGAGTTTTAAATTCTTGTGTATCATGTATGGTATACACCATTGGTCTAACTCTTATAATAACATTTTCTGTTAATTCTATTTTAGCTTTTGGATGATGTGGTTTCCAAAATAATAATGGATTTTCTCCACAAATTTTTTCCAGTTGATCAATGATTTTTTCCATGTTTGTTTGTATGTTTGTTTTAAAGATTTTTTTATACATTATTCTTTTATTTTTTATTTCATTTTGTGTAATTGGTTTTTTCTCCCATTTATCACCACGCTGTGTTGGCTGAACTCTGTAAGGTCTAAATTCTCTTGGTATTTTTAGTAAATGTGCACAAGGTGTTTGCAACATTATCATGTAATTATTTTGTTTATAATATTGAAATTGTTGTATAAAGTCATTTCCTAGTAATATATCACATTCTAAGTTGTTATAATTATATATTTTATTTACAACTATTTGTTTACTCCCAAGTATTATATCAATTTTATCAGCACTATTAATTATATGAGTAATTTCTCATGTTACTCCTATAATTTTTATCTTTCCATTAGTATTCCATGATTTTATTAAGAAATTTTTGAATATTGTTATATCACTTCCCGTGTCAATTAATGCACATGTTGTTATATTTGTTTCAACAATTGTAACTTGTATATAAACGGCTAATGGAAAACTTATTTGATTATTCATTTATTCAGCTTTTCTGCATAGTATAGTTTGACCATTATGAGTTATATATAATCCTTCATGTTTTATACTATAATCTTCTAGTCCATCTAGAAAGCTCATTCCTAATAATACATGAGGATTTACCATACTAATATCTACATGACATGGTACTAGGAGATTTATTCCTCCTATTTTTATTGGTACTTTTACTTCAAGTTCAGTCATATGTACTTGTCCATCAAAATTTATATATCTATATGGATCAGTTCTATGAGATATTAGTCATTTATTTCTATTTGAAGCTATATGACATTCACTAGCTCCTGTGTCAATTAATATATTTGATCATTTTATATGCTCTATTCCATTAAAATATTCACCTTCTATTTTCATATTTCCACCATTTCTATTAAGTTTTATTTCCTTTGTATTACTAGTTTCTCCTAATTGTTTTCTATTAGGTAAACTTACTGATCTCCTAATTAATCTGTCATCTTCAAATGTTATGTTATTATTAGGGTATTCTTCTTCTCGTAACTCTATGATTTCTGGTTTATTTTTTGTTATAGTAAGTTCATAGTTTCTTGGAACTAAACTTATTTGTTTAGCTGGTTCTACAGTTTTACCAAAATCTTTACATTCTTTATGAATTTCAATATATGGTTTTTTAGAATAAATGTTTCCATAATTAGAATTAGTAAATGTGTATAATGCTCTGTATTCTATAGTCATAATTTTATCTCCCGGTTCTATTATATCATCTTTATGTAATTTGAAGTGGAATCCTAAAACTTCATTAAAATTTCTATCTTTTAATGATATACAATATTTTGGGTAACATGTAAATATTAGTTTCTTATATGCTAGATTTCCTTCTACTGTTCCTAAATGACTGTCTTTTAAATTTATAATTCTTCCATCATGTAAACTTACAGTTAAAGGTGAATCTAATCATTCTCTAAACAGGGATTTAAACATTATTTGGATACCTGCTAAGTAAACATATTGAATCTTTTCACTTTGTTTTCTATTGATCTTTGTTAATAATTCTGCAACTGTATTTTTTGTTAAAAGATTTAATTTGTGTGTTCCTTGAGTGGTTCTAACATCTATTGCCCTTTCAATTTTATGATATTCATTTATTGCTACTTTTTCTCTTTTCCATATTCTATCTAATATTTCCCATTTTTCTATTTTCAAATCTAAAGATAATTTTTATATCTTCCTGAACTTATTATTATCAAAAGTTACCTTTAATCCATAACCTTCTATTTCTTCATATTCTTGTTTATTTATGTTATTATTTGCTTCTATTTCTTTATTCTGATTCTGATTCATTACTTTCTAAATCTGTTTCACTTATATAAACTTCTTGATCATAGTATTCTTCAATGTCTGATATTTCACTTAGTTCACTTTCTATTTCTAGATATTCTTTTTGTAATATTTTAACCTTCTTTTTATTACAATCAGAGCTTATATGTCTCATTTCTCCACAATTCCAACATTTACATTGGCTTTTGTCTTTCTTATAAGTTTTATTTTTCTGTCTTTTATTTGGATTATATCTTCTTTTGTAATATCTTCTCTTCGGTTTTATATATTTTTTCCTGAAGTTTCTGAATTTTTTAAACTTTCTATTTTTATATTTTCTTTTTTTTTTTTCTTCTTTCAGGGTTACATCCCCATTGAGTAGGTTTTTCCATATCTTCACAAAATATTCTGGTTAATTTTCCTAATTTCTTTAATAATTGTCTTTGTTGACATATATATGCTAATCTTTCAAATAGGAATTTTATTCTTGATCCTAATGTTCTAGGTGTTACAGGGTTATCTCTAATAAATTTTTCAAATTCTATTTTAAAGTATATTCCCCATGAACCTGGTAATTTATTGTAATACATATCTCTATATACTTCTTGATTTTCATTACTATAGAATTGGACATAATAGTATTCTTTAAACTCACAAGTATATTCTTTGATTTTACACATATCACATATTGTTAAATTTATTAATCTTACTCTTGCATTATCTTTTTCTCTTATTGATTCTGCTTCAGAATTACTTATCTAATTTTCTCCTAAAAATTCATCCGCAATATAATCTACTAACTTTTCTATTCCCTTTCTATCTGATTTTATTAGTTCCGTCTGTACATTTCTGCTTATTAATGCTTTCGTATCACTACTTATTCCTTCCCACAAATTTCTAACATGTCCTTCAAAAGATGCTACTAAAAAAATTATCATTATATCAGTATTTTCCCATGTATCATCTTTATTGTATAAAAAGAATAGTATCATTGAATCTGCCCAAGTTAATATGGCTTTTTTAGTATCTATTTTACAATCCAAATCTAATTTTGTTCCTCCATGATTAATAGGTTTATCATAATTATTATTTGGTTCAAATCTATCTTTATATTTATTCCCTCTAGGTGGTTGTCTATCTCTAATTCTATCATAATATTGGCGGTGTGGTTTACTATATAAGGGTACATAACTTTCATCTGGATCTGGTAATTCTTGTTTAGAAGTTCCTATAGGAGCAGGGTTAGGTGCTCCTCCAGTATTCATTAAAATTTGGTATTAACTGGTCAAAATTTTCTATGCTTAACTGGTCAAAATTTTCTATAAGCAAATCTAATTCTTCATTCATTTTTGTCTCGTTCTTCTTCAATTTTTTCTTCAACTTTTAATTTTCCTAAAGTTTTTTCTATAGATTTTTGTAATTCTAATTCTTCCTCTAATATTTTTGGTAATATGTTTCTCCTGAATTCATCATCCATACTTCCTGCTTCTATTATAATTTTTTCTTTTTCGAAATGCTTTTTTCCTATTCTGAGTATTTCTTTTTCTATGAATTGTTTATCTATTTTCTTATCTTTGGTTTTATTATTTTATTTGAATTCTCTAATTTCTAGGCTTAGTATATTTATATCATTTCTTACTTCTTTTAATTCATTTTTTACTTCTTGAACATCACCTATCAATGATTTTATTAATATTTTTAGATCTTCAATATATTCGCTTATTGACATTTTATACTCTTAATTTTTGAGTTTTTTGTACCTTAAATAGTCTGTCATACATATCCTCTATTTTTATTTCTATATTTTTTATTTTTTCTTCTATTAATATGATTTTTTCGTTTTCATTTTTTCTTATATTCTCATTTAATTTATCTATTTTTTCTATAATTATTCCAATTTTATCTTGATTAATTAATTCTCCTGGCTTTCTTTGAAATTCTTTTAAGATTTATTCATCTATATTTTTAAGTTTTAACTTCTCCTATCATTTCTTTTAATTCCTTGAATTGCATTGTTAGTTTATTTTGAATATTTTGTAATTTTTCTTTGATATTCATATCCTGTATATTTAATTGTTGTAATTCTTCAATGACTAATTTATCTTGTAAATTTATGTTTTTATATGTTTTCCATAAAAATGCACTTATCCAATTTAATTGCATATTAAGAAATTCATCGGATTCTCCCCATGAGCTTAATGGTTGAAACATAGTTGTATTGACTCCTTTTATTTGTTAAGATCCTACTGGTAGATTAATATTTTCTATTATTTATTTTTCAAATTTTATTTCTGGAAATTCTGTCATTAAATTTTTCCTTTGATATGCTCAACTTCTAATTTTAATTCCATATCATATTTTACTTCTTTACATATCATTATATTATATTCACAACATTCTTCAATTGATCTTAACATCGTTTTTCTTTGTTGTGCTCTATAACTTTTTATGTAATATTTTATTTCTTCAGTTATATCATATTTTTCCATATTGATTTTTTTTTTTGTTATTTATGATCATAAGTATATTGGTAATTGTTTTAGAATTATATTAAAGTATTTTCTTTTACTTTCTAATGATTTTAGTCTTAGAAATCCTTTTCTTTTTATATTTCTTTCTTCTATCATTTGGTCTACTATATTTCCTCTTTGTTCTATTATTGAATCTAATTTTTCATTTGTTTTCATATCTAGATATTTGATTAATAAGGGTTCTCCTCTATGATAATCAATTTCTATAATCTTTGTATAATTCTTCTAGTATATCTTTGTGGATTAAATCTAATATTTCGTTTATGATAAAATCTTCTTTTATTACGTCGAAATATATTAGATCATAAATGTATTTACTTATATCTTTGTTTAAGTCTCTTAAAGTTCTCAAGATTTCTATTTTATAATTATCGGGTAATATTAATGTATGCATAATCATAAATCTTGATATATATATTATATATTTATTTTTAATTTGTGTTATATAATATTTATTTTTTAGATCTTTCATATGGCTCTGATACCAAAGTGAGGGGGTGCTACTATGAGCGAACAAAAATCAAATAAAATCATATAAACAAATTAATTAAAAATATGTAAAGTTTTAAGGACTAAGTTGTAACTTTTCTAAAATCTAAGAGGCTTGGTTGAAATATGATATTTAAGGGTATTTGAGGTAGTTTATAGTATTTAAGGCTATTTTGATGAATTAATAAAATTTTTGGCTATTTTTTCAAAGGGCCATTTTCATGTAGCCATTTCTATGGTATACCACATACAAAATATGGAGGAAGAAAGATGATTAAGGTAGAGGGAACTTGGGAAAAAAATGAGAAAATATCTTATGGAACATCTGTTATTACTACTGTTGAAAAACCAATAGGATATTACGAGCCAAGTGTGAAACCCACCACAGAGAAATGAACAGTACATTCCACATAGAGTCTTTTAATGTAGTAGGAAAGGAAATATACTTATTTCAAATGCTATGTGGCGCCAACTTGCTAGAAGATAAGGTCACATCATTGTCACATTATAATTTAACATACAATTAGGCTAAAAAGTTAACAGAGTGGTATATGATTTAAGAACTTTAAACATAAGTGATAGTTTGCGTCATTTTGAAATGTTAGTGGTATATTTGAGATTTTTGATAAACATGAGTGGTATATTGTGTAATTAACCCCTCATCTTTTTAACTTCTAGAAAAATAATAATAATAATAATAATAATAATAATAATAATAATAATAATAATAATAATAATAGTTATCATTGACAGTTGAAGGTGTGACATAATAATAATAATAATAATAATAATAATAATAATAACAACAGTTATCATTGACAGTTGAAGGAGCATCACATTCCCCCACTATCTTCAAATAATACGGAAGGTGGGGGGACACCTGGAGCTATAGATGACGAATGTGCCATTTGTTTATCCCTATAAATAGTGGTAAACCCATCAGGTATCTGGTTGCTTCATGTATATTAATCGGAGTCTTTACATTCTCTACGTTAATTCATATATCTCTTATTAATTCTCATATCGGAGTGGACACGAGGGATACAAGCCCCGCCACTTTTTACAGGTTGCAAAGCTATCATCGTTACATACGTAGGAGGAACAATCAGTTATTATCAATTGGCGACGTTTGAGTTATGGCTAGAACTAGAAGATCTAAGACTGATACTGCTCCTCCGGCCCCGATCGAAGAGAAAGATACAAAGTCTAATGCAGCCAACTACAACCATCCACTGGAGTTATCCACTGTTGCATTGTTTTCGCTTTTGCAAACCCAAGTAGAGGCCTTGGTAGCCAGATTATCGATCCCAAATGTTGTAGCTACTCAGTTAAAACAAGCCTAAAACCTTCCACCTACAAGGGTACCACCAAGTAGCTCTGTCATTAGGCTTTGGTCCTTTCTCGGTGGAGCCACCCCAACCCCCACCACCTACATTTCTAGGTCAAGTTTTAGAACCTCCACTGGGGGGATTACCACCGCCAGTTTTACCATCTCTTGCTCCTCTCTTTCCCCTTACAGGTCTACCTCTGAGGATAGTCTCGTTGACAGATCCAAGTTATCGGCATTGGGGCCAACCATTAGTAGTAGTTTCATCGTCCACTAGTGAGACGCCAATTTCAAGTTTTGAACAACAATTAGAGGATATGATGGGAATCAAGATAGCAGAAGCAATGGCTAAGAAGAGCATCCGACATCAACCCTTAGTGCTGGAAGAAGATCCTTTTGCTCCAGAAATGATGGATGTGCCATTACCGAGGGACTTTAAACAACCAAAAAATGGAGAAATACGATGGGTCCACTGACCACTGACCATCTGAGGGATTTCATCGACCTGATGAGATTAAGAGTCATTCCAAACTCTATTATGTGTAGAGACTTCCCACCAACACTTAGGCATAAGGAAAGGGATTGGGTTACCACGCTTCCCCCAAAATCGATCAGGACGTTCGATGACTTCTCCAAATTATTTGTGGCATACTTTGATAGTAGCAAGTGCACCAAGAAAACCGCAATAGGTTTGATGCAGTTGATATATGGTAAAGATGAACTACTGAAAGACTACATTGCTCGCTTTAACATGGCCACTTTAGGCATCAAAGATCTGCATATGTCATCTGTGGTGACTGGCATGATGAATGGTACCCGCGATCATCCTTTCAAAATGCCCCTCTTTAAGAACCCGCCTGATTCGATGCATGAGTTTCTTCGAAGAGGTGATAAATATATAGACATTGAGGAGTCATTCTTCATCAAGAAAAGTATTAAGGAATGTAAAGAGCCTGAATCTTCCAAGAGGAAGTCTCATGACGAACCGGGGATACAAGGTGATAGTGGGAAACAGAAAATAAATCATCGAGGTCCAAATCAAACTAACAGCATTCAGAATCCTCATATAATGAGGTCAAGTATTCAAATCACAGGGGACGTGCTCAACCATCTAGGATAAAAATTTCCTTCAAAGGAAAATAATTCATGTGTTACGAGGTATGCCACAAGCGACCAAAAATACCATAACACATGCAGATTGTTCCCCTTTGAAGGTGATTTTTGTCCCAGCCTTGGCTGGGTGCATCCTTAGGAATTGAACCCTCGACCACATGATATGAGGCTTTTAGAGGGACTCCTTGAACCCTTGACCACAAGATATGAGGCTTTTAGAATGACTTCTAGTACCATTAGACACAGTTTTTTGGTCACCTATGGCGTACCCCGTAACACACCGATTATTCCCCTTTGAAGATGATTTTTGCCCCAGCATTGGCTAGGCACATCTCTAGGAGTTAAACCCTTGACCACATGATATGAGGCTTTTAGATGGACTCCTAGTACCACTAGAAGTTTCTTCATAACCTATTGCATTGACAGGTGATAAGAAAGAGGAACATGACTGCAACAAAGATACTTACATTGAGCAGGGAAAATTTGTACTCGTGAAGTTCCGAGATTTTCTCGATAGGGTTTTTGCTTGTGGAAACATAAAAAATTAATGGACCCATCACTTGGTTGTAATACAAATCATAGTGAGTTTGACGGAAAATTAAATATTTAAGCCAAACAAAAGTGCAATCCAGTCAACCATATCAAATTGGATGCATAATATATGTTTCCAAGTAGAAATGGGCCCCACTGAACAAAACTCATGGGCTAAAGCCCTTAAGCACATTGATTTAAAGCCAAATTCCTTCATTTGGAGTTTCAAAACAGCAAGTCAATTATGCAAACGAGAATTTAAAATATTTACAATATTTGAATAATTGTGGTTCCTTTTCTTTTTTGGATTCTATTGTTAGAGACTTTTATTTCCTTTCATAAATAGAGTAGGATCTTTATCATTATATAAACTCTTTTATTCATTTTAAGAGGGGACTTGGGTTTTTAATAAACAGATTGATTGTTTTTCAATTGGTAAATATGTGGATTCACTTTACAAATCTGAACTTATCAAGATTAATCATCTTGTGGCATTCATCCCAAAATTATCAAAGATTAACCATATTTGTGGCGTTCAAATCGAACTTATCAAGGATTTGGACATCCCTTGTGGAGTTTACAAATCTTGGTTCTTACTTCCGCATCGTTAGTTCCTACACCGTGAAGCTCAGGTCAAGATCCTATCGTCCATCCACAACCTGAATTTGGAACTTTTCGACTTTTCTTCCACTAGCATCCCGAAAGGGATCACAACAGGTTGTGAAAGTTGTAAACCTTGAAGCTGGATCTAGATTGGTGCTTCTTAAAATCTTCAAAAGCATTGGTTCCGAGACTGTGAGGCTACATCTTTGTTTACAAATTTTGGTTTTGAAAAGGCCATGTCCAGTGCTTCAATAAGTATGGCTTAGCACCAAATTATTCATAGCAGTAACACTTTTGTGTCCTTATATTTCTGATCATGGACCTTTGTTGATAATCTTGTTCATCATAGTCTATATGCCCTCCATCTATGAACTTCTATTTCTTCTTCTGTTTTTCCTTTTTGTGTTTTCTCAGTCACCACACACAAAGTTCTTGTTTGTCAACCTCACTTTTCATACAACGCGAAGGTGGAGATTAAAATCAGATTTTTGGTAGATTTTGATAAAAGTTGGTTAGATGTGTGGTTAAAAAGTTGTGAATTTCATAAAATATATGGTTAAAATTAATAATTGACTTTAACATAGATAAAAATTTGTATTTTAATTTATATCAAACAGAAGCTAAATCAGTTTTAGCTTTTCAATGAAGTAGTTTTAACATTGTATCGCTCATTTTAGATTCAAACGTCGCCTTTATCTATTTATAAAAAATTTGTGCATGCAAGATGACATTCATGATAGTGATTAAAAAAGTTTTATATTTTGTTTAGTGTAGGAGAAATTGGGGAAAGTTTTGAATGTATGGTCGAAAAATTATTGAAAGTGTGTAAAGTTGAAAATGAATTCAGAGAGAAAGTTGAAATTTTTTTTCCAGGACCAAACAGATTTGGAAAAAAGATTTGGCAAAAGGAACTAGACTTATTTAGGCCATCTCCAAGACGACCTCCAATTTGGGGTAAAATCTCATCAAACAATACCCCAAACTACACCTCAAATTTGGGGTGGGGTTGGTTTTTTTATTTACCATTTTATCATTTTCATATTTAATTTAAATGTTAAAAATTCATAATTTGTCCAATAATTTGTCGTTGCTGTAATAATCGTAATTGTAAATACTATAATTATTATTATTTGATTTCAAATATTATAATTCTATAATTGTTAATTTAGTTTTTTCTTAAAAAAAATTATTTTTGTTCACAATAATAGTAATAGTTTTGTTAATATTGTTACAAAATTGGCACGAATTAGTTTGAATAACTAAAATACTAAAATTTTATTTCCAAAGCTAACGACGAAATATTCCAAACGAAACTACATATGCGACAACAACATGAGGAAAACATAAACTTTTTGGAGTTCTACAATCAAAGTTCGCAATTGTAGCAGGACCAACTTGTTTTTGGAATAAGCATGTGTTGAAAGACATAACGATGAGTGCATTATTATACATAACATGATTATTGAAGATGAATGTGATTTTGAGTAGGGATAACAATAATACACACGGACCCGATACCTGTTGGAGAGCCAACATAAACGGGTGGGGATTGCCCGACTAAATGGGTTTGTGGATCGAGTATGGAAGTAAATTTTAAAATTCGACATGAGTATTGGTCGGGTGTGAGTTTTACTATAAGACTTATACTCGACCAGCATACCCATTAATTTCCTTAAAAATAATAGAATTTTTTTTTAAAAAAAAAAAGTGATTGTAATAATAATAATAATAATCATTATCATCATCATCATCATCCAAATATCTATTAACATAGTTAATGTTTAACCTTAATATATTTAAACTATTGATATTGTTAACATCTAAAAATGGTTTAAATTCGCTTGTTTAATTTCAGTCAAAAAAAAGTTTTTTTTTCATGCAAATTCAAGTGAAGCCCAATATTTAACTAATTCAAGTTAATCCGGAACACATCTAACCTATATGTTGGACCAATTGATCTGATCCAGCCATGAAGCCCAGAAGAATTAATTTTGGAGCCCATTTGATAATCAGATGCTGGAGCCCAAGTCAGTCTAATTTACATTAACCCAAGTCTCTACAATTCAGATCCGGATTTAGCCCAATTTCTAGAAAACCGGACCACTTACCTTTTGGTCTGGCCTCATTACAACCGTTGGATCAGAACGATTTTATCAAGACTTGATCCCAACCATTGGATCAAGAGATAAAGATGCCAGATACATCTCAAGCGTCATTCAGACGCTTCTCATATTCCAGACCCTTCTACTCTCTCTCGTCTTTAGGCGATTTAGGGTTTTCCTCTTCGATTCTCTTGATACTTTGTGATTTCTTCCAGAAAATTGTAAAATCGCCTTTGTTCTTAGTGGTTTCTCTTAGATACTGATATTCTGTGTAAATCAGTATACATTTTGTTGAGTTTGGTAAGGTATTTCTGCAACTCTTGTTCTTTGTGGTTTAGTTTGTGCGATTTTTGAAGTTTCTGTGAGTTTTGTGTAAATCTTGAGTTTTTGATACTCTGTTTCTGTACTTTTATGTTTATTCAATAAAGTGTTTGTTTTGTTTAAATGTTTGAGTTCTCTGATCTTTGTGGTACGATCTTGAGCCTTCTAATCCCAATAGTGGTATCAGAGCCTTAGGGTTCTTCGAATATGCTGTGGTTTAGACTCAGATCATTTGGATCCAGATCTGTTCTTGTTAGATCTAGGGTTTTTTGGAAGTTGTTGAGATTTTTTGCAAAACATTTTAGGGCTTCTGGTTCTTGTGTTAAACTTTGAAGAAAAACTTTTCTTGAGTTGTTTAAACCCTTTCTGTAAATCGTTTTGTGTTTTCTGAAAATATTTGAGAGAAATTTTTAGATTTGAAATTTTTTGAAGATTTTTGTATAAATCTTTTGATACTCTGACTTCGTGGATATTTTCTTTGAAACCTATTTTCAAAATTAGGGTTTCTGTAATTTTTTTAGTAGCTGGATCTCTGAATCTGAGTCCACATTTTGAGGATTCTGAAACTCGGTATATTTTTATAAATATACTAGTTTTTTTAGAAAGAATCCTACATTGTTCCTTAGTGGTTGTTCTTCGTGGTGAATATTGGTACTTGGTGGTATTGTTTCTTGGTGGCCCTGAACTTTTGGGCAATTGATTCTTTGTGGAAGCTTCTGTAGTTTATTATAATTGCAATAAGGTGATATCTTTTAATTACTGCAATCTTTCTATACTATAAATTTGTTTTCAAATTTTTTGTTCTCTCCAAAATCTCTCTGTTGAAGCCTATATCTTGGACCCCATTTCTTTCCTTTGTCCAGGATTTCATTGAGAATCCGGGAATCTAAGGGAGTTTGGGAATATCCAGTATAGGTTGAGGGATATACTGGAAGAACAATTTTTTTAGTATAATGTTCTGTGTGATTCTTGATTGAGTGATTAATTCTGTTGATTGGTGATCACCTTGATTACTTTGTAATTTGATTACTGTGTTCTAAATCTGTGTGATCATTCTTGAACATAATCTCTTGCTTCTGTTTAACTGTTTTGCTTAGTGACTGTGACCTGCACTGTTGATTCTCTGCCTGATTGATTGTTTCTTGAATTATTAAAGCTCAATTACTTAAAATTCTTCAATCTTGGTCATTATTTCAATGGCTACTGTTAAAGTAGATGTTGAAATATGGAATGGCAAAGAGGATTTCAACCTTTGGAGCCAAAAAATGCGAGCTTTACTACTTCAAATGAAATGTGCTAAGGCTATAGATAAATCCTGGCCCCTTAATACCCCTCAGGAAAGACAACTTGAAATGGATGAGACTGCATGGAGTACTTTGTTTTTACACTTATCTGATAATGTCATTAGACAAGTAGGCAAGACCAAAACTACTATGGGATTGTGGGATAAATTGGATGAAATTTATGATACTGTGTCTCTGCCTGATAAGTGTTTTCTGTGGAAACAATACTTCTCTTTTAAATTTGATCCTTCTAAAGATGTTGATGAGAACATGAATACATTTAATAGGATCACCCAGTCTCTTCTGAATTGTGAAGAAAAATTAACTGATGAGCAAAAAGTTGTATGTCTTTTGAATGCTATGGGAGATAAATTTAAGGACTTAAGGAATGCCTTAGAATATGGGGGGCAGAAACTGACTATTGAAATTGTTCATACTTCCCTTAAGAATAAAGAGTTAGAATTTAAAAGTAATCCTAAGGAAGCCTATAATGTTGTAGGAACCTCTAGGAAGAAGAACTCTTTTAGGCAGAATAAGTCTGGAACTAATTTCAATAAAAATTGGAATACTTCTAGCAACAATAAGGATTGGAATAACTCTGGGAATAACAATCCTGCAAAGGGTAATTTTCAGAATAAGGGCAATTTCAATAAGTCTAAGGATAATAATTTTAGAGGTCAGTCTGGTTTCAGAAATCAAGATAATAATTTTAGAAATCAAAATAATTTCATAAACCAGAACAACTATAGAGCACAGGATAATAATGCTGGAACTTCAGATGTAGATAAACCTCCAAGACTTTGCCTTTATTGCGGTCAACCTGGACATCATATTAAATATTGTTTTAAAAGGAAAAATGATCAGGGTACTAGTAACCAAACTGAGGCTGCAGTGCAAGATAATAATAATGGGGTGGTTTATGTTACTACTAAATCTGATAATAAGAATGAATGGATTTTTTATTCTGACTGCACTTTTCATATGTGTCCTGAAAAATATATGTTTGTTAATTTCAGTGATAATTGCTTTGGTTCTATGAAACTTGGCAATAATTTTACCTGTGATGTGAAAGGTACTGTAAAAGTTTTGTTACAACTTGAAAATAACAAAACTCTTATTTTAAATCAAACTAGATATGTTCCTGATTTAAAAAGGAACTTGATTTCTCTTGGTGTCTTAGATTCTGAATCTTTTGAGAATAGAATGCATAATGGTTATTTGAGTATTTTCAAAAATAACTGCTTGATTTCTTATACTCCCAAAATTAATGGGATATATGTGCTGAATACCTTACCTGTTTATGTGAGTCCTTTAATGTTGTGTCTGATTTGAATAAGACTGTGTTATGGCATAAGAGATTAGGACACATAGGTCAAAAATGACTTAAATTACTTGAAACCAAAGGTGTATTTGGTAATGATGTATTACATAAACTTGATTTGTAACGACCCGGGTCCCACTTAACGGGCTGTCCCGACCGTTAGATGACGGCGTACTGTCCCCACCGTACCAACACGAGTCTTTTCAGCATGCTTTGTAACCAAGAGTTTGATTCTTTTTGTAGCACCTTAGGTATTCTTAGGCACATGACTGTAGCCTACAGTCCACAACAAAATAGGGTTGCTGAAATGATGAATATGACACTCCTAGAAAGAACTAGGTGTCTTTTAGTTGATTCCAACTTGTTAAAAAAAATTTGGGGGTGAAGTAGTCAAAACTGCTTCTTATTTGATAAATATTTCTCCCTCCAGTGTCATTGATTTCAAAAATCCTGATCAGATTTAGAACAATTATCTTCCTGACTTTTCAAAGTTAAAATTTTTTGGGTGTGCTGCCTACTCACACTAGTCTGAATCTAAACTTGACTCCAGATCATTAAAATGTGTTTTTCTTGGGTATGGAGAGGAGGCCAAGGGTTATAGATTATGGGTCAGGGAATAGGGAGGTTACATGGTCATTCTCAGTAGGTCTGTGATTTTTAATGAAAATGTTTTTCCATGTAAAGATGAAAAACTGCTTGATCCTGTTAATGATAGAGATTTCCTTACCTCTGAGCTGAGTGCAGACCATTTAGGTGATGAAAATGGTCTGCCCAATACTCAGTTTAAGGTGGAGCAACCCCCACAGTCTCCAAATGTCAATTTTGAACTTGAACCTGAACTACCTGACACTGTTCCATTGCCTGATAACATCCCTGAAGCTGAAACTGATTTAGAAAATTATCGATTAGCTAGGGATAGAACTAGAAGAAATGTTAGACCTCCTCCTAGGTTTGAGGATCCTGATTTTGTGTCTGCATTTACCTATTTTGATCCTTTAGTATTTGAACCTGAATCTTTTGAAGAAGCTGTTTCTTCAAAAGAATCCAAACTCTGGCTTGCAGCTATGCAAGAAGAGATGGACTCACTTATGAAAAATGGTACTTGGATTTTAGTCAATAGACCTGTAAATAAAAGGATAATTGACTATAAATGGATTTTAAAAATAAAAGAAAGTGAGTCTAAGGATATTAAACCTAGGTACAAGGCTAGACTTGTAGCCAAAGTTTTTTCTAAAAAAGAAGGGATTGATTATAATGAAATTTTTTCCCCTGTTATGAAATATACTTCTATCAGAATTTTATTTGCTTTAGTTGCACAATTTGATTTAGAACTTGAGCAAATGGATATGAAAACTACTTTCCTTTATGGTTCTTTGGATGAAACAATTTATATGCATCAACCTAAAGGTTTTGAAAAGGGCAAAAATTCTGATTTGATTTGTTTGTTGAAAAAATATTTGTATGGCTTGAAACAAGCCCCTAGGCAGTGGTATGAGAGATTTGATTCTTATATCCAAAGCCTAAATTTTCAGAAAATCCAATATGGTTCCTGTTTTTACTTTAAACTTGGTGAAACTGATTTTATGTACTTGCTTTTATATGTTGATGACATGCTTATTGCTGGCCCTAATATGCATGATACAAATGTTCTTCAAACCAAACTGCATTCTGAGTTTGAGATGAAAGACATAGAAAATGCTAAAAGAATACTTAGCATGGATATTTTTAGAGATAGACAATCTGGAAAATTGTTTTTGAATCAAAAACATTACATTGAAAAGGTTTTAAATAGATTTAGTTTATCTGAATCCAAACCCGTGTCTTTACATTTGCCTGCACATTTTAAACTGTCTGTTGAACACTATCCTAAATCTGATGATGAAGTGTTTAGAATGAAAAATGTGTCTTATTCTAATGCAGTTGGATCTGTTATGTATTTGATGGTCTGTACCAGGCCTGATATTGCTTTTGATGTGAGTGTTTTGAGCAGATTTATGAGCAATCCTAGTGAATTGTACTGGGAAGCCATGAAATGTCTTCTGAAATATTTGAAAGGTTCTGCTAGACTTAATCTAGTATTTTCTAAAACCAAAAATGATTTCAAACTTAAAGGTTTTGTAGACTCTGATTTTGAGGAAATCAACATCTTCTTACTTTTTTTCTTTAAATTCTTCCTGTATTAGTTGGAAATCCCAGCTGCAAAAATTGGTTGCCTTATCATCAACTGAGGCAGAATACATTACTGCCACAGATGTTGTTAAGGAGTGCATGTGGTTAAGGGGTTTACTATCTAAAATTTGTTGCATTGATGATTCTAAAGTTGAATTATGTACTGATAGTTTAAGTGCTTTACATTTGTGTAAAAATCCTGTTTTTCACAATAGATCTAAATATATAGATGTGAAATTTCATTTCATTAGGGACATTACTGAAAAAGGAATTGTTAAGTTGGTTAAGATTCCTAAACAGATTAATCCTGCAGATGCAGGAACTAAAATCATTCTCATTCCCATTAACAAGTTTAAAGATGCTTTGAGATTTTTAAACTTGGTTGAATTTTGATACTGCTTTGTCTTATTTTTGCAGGTGCTGGAAGCAGCTCAATTGAGGTAGAGATTGTTGGATCAATTGATCTGATCCAGCCATGAAGCCCAGAAGAATTAATTTTGGAGCCCATTTGATAATCAGATGTTGGAGCCCAAGTCAGCCCAATTTACATTAGCCCAAGTCTCTACAATTCAGATCCGGATTCAGCCCAATTGCAAGAAAACAGGACCACTTACCTTTTGGTCTGGCCTTATTACAACCGTTGGATCAGAACGATTTTATCAAGACTTGATCCCAGCCATTGGATCAAGAGATAAAGATGCCAGATACATCTCAAGCGTCATTCAGACGCTTCTCATATTCCAGACCCTTCTACTCTCTCTCGTCTTTAGGTGATTTAGGGTTTTCTTCTTCGATTCTCTTGACACTTTGTGATTTCTTCCAGAAAATTGTAAAATCGCCTTTGTTCTTAGTGGTTTCTCTTATATACTGATATTCTGTATAAATCAGTATACATTTTGTTGAATTTGGCAGAGTATTTCTGCAACTCTTGTTCTTCGTGGTTTAGTTTGTGCGATTTTTGAAGTTTCTGTGAGTTTTGTGTAAATCTTGAGTTTTTGATACTATGTTTCTGTACTTTTACGTTTATTCAATAAAGTGTTTGTTTTTGTTTAAACGATTGAGTTCTCTGATCTTTGTGGTACGATCTTGAGCCTTCTAATCTCAACAGTATAATCTATTTACAACCCTTAAAAAAATAGATAATGAATTTCAAATGGGTATAGAAGTATATCCGCCTCTGACCTGTTCTCAACTTGTCATTCTTAAATCGGTATATGGGTATGGTATGAAGGTTGTAAATCTCTAGTGAGTAGGGTATGGATATTGTAAACACGACCCATTCTCATCCCTAATCTTGAGGCACCATTCAAGATTATATTGAATCACCAACTCCAGAAGTTGAGGTAGGTGGCGAAGAATGCCCTTGTTTTCGGGAATATCTTGCTCGACAAGAAATGTCTTAAACGAACATTTGTGGGAGGAATACACTAATTCTTAAAATTAAGTTTAGTTCATTATCGACCACATCATATAATTTAGGAAATTTGTGGCCACTATATGTATTTTGTTGTTCAACATCGAGATTTTTTTCGAGAAAAATGACTATTTTTAATTTAGTCCATTCTACGTATTAGTTATTAATTTAAATTAAAGTCGTTAATTAACAAATTTATAATCAATATAAAAACATTAAAAAACTATATATAAAAAAATAGATACTGATGCTGTCAAAAATCCTAACCTTAACGTGGCAGAATCTGATAACAATTGATTACTGGAAAAGATGATGAACTCGCCTGGGATGACCTGCAAAAAAGGCGAGGAGGAAACTCCCCGTCGCCCCTCCGGTGTGAGAATTAGTTTTCAGGAAAAAGGTAGAGAAAATATTTAACTGGAGAAACGTAAAGAATTGTGAATGAATTATTTGATATGAAAAGAACTGTATTTATATGGCTGAAAAAGCCCATAACTTCCTGTATTTAAGGAAGGAGTCATTTTGTCACAAAATTACCTTTTAAGAAGAATTCCATACTTATAAGGATTTAGTTTCCTTTTTGTAAAGGGTTTCCTTGTGGATCATGTATTGCCTTGAGGCTCAAGTATATGGCCCATTAGCGAGGCCCAGTGATGAAAGAGGTTGGGAAGCCTGCAAATACGGGCCACAAGTAGGCAAGAAACGATCTTATTTCCAACTATCAAAATGAAGTAGATCGGGATGACCCCGACCTTCATGAGACCAGGTATTTTAATGAGGCACCACCGGTTATTGTTGAACAGCGAAGAGGTCGGCCATATGCCGACCATGAAGTTTTCGGTAACAGGTCGGTCAAAGGAAGACCATGACCTCGAGAGGTCGGTCAAAGGAATTCCATGACCTCGAGAGGTCGGTCAAAGGAAGACCATGACCTCAACAGGTCGGGTCGTGGAATTCTCCGCAAATTTAGGGAGTAGGAAAATAATACCGATCATTGGCCCCCGTGCGTCAGAGATCGGGACAAGATTTCTGGGCGCATGACAGCTGTTATATTGAATTTGTCAACTCATCCTATTTATTGCTTTTTCCATAAAAGAATTGCCTAGGATGTTGACACATGGCAGAAAAACAACTTTAGGATTTTGAAATTTTTCCCGCCTATTTTGCGTATATATATGTGGTCCCTATAACCTCTTTACGTTTACTTTGCAAATTTTGAGAAACCAGAGAACTCGTCGGGCGACTCACACGACCTCTACTCCAACAAAATTTTTCTAGCATCTTAGGTACGCTCGGCCTATCCCGACCCCTCTAACTCTTTTATTATTTATTATAGAATAGTATGGCCAGACGTAAGACAGTGGAAGACCTTAGGGAGGTAGATGACCTAGATGAACCTTTAGAGGTCGAGCCATTAGGATTTTACGAGCCCCCACATGACTTTGATGAGGGTGAGTCTGACAATGGGGAGGAGGTCGAGGAGAACCCTAGGGTAGTGAGGGAACCTAGGAGGGCAGAGCTCGAGCTACCGACCCATTACAACAAAATGAAGGAACACTTGGTCGAGGTAGACATGAGGAGATACGAATTAGTAGATAGGTATACTGTCAGGGTCCCGGACAGGGACGAATATTCTTATCATTGCCGGGAAGGGGAGATGGTTGTGTACCATGAGGCCTTGATGGCCGGGCTTAGGTTTTCCCTGCACCATTTTTTTGTGGATTTCTTACTAACCGCGAGCATATTTCCCGGTCAGCTTGCTCCCAATGGATGGAGAATCCTTGTATATTTTTTCATATTATGTAGGAGTTTAGGAATAGAGCCCACTGTTAACCTTTGCAAATGTTTGTTAGAACTTAAGTACTTACCCCGATGCAACAGCTTTGTGTATCTGTGCGGGAAGGGTAGGTTCGAGGTTCCATGGGTTCCTTCCTCCATAAAGTATTGGAAGGAAAGGTTTTTCTTTATCAAGCCCAAGAAGGCGAAACCCTATTCTGGCCGACCTTCAGGAGACCCAATGTAGATAATTTTAATAGGATGGGTAATCTGAGTGAGGAGGCCGTGACAGAACTTATGGCCGATGCTATCCGGGTGTGCGACTTTGGTTTGCTGGCTGAGGAAGCCAGTGACCTAGCAAATAGTGACATTCTGGACCAGGCCGGACTTGACCTTCAGCCCGGTAGGGTTTGGCCTCTTAAATTACGTAATTAAAAATGCCCTTGTTTGCCTTTTGCTTATCTTTATAGACTTTTCAGGGGGCCTTAACCTTCTTATCCTTGTTTCAGGAATGGCTTTTGACTCTGAAGTTCTGAAGCAGGCCGCACTTGCTAAGGCTCAAAATGCCCAGGCGAAGAGGGCTGTTGATGGAGTGACCAGAGGCGCCCTCAAAAGAGGGGAAGATCTGTCACTTCAAGCTTGGGACAAACATCCTGATCTCAAGAGGATGTTCCGCCACCAAGGGAAGAAAGGCCACCCAGGGGTCGGGAACCTCCTCCTTCTGACTCCGAGCTTGAGGCCGACAACCCTTCTCTGGCCGACTGTAGGAGGAAGATGCAAGACTCCCTGCATCCAGACCTTGTGCAAAAATATCAATATGAGATCGGTCTGGAGCGGGGAGTGGAACACATAATGAGCGCGGCTCTCCAGGTAGTTCTTTGAGATCTTGTGGCCATTCTTTAGCTAATATACATATTTACATAGAATTTTTACGACTTATTCGCCCGATCTTCAGATGTTGAGCATTACCCGGGGAGTTGCAAATCAAAGCATTGAGCGGGGTGAGACTGCGAGTCAGCTAGTGCACTCCGTTCAATACGAAGCCACCCGGGCCAATGTTGCCGAGGAGGAGCTGCGTAAAGTTAAGGCAGACCTCGAGGCTGCTCTCCAAGAGCGGGACAATGCTCGAGCTGAAGCTAGTCGTTATGCAGGGGAGCTCGAGCAGGCTCGGGCACGGGAGCCCCAAATCCAAGCGTCAGCCATAGAGTCCTTCAAAGGTTCTAAAGATTACAAGCTTGCCTTGGGCACATATGCATTGGAGTCTTACTCGCAAGCAATAAAGCAGGCAAGGGCTTGGTGCCTTCAGAAGATTCCCGAGCTAGACACGAGCCCTATGGCCGCCTTCCCCCTAGGTGCTAATGATCTCGACCTCAGCCTTTTTGAGGAGGAAGATGACGCTGACTGTGAAGTGTTCGAGGAAACAGAGGAGGGGTCTGGTGCCGAGGACTAAAGTAATTGTAAATTCTCATTGTAATGCCCGGGGTATACCCCGTAGCCTTTGTAAAACTCTTTTAATGAATGAATTTGATTTTTTAAGCTTTTCGCCTTTAAATATTAAGTAGCTTTGATTCCATATCTTGATGTTTATATGATCGAGTAACGACCGACCATCTATTGTAGTTACAACCACGGGTTAACATTTCGCAGTATCAAGATTTAGTTTGAGACAAATGTTTAGCGAGGCCGGGTGAGCCCGATCCTTTCTAGTCGATTTTCTCAAAGATAGGATCATGCTTCTTACTTGGAAAAATCACAAGAATTGTTTGATAAGGTCGGGTTATGCCGACCTATAGGATAAATTTGTCAGAATGGAGTCGTGTCCATAACTTAGTAAAATGGGTGTGGTTTTTACAAAGGTCGGTCAATGGGAGCCGGGGCTACCCCGACCTTTCTTAATTCACAATTTCTGATTTTGAAGTAATTTGCAACGTTTTGTCATGAAACATTGTAAATTGGGAAATAATTTGTAACGCCTTGCCATGAGACCTTGTAAATTATCCGTGGAAGAATATTTTGTAAAGTCTTGCCATGAGACATTGTAAAATATTTGATGGGAAATAATTTGTAATGCCTTGCCATGAGACCTTGTAAATTATCCGTGGAAGAATAATTTGTAAAGTCTTGCCATGAGACATTGTAAATTATGTGATGGGAAATAATTTGTAACGCCTTGCCATGAGACCTTGTAAATTATCCGTGGAAGAATAATTTGTAAAGTCTTGTCATGAGACATTGTAAATTATTTGATGGGAAATAATTTGTAACGCCTTGCCATGAGACCTTGTAAATTATCCATGGAAGAATAATTTGTAAGGTTTTGCCATGAGACATTGTAAATTATTTGATGGGAAATAATTTGTAACGTCTTGCCATGAGACCTTGTAAATTATTCGTGGAAGAATAATTTGTAAAGTCTTGCCATGAGACATTGTAAATTATTTCGATATTTGATCTTTGTAGTGCTAATTCTTTGGAAGAAGTACTTTTATTAAAGGGGACTGAACGATGGGCCTCGTTAAAACCTTATCCAGAAAAATTCATTGGGAAAAAATCTGGACAAGGAAAAAAAGTACCCGTCCCTGACACAGAAAGAAAAAATAATGGGCACACAGGCCCGACCTTACAGGACTTGATATCAATAGAAATATGATTACTTGTAGTACGGCTTCAAGTTCTCCACATTCCATGGCTGAGGAAGAGGTTTAGAATCCATCGTGTGGAGGCTGTATGAGCCCTTGCCCGCCTTTCGGATGACTTCATAAGGTCCTTCCCAAATAGGTTCAAGTTTCCCTGGTTGATGACCAGCAGCCTCACTGCGGCGAAGGACAAGATCTCCCATTCTGAATTCCCTTTTCTTTACTCGAATATTGAACTTCTTAGACATGGCCTGTTGGTAAGCTGCTATTCTTAGTGATGCATTTTCCCTGACTTCTTCTAGAAGATCTAGACTTTCTCTCTGTCCTTCGATGTGGTCGGGAGACCCTGTGGCCATAGTACGGAAGCTTGGAATGGTTACTTCTACGGGGACAGCGGCCTCCATCCCGAAGGCAAGCATGAATGGGGTTTCCCCCGTCGCCGTTTTGAATGTGGTCCAATTGGTCCAAAGTACTTCTGGGAGAAGATCGGGCCAGTCTCCCTTGGCATTGCCAAGGCGAGTCTTCAAATCTTGTAAGATGAGTCTGTTTGTAACTTCAGCTAGCCCATTACTCTGCGGGTGCGAAACGGAGGTCAACCTGTGTTCTATCCCCAGATTCTTGCAGAATTGCTTGAAGGCTTGGCACTCAAATTGTCGCTCATTATCTGTTATTAATGTCTTGGGAAGACCAAAATGGCAAACTATTGATTTCCACACAAATGCTTCCAACTTTTGTTCTGTGATCACGGCCAGCGGTTCGGCTTCCACCACTTAGTGAAATATTCCACTGCAACTGCCAAGAACTTGACTTGACCCTGGGCTGTAGGGAAAGGTCCGAGTATGTCAATTCCCTATTGGGCGAAAGGGTATGGGCACAATATTGAGGATAGTTCTTACGCGGGTTGATGTAGTCGGGCTGCGAATCTTCGGCACTTGTCACAGGCTTTCACATAACTAAGGGCGTCTTTCTTCATGTTCGGCCAGTAGTATCCGTATCTTATTAATTTAAGTGCTAGAGCTCTTGCTCCCTGGTGTCCTCCACAAATTCCTTCATGGACCTCGGCCATAGCAAGAGCTGCTTCTTTTGGAGTTAGGCATCGTAGATAAGGAAGTGTGAAGCTTCGGCGGAACAAGATATTCTGCAGCAAGGTATACCTCGGGGCCCTTGCTTTGATTTTTCTGGCCTCTACTTTATCATCTGGAAACCTTCCTGATGTTAGATATTCAATTATTGGATCCATCCAACTGGGCTCATGATCTGAAATATCCATGGCCTCGGGTTGTTGTACTATACTAGGCTTATGAAGAGTTCGTACAAACACGGTTCTCTCCAAGTGGTCTAGATTCGAAGAAGTAAGTCTTGACAAAGCATCTGCTTTGTGATTGGCGGACCTTGGAATTTTTTCTATGCAGCAATACTTGAACTTCCTTTGCAAGTCTAAGACTATCATCCTATAAGATGACATTTTCTCATCTTTTGCTACAAAAGTGCCGTTTACTTGTTCTACCACCAATTGTGAATCACTTAGGACCTTGACGTGCTCGACCCATGGATGTTGTGCTGCTTGAAGTCCAGCGATTACAGCCTCATATTCTGCATCATTATTGGTTGCTGGGAAGTCAAACCGTATTGCACACTGAATTTCCATTGTGCCATCGTCTTTCTTTAATATGATTCCAGCCCCCGAGCCCGCAACATTCGATGCTCCATCTACTTGTAAGGTCCATGTGGACTCTTCCCTGTCATGACCTGTTGGCCCCCGAGGTCTTGGTGAGAGTTCGGCGACGAAGTCGGCCAAGACCTGTGCTTTGATAGAAGGTCGAGGTTTGAACTCGATATCATACTCTCCAAGCTCGATTGACCACTTGAGTAGAGGGCCGGATACATCTGGTTTTTGTAAGATTTGCTTCAAGGGCTGATTTGTGAGGACAATTACGGCATGGGCTTGAGAGTACGGTCTTAACTTTCTTGCTGCTGTAACCAAGGCAAGTGCGAGCTGCTCCGCCAGTGTATATCGGGTTTCTGCGTCCAACATCATCTTACTGACGTAATATATCGGTTTTTGAATCTTCTCATCTTCTTTGACCAAAACGGCGCTCACCGTATGATCTGATACTGCTAGATATAAGAACAGATTGTCCCCTGGATTTGGCTTTACCAGTATCGGAGGTGTTTCCAAGTACTCTTTCAACTTCCTGAGGTAGACCTCGCATTCCTCATCCCATCTGAAGTCCTTGTTTCCTCGAAGAGTTTTGAAGAAGGGAAAACATTTGTCCGCTGCCCTTGACATAAATCTACCCAATGCTACTACTCTTCCTGTTAACTTCTGCACTTCCCTGATGTTTCGGGGAGGTTCCATGGATGCTAGGGCTGAGATTTTATCTGGATTAGCTTCGATACCTCTCTGAGTGATCATGAATCCCAAGAACTTTCCCAAGCCTACTCCGAAGGCGCACTTTGCAGGATTTAGTTTCATCCGATGTTTTCTAAGTGTACTGAATATGTCCTCAAGGTCAGTAATGTGGTCTTTCTTTCTTGAGCTTTTTACGACCATATCATCAATGTAGACTTCAATATTAAGCCCGATGTGTCTGGAGAAGACCATGTTAACCAACCTTTGATAAGTAGCTCCCGCATTCTTCAACCCAAATGGCATGACCTTGTAGCAGTATATTCCTTCATCTGCCATGAAGGAAGTTTTTTCCTGATCTTCCTGTGCCATTCGAATCTGATGATACCCTGAGAATGCGTCTAAGAAACTGTAAAGTTCAGATCCTGATGTGGAATCCACCAACCCGTCGATCTTGGGAAGAGGATAACTGTCTTTTGGACATGCTCTATTCAAATCTGTGAAGTCTATACAAACTCGCCACTTGCCATTTGGCTTCTTTACCAAGACCACATTGTCTAGCCACTCTGGATACTTCACCTCTTTGATGAATCCTGCTTTCAAGAGCTTATCTATTTCCTCTTTTATTATCTGCCTTCTTTCTGTGGCAAACTTTCTTCTTCCCTGTTTCACGGGCTTCTTGTCGGGCATGACGTTCAGCTTGTGTTCGACAAGCTCGGGATCTATCCCGGGCATATCTTCAGCACTCCATGCAAATACATCGATATTCTTCTTTAAACATTGTGACAACTCTTCCTTCATCATTTTGGGGAGCTCTTTCCCAATTGTGAAGCTCTTCCCTTCTGAGACATGAACCTCTTCCAACTCTTCTATTGGCGACATTCTTTCTTCGAGACGAAGTTCTATTGACATCAAATCTGTCTTATTTTTTCCAATGCAGTTGATATAGCAACTTCTGGCTACCGATTGATTTCCCTGAATAGTTGCTATGCCTGTGGAAGTTGGGAACTTGATTCCCAGGTGATAAGTTGATACTATAGCTTTGAGGCTGTTCAAGAATGGTCTTCCCAAGATAGCATTGTAGGCCATAGGAGTTTTGACGACTTGGAACGGAGTCATCTTCGTTACACGCTTCTCTTCTGATCCTAGTGAAGTGGGAAGGTCAATTAGGCATTCGGGTTTCACGGTTCCTCCTCCAAACCCAGTTAGGGGAGTAATGACCTGTCGAAGCCGGTCTTTGGGAAGTTGCATCTGATTGAAAGCTTCCAAGGAAAGAACGTTGGCTGCGCTCCCATTGTCAACTAGCACCCTTCTGACATCAAAATTGGCGATAGTTGCACTGATAACAACAGCATCGTCATGAGGATAAGAAATCCCTTCCATGTCAGCATTGCTGAAGCTAATGCTGTCCGAGACCTCATGGTCATGAAATCCCGACATTTCTTCCCGATCACTCAGTGCACGGGCATGGTTCTTTCGTGCATTATTCAAATCACCTCCAGATGCTATTCCTCCGACGATAAAATTTATGATACCAGCGGATCTGATATTCTCTTCCCCTTTTCCATGCTCTTTATCGTCTCTCTTTATATAGTGCCCCAGGAAGCCCCTTTTTATGAGGGCTTCTATCTCCTGTTTCAAAGTTCTGCACTCATCCGTGGTATGACCCGGGCTCTTGTGAAAGTCACAATACTTATGTCGATTCTTTTCGTCGACTTTCCCCTTAATAGGCTTGGGCCATCGCAAATCTTCCCGTCTTTTAATTTCCATCAGAATGTGAGATCGTGGTGCGTTTAGCGGAGTTAAACTCTGATGCCCATGACCATTCTCTTTATGGTTATTTCAGGAAGAATTTTTCTCATCTTCCTGTCTTGATCTCTTACTCCCCTGCTTTGTTGATGGTGAAGACTGTGCTACTGTCCCATGCCCTTGATCCTGTGCCCGAATTGACAAAAGTGTTTCCTCCATGTTTATGTACTTTTCTGCTCTCTGAAGAAGTTCTGTTACATTTGAAGGTGGGCTCTTGGACAGGGACATTCTGAATTCCGGGCCTCGAATAGCCAAGGTAAGGGCTGAAATTGCTGATGATAGATGAAGATCTGGAATCTGAAGTCTTTCAGCGTTAAACCGAGTCATGAACTCCCGCAGCGTCTCATTCTGAGCTTGCTTTAACTGCAGGAGGGACGCGGCAGTCTTCTTGATTCTTTTACTACTTGCAAAGAAAGCAGTGAACTTCTCAGTAAGATCTGCAAAGGAAGAGATGGATCCTGGAGGTATCGTAGAAAACCAGTCTCGAGCTGAATTTGTCAAGGTTTGCGGGAAGGTCTTGCACAGAATCTGATCGGGAGCATTCTGCATGTCCATGACATCAGTGTAGGTATTCAAGTAGTTGTTAGGATCTGTTATTCCATCGTATTCCTTTATTCCAGGATATTTAAATTGATCGGGCAAGGGAAAGGATGTTATTTCAGGAGTAAAGGGGGTTCTTCTCACGAATGACGTCCGACCCTGGGTGTTCTGTCGGATTCCATCAGCAATTCCTTCCCGAATGATTGTTGAGAGCTCTTGCTGTGTCAAGTTGGCAGATCCTTCTGTCATGGGATGGGCACCCCTCATCCCCGGGGAGTTGTCAGTCACAGGATTAGCTGGCTGGAGATCTTCCCGGGGAATTGTGCCTGGAGTGTTCGGGTCAGGTTGCGCTCGATGACTGTTCTGTTGTTGAAGAGCTTGACGAAGTTTGCGGAGCTGCTGCTGAAGTTCGTTGAAATCTTCCTGACTAATAGGCTCATTGTCTGGGGTGGCCTCTGGGTTTTGTTCTTCCCCAACATCTTCAAGAGGTGGAGGATTATCATCCTCAGTCGAGGTGTTGGCCGGAAGGGCTTGACCAGTGGATGCGGATGGACGGGCTTGATGTCTATTAATATGGCTAGTTGTATCTCTTCCCACAGACGGCGCCAATTGATGCTGTCAAAAATCCTAACCTTGACGTGGCAGAATCTGATGACAATTGATTGCTGGAAAAGATGTTGAACTCGCCTGGGATGACCTGCAAAAAAGGCGAGGAGGAAACTCCCCGTCGCCCCTCCGGTGTGAGAATTAGTTTTCTGGAAAAAGGTAGAGAGAATATTTAACTGGAGAAACGTAAAGAATTGTGAATGAATTATTTGATATGAAAAGAACTATATTTATAGTGCTGAAAAAGCCCATAACTTACTGTATTTAAGGAAGGAGTCCTTTTGTCACAAAATTACCTTTTAAGAAGAATTTCAAACTTATAAGGATTCAGTTTCCTTTTTGTAAAGAGTTTCCTTGTGGATCATGTATTGCCTTGAGGCTCAAGTATATGGCCCATTAGCGAGGCCCAGTGATGAAAGAGGTTGAGAAGCCTGCAAATACGGGCCACAAGTATGCAAGAAACGATCTTATTTCCAACTGTCAAAATGAAGTAGATCGGGATGACCCCGACCTTCATGAGACCGGGTATTTTAATGAGGCACCACCGGTTATTGTTGAACAGAGAAGAGGTCGGCCATATGCCGACCATGAAGTTTTCGGTAACAGGTCGGTCAAAGAAAGATCATGACCTCGAGAGGTCGGTCAAAGGAATTTCATGACCTCGAGAGATCGGTCAAAGGAAGACTATGACCTCAACAGGTCGGGTCGTGGAATTCTCCGCAAATTTATGGAGTAGAAAAATAATACCGATCAGATACTATTCACTTGACCCCAAATTTAAAGTCAAATTGTTGGAGAAAAATTTGAATGTAGCTCCTTGGAGGAATTTTGGGGTAGGGTCTTGGAGAATCGAGATACCTTCAAATTGTAGAAAATACAAATCCAGTACTTGTGACACAGAAATTGACAATGATCTCAAAGGGATAGCATTATCCAACTCTAACCCATGTGGCACTTGTTTAATGGGTTTTCATTCTCTCCAAACAAATTCAGTATACCACGTGGCAGAACACGATCCATTGCAAAAGGATAAAAAACGAGAACCAAAGATAATGAAGAGACACATACAATTCAATGGCGTCTCTCGCAACATTTGCTGCAGTGCAGCCTACCACTGTTAAGGGCCTATCCGGGAGCTCACTTGCTGGAACTAAGCTCAACGTCAAGCAATCTCGCCTAAGCTTCAAGCCCACTAACTACAGGTAACAATTTTTCCCTTTTGCCAATAGTATTTGGTGCTTGCTAAAATAGATTTTGATAGAAATTGATGAAATATTTAATCAAATAAAAAAATTGTGTGTCCCATAAAATATACTATTAATACTAATTGTTGATTTTGAGTCATTTTTAAGTTTGAAGTACAATTCTTTTGTGCCAAAAGTGTTGGTTGGAAGTGTATTGTGAAGTTGGGTATTTCTTGATTTGTTTTAATACTATATAGGGCTGGAGCAGTGGTGGCAAAATATGGAGACAAGAGTGTATACTTTGATTTAGAGGATTTGGGCAACACCACTGGCCAATGGGACTTGTATGGATCAGATGCACCTTCACCGTACAACTCCCTCCAGGTATATATATAATATAATTCTCTGCACTTTCCGTTTTTCAGTTTGTGCATAGAGTTCCAGAACTAGAATTACACGCATGAGTTGAAATACTGCAAGTGATTGTTTAAGTGCGTGAAGCTTAATTACATTGCCCTATTCCATCAATTATGGATAGACCGGCTCACTTTATTAAAAGTTTTTTTGTTTAAAAATAAAGAATGTGATGTTTTCGAGATAAAATATGTGGTTGAAAAGTGGAAAGTGAAAATTTGTGTGCTTAATAAGTGATTTGCAAATATGCGTTATTTAAAAAGTTTCTAAAATTGTTTGCCGAACATAGGCCCAGAAATTTTTTGGAGGCATTTTCTTTGCCAAACACCTACCGATAAACGTACAATCTTTATTCTTTATATTGGAAATGAGAGACGATAAGTGGACCTAACTCGTGCATTGACGTGAACCATTCTAAATGTATGAGTTTACTTGTGTGTTTCCTTGTTCTAAATGCTAGGGATGGTAATGGGGTGGGGATTCCCTGAGCTCGACAGGAACCAACCTCAAACGAGGCGGGAAATTCTCGACAATGACGGGAATGAGACGGGGATGAAAAGTATCCCGGATCGGGGATGGGGATTGCTATCAAATTCTCATCTCCGTCCCTAAACCATCACTGATTAATATGTTCAATTAAAAAAATATTCAAACAAATTTAAAGTGTCAAAAATCACTCGATACACAAATATATAATTTCAAAATCAAAACCTACATTTCAACTTTATACTACTCTTCATCTCTCACTCTCAAGTCTCATCTCATTCTCATCAAACATACTTCTTAACATAATTAAATTTGTATTACACTATAAAAGCTATTATGAGTTTTTTTTATTAATATTAATCATTCTTTAGAGCTAATAAACGGGATTTTGAAATAATCATACTTTAAGAAAAGAATTTGTATAACTAAGACATTAGATAATTATTATAAAAAATATTAATGGACAAATATATATATATAATAATAATAATAATAATAAACGATGATATAAATAGGGATTATAGGCATTCCCGTCCCTGTCCCGTCCCATCTACGTTTAGACGGGAAGGGGGATGATAAATCTCCGACAGAGCAGGGGACAATGATTGGCATCCCCGCCTCGAACCCGCTCCATTGCCATTGCTACTAAATGCATGAATTTACTTGTGTGTTTTCTTAAACAAGATTGGTAGGAATTCTCATTTTGCTTATGCATTTTTATAAAAGAGTTTCTTAAAAAAATCTATCTTATGTCAACTTCTTTTAAAGACTCTTAATCAGACAAAATATTTCTAAAAAATTATTCAAACATGTTCAAGAGTAAGTTCTTAATCTCATAAATAACTTTTAACTTCTAAAAAATTACGTCAAACGGATCCTTAATTGATAACAGAGGACAACAAACAAAAGACTTAAACTCCTTTTTCACTAAATTGTATGTATTAAACATGTCATTAGTGTCATAGTGTGGTTGGGACAAAACCTTGTGTGCTGAAGAACCAAATTTTGTTACTGTACTGATTTACTATTGCAGAGCAAGTTCTTCGAGACATTTGCAGCTCCATTCACCAAGAGAGGTCTATTGCTCAAGTTCCTGATATTGGGAGGTGGCTCCGCCCTTGCTTACTATAGCTCCACCGCAACAGGGGACATTTTACCAATTGTCAAGGGCCCACAACTTCCACCCAAGCCTGGGCCACGTGGCAAAATCTAATTCCCTTGAAAGTTGAAATCTATAATTTTTTCCCTTTTTTTTTTTATTGTGTTTAGTGTGTCATTTTTACAGCCTGTATCTAAGAAGTAAAACCTATATATGACACTTAATTATTACCAAATTGTCAATTGCGTGATTATTTCAGCAGCGTGTTTGGGTTGGCAGTTGGCTTATGCATTTCTTAGGGCTTTCGGATGTGCCACAAAAGCTTAAAAAATAGTGGTTGGAAACATGGCACTAGAATTTAACGTGAACTCATCCCATACATTGGTACATAAAGTAGGAGATGATACAAGCATGCACGTTTAGAGTTCCGCTCTATTGCCCATCGTGAATAATAAAATAATTGTTTACATCCAATAAAAAACAGTCAAGTGTTTAATTTTAAAATTTAAGGACATTTCACTGATTTACATTGAAGGTGGGTAACAGATCATTTTCGTACAAGCATGCACATTTAACATAAACTCGTCTCATACTTTGGTACATGAAGTAGTAGGAGATGATACAATACAACCGCGCAGGATTAACACAACCTTGTGATCTAATGAAACCCACTTATAATATAAGAAATAAGAAGGAATGAGAATAAATACTTTTTAAAAATTCAATTAAAATTTAAGATTCTAACGAAACGAGACATGCTTGAAGAAATTTGTTAATACGAAATTGATTTAGTATTCAATGTGTCCACCGTGATTGTAATGTTTATATGTGTCCAAAAAAAATAAAAAAAAATAGGAACACGTGATAATATTACTATCACTGTAGGCACTTTAACATGTGCTCACCATGAAAACTAGATCAAAGACTTTATATAAATTTTAGAGTTAGACATCGATATTTTATATTAAGATGTGCGTCCCATGTTAAAAAATCAAATATGTTAGCACTTGTTTGTTTGTCTATAATTCGGTATCTAAATGTGAAATTTCTCATTTACTTTAATACTTTATAATATAATTGGATATTAAAAATCAAACAAGCCATAAGTTGTTGTGACTTGTGAAACGCTCTATTTTGTTGGGCACGAATGATCACAATAACTTAGCATTATTTTTAATAAATTAGATTAGATTGTAAGATTTCCTCATTATATTAATACCTATTAAGTCTTTTTAATAGATAAATAATATAAGTGATGATTCCAAGTGTTATTTTATTCATTAAACATCCGATATCGAAAATGGTATAACACTACAGATAATAAAGGATTTAAGCAATATTAGTGATGAATAACCATACTAAGGAAAGCTAAATATGAGCCAATTAATTTGTAATAATCCCATGATCTTGCAATTTATTTTTTTCATAAAAGGATAAACAGATGCATCTTTTTTAGCATTAATTATATTATACAACCCCATTACAAAAAAAGGCATTAGAAAAACTTCCTCTAAATCACTTCATTGCTCTCTCTTTAGCCTTTTCGAGCCATTTAAGACGGTTGTCGGTCACGTCAATATTAAACAAGACTGGACAGTATAATAGATAATTATTTATTATACCGTTCGGTACTGTCCGATCCAACGTTGCGCAATTATAGTACATCAAGGAGAAGAAGCGCCTTTGAAGATGAGAAAGTTTAGAGTCTCCAATGTGAAATATATGAAAGTCCCTTCAGTATGTGTAAAAAAACATCCAAAGTTTGATCCCACAACACATTGCCATCCACTCCCATATATCTTATCAAACTCCTACCAACACAATAATAACCACAACTTAAAATTCATGAAATTCTTTTTGGTTAGAAAGAAATCCGTGTTACAAATGACTCTCAAAGAAAAGATTATGCACCAAAAATATATATTATAGAACTTTTTAAATATATTTAACAATAGACATGGAAAAAGAAAAGAAATAAAAAGCAAGAAGTATATTAATTTCTCTCTTTAAAAAGGAAAAAAATATTCCATTCTTAGTATAAGGATCTAAGCCCACCATTTTTTACTTTTCAAATATTTTTAAATCACACATTCATCAAAAAATTAAAAAAATCAAAACTTTTCACATCACCAAACATGCTAGTCATGTTAAAATTGATAAGAAATCCATAATTTTTTATTTTTTTTATCCATAACAATAGACATATAGGTCTGTTCGACTGATTGCCGTTTTAAATTCAAAAATTTTAATTACATCATTTTTTCAAATCACTTTTTAACCGCAAACATTTTACTATCTTCACTTTTCAACTACATATATTTTACCTAAAAAACACAAATATATCACACGTTGTAATTGCAAGTTGCAACCGGAGCCGTCGAACAAGCCTTAATATTTAATATCTAGAACAATAGACGTGAAAAAGAAATAAGTACTAATTTCTCACTTTCTTGATGTGGGCAGCAATGGATTTGCAGTCCATAACATCATAGAGATCCAGAGCTTGAGATGCAGAAGACATAGCTTGAATCTGCATCTTCAATGGCATATCTGTATCTTCTATCAAAGCTTTTCCTTCCAACATTTCTTTCTTCAAATTAAATCCCACTTCTTCTAGAAGATTTCTGGTAAAGCCAAGATAGATAAGAATATAAACCCAGATGTTAATATACCTCGGTATTCAGTAGTAATCCAGTTTCTCTAGGTATGTATGTGTACATATAAATGGCCTCCAAGTGTGAAGGAATTACTTGCTGTGGATTCTGGTGGTGGCACATCATGGTCCAACTTGATTCTTCCTCTCTTTAAGGAGTTTTTAACGTTATTCTATGTTTGGCAGTGATCATCTTAAGTGGATAAAGATGTTCTGGTCTTCTGGATAAAGCTGGTGAGGTCTAAAATAATTCCAAGCATTAAATGGATTTTATAGTCTATGATTATTGTTCAATTTAGTCCATGATTGGGTTTATTTTTTCAAAATTAATTTTTTCTAACATACGTTTTCAATCACAAGTGACAAGTTCTCATTATGAGAATGAATCTCATTTAAAAAAAAAAAAATAACCTTACTTTTTAGTCACACATGTTAAAAAAATTAAAATATCGCTAAAAAAATAGGGCTCAAGCGAGTGCTAAATAGAATCGGATGGAATAGAGATCTTTAGTTTAAGTTCCATTATTACCTCTATATGTATATATATTACGTGCACTCGAAGGGGTATGCTCAACACGAAATTCAAATGTATTATTTTATTTTATTTTTTCTAAAATTTTTAGACGGACTGATAATTATGCGTAAATAAAAAAAATAGAATAAAAATCATTATTTAATTGATAAAATATGAATTTATTGCACAGTTAGTCATAAAATTCAGCTGCATCCAAACGAAAGAAGATGTAAATTTGGACCAGCCCAGCCCTCTTTCTACCCCCTTTTTTTTTCCTTTGGAGTTAATTTGGACCATGAAATTGGAAGAATATTCAAACGAAAGATGTTAAACGAATAAAATTCATACTTTTCTTTTACACTTTTTGGAGTTCAAAAAAAAAAAAAAAAAAAAAACGTATTTATCTTTTTTGTAATAAATTTATCTTTATAAATATCACAAAATTCAAACGCTTACTGTGCTCCAACACCTCTTTATTCTTTTGGACATGTCTAGTCTAGTGGAATACTAAACGAAAATAGTAATAAAAAAAATAATAAGAATAATATTTTATTTGTAATAAAAATAAAAAAAAGAATAATATTTCATTTTTGTCATTGAACAAATATTGAATAATATTTTATTATTATTTTTGTTATATCTGACGAGGAATGTCCTTCCTGATTCCTTTTCCACTGTGTGGTGTGAAAGCAGTCTAGAAAGTGAGAAAAGTAGATCACAACGGTACAACCTGTAAAGATTATTTTCCCTTACAATAATAATAATAATAATAATAATAATAATTAAAAAAAAGGTGGACCCACAGTTTCTCCTTTTGAATATTTGATTATTTTCAACCCAAAACAAATATATGAACATTATTATTGGAAAAAACAAGTGCACTGCACTTCTACTATTCAATCAAAATAATCAATATACGTATTGCTGAGTTGAGGGACATAACAATAAGAATAAGACTTGAGTTATACATTCAACAATCTAAAGTTAAAAACACACAAACATCAATTAGTAGAACAATAATATACCGTGGATACACCAGTATCACAGTAAAATTTAATTAAGTTCTTCAAAATCTTGGGTAATTCTAAAATTTTTACCCAAGTCCTTTCATTTCCCTACTTTCTAGTTCTTACCTCAAGACTATAGTATGTCGACAATCAGGGATCGGAGCGCATCTCTTGAGTCGTCCTTAGACAGTCACTGCTGGAGCACGAGGGGGGCAGACCAAAATCACTGGTGGGTCCACTGCATTCGCTCGAATTGTTGTGTTCAACGCTTTCTAGAGCCATCTTTTTGAATTTCTTCAGGTCCTCTTTGTACTGAAATGTATCATATGTGGCTTCATATTCTGAGCTCCCGTGAGGATCATATACTGCGCTGTGTCCAGGTCGAATACCATCGTTTAAGTCGTCTAGTGATATTTTTCCTTCTAAAGCTCCAACTATCTGCATCACAAAAGTTACTGTGATGTTGTAAGAGTTGGTAAATGAGTCCTTAGAATAAATTATTTTTTCATTGGTCCAAGTAATTCATTTGTGTATGGAAAAGAAATGTTATAAAGTAAACTCATATTTTAATTTAAGCTTAGCCAAACAAGCTTACGAGATGCTAAGCTAATATAAGCAGACGTACCTGACTCATTCGTGGCCTCCGCCGTGCCAAATGTCGAATACATACAGAAGCACAAGCAACCAATCGAGCCATCTCAGTTGAGTCATATTCCTTCTCCAACGTTGCATCAGCTAGAGTATCAAAGTTACCAGTATCCAGAGCTTGTGTAAGCAAAGGCCTAGCCTATATTAAAGACAAGCAAAGTTACCTTTCCGAAGTTACTGAACAATGTTGTTGACGGCAGGCAGCGCATGGCGTACCCCGTCAACATAGGGATTGTTCCCTGTGAAGAGTTCTTGTCTCAGTTAAATGAGCGCGTCCAAAGAATTCAAACTCTCAACCTTATGGGATTTGTTGAGTGATCTCTGATACTAATAGAGTAACTACGGTTGGCAGCGCATGGCGTACCCCGTCAACAAATGCCGAAGTGTACCAAACCAATTAACCAAATGAAGAAAATACGTTTCTTTCAGTAAAAAGACAAAGGAATGAGATGCACTACATAATGGCACAGGGTTGGAGTAGAAAATCCAAAGCCAGATGTCCAAGGGAAAGTATAAAATGAATGATGGGTTTGTTTCCATGTAAATGGAGGAAACGGTTCTCAAATCTTAATCGTACATAACCAAAATGTACTGAAGAAATAGACTCACCCAATCAACAATATTACCATCAAGGTAGGGTTGACCTTTGTCAATTGGTCTGTGTCCAGTTATCAACTCCAAAAGTACGACTCCAAAGGAGAAGACATCCGACTTATCTGTCAATTTGCCGGTGAGAGCATACTCAGGAGCTAAATAACTGCAAGTGCAGAGATATGTTAAAAAAGACGTTTATATTGGATCATAGGATTCTTCAAGATAAAATGGAAAATTCTAAAACTAAACTATAGCTTTAGCATAACAATAAAGTATATAACTTCATACTTATTAAAACTTAAGAATGATAAGAAGAATTTTCTGAAATCTCACCCAAATGTTCCCATCACACGGGTAGAGACATGAGTATCAGTGTCAGAATAGAACCTAGCAAGCCCAAAATCTGCTACCTGAGTATATGATATCAAAAACTAAATATTGATAATCATAAAACATAGTAAATTAAAGACCATGATAACAATCAATATGCAAATAATGCATTGATAATAACCAAAATGAAGAAACAAACAGTGGTATGTTCACCAGGAAATAATGCTTTCGAGTAAAAATTAGAAATAAAATGTCGCATTCACTTGAGTTATTGCTCATGTTCTACGTCTCTAAATTACAAAAAAAAAAATTAAAAAAAAAAAAAAAAACTATCAAATTTTTGCTTATAGGATTAGGGCTCCAAACTGCCAGTGAATGAGGTAGAAAGTCAATAATAATAATTAAAAAAAAAAAAAGGGGGAGCAAATTGTAATTGTCTTTCCTACCTGGAATAGAGGCTTGGCATATGAGATCTTATGCAACGACTTAAACCAGATAACCAGAATGACACCTGACGAGTATAAATTTTATTCACCCCCGAGCATTTACAAAAGCCTCAAGCCCGAGCTCTTTGACAAAATATAGTCTCCTAATCAAATGTGTAACCCCGAGGACCACCATGAACCCGAGGAGGACCTCAAACCCGACCACATGAATATCACCCTATAATATATTTTCTATCCCCTAGAAAGACCTCAACCTCGACCACCATAAATCCGAGGATGACCTCGAGCCCGAACACATGAATATTATCCCATATTAATCTTGATACTCCCGAGGAGGACTTCAACCCCGACAATCATTTATATCCCGAGCATATCCTTCGTCCTCATCCCCGAGCACTTGAATATTTAGCCAGTCATATCTTGGTACCCCCGAGCAACATATGAACCTCGAAACCGAGCACTTAAACATTACACCATACACCTTATTGAGAACCCCGAGGATTTGAACAACCCCGAGGAGAATATAACCCCCGATCACACTTAAAATGCCCGTGGCGAAAACATTGCCCCGACCACTCATAATACCCCCGAGGATAGAATACCCCGAGTACATATATCTCACCAAAAAGGTGCATGATGTGCTCGGGGCACATGATGCTCGGGTCACGTCTTATTGATCGGACATGACTTGATCTGATACGTGGAGTCTACAACCTCCTAATTCCAATAGAACTCATCTTCCAACAGAATCCTATTTGAGTTTTACAACCTCATCCCTAAAAAATAAGAGGATGATTCCTAACAACACTCATGCAATGCAAGTATTTCAATCCTATCATAATTCGTCCATATATCACTATAAATACATGGCACTCAATCATAATTCAGGTACACAATTATCTCTACAATTTATAGCCTCTTACATAAATTTTCTCCTTCCTCTTTACTGACTTAAGCATCGGAGGGGCGACGAGGACACACCTCCTCGCCTTTATTGCAGGTATTCGGAGATCCAGTTCGTGCTAGTTTATTACTCAAGCTCAGAATATTTCAGGTGCGATTTTTAGCATCATCAACACCCAAAAAAAAAATGTAAATGTGTCGAGCATATGATATTTAATGCATTCCTCTAACCATGTCTTGCATACATGGACAGATCTAGCTATCGGCGTGCTGGATCCGTCCGGAATAATTTTCTTTGTTCAATGTATGACTTCGCTGGATGAAGAAAGTGGCCCAGAAACATAAAACAACCTGCCAACTGCTCCAGATATCGCTTAGGAAGATGAAGATGTTTGAGCAATTGGGCTGTTTTTATTATCTTTGGGCCTGGCCCAACTCAATTGACAAAGCTGAAATTTAACCTTGTAAGTGATTGTGGAGTTAGAGACAACAGCGGCAGTCACGCAGATCATCGCGCATCTGCCTCCACCCTTTTCTCTATCACCCATATTTGCCATTTCTGAGCTCAACCCACTTCTCAAAAAAAATTATCTTAATAAAGATCCATTTTTTTCTAATAAAATCTATCTTCCCTTCTTTTTTCACAACCTACCTGACTTCAAGAAGAAGAAGATAAAATCTTGGGTTCTGAACTAAAGGAAGAGGTGTAAAAGTGAATGTGAAGTAGGTGAGATAGCAATCTGCTTATAAGTAAATGTTAAAATAAATAGAATATTATTATTGATTATCTTGCTTGTTATTGGTCTGGCATTTGGATAGTAAGCTAGTATTATGATTATAGGTCATCTTTACTTTTAATTTATCTTGCTTCTTATTGATTTGGAGTTGAATATCTTAGAAATCAAGCTTAGAATTTGCCAAAAGCTGACTCAAAACTTGACACCAATTATAAAGAAAAATCACAAAATGCGTATAAATGAACTTGCTATTACGACCGATGATGGTTGAAAGTCAACGATCAATGCTCAACGACCGCTCTAACTGACAAAGAATCCTGAATTCATCCCTGCTTGCATATATGAGAGTGATATAACCCCAATAGAAGTTAGAATAAGAAGAGTAATTTATAAGAGTTGATGTGGTTGCAAATAATTTGATTTTATAGGATCTTTTGATAAAAGACAGAAAAAACGTAGTGGAGGAAAAGGATTTATCAATTATCAGTCGAACTCAATAGATTGGGCATAAGGTATGTGCTTAACTAAAAGTGCTTCGCATTAGGAAATATTACATAGTTCTTGTACTTGCTGATCAATAAAAGCCTTTGGTCGATTGCAATGTTTTTATAGCATTGTATTATTAAACAATTTGTAAACGGCAAAAAGAATAAATCTAAGAAGTAATTTTTTTAGTTTGAAAGAAATATAATACACCTACTGATACCTTGGCATCGAAATTGTCATCGAGAAGAATGTTAGCAGACTTGATATCACGGTGTATAATCTTGGGTCGACCTGTATGTATAATAAATTTCACATATACAAGTGATTATGAACGATCCTACTAAATTAGTCGAAGAAAAATATGACGAAAACAAAAATATATAGCTGACAGTAAAGAGAACTGTGTGGAAAAACTTACTGGTGTCATGCAGATATGCCAATCCATTTGCAGAACCTAGAGCAATTTTCATCCGAGTCTCCCAGTTTATAGGAGGCTTCTCCTTCCCTGCATTAGTTCTATCTAGTAAGATCAATTTAAAGAACAAATATTTGACACTTGGAGTACCAAGATGTACCTATCAAATTTGGGAAGCCAAAGTTGGGAGAACATGATTCAAACTTGATCGAACATGATTCAAACTTGATCAGAACACTTTCCAAATTGAAATTGAAAATAAGTCAAACTGTTTACACAGAATTAGAAGAGCTAAATTCTGTTAGTTATTTCCCAACCATCAGATTTATACCAAGGAAGGAAAATTTCAAACAAAACTTCTGCCTTGGAGGTAGGCATGGATTCTGCTCTTCTGCTGCACTATAATAAGCGTCATCCCCAAATTTAACCAAACAGATGCAAATGCATTTTGGTTACCTTATTCTGAGTGAGTTTAGATTGATATCATCCTCTAGGTTACCACAGTACTCGCTCCATCTCAACTTAAGCAAAAGTTAAGCAGAAAAATAAAAATAAATTCTTCAATTAAGTCATGTATTACTAGCTTACTTCACACTGAAATGACTTTGAATATACTGCAGAATAATTGAATAAATTCAGGTTCATTTACATTCAAATTTCTCATAATAGGATAAGGTTTTTCCACAGGAGAGAGAAACCCAGCTGGTAATCAGTATCATCACAAAGTTTTCCATTGCTTCTCAATTTTATATGGACAATATATTCCCACACCATTTTTCATCAGCTTTTATCGTCAAGATAAGAACAACTGGTAGAATATCATAGACATATATTGTAACCTATGACACAATGCAAAAAATCTATTCTTTTAAATTAAACAACAACTTTTGCAAGTGGAACTCCAAGGTTTATGGTCCAATTTATTTTATGTGGCAGCATATTATGTCAACTATAGTGGGTTTAAATAAGTCAAAAACTTCAGGGGCTTACCGTGTAAGTGGAACTCCAAGGTTTTATTTGGAACAAATTCATATACCAGTAGTCTCTCTGCCCCTGAAATGCAGTACCCAATGAGTGATACTAGATGCTTGTGATGAACACGACCTATGGTCTCAACCTCTGCCTGAAATTCGCGCTCCCCTTGACCACTACCAGCTTTTAGCTGTTTAATTGCAACCTCTTTCCCATTATGAAGTATTCCCTTGTGCACATATCCAAAGCCACCTTGACCAAGGAGGTTGGTGCTGGAGAAACCATTTGTGGCAAGTGCTAGCTCTTCATATGCGAATGTAGTTATTGTGAAACCCAAACTAGTATTAGTGCATGGTTGTGGAACAGGCTCTTCACAGCTCAAGCCGCTATCTACAGAAGGTGGCGGAGGTGCGTTAGAACCGTCCATCGAAGGCAGCTGATGATGCGACAATATGCCAGGTTTTGGCAGCATTCCAGCCATGTTACTAGACAGCGGTGGAGCAGTCTGTTGCCAATGATGGTATGGACCACGGAAAGAATCTATAAAAGAAAAATGCATGCTTGAATTTCATTATGCAGTCATCATAAGACAGAGTAGAAGAATGAAATGTTTTGGTGATTGAAAGAGAGATTTCACACAAATAATGGATATGAATGTCACTTATGAGATCATTCATTGATGGACTTGGACTTCTGCAATCTTGACTTGAAGTGTCTTTGAACTTTATTTGATCACTGATGTGCAATATACCAGCGATTAGCAAATGGATCTTAATAAAAGGTGAAATCTTGGTGCAGTGGAAGACTGGAAGTCCAGATGCATTAAGAGTAAAGGTGTCTTGATAACAAATCTCTCTCTTCCCATGAAATTCCATCTACATCCTTAAGCCTCTGTTTGGCGGCTGATTTTTGTTTATTAACAAGAATTTGAGTTTCTTATTTAAAATGTGTTGTTGAAAAGTGTTCTTGAAAAATGTAAAAAGGTGTTTGGGGAGATATAAAGGAAAAAACTTGTTTATAAACAAGTTTACCAAACACTTGCTAAATCAAAAATTCTTAGACCACCGTGGTTTTAGTTTTACAGATAGTAATTACCTTCCTCTTGACAGTTGACTGACATATGATGCCAAGAAGACATTTTATTACTGTTCCCATTTCTATATATTTTTGCATTTTATCTTTACTGGAACGACCAAAAGCATCTTATTCGAATCTCTTCTATAAAAAAATCATTTTCAAGATTCTTTTGTATAATCCCCATTATCAAAACTACCACCAAAGATACCCAAATTAAACAAAGAGATCAAAATGGAATCCACGTTCATCAAATCGAAGCACGACAATTGTGTTTACCTTTCTGCACTTGCTCAGGAGCATAAGCAAAGCCGTTCAATCCAAGGCGTCTTTTTCTCCTCGTGTACCAAAGGATGAAAATACCCACGCAAACAAGCACAATTGCCCCGCCCATACCAATCCCCACGCCCAGAGCTAACAATGTAGTATTTCTGTTCGATGAGCCAGGCGGGGGCGGAGCCGCCTCCGGAGTCAAATTACCATTAGTTGGAGGGGGAAGTAGAACCGCCGGAGAAGGAGGAGCTGTGGATGTATTAGTGGAGTTCACCGGAGGAGTTGGATTGGTTGCATTGTCGACTGGAAGAGGAGGAAACGGCGGCGACGGCGTTAATGGCGGAAAAGTCGGAAGATCACCCCCAACTGGTGGTAAAGACATTGCCGGAGTTCAGTGTTGCAGCTTCCCGGCGAGTATGTTAAGAGATTTTTTTTTATTAAACTATAAGTTTTCCTGGGATTTTTCTAGAGAGTAGAAGCACCGAATAACGAATAAACCAGACGGTGCAAAACTGAGGAGCAAAACCGACCCGGATTCCGACGCAAGGATGAAAGGTAAAGAAACCGCGACATATGAGTACTGTAACCTGAGTGGACTCGAAAGTGGCAACGGGAATGAAGTAAGGTGTTTGGAGTGCGCGTTTGGTAAACTTGTTTACATTTATATTTATAAACTAGTTCATTTATAATTTTGAAATAAAATATTTGATTGAAAAGTCATAAGAGAACATATGGATGATTAAGGAGTGGTAAATAAATTAATTTACAAACTACTACTTTACCAAATGGAGGATAAATTAATTATTACATTTTATAAATTTTTAATCATATACATTTTCTCTCTTTATTTTTTGACAACGCATTTTACATAAAAAAATAAATAAACTAATTTATAAATATAAGTCTTTGTTTTGGTAACAATATTTGATTTATATATAATTTTGAGGTGAAAAATAGTAGTTAAAAATCGAAAAAAAAATGTGTATGGTTAAAAAGTAATTTGAGAAATTGTGTAATTTATAAATCAGTTTATTTTGACATCCGTTTGGTAACACTGTAATGGTTTATAAACTAATTTATTTATGATTTTGAGTTAAAATTTATGGTTGAAAAATTTTGTGAATAAAAATTAATTTGAAAAATGGTGTGGTTTATAAATCGACACTTGCTATAAATGTTACAGTTCTATCAAACAATTTTTTAAAATTATTTTTTTAATTAAACATATTTTTTAAAATTTTGTCACGCATTTTATTTTACATCAAATTCTTGCCTAAAATAATAAAAATAAGATATTTTGGAAACTTTCCTTTCGTGCGCGAGGGAATAAATCCCGTCGCATTATCCGAGATTTCGAGGAATCGACATGTCACGTGGTCAACTTTTACCTTAAAAAAGATTTTGGAAATTTGCACCTACTGGTCCTCAATTATTGTTAATCTTTACAAAAATCAAGTAGATTTTAAGGTTACGGTAATAGTAAATAAATATTCGACTGATTTTATTTACTAGAAATGTTTTGTGCATTCATAGTAAAAAATATTAGATACTTAATTAAATATTTTATATAAACTGGTGGCATAGCTCTTTCTAAACTATTTCATTGGTAACTTTGTGTTGATTATAAATTGATTTATTTATGAGTTCTGAGGTAAAAAATAGTGATTGAAAATTGAAGAGAGAAAATATATGTTGTTAAAAAGTACATTGAGAAATTGAAAAGTTTATAAACTGGTTTATAAATCAATTTATTTTGTTTACCAAACACATGTTCTTTACTCATTATTTGTTTGGTAAACAGTTTATAAGTCAATTTATAAACAACACAATTTTTCAAAGTCACTTTTTAACCATTTAAATTTTCTCTCTCCACTTTTTAATCACGCATTTTACCTCAAAATCATAATTAAACCAGTTTATAAATCACTACATCAACTTTTAATTGTAATATTCTTATTCTCAATTTTTCATTAGTTAAAAAATTTCGTCCAAAAGTCTGTTAGGAGGTCGGAAAAAAAGACTTATTTGCATATTATATATTAAATTAATAATAAAACAAAAAGTAGAAAAGCGAAATATAATATTGGTCCCTCGTTTAGAAGCACGTTGACACAGTATTTTAGCACTATATTAATTAGAGAACAAATGTTATATTTAGTGGAAGATTGAAAAATAAAAATTCAATAAAAAAAGTGAGGATATAAATACAATAATAATTAAAGATAAGAATTTTTAGTGCAAGTAAAAAAAAAATAAAATAAAATAAAATTGTTGTGTCAATATATTCGCCATAAACTTGTCATTTTCCAATACATAAATTCAAAAAAAATATCGAAGGGGCGAAAGAATTACATATTCCATTTGTTCCTTCCCATCACAGAATTAGAAACTAAAATTTTTTATTGGAGAAGAATCAATATAACTATTATTCCATTTATTTTGTTGCCAAATAAAATGTCAGCTAAGATTATAATTCAGACAAAATCTCTCATTTATGAGATAAATGATAACTTTTGTTAATTAAATCAATTTGTTTTGAGTATTTAGAGTTTTCCAAATGTAAACACCCACCCGACCTTGTACACAGCTAAATAAAGTTTATCATATCTTTCTTAACTGCTTACCAAGATTACAAATTTACAAGCATCTCATTTTTTATTATTGTAAAAACTAAATCAAATATTTTCTGATCGACTGTTCCCCAACCAATTGATTATTGGCTTCAACTTTTTCCTCGGCATCATTAAACATTTAAACCCCTATTAGATCCTCATTTTGTTGTACTCAATTTTTCGTCAAACTCATCTAGTCATTTTCAACTATAGATTTCATAAACCTCACAATTTTATTTATCAACTTTTGAACTATATACTTTATTAACTTTTATTAAAAATTATTAAAAATCTTATTTTTACTTAACTATCTCTAACCTTTCAATTAACTAGTCATTATTAACCCTAACATTTCAAAAATAGTGGTGTTGAATCCAAGCCCAAAGAGAGGTACAGTGATCCACTAGCAAGGGCACAATAGAGGCCCAATGGACCTTAACCCATGGCTAAGATCTAAAATATCACCTTGGGTCAGGTGCTGAGGTGGTGTGTCAAGCGAACCTCTTTAGCAGAACTGATTTACATCTGGTCGGTGTACTTTATACTCAGTCGGGGCGCTCTACGGCGATGACCAGAAGAGAGATGAAGTCAGAGATGTGACCCAACCTTTACTAAGATGTGACATGCGCTCATTCCCTACGAAAAGTAGCAATGATTACAATCAAAAAGCAAGATTCTCTCATCCAAAGCCTAGGGTGGACACACGTGTAAAATTCTTCACGCGTCGCAATTTAAAGCAACGAGTTCGTCTATAAATAGAGGACTCCTCACACTGTTTAAGGGGTTAGCAATTTCATACTCTAAAGAAAAGATATTTTCTTACTCCATTTTCTCTCTTTTATGCACTTATATTTCCCGCACTCAAATTATATTTGTTGAACATGGCCGCTGACTTTGGCATCGGAGTGCAAATGGGAGCCACATTGGCCCCTTTGCAAGCTGATTGTTTGTTATAGTGCGCAGGAGATCCACGTGTTCAAGAGGGAGGAACTGAGACGTGTTGGTTTAAGATCCAGCCGAATTTTGTAGTCAACATTTTGGCGCCGTCTGTGGGAAGCCATACTGCTAACCACGGAAACGCATGATAAAAAGTCACTCACAGAAAGGAAACCTTGAAAAAGGGTGAATAACCTCTTGCAAAAGAGCGAAGTGCTACAAGAATTTTGAAATATAAGTTTGTTCACCTTGAAAAAGGCGTATAACTTTGAAATATAAGTTTGGTAACCTTGAAAAAGGTAAAGAGCTTTGAAACATAAGTGTGGTAACCTTGAAAAAGGTAAAGAGCTTTGAAACATAAGTTTGGTAACCTTGAAAAAGGTAAAGAGCTTTGAAATATAAGTGTGGTAACCTTGAAAAAGGTAAAGAGCTTTGAAACAAAAGTTAGGTGACCATGAAAAAGGTAAAAAGCTTTGAAACATAAGTTTATTTACCTTGAAAAAGGTTTAAAACTTTGAAACATAAGTTTAACAACCTTGAAAAAAGACTCGGAGCATTGAGATAAAAATCTATCCATCCTTGAAAGATAAATTAAAACCAAGAAATTTTTCTGAAACATGAACGAAAGCGATTGTGATATCAACCCCCGTAGGGGAAGAAATGACCAGCACAGCGAGGAGGATGTTCATCAAGGACCTCATGAGAACGCCAATGAGGGAGTGGCATAACATAACCCGCTACGCCGACACCGTAATCGCCGCATGTTGCGGGACATGACTCGCATGGCAGCCCAAATAATAGAAATGCAGAAGCAACAGATAGAACTGACTGCTGCGATGAATGCCTACATGGATAGAGGATATGTTGTGAATGAGCCCATGATACCTCCGCAATACCCACAGCCACATGACTCACCATCCGACGCGGCCACTGCCTCTTATTATTATTATCAAGATCCACAACCACATGCCGAGGTGGAATCCGAGCCCTTCTACGATGAGGGCCCGGAACATGCAGCACGTGAAGAACAAAACCTACTCCCAGCTAGACACAGGGAGGCTTCGCCCGCAAAATCTGGAAGTGTCTTCAGCCGGATATGAGGGTTATTCAGAGGCAGGCAAAGGGGTCGGAACAATGCAGCTGATCCTAGAAATAGGCGAGAGCGACGCGCTGAAGAAGCCTTGTCGCAGATTCGAATGCATAGGGACCAACAAGGTACGGGGGCAGAAAGGTTCACCCCCACTCATGAGCCTAGGAATAGGCAGGAAAGGAGAGCCGAAGCAGTTCGGACCAAGTCTCGTAACGAGTTACTAACCTATGAAAGGCCAAACTACGGCCGCATTCTGCCACCACAAAGGCAGGAGTACGCTCCGCCACTCTATGACCAATACCATGATCCAATGTATTCTGGTCACGACGAGAACAGTGAACTACCCTCATATGAACTGGATGACGAAGAGGAAATAAGCCCCTTTACAGAGGGCCTCCGTAGGTGCCCCGTGCCCCGTGACTTCGAATTTCCAGAAATAGCAAAATATTCTGTCCGAGGTGACCCTGACAATCACCTGTTAAATTACCGCGCCAGCATGGAAATAGCCGGAGCCACCCTGGTACTGAAATGTAAAGCCTTTGCTTTAACCCTTGAGGGGAGTGCGATACGATGGTACAAAAAACTCCCCTTGGCAGCATCCACAATTGGAGAGATCTGAAAACGGATTTTAAAAATGACTTTGTTTCCTCCAGGCCTGGCCAACTCCCACTCCAACGCCTTCAGGATCTGAAGCAAGGAATAAACAAATCTCTGAAAAGTTACCTAGCTCGGTTTACTGAGGAGATGCACATTTGCAAAAAAATCACTGAGGCAGAGATGTTTTCCGCTTTGAAAGGGGGGCTAGATATGACGAGCATGTTCTGGAGGGATGTCCGAAGCAGGAAACCAAGGGATTATAATGCCCTCGTAGACCTGATGAAGGAGGAGATTGTATCAGAAGAAATGACTAGGGCCAGGGACAACCACCCCCAAGGAAGATACAATATTAGGTATTCTAATGAAGCAAACCTCAAGAAAGGAGGAAACAAGGATAGGATCGGTAATAACCGAGGTGGAGCGTCGCGTCCGTTTCCAGGGACGGGATCTAGCTTTGCAGGAGAAATCACGGAAGCTATCCCACACTTGCACTCCAACACCCCTTCTCAGAATCCTCCTACGGCTCAAGGAAGGATGGAAAGTGGTCGAAGTGGGAAACAGCCCATGATTGGGGCTTACTGCGCCTACCACAGGTACTACGGTCACGCAACAGAAGATTGCAGGGAAATTCACATGTTAGCTGACCAAAAGGCGCAGGGGAGAAGGAGAAGTGACTTCTCTCCAGACACGGGGAGAACTCAAAAATCCGGTGGTCAGAAGTTCAACAGAGCTGATAGGAGAGCTCCGTGGAAGAACTCAACTAAAGAGAGGATTGAAAATTGTCAAAGAGACAGGAACAAGGGCCAGGATACCGTCTCGACGTATTCTAAAGATACACGGGAACCACCTATGCCTGTGGCCGACCTTCCTATTCGGGAAATCGACACAATATTGGGAGGCTCCCACCCAGGTGGGAGCTAAACCAACTCCCAAAAAAGGTATATCAGAGAGGCCAAGCAACCCGCCAACGTGAATTACCATATCCATTCGCACCGTGTTGGGATGCCTCGGACAGAATCTATCACATTCACCCAAGACGATGCCATTGAAGTACACTTCCCACACAATGATGCGTTGGTTATCAAGGTAGTGGTGGCCCGGAATGGGTTATCACGAATGATGGTGGATGATGGTGCCTCGGTAAATGTAATTTACGGGGTAACTTTCGATAAAATGGGGATCAACACTCCACTCATCCCAGTCCCGGACCCAATATATGGATTCACTGGGGACAGCATAACCCCCAGGGGGTCTATAACCCTTATGATTGAAGTAGGGCAAGCACCAACTCTTTCCAGAATCCCCGTGGAATTTTTGGTTGTGGACAAAATATCCTCCTATCATGGCTCAATTGGGAGGCCAGGTCTCATTGATTTGGGGGCTGCGATGCATACAAAAGACATTTGCATGAAGTTCCCCACGGAGCATGGCGTTGCAACTGTAAGGGGGATCCAAACTGAATCGCGAACCTGTTACACAAATGCAATCCGAAAATTTCAAGATCGAAGCTTGAACATGATCAGTGATGTAGCCATGGTCGAGGATGCTCCAGACCCTGAAAGATGGGTGAAGGGCCTTATGAAAATAAGGATGTTACGATGACACTGAAAGAGGATTTGGCAGATCTAGACCCAAGAATGGCAGGTGACAATTACTCCACCCCGACCGAAAGGTTAGAATGCTTCGGCGTAGACCCACTTGATCCAATCAAGGAATTGCAAATCGGATTGGACTCACCGATCGAATACAAGAGTCAATTGAAGTACTTCTTACTTGAAAACCTCAATGTATTCGCATGGAAGCATGATGACATGGTTGGGATCGATCGTAAAGAGGCCTGCCACAGACTCCAGCTGGATCCCCGAAGCCCTGGGCATAGGCAAAAGAGAAGGTCCATGAGTTCTAACAAGTATGAGGCCTTGAAAGACGAGGTCACAAAGCTATTGAAAAATGACTTCATCAGAGTCCCGCTATCTGATGTGGGTATCAAATCCTGTTTTGGTACAAAACACAATGGGAAACTGAGGGTGTGTATTGATTTTTCAAACTTGAACCAGGCATGTCCCAAAGACAGCTTTCCACTGCCTCGGATCGATCAGTTGGTCGACTCCACGGCGGGACATGAGCTGCTAAGCTTCATGGATGCCTACTCCGGGTACAATCAAATCCCCATGTGTGAATCGGACGAGGAGCACAGTTCGTTTATTACAGATAGAGGACTCTATTGCTACAAAGCTATGTCATTCGGCTTGAAAAATGCGGGAGCTACCTATTAGATGCTGGTAAACCGCATGTTTTCAGAACAATTAGGAAACACCATGGAGGTATATGTTGATGACATGCTGGTCAAAAGCATGGTCGCCGCGGATCATATCCACCATTTGTCAGAGGTCTTCGATGTTTTGAGGAAATATCAAATGAAGCTCAACCCAGCGAAATGTGTTTTTGGGGTAGCATCTAGAAAATTTCTTGGATTCATGGTGAATAAGAGGGGAATCGAAGCTAATCCCGACAAAATCAATGCTTTGTTAAATATGCAATCACCTCGAAATCCAAAAGAAGTGAAAAGCTTAACGGGGAGAATTGCAGCCTTGAATCGATTCATCTCCAAATCCATTGACAAATGCTTGCCATTTTTCAAGGTCCTAAAGGGGAGAAAGCGATTCCAATGGACACCGGAATGTGAGCAAGCTTTTGCCAACCTGAAAGCATCTTTGGGATGGCCCCCATTGCTATCGAAGCCAAAGGCAGGCGAGCCTCTCTACCTGTATTTGGCTGTATCCAAAGAGGCTGTTAGCTTGGTGTTGGTTAGAGAGGAGGATGTGAATCAGTTCCCAGTATATTATGTGAGCAAAGTCATGCTGGATGCCGAGACACGCTACCCAGATATGGAGAAACTTGCTCTCTCGTTAACAGGAAGTTCGGTTAAAATATGAATAAATTATCATACAATTCAAGACATTTACAATTACAAGGCATCCACGTTTGGAAACATTCATGCTTAAATAGTTTGAAATGTTGCTGCCAAAATACTGGACAAATTATGAATAAGTTATTTCATTCATAAAATCAAGGCATTTACAATTTGAAATGTTACATTTACAGTATGAAGCGCCATTGGCGCCAAAAAAAAAAAACCCAACAATAAGGCAAATACAGAAGAGGATTATTGCGGAGGGACTTCTTCCGAAGAGCCTTGCCAGATGCATCCAGAGGATCCGCAGGATCATCTTGAAGCTCGGGGTACAAGGCTTCAATGGAGGACAGGTCCAAAGTCGAAAAAGCTTCCTTCACGTCCCCCAAAGCCATCCTGGCCCCTAAGTTCCCAAAAATCCTCTGCATAGCCTCGTTGTAACGCCCCGAGTTCTAAATACTCGAAACGCCACTTCATCGTCTCAAACTCAATTTCACAAAAAAAATTCATTTAACAGAAATAACTGAAATTTTAAATATTATTCCAATCATTCATAGAATTAAAATTCAAATCCTCCATAGTCGGTACCAAGATAAAGTTCGACTTAAAATAAACGGAAATTTTAATATTTAAAATTATTTCTTTGCCACTTGTGTCCATCACTCGCCACCGCTTCCGAAGTCTGCAAAAATTGTTAATAACGGGGTGAGTATTTCTAAGAAATACTCAGTAAACTCATAACCGAATAATTCACTTAATCCATAAATTGCACATAAACATGTAATCATGCTAACATATTTTTCTCATAACATCATAACATATCGCATATTCACATAAGTGCGGAAAGTAGCCAAGTCTTGTCTTAATTCAACATGCAATTATGCATGGAAGTTATAGCGCATATAACATTTCTTCTTTATACACCATTTTCGGGAGAGCATTTGCCCGTCTTACCCCTCATGATTAATCACATGAACATAACATCATATATGATTTACATAATTCCAGATTCACATGCAAATCATAGCTAAATAAATTATAGAGTATGAGTCTACCTCAAAGCTTAACGAGTATATATATCGAGCGGGAAAAACTTCAAGTCTCTAATCGTCCGTTCGCGTCATCTAGCCAAAGAAAATAAATTTAAATTAGAAGTTTGGAATAAATTTGAGTGTTTTACACAAAATAAAATTTTGGGGACTAACTTTGACATTTTTTATAAGATTAAAACTTAAAGAATTAGGACTTAAATAAAATTTTAAAAGGCTTGGGACTAACTTAAAAGATTTGGGACTAAATTAAAATTTTCAGAAATAAGAGGGCTGGCAGATTCTTTTTTTAAAAAAAAACTACAATGGCTAAAATAATAGTATTTGAAACTTGGGGACTGAAATCACTAAGTTTTGGAGAATTAGAACTTAGGTGGCAATTTTACAAAAAAAAAAAAAAATCAAAACTCAAAATAATATATATATATCTCATCTCTCTGTTAAACACAGAGAGACGAGAGCGAAGAGCGATGGGCGACTCCATCTCCAGTCCGACACCAATGCAGGGCTATCCCTGGCGATTGGCTGGCGGTATCACCGCCTCTCCATGGCGGTGATGGGTCTGCGAAGGAATGGCGAATAAGGTGGTGTTTGGGCAGATTTATGGTTCGATATCAATGCTCGAGCTTGGGCGTTTTCCGGCGAAATTTTCGGTGATGAAGGTAGGTATTGAGTTCCTTGACCTATTTTCTTGGTTCTTGTTGTGATTTGGGTATGGATTTGTCTGGGTTGATTTTGGGAGACGGAAATGGAGTTGGGCAGTGATGATGGCGGTTTGTGGTGTGTGGTGGTTCGACCATGGCAGTGGTCGGGTGAAGGTATTTCAGGTGACGAGTTTGGCTTCCATTGTGGGGTGTGAAAGTTGATTCTGATTTCCTTCCATTTTGAATCAGTATTTTAGATTGAATTTGGATTGATGGTGAGGTCTCAGTGATGAGAACTTGGTTATTACAGTAGCTCGTTCTTGGAGTGGCCGATAATTTGGATGAAGGACAACCAGTATAATGTCTGTGAATGGTATTTTTGGGTTTGGCTTATGAAATCGATGCAGGAACTAGGGAGCTAATGGCTGAGACAAAGGAAATGCTTACCCAAATTTTGCAGGTGCTCGTGTAACGAAGGAAATGGGAGAGTATTGGGTGATTTATACATGGCTGAAGTTGAAGTAGATTGTAACTCCTGTGGCTGAAGTTGAAACAGATTGTAACTCCTGTGGCTGATGATGGAGAAATTTATTCTGCCATTGAATGGCAATGAATGGGGAGACGTTTGGGAAAATCAGAATTTTCATGTTGGCTGGGGTTACACATAACCTATCCTGATTGAGGTTTAAAATAATAATATCAAAATAAAAATTTGGATATTGGATTAAAATGAAATAATAATTTCGGACCAATTTAAAATCGCAATTCGGACTTAAAGATTTAAACAGATTTAAATTTCTTTCTTGAAATAATTTAATTGGCTAGGCGAACACGTTTTCATCGGGTGAAGTCGTAGAGACAATTTAAATAAATTTAACTTTTATTGTTATAGAATTTTCTAGGTCGCTATACTCGTACTCTGGGGTCTCTTCAAAAGTGTCTTTGAAGTTCTAGACAGCCTCAGACACTCTGGTACTTAAAGCATTCTCCACCCGTGTCGTGACAGTCTGCCCCAGAACCTCAGTGATCCCTGTTTGCATATGTCTTTCCAAAGAGGCAAGGTCCTCCTCTGTCTTCCTCCTGGCTTCCACCTCTCTCTCTAATTTTTCGGTGGCTGCTGCTACCTCGGCCCCTAGCTTAGAGTTGGCTGCATTAGCTGCGGACAAAGCTTCAGAGGTGATTGACTGCGCTCGGTTGGAATCATCTAATTTTTTGCACAGAGCTTTCGAACAAAGTTGGGGAAATGAAAAGTCGTCCAAAACCCTTCTTCTTTTCTTCTGGACTAATATTATGAAATTCTTCCATGTTACGGTCATCTTGAGCAGATATTCGTAGCATCCGTCCCACTTAAGACCACACACACACACACACACACACACACACACGTAGAAGAAAGAATACATACATACATACATACATACATACATACATACATACATACCATAATAACATCTTTGTCTTGAGAATAAAGTTTATCCATTCCAACAACTTGAAGTTGAAGAAATTTTCCATTTGAAGGGTGGTGTGAAATAGAGACAACAATACAAGTGACGGAGTCTAAGAGTCTTAAGACACGTACAAGGAATCATTGTTGATTAACTAGATAGTTTTTGTTCTCAAGGGACTAATGAGTGTGTGTGTGTGTGTGTGAGAGAGAGAGAGAGAGAGATCATGCTTCAGTTTACCATTGTCCTCATGGAGGCGCTTCGCACTAGCCCTCTCTTCTGAGGAAGATTTACGGGCTATGGACAGCTGATCCTTGAGGTCATTGATCTCCTTGAGCATGTTGTCCGCATGGTGGAGAGCAGTCTCAGCGTCCTTCTTGTCCCGTTGCGCTACCTCCACGGAGGACTCTTCCTCGTCAATGAGGGCCAGAGCTCTAGCGTTCATGGCATTGGCAGCAAGTAGCTTTCGAGACGGAGTGGCACTGGAGGAAAAGGCAGCCCAACCCTCTGTCCAAAACTGCTCAGTGATTAAGGCCGCCCTGGCAGGAGGAGAACCGGGGGAGTCAAATAAAGTAGGGCTGAAGGTAACATCCCTGGGGAGAATACTGGCTTTAATGCGCTTCAGCTCTTCTGCCCCCTCAGGCGTCACCTCATAAGCCAGATCAGGGAGGGACACGAATGGCTCATCCTCCAAGTACTTAATCATTGGTTGCAGAGGTGGACTCCTTGCCCTTACTACTCCTGAGTCTCTTCAAGGGGGCGGGCTCTTCCTAAGGTGCATGCTCAGATATGTCCTTGGGCAAGGAAGGTGGCACCGAGGCATCCTTAGTCTCCCTGTACCTCTTGGATCCGCCTCTATCAGACCTTTTCCCCTTCCCTTTGGCAATGCCTCTTGCAGGATCTGCCTCCCTTTCCATGCTGGGCTGTTGGGGACCCACTGGTAACAGATTGGGTGGTGGCAGCAGTGCTGGAATAGGACCCTGAAGTTGGGCTGTAGACGCCTCCGACACCTCTTTGGCCACCCCAACTTGCAGATTAGCAAGCGCTGCTTTCTGCTTTTTCTCAATGTCACTGCCGTGGCGGAGGGCTGGAGGTATCTTTTTAGCCATAAAACCCTTTAGAGAAATCTTCGGGACAGAGCATCGAAACATATGGCCGCTTGGCCTGGGAGAGGACTGCAAGGCCGGCAAGAAGGTGTAGGGTGCACTAAACGGACCCCTTCTGGCATCCTGAATTTCGCCGAGGCCCCAGCCAAATCAACTCCTCGGATTTCAGTAGCGATCTCGCTGCTCTCCCACAAATCTGGGTTTGGATCAGGGTCCACGTGATATCCTGATATTTTATTTACCAGGTCCACCCAACCTTCGACCTGGGCTATCTCATCCTCTGAGAGCCCCAGCTCCTCTCTATGCGCCTGGAAAGGGGCCCTGGTACCCAAATCAAGATCATGTGGGCTAGAAGAAGAACCAGTTGTTCTCTCTCTCCCCATGTCTCTACCACGTTTGTTTCGGAGTTCTCTTAGCGCGGATTCCTCTTCGGATGACAGATGGGCCATGTAGTTCTAATTTCTCTCTTCTTCGCTGTCAGAATCACTCAAATAAATTATGCTGCTAGTTTTCCTATTCCTCCTCTTAATCTACTCCCTAAAGAAGCGGGAACTAAAAATCGACAAAGATATTAGGCAGAAACCTCTGATAGGAATCGCCATTACTAGCATTTCCTGTGAACCCGTTCCCCCAACTCCTTCCATTTATTCTTAAAAGACAGGTCAGACTCATCAAAAGAAAAAGAAAATGGGAAACAAAATTTTCAAACCCACAATGAAAAACTAGAAATAAAAAAGTTTTGCACACATAAAAACAAATAGATTTATCTTCAAAGAGATTGTACACTTGAAAGGAGGAACTCGCCAACGAAAGCTGTTGAATGTTAAGAACGGGAATTGGGTAGAAAACCCTTGGGAAGAAGATTTGAGAATTGCAAGAAATGAAAAGAACGATACAATCTTTCACGAGAGTGTTGCTGCAAAAATTATGGGAAAACAGTAAAGGGAAAAATAATGAAACAAATGAGGATTTATAAGGATCCTAATGATCTAGACCCCTTGGGTTTTGAGCCGTATGATTAATGTGGGTAACCCACGACTCTTGGAAAATGGGCTAATCAAAGCGCCAACCGTCAAAGAAAGTGATAAAACCGTTCAGCTACCACAGTGAATGCCACGCGCGGCAGAAATGTCACTTCCATCACCTTTTATATTCCTTGGGAACCGATACTAGTAGCCCCTCTTCATTAAACACGCCGCTTAAAATGCGCGCTAGTGCGTCCCCAACCTTCACTGAGGAGAGAAAAGCCGAAGTAGGAGGTTGGCTTTACTCCAAATCCAAACCTCCAATAAGGAATGTCATCCTAGGCTTCAGGTCTGCAGCATCATACGAAAGCCACCATAACAAAGTTAGTGCCTCGAGCGTACAACAAATCCTACACGTCCATGAATGATCACTTCGGATTTGAGGGACTAGTCTTGAATCCAAGCCCAAAGAGAGGTACAGTGATCCACTAATAAGGGCCCAATAGAGGTTCAATGGACCTTGACCCATGGCTAAGGTCTAAAATATCACATTGGGTCAGGTGCCGAGGTGGTGTGTCAAGTGAACCTCTTTAGCCGAACTGATTTACGTCTGATCAATGTGCTTTATACTCAACCGGGGCACTCTACGGCGATGACCAGAAGAGAGATGAAGTCAGAGATGTGATCCAGCCTTTACTAAGATGTGACCCAGCATTTACTAAGATGTGACATGCGTCCATTCCCTACGAAAAGTAGCAATGATTACAGTCAAAAAGCAAGATTCTCTCATCCAAAAGGCTAGGGTGGACACACGTGTAAAATTCTCCACGCGTCGCAATTTAAAGCAACGAGTTCGTCTATAAATAGATGACTCCTCACACTGTTTAAGGGGTTAGCAATTTCATACTCTAAAGAAAAGATATTTTCTCTTACTCCATTTTCTCTCTTTTACGCACTCAAATTATATTTGTTTAACATGGCCGCTGACTTTGGCATAAGAGTGCAAATGAGAGTCACCTCGGTCCCCTTTGCAAGCTGATTGTTTGTCATAGTGCGTAGGAGATACACGTGTTCAAGAGAAAATAGTTGAGACATGTTGATTCAAGATCCAGCCGTTCCATTTTCAACTCGGTATCAAACGTCAAAGTAAGAAAAATATTTTCCTCCGACAAGATATTTTCCTCCGTGAAAAATGTTTCCCATCAAGCCGATAGTTGATAGCACCGGTCCATTTATGCCCGTCATCGACATTGGGCTCACACAAGAGTCGGAGCTTTTCTCTCCTCTCATCCTCTGGGCTCCGGTTCATTTATGCCCGTCATCGACATTGGGCTCACACAAGAGTCGGAGCTTTTCTCTCCTCTCAGCCTCTGGGCTCCGAGGATATGTGGATATTTGGGCGTTTTACCAATCAAACACCGACCCAGTCTTACGCGCCGCCTAACTGAATGGCTTTGATGTCCCTCACCGTCTCCTTATCAATTTCTACTCCGATAAGAACGCCGTCGTTTTTGGTTCTCTCTCCTACTTCAACCACTTCTTCTACATGGACGACGACGTCGAAGACTCACGCTCTCCTACCACCTTTTAGGAGAATTCGGGCTCTGAATTTGACTCGTGGGGGAAGTAGGTCTTTGGTTGTGTGTATGGCTCCAGAAGAGGAGAGAATGACTCGCCGTTCCCCCCCTCGACTTTCCTATTGTAAGTTCCTGAGTTTATTCTTTCTAAATCTTGAATTTAGGGGTTAATTTTAACCATTTTTCTGTAAACGTTACTTTTTTTTATTTTTATTTTTTTGAGGATAAAATTATGAGAAGAGATGGAGGGTGGAATTGAACCTTTTCTTGCATAGTTTCATTCTTATAGGAAGAGCAGTACGTGTAATTTTTAGAAGAAATACTCAGACCGTGTTTCTAATTTTGTTTTTTCTTTCACTGTTCGTGTTGATCAGTTTTTCATTTGCTTAGTCAAATAGCAGCTAGTTGAAGTTGATTGAGTGGTTTTGAAGAAGATTGCCGTGCTTCCTGTTCATGTTAAGTATATTCGATGGATTGGCTTTGAAAATTTAATTTGATTCCAGAATTTACCCATGTAGGATACGGAACCCAACACTCTAAGATTGGCCATAAACTTGAGACTTAGGAATTCCCATTTTACTAATTACTAGTCATGGGGGTATTTATCTGTAGTAATAGAAGATCAGCTATTTAATCACGCAGACAGGCATTAGTACAGGAGTGATAACGTACACACAGTGGGGGTTATGGTGCCATGTAGCCAAGGGTCCATTTGATTGAACTATTTTCCATGGAAAATCCAAGGACCCGTTTGACTGCGTTGTTCAGGGTGGAATTCATTTTTCATCTTGTCTCGATCTCCGTGATTCTCCTTGAAAGGAAGGAAAATATTTTCTTTTGGTTAGTTGAGAATTCATTTCCCACATTTACCACACTTTAAAAATATCAATTCCACTTTCATTTAAATAAAGCCCAAATTCCTTCAATTTATTTTCCATGGAAACTTTATTTTCCACCCATTTTCCATGCTTGCAATCAAATAGATCCTAAGAGAAATTTATGCCATCAGTCTAGTATAGATGTGGTAGATGTAAGGAGCTTTTGTAAGAATTCTAAGACACGTTTGGGAAATTAAGAAAAATGAAATTCTTACCATGAATACTTCAGTTTCCTGAAAAACCCGATTTCCTAGAACTCGAATACTCTTACCAGTGGATCATCAGGCCTTTTAGGATATTCCGAACTTATTTTTCTCATTACTCAACTTATTTATGAAAGTCTTCTAATGGGACCTATATGCATGTACATATGTATATTTTGGAAGATCATAAATTGCACTTGCGATCATCTGCAGACTGCAATATGATTAATTTCTATTCATAAAATACTCAATAATAAAGGAGATAAAACTTAATCCGCCAACAACTTGTTGAGTTAATTTGCCATGGTGATTGCTCCGTTCTCATGACAATGTTATCACACTTCTTGTACATACTCAAAACAATTTTTACAACGTAAATATTAAAATCATGTGGAGTGTTTGGAATATACATTTGGGCATGATTATCACGTGGTTCCTATATTAATTTGATCCCGTGTTGGTTGTTCCCCTTCACTTGGTGTTACTTATTTTTACATTCCTCTTCTAAATTTTATAGTGATGCATAAGTTAAAGTTCGAATCCTTTTGCCTCCACATTCTTTTGTACCCTCAGAAGTTGATTTTCGATTCTTAAGTGAGCATAGTATTTGTTTGACCCTCGGTATCTGGTCCTCATCAAGTTTTCCGGTGTTAAATTAATGTATCCCTAGCATGATGGTAAAAAAAAAGTGTACAGTTTCATGGACATGCTGATATAGATACTTAAAAATCACGAGAACGTGTGTATACTATATATCTAATCTTTATTTTGTAATTATGATAGCGCAGTTTGCTCAAATGCATTGCTGATTGTTATCACAATTGCAGGAGTGGGAGAGGCCAAAGCCTGGAAGGAGACCAGACATCTTCCCCCAATTCAGCCCAATGAAAACTCCATTACCACCTCCATTGCCAGCTGATCCTCCCGAAGAAGACGAGGAAGATGAAGAAGAAAAGAAAGAGGAAGAGGAGGAAAATCCTGACACAGAGGAGCCCGATAAAGCCAGAAAAGTAGTTTAGTTTTACTTGCAACTTCAAGATGTTATCATAGGACTGACAACCTTATGGTTTTTGGTTTAGCAAGGGCAAATTATAATCTACGGAAGAAATGTTTTGTAGTCTCTAGCAATTTTAGGCAAAAACGCTTGTTTTACTTAATTGAGCATAGGAGTGTGGCTGATATCTACTTTAAATTTATGTATTTTTTATCGAGATCAGTTTATCCATCTTTACGAGATTTGGAGACAGAAATACTGTGTAATTTTTATTGACCAGAGTTGAGTACATTTAAATTACTTATTTGAACTGTTAGTGGAAAAGTACATAAAATAGTTAGAATCAAGCTGAACTATTCAATGCTTCACTTACCAGAGCAAAGCGAACCTAAAAAGGCTGGGGTTCGCGAGTGTATCTACATCTGCACTAGAGAAAGGCCACATACTACGATAACCATATAAAAACTGCAATCATTGAAGATAGCACGAACTAGGGCTATAAATTGAAATTGCCAAATCGCTAAATCGAATTGAAATCGTAATTTTGAAATCGTTGGTTTTGGTCCACGCAGACCAGTCAACTTTTTGATTTTGATCTAAATCAAATTGTTTTCAAATTATTTGATTTAAGTTTCACTTTTCAAAATCCATTTTATACCATCGACTCACAAAACTCATTTTGTCATTTTGTTTTTTGTATGATTTGCCATTTTATTGGGAAAAATTTTTAGTACCGCCATCATGCTATATTTCCGTGGACAATGAACATTTAAAACATTTTGATTTTGCCTTCATTTTAAGGCATATGAATGTAATTTAAATTGAAAACATTTTATTTTTTCCACTATTTTCTAGATTTAGTAAAAAGACTAAATCCAATTCTAAATTTGACATACATGTATGCTAATCCAGACTCAGTTTTTTTTCCACAGTAATATTCTTAAAGTTTGGTTCCTAATTAATGTGTAACTTATCTATGAGTTTTATCATATTATCTTACTATGTTATGCTAGTGAAAAAGCCTCTAAACAAGATTTTATATTATTCCGTGACCAGCCGTAGTTTGAAAACTTTTTTAATTATTTTCGTTTAAATTCTTTTGCAAATCGTAGTTTGAACTCGCACTAAACCGCCAATGATTTTGTTTGGTTTAATTTAGGAAATTAAATGGTTTGGTTTGGGTTGAAAAAATGTCAAACCGTTTTAAAAGGTTTCGCATGAAAATTTATAAAAAAATCGCTCAAACTGAACCGTCTACACCCCTAGCACGAATCATATGATGCAATACCATACCGAATTCCAACAACTTACCCAGTTATGCCTGTGATGATAATGCAACATATAAAACAACAAACACCTTTGATAGGATTATTTTTCGGACACAACATATCGAAAATAGGTATTTCAAGTTCCATTACAAAAAATGTTGGAATCATTCCAAATTTCGTTCTAAATTTTTCAGAATACAAAACTCCATTCCAAACCAAAATTTTGAAATTTTCAATTTTCAATATTTAATATTTTATCAATATTTATAATAATTTTAAATATATGAAAAATGAAATTCGGGGAATTGAATGTATGAAATTAAATGAATTCAAATTTTCACCCAGTAATATTATAATTAAAGTTATAAACTACAAAAGATAACAAAATAATAACATAACATTTATAAATATATTTAACACAAGTTTTTCGATCATGATCTAATAAAATAAAAGTTAACACGAAAACTAATGTTATAATGTTTACATTTTTTTATCATATAACTCCATGTAGATCTAATATTTTTGTTTCAAAAATTTATTTTTGAAACAAAATAGTATCACGTTCCAAAGTCCAAACCTGATGATCATACAAATAATGAATAATTAAAACAAACTTTATGATATCACAACTAACAACGCCTATTGAAATTTTGAACTTCTTTATTATATGTGATGTGTAAAATATTTTTATTATCAATTTATCTAATTTAAATCATATGCTAAAATCTCTCTCTCTCAATGAAAGTCGGTTATATGTTAAATCTCATGTTAATAATATTTTAATATCATTAATTGTTCAATAAATTATTTTCTTAAATTTTATTATATTATTAATTGTAATGCAAATAAAAAAATTCTGGAATTTATTCAAAAAAAAATCATAATTTTCGGATCGAAATACATTTACAATACTTCGAAGATTTTTGGATCGGAATTTCGGAATTTCGAAACTCGTTCCAATTCCAATCCAATTTTTCGAAAAATTTCAGAGTTTGGAAGTTTCAGATTTCGGACAAGTCGGAATCGAGTTTTTCAATCCAACTTGCAGCCCTAACCTTTGATGATAATGCAACCTATAAAACAACAAATGAAATGTTAGATTGAATTAAAACTTAACAAAAAAGAAAGCTTAGTCTTTTAGAAATTTGATTTTCCTTTTTTAGTTTTGGCTCAGAAAATCGATCCATCACAACAAGTGTAGCACCACTTTTTGGAGATTTGTGCAACCACAAAGGTTGACAAAGGTTGCATGGGTGATCACAAATACCGACAGAAGGGATGTTCATGAAGAAGAAGACCCATGAAGAAGGAGACATTGATTAATTTTGACTTGTAACAAGTATGGAATGTAACAGTTTGATTTGTGTCAAACGTGACTTTGTGACCATTATTCACAAATGTGACCAACTATATGGATGATTATGACCAATTATGACTTTGTGTGACTATTGGACGTGATATGTTTAATTTATTTATATGTTATGAAATATTATTGGTCACAAATTTGAAAAATTATCAGGTATTCTATATTTATCACCAAAAAATTGATTAATTGTAACTAAGAAACGAATAAGTTGTGATCAATAAATAATATGCGACTAAAATATTTGATTACGATCAAACTGTACTTTTTGTGATCGATATTATATATATTTTTTAAAATAATATAATATTTATATATTATTGTTAAATTCTTAACTTTTTAAAAAAATCTTAAGTTTGTTATGTTATTTTTATTTATTTTAAAACTTTAACCTTATTTGTAGGGAAAAATACATATATAAGGTGTTTACAATACACAATTTCAATTTTAAGATATAACTTAAAAATTTTCAAAAATGAGGTTGTAGTTATAATTACTTAATTAAATGAAATAATTAAAAAATATTTTATTAATTATATAAATTCAGGTTACAAAACGCATATTGCTTAAGTCACAAATAATTTTAGGGTCACAAATTATCAAAATAGTATGTCACAATAGCAATATTTTCGAGGCACAATAATCATGTTATTAGGTCACAATCCACTTATTAATTATTAGGTCACAAAATGTTCAAGAACTTGCCCACGTCACAATCTCACCACCACCAGTCCACAACCACCACCGCCGCCACCATCGTTTATTTTCACTTAAAAAAATTATCAAAAACAACACGTGACCTATAATCTACGCTCACCACCGCCTGAATATTGTCGTCACTACCACCTATGCCTCCACCACCTCCACCTCAACCGCAAAAATAAAATAAAATTTGCGGTCAACGTCAACCACCGCCACCAACCACCATCATCACCTCACACCAATGCACCATAGCATCCACCAGACCGTCACATCACCACCACCACCACCGCATCATCACACTGCTACACAAGTCTCACCCACCACCGCAGCAACACCCCACCAACACTACCACTTGTGACCCAAACTACTAAATCTAATCCCCGTTTTCAGATCTGGCCAACACAACATCCTTCAACAACAAACTGAGATACCAACACAGCCTCCTTCACATCGTTGTTACCACTGGCCCGCAACCTGCACCCCTCCCCCATTGCTACCAATCGGCACCTCCGACAGCAACAACGCCGTTGTAGTAGTGGCGCTGCAGCGGAGTTGAGCTCTGTAACAGCGGCACTGCACAAAGCCCAGTCACCGCCCGCTGAAACAAACGCGAGTGAGTGATGCTCGCTACCACGGCGACGACTGCGGTTTGAGGCACAACGCCAAAGTAGCGGGCACTGCTCACAGCGGCGACTGCGGTGTGATGCACAACGCCGCTCACAATGACGACTGCACTGTAAATCGCCGCTGTGAGCGTCGGTCCCTACTGCTGCATCGACCGGCTTTGGCATTCTGTGGTCGTGAGATACAGAGAGAGAGAGAGTGGCAAAGAGAAAATGGTTGAGAGAGAAGGGATTGGATATATGATAAAGGGAGAAATATTTAGGGTTTGAAGTATATTTTGTGATTTAAAATTAGGATATAGTTGAATAATTAATAAAATTTATTATGTAAATTTTAAATTAATTAAAATTTGAATTAAGACCTGATTTATGAATTAATATAAGTTTGATCTTATTTATAAATTTTAATCTTTAAAAGTAGGGATAGGGGTAATTTCCTCTTATTTGTAAGTTGTGTATTTTTCCCCATTCGAAAAGCCTTGAGCCTTAGGTCCAGTCTACTAAAGCCCAAATGAGCCCAATAAATTAGAATTCCAGCGGAATACCCCAGACGATCTTTCTAGAAACAGCAGATAGTATCCAACGGATCTAGACACATCTAGGACAAAACTAGACCAACTGACCAAATCATCATCAAATTTTGTTTCAAATTTGATGACTCGAATTTTCCACACCGCCCCCACCTTACCCTACCCCTTTAAAACCCAAGACTATTTCACTACCCCAAACCCATATAAGCTTTTCCTTTCTCTGAACATTCTCACTCGCACGCCAAAGTATTTGGAAGAGAATTCCAGAAAGTCACTTCGTTGATTCTTCTTAGGTACTGTAGTGATTTTATTCAAGCCCTAACGTTCTACCCCTAAAATTATGCGATCTAATTTTATGTTCATTTTTATTTGTTTTCTTGGTTTATATGATATACTCTCTTCCATCAGCTCTGCTGTTTAATTTATTTTGAAATTTTAATTTATTCTGCATATTAATCGTGTTTTATAATTCATTTTGTTCGTTATTTTAGGTAGATTTGGTGATATCTTGAAATTTTCGAATTTAAGTAGGTTGTTTCTCTTTTCAAGTTCTAGAATAAGTTGATCGTGGACGTGTATTTGAAAGGACCCAATGACATTTGGATTGAGAGAATAGTTTTTTAACTTTTCTTTAGAGTTAGCTCAGTCTGGACACAATGGCATTATTTTCTTTAAAATGATTGCTGGAATTGTGCGGGACTGTGGGTGTATATTCAATTTTTTCATCCTTTCGACTTCGGATTTGGAAGTAATTGGATGGGTCAAAAAGGGACTGATGGGTTGAATCTGAATGGGCGAATATTTCAATGCAGGGCCAGTACACGGAATGGACATATATTTGAATTGAATTTAGGAAGCTGTCTTGCAGTTCCTATTTCTTCTCGTTTTTCCCCTTTAATTTGATTTATGTAACCACTTGTACGGATACTTGTTTAGCAACATGAACTTACCCGTGTCTTTTCCTCAAGGTTAAGGAAATAATTATTGATATTTATGTTGCCATCATTTTTTAACTCAGAAATGTGGTTTTGGTTTTTTGTTCTTTAGGTTGTTACCAATCTTGCTGCAACCTAGTGACTCTGCTTCTATTCGGGACATTTTAGAAAACATGAGTGTGGTGGGTTTTGACATTGGGAATGATAACTGCGTTGTCGCAGTTGCAAGGCAAAGAGGTATTGATGTTGTTCTTAACGACGAGTCCAAGCGAGAAACTCCTGCTGTCGTATGCTTTGGTGAAAAGCAGCGGTTCCTTGGGACAGCAGGAGCTGCATCGAGTATGATGAATCCAAAAAATACAATTTCTCAAATAAAGCGGTTGGTTGGACGCCAGTTCTCCGATCCTGAGCTGCAGCAGGATCTCAAGTCATTGCCATTTTCAGTAACTGAAGGGCCTGATGGCTTTCCTTTGATACATGCACGGTATCTGGGACAAGTGAGGACATTTACACCTACCCAGGTTTTGGGAATGGTGTTCTCTAATTTAAAGAGCATTGCTGAAAAGAATTTAAATACGGCAGTTGTAGATTGCTGCGTCGGGATACCTGTTTACCTAACTGACCTCCAGAGGAGGTGTATTATAGATGCTGCAACTATTGCTGGCTTGCATCCTCTTCGTCTAATTCATGAGACCACTGCTACTGCTTTAGCTTATGGGATTTATAAGACAGATTTGCCTGAAAATGACGCATTGAACGTTGCTTTCATTGACATCGGTCATGCCAGTATGCAAGTTTGTGTTGCTTCTTTTAAGAAAGGGCAGCTGAAGATATTGGCCCATTCTTTTGACAGATCTCTTGGTGGGAGGGATTTTGATGAAGTTCTTTTCCAGCACTTCGCTGCTAAGTTCAAGGATGTGTATAAGATTGACGTCTTTCAGAATGCCAGGGCTTCCCTTAGGCTTCGTGCTGCTTGTGAAAAGCTGAAGAAAGTTCTTAGTGCAAATCCTGAAGCACCTTTGAACATTGAGTGCTTGATGGATGAGAAGGATGTAAGAGGCTTCATCAAGAGGGAGGAATTTGAGCAAATCAGTACGCCAATTTTGGAACGTGTGAAAAAGCCATTGGAGAAGGCTCTTGTAGAAGCTGGACTTACAGTTGAGAATATACATGCAGTTGAGGTTGTTGGTTCAGGTTCCCGGGTTCCTGCTGTTATGAAGATATTGTCGGAATTCTTTGGGAAGGAGCCGAGACGTACAATGAACGCCAGTGAGTCTGTTGCCAAAGGATGTGCTTTACAATGTGCTATTTTAAGTCCAACATTTAAAGTGCGGGAGTTCCAGGTAACGTTCCCTACAATTTTTATGGTTCTTCCTGTATGGACTCATTCGTAGGATTGTCCTCTTTAGTTTCATCTTCTAACTGCCATATATGCGATGTATCTTGACAAAATGTAATCGCGCCTATTTTATTTTTCGTTTTGGCGCAAACTTATTTGATGTTAGATTAGCTCTTATGTTCCATATAGACAGGGAAAGGTGATTGGAAATGTAAGGTTAAAAATTTGCATTCCATGATCAGCTTTTGATTTAAGTATTCAAATCATATGTTAAATGCAAAGAGACAGAGACACCAGATAGGGATTGTTATGTAATCTATGTCACGGTCACTTGTAGTCGTGTGTGTTCTTGTGACCTATCATGACTCACAAGAATCTATAGAATTGCATCTTATGTTAAATTCAGTTAGTAGCTTCATATTATGAAGATGGTTTTCCATGTTTTTGTGTGTTGAGATTTATCAAATGCCGTTGGAGCAGGTTTTTACTTCTTCATTTTAGATGAATTTAATTGGGTTTTGAATATTTAGTTTGATTTCTTTTGAGGTAGTGTCAAGTGTGTCATCTCTGCTAATATGTGGAGATTTGTTTTGTTGCCATTATTTTAGAGGAGATATTGGTAGTGTGTTTTTGGGCTAGTCCTGTTGGAAATATGTCTCGTGAGAAATCATTGATTGAACATTAAAAATTATTCCGTATCTATTTTGCTTTTAAGGTCAATGAGAGCTTTCCCTTCCCCATCGCTTTGTCATGGAAAGCCTCTGCTCCAGATGCTCAAAATGGGCCTGCGGATGGTCAGCAGAGCACCATTGTATTCCCTAAGGGTAACCCCATGCCAAGTGTGAAGGCAATGACATTCTACAGATCCGAAACTTTTTCAATAGACGTACAATATGCTGATGTGAGGGAATTGCAGGCACCCGCAAAAATTAGCACATATACTGTAAGTTACTAATGTCCAACTATCATTTTTTTTTTTTTCCATTGTGGTTAAGCTTTGTACCGCATGTCCTTAAATGGATGTACAGATTGGACCCTTTCAAACAAAGGGTGAACCGGCGAAGTTGAAGGTCAAAGTACGCTTGAATCTCCATGGTATTGTCTCTGTTGAGTCAGTAACTGTAAGTACTCTGGATAAAGCTTCTTCATTCGTTTTATGATGATACTATTTTTTCTTTTTCTTTTCTTTTTTCCTGAATTAATACACTTAGACACCTGTTATGTGCATCAGCTTTTGGAAGAGGAGGAAGTGCAAGTTCCAGTCGTGAAGGAGTCAGCAAAGGAACCAACCAAGATGGAAACAGACGAGACTCCTGCTGATTCTGCTCCCCCAATTGCCACTGAAACTGATGAAAATATGCAAGATGCCAAAATTGGTGCTGGGAGTGAAAATGGCACCCCAGAGTCGGGAGATAATCCTATTCAGATGGAAACTGATGCTAAGGTTGGTTAATTACTTAATTATGCTAATGTGGATAAAGTCCTGCTGTTTGGTTATTGAGGATTGTTGTTTGCAGCACAATGAAGTCCCTTCTTTGACTCTTCTTCTGATGGAATATTTTTTTCATTCAGTACCCCCAATCCATATTCTAGGACCATTGTACTTTCCTTGTGCTACTTGAGTTCCTCCATTCTTTTCCTTTTATGATTTATTGGTCCCATGGGAAGAAAACAAGCCATGTTGATGTGTTAAACTTTTCCTTGGTATATCATTAACTATATACGCCCATAGAAGTTCTATGATTTCTAATTGTGGATTTTATGCAAATATAGATGTTTGTGGTAATTAATTTTTACCCATCATAATGCCCCCTAACCTTCAAGGTGGTTTTTATATTTTAATCCATCAACTCATCTCAGTTTTGTTTGGGAAGGTATTCTCCTGTTTTATATTTATTATGTTTCTTCGTGCAGGCTCAGAAGAAAAAGGTTAAGAAAACAAGTGTGCCTTTAAAAGAACTGGTATATGGAGGAATGGCAGCTGCAGATTTGCAAAAAGCAGTGGAGAATGAATTTGAGATGGCTTTGCAGGATCGAGTGATGGAAGAAACAAAAGACAAAAAGAATGCTGTTGAGGCCTATGTTTATGACATGAGAAATAAGGTAGGATCTTTCATTTATTGTGGTCATAAAGAATTTCTTTCCTCAAATTGTCTCTCTGATCAACAATAATGGAAAAGTGAGAAGTGAAAAGTATCAACCATTTAGACGTCTGTTACAGTTAAGAGTAGTGTTATGGTTATGACAGCCCTATAACTTTCTTTAGCTATTGGGTATTGACTGTTCGTGTCTTGCCTTCCTGCAGCTAAACGACAAATATCACGGGTTTGTAGTGGATTCAGAGAGAGAGCAATTAATATTTAAACTCCAGGAGGTTGAAGATTGGTTGTATGAGGATGGCGAAGATGAAACAAAAGGCGTGTATGTAGCTAAGTTGGAGGAGCTCAAAAAGGTAGGGATACCTACTATATATGCTTTTATAATCGCACATTGTTTGCTTCGTTCTGAAGGGGATATTTTGATTATTTCGAGCAGCAAGGTGACCCCGTTGAGGAGCGTTTCAAGGAGCATACAGGAAGGGGATCTGTGATTGATCAACTTGTTCATTGCATCAACACTTATAGAGCAGCAGCGATATCCAATGATCCCAAGTTGGATCACATCGATTTGGCAGAGAAGCAGAAGGTATATGTTTGCTCAGTGAATTTTCCTAGCCTCTTTTCATGCTCTCCTCCCTAAGGGACGCACTTGCCGGTGTGTGCATGGTGACTATTATCATAAAATGTGGCTCAGTGTACGCTAATTCTTCTTCTTCAGGTTTTGAATGAATGTATTAGTGCTGAATCTTGGCTGAGGGAGAAAATCCAGCAACAGGACTCACTTCCTAAGTATGCTACTCCAGTTCTTTTATCAGCTGATATCAGGAAAAAAGCTGAGGCTCTCGACAGGTATTCCCCACCGTTTTATAATCTGGGTAATTATGGGTAGGCCACGTCCAATTCTGGATTGTCATCTAAATTCTGAAGACTCGCCTTATTTCTGTTGGAGATAGTGATATTCGCTTGTAATTTTATGCACGGCTCCAAAGGTTGATGTAAACGCGGAAAATGCAAATAAGATCGTTTGGCTAATGAGCAAAATAGCTTTTTTTTTTTAACATGTCGGAGCCTCCGTTTAGTAATAATGTAATGATTAATAAATTGGTTTATTTATGATTTTGAGGTAAACTATGTGATTGAAAAATGGAGAGAGGGAATGTATGTGGTTAAAAAGTGGTTTAAAAAATTGTGTGATTTATAAATCATTTACCAAACGTAAGCCAAGCTTATGAAGTTTGCTTAAAAGTAAATGCTTTCTAAAATATATAGATTTATTTTTTAAAATTATTGGTTATTTGGAAATTAAGTACTCGTTGATAGTAAGGTGATCTTTAGTTTGAAAGTAACTTCTATGATAAAATATAGAGAAAAAGAAATATTTCTGAACAATATTGTTTTGAAACACTGAACTTCTATTCTATTTCACAATTTATGGGCTATGAATGTCTTTAATTTTCATTTCTGACTAACATTTCTTATCTGATATTGCCATATATCTAAAAATACAAAACGTGTCTGCAGGTTTTGCAGGCCGATATTGACAAAACCAAACCCCAAGCCTAAGCCCTCGACTCCTGAACCATCGTCTCCGGCATCCGCTCAAGGAGGCGAGCCGCAAACTCAAGGTGCGGAACAACCCTCGAATGCAAGTGAGAATGCTGGAAATGAAGTACCACCTCCCGCAGAGGCCATGGAGACTGACAAGTCCGAGAGTGCACCAGGTGCTGCCTAATTTGTTATGATGGATATGAAGTGTTTGGATATAGTTTTAGTCTGTATGTATATCTCTATCTATATCTATTTTGGTTAAAATTTATAATTTTAGTAAGCTGGTCTAGCTTCATGACTACGAGCCTTCTCTCAGCGATTTCTCCCAAGTTTTGGGAGAGGGGATTTTCAAGTTTCTCAATCTAAGCAACAATTGCTTTGGGTTTTTTATTATGTATTTGAATTTGAATTTTGTTCGTCAATGGAATGAATGTTTCTTCCGGATGATTAATTGGTGAAATTTTCTGTCATTTTTTGTATCTTTTGTGCAAGAACAATTTGGAACTTATGTTCGAAGAGGGGACAAAATTCAAGGTATCGGGTCTTGATCACTGATTTTATAAAATTGCGATGTGAAGAGTTCATCTATTCTCTAACTTAGAATTAGAAATGATGTTAATGGAATTAATGATGTGGATGACGAAATGGGATTGTAGCGCCAAAACGTTTTTACGGATCATTTTTGGTTGGGGAGCAATTAAATATGTTTTTAATAATATTCTGAATAATCTTAGCGCTGCTAATTAAATAGGTGAGAGAAGATTTTTTGTTGTTTTCGAGATAAAATATGTGATTGAAAATTGGAGAGAGAAAATGTGTGTGATTAAAAAATAATTTGAGAAATTATTTAGTGTAGATTGTATTTTAAACTATGATTTAATGAGGTAGTCGAATACTATTTTAGACATTTTTCAAAGTACAATGATCAATCAAAATTAATTTTAAAAGTAGAGAGATTTTTACTGATAATTTGGTTGAGGGAGTTTGGTCATACATTACGTCATTAATTGACGTCAGCAATTCTTTGAATACAGTGAAATTGAAGTTATACTAGTAATTAACGTTTAACGATTTGGCAAGTTCAATGATCAAAATTCGAAACTTTAAATTTTAATGATCAATTGAAGATGTATGAATAAGCTCAATGTTTAACAATTTGGCAAGTAAAATGGTCAAAATTCGAAATTTTAAATTTTAGTCATCAACTGAAGATGTATAAATATGCTCAATGGATATTATTGGGAATTGACTCTTCCTTATTGGTTTATTCAACAAAATCTTGATTATTCATTACATATTTGAGTTGTTTAACACTCGGCTAATCTCTGAGGTGAGACATCTAATGCTATGGTATTTAACATTCTTGCAATTAAAAATTAATTGATTTATGTTTTTATGGTAAAATGTTTGGATAAAAAAAGGAGAGAAAATATATTTGATTAAAAAGTGGTTTGAAAAACTTTATTTTTATAAATTGATTTATAAATTATATTAACTGCATTATAATAATAGATGCTAAATTTTATAATTAATAACTAGTATTTACCTCGTGCGATGCACGAAAGTTGTTTTTCGTAATATCTATTTTCATAAGTATTCGTGAAATTTTAATACTTTTACATAATCAATACAAATATAAAATGCATAAAATAATAATATTCTATTACAATAATTATTATTCTCTCCGTCCCACAAAGAAGACTCATTTTCTTTTTTTGTTTATACTAAATTATAGTTCACTTTCCTTATTAAGAATATATAAATGTCTTAATTCTCTAATATACCCCTATTTAATATATATCGTTATTATCAAATATAAACTGTCATTATTTAATGTAGGAGTAAATTAGGTAAAATGTTAAGTAAATTTATACTTCCAACGTATATTAATTATGTATTCTTAATTTGTGTGAAAATAAAAATAAGCATATTTTTATGGGGGTGGGTGGAGTAAAATTTAAAAAACAACATAACAAATTTTTAAAAATTTATTTGGATAGTAAATGTCAATTTATATGTTTAAATAATAAATGATCGTATATTTCAATAATTTTTATAGTTAGTGTTAACTTCATTGAAAATGAAAAATTTAAATAATTTACATTTGCTTCTTGTATTTAACATTTTTTTTCAATTTTCTCAAAAAAATAAAATAAAAAATTGTAATCTTAATATTATCTACACGAATTTAAATGCGACATTAATCTACACGAATTTAAATAGAAGTTGCATTAATCAGCACTTAAATACGACATTAATGTACACGAATTTCTATTTAATTCTATTGTATTTTAGTTTTTTGTTTCCAGTTGTCAATGTATTTTGGCGAGAAAATGACTTTTAATCTTTCTCATCACTTTCACTTTTATACATACCAGTACTAGTACTGGTACTAGTATTAGTACTACTATTAATATTTTCACCCGTGTGATGCACGTGAATATATTTGTGATAGTGATTTTAATTAAAATTTATGAAAATATGTTAATTATACAATCATATCAAATAAAAATATAATATAATAACATTTTAATCAAAATATTATTGAATTAAAAAATTTTAAAAAGACAAAACTAAATAAAATAAAAAATGCAACATGTACAAAATTAGGAAATCCTGATATTTATAGGATTTATCTTTTTCTTTTTAAAATTGTTTTTCTCTTTTAAAAAAAATATTTTTATTTATTATTTTTTTGTTTGTTGAACTTTTTTCTTCTAAATAAGTTAATTTTTTTTTTTTTTTTTTTTTTTACATGTTGAAATATTTTCAAACAAAATATAATATAAGGAAAAAACTAATTGTTGGTAATCAAGGTAAGATGGTTGTTTCAGGAGGACCCATTTTTGGTTGTGGGGATGTTGCTTATGATTGTTGTCTAGAAGCAACGACGAGGGACAAAGATCATCCTTTAGGGCTTTTCTTATCAACTTTTGGACTCTCAGTCATGGATTGGCATGGAGATCTTGCCGTTGGGATGCAATTCATAGACTCAAATACATATTGGACGACATATAAATTTGAGGGTTAAGTACACAAATACAAATCTTGAAGAGGCTTAATTTTTAATATCAGGCATTCTGAAAGTTATTTTAAGAATGTAAAACATATTACCAAAATCAGGTAATCAGGCAAATCATATTGACTGTTTGTAATTAATTACAATTGTAACTTAATTTCAAATTTGTGATCAATTACAAATGTAACTAACTAATTATTTACAATTAAGTTGTAATTCATAAAACATGACATATTTTCTTGTTAAAAATAATTGAATTAGTTACATTCACCTTAATTACAACTTAATTACATTTGGTTATTAGTTACAATTTAAAATTAATTACAATTGTAATTTTATTTCAATTTTGCTATTAAATACAATTGTAACCACCACCACCACCTAAAACAATCACCACTAACTATCACCGATAACCACCATCGAAAATAAAATTGTAACTTTATTTCAAATTTGTAATTAGTTACAATTGTAATTTTAACTACAACTGCAATTAATCAGATTTTGTAGGCAAATCATATCGACTGTCTATAATTAATTACAATTGTACCTTAATTTCAATTTTGTGATCAATTACAAATGTAACTAACTAATTAATTGCAATTAAGTTGCAATTCATAAAACATGACATATTTTCTTGTTAAAAATAATTGAATTAGTTACATCCACCTTAATTACAACTTAATTACATTTGGTCATCAGTTACAATTTAAATTAATTACAATTGTAATTTTAATTTAATTTTGCTATTAAATACAATTATAACCACCACTACCACCACCTAAAACAATCACCACCAACTACCACCAATAACCACCGTCGAAAATACAGTTGTAACTTTATTTCAAATTTTTAATTAGTTACAATTGTAATTTTAACTACAACTGTAATTAATCAGATTTTGTAATTAATTACAATTGTAATTTTCTTTCAATGTTTTGATTAATTACAATTGTAACTAATAAAATTGTAAAACATGATAGATCTTTTTGTTGAAATTAATTGAATTATTTACAAGATTTAATTAGTTACACTCACCTTAATTACAACTGCAATTATAACTTAATTAAATTTTGTTATCAGTTTATAATTAATTACAATTGTAACTTTATTTCAATTTTGTAATTAATTGCAATTGTAACTTATGAATTAGTAAAACATTAGTGTAATTTGTAATTAGTTACATTAGTGTAATTTGTAATTAGCCACAACTACAACCACCGTTGAAAATAAAATTGTAATTTTATTTTAATTTTGTAATTAATTACAATTATAAATTTATGTCAATTTGTAATTAGTTACAATTGAAATTTTAATTACAATTTTAACCAATCACCACCACCACCACCACCGATCACCTCCAACAATAATCATCTAAAATCATCACCACTAACCATCACTACTAATATTCAACCACCGTAAGCCCTACAGTTCTAGAACTACCTCACAAAAGATTTCATTTCCATTCATAGATAGAAAATCGTGTGAGGCTAGAGGTAGAGAAGCACCATCCAAAAAGGGCTAAGACCGAAGGCAGAAGCCAAACCAAGAAATTGACACAAACTCAGTGGAAGAGAGAGGAGATCAACGAAGCTCGACTAAAACAAGTCTAAAACCATCGGGAAACCATATTTGATGAGCTCTTCATTCCTGTACTTGTCAAGGCCCATAAATATCGTGAAGTCTTCGGCTTTAGGTTGAACCTTGAAGTAGAAAATCATTGCTTCAATTTCTCTCGAGTGTTTCGAAAGTTTTTCCCAAACTTTTGATTTATAATTACCTGATTTAATAAAATAGTTTCAAATAACCTGATTATAAAAATTTTAAATCTAAAAGTATGAATGTGCCTAATTAGCCCTTAAATTAATTGTATATTATAACTCATCGAAGTTCATTTCTCTTTTAAAATTAATTAAATTAGTTACAAATTGTAATGAATAATAGTTTATGATTAATTAGAATGGTAACTAAATTTCAATTTTGTAATCAATTAGTGTAACTAATTAATTACTATTGTAATTTAATTGTATATTACAAGTCACTCGAAATTTTATTTTTTAAAGAAATTAATTGAATTAGTTATGAATTGTAATTAATTACAATTATAATTTGATATACAATTGAAACTTAATTACTTTATGTCATAAATTACAGTTTGTAATTAATTACAATTGTAACTTTCATTAAATTTTGTATCTAATTACAACTCGTACAACCACCACCACATCCTCCTCCGATGCATCACCACCATCCACCACCGTTTCTTTACCATTACCGTTTTCCCATTATATTGTGTTACACTGTACGAAGTCCCAAATGTTCCCTTTCCAAGAACCTTAGTTGAAGACCTGAATATTTCTCAGGCGAAAAAATGGACTATAACCTCTTAGAAATACTAGCTTGGGAATAGTAGTTTTCTTACCAAATCCTTTAGTTTTCGTTAACTTTACATGCTTGGAGTAAGCTGTGGAATACTTCTAATGACCCATCAGGGAAATCTTCAACTCGAGCACCCAAATAATTAGTAGGTAACAATAAATTGAAAACCTAACTTAGTTCATCTAATATGCTGCCAATAAATATCAAATACCTTTCCTTCAGAGTTTTGAGCAAAAGTCACCTTAATGACCCTTTGATATACTACTTAAATATAAAGAAGATTCTACTAAAATCGTTGATTCATACTACCAAAATGCCTACAGCTACGAAAATTTGAAAGAACTGTTAGTTGAAAATTCTGATATTATGTTAGATAAATATGTCGTTTTGGTTCAGAAATCGGTAAGAAAAAAGAGGAATAGATTCTAAGTTTAGTGTAGGGTGATGAAATAACTGGAGAAACTAGCTTGAATCGGAACGCCGGACTATCGTCGAAGCACCTACCGGATGTAGGAGAAAACCCTAGAATTTTCGGGATGCGAGACAGGGAGAGAATTTTTAGAGAAATGATTTCTAACTTTTCTATTTTGACTCTTATCAAATTCGTGCAGGATCTGGATTTTGAGCGATGAGCAGATCTGAATTTTGAGATGAAAGAAGGGGTACCTGATTTAGTAAAATAATTTTGAATTATCTGATTTTAAAAATTTAAAGATTAAATATATGAACCAGCTTAATTAGCCCTAAATTTGATTGGCCGTGTCAACATAAGAAACAGGGATTTGGACAAGTTACTATTCATATCAACATCATCGAATAACTTCAAATAACCTTGATCAACTTAATTTCTTTGGCAATTGGCCGTGTCAACATAAGAAACAGGGATTTGGGCAAGTTACTATTCGTATCAACATCATCAAATAACTTCAAATAGCCTCGATCAACTTAATTTCTTTGGCAAAAAAATTGTTTGCTTATTCTCGACCCATGCAATATGTATAATGATTAAAATTGAGACATCCATGTTGTGGCTGCTGTTTGATCTACCGAGTTCCTTTTTTGCCAGCCATCCTTTGTGGATAATAAGTATAAGTTGTCTCGACGGTGACAAATGCTGAATTTTTGCAATTCATTATTTTTAATACGTTATTTAACATTGACACTTATGGTTGTTACTTTATATTGATTTTTTCCTATAGTTCCGTATCACTGTTACTATTAGTATATTATGTTTTGTTAATGAAATATGTCTGTATATCGCACGGATGTGAAATTAGTTTTGTGCAATATGAGAAGAAATGGTTTCGAATTGGAGAAATTATTTATCTTATAGTGATGTGGACTGACTTTGTTCCCACGTCGTCTTTTTAACTTCACGCGGAATTTTTTTGTCATTTGTACAAATGGAAGCTACTAGACTGATTGATGGGTAAATGAGTGAGCGTTTTGTTTTAGTAAACATAATAAATTGGTTTAGAAGTTAGTTTATAAATTACAAAATTTTTCAAACCATTTTTTTAATCAAACATATTTTCTCTCTATTTTTTACTTCAAAATCTTAAATAAATCAGTTTATAAATCAAATAATGTTATCAAACAAATGTTATTTGTTGGGTACTTTGTTTCTTAAAAGTTTTGTATTTAAAAACGTGCATTTTAATATTTTTGAGGTAAAACATATGATTTAGAAGTATAGAGAGAAAATATATTTGACAAGAAAGTAATTTGATGAATTGTCTTGTTTAAAAAATGTTTTTTTTTTCCCTAAAAAAAAAGGGTTGAACCCCAACCCTAAGGGCCCTCACCTACCCTATCCTGGAACTTGGTGGATGATGTAAATCTCAGGTTATGCCTCCCAGAGTGCAGGGTGAGACCTTACCTTTATACTTGGTAAGGGCCGAATTCGAATCCCTGACCAAGCGAGGCTGGTTTTTAAGCCACCATTCATTTCACCGTTGGGACATGTGCCCTGAGGCAAATTTTTTTTCCTTGTTTGCCAAATTGAGGCTTGTATAAAATTCAGTGGCCACGCAGTTCGCAGTTTTCCTAATATTCAAACGTATAACCTTCGATGGTGAGACCGACACTTGTATTAAAAATAAATTAATTAATTCAATTAAAAATCTCTAAGAAATTTATCGTCAAAAATATGAATATTGTTATAAAATGTATATAATGTGAATGACCAAATTTACCCTTATAAATTTTACTTTATTACAATTGTGCAATTACTCTCTCCTATAAATATGGGCTTGATTTAGAGGTTTTGAATACACCTCTTCAATAAGAAGAACTCTCTCTCTATTATCTTTATTTTACTTTAGTTTTACAACACGTTATCAGTACGAGTCTCTAACCAATTGAGTCTTGAATTTGAGTAATCTGAAGGAATTATGCTCTGCAGTTGCCTTTAGTAGGATCCTCTTCATCAGAAACCTGATTATTACTAATCAAACATCTGCTTAAACCGAATTCCTGTGAAGAGATTATCCCTAGGCATCTACTCAACTGTAAGTCTTCAAATTAATATCTTTGTAAGAATCAAATTCATTGATATTTATCGATCTATATTTCATAATCATTTTAAATATTTTTAAATTTTTTTATTAAATATACAATAATTATGAAATAATTTATCTTTAAAACTTTAGAATTAATTACATACTTTTGAGTTGTTCATATTCATCTTTTTGAAAGTATTGCTTATTGAAATTGTTGCTTAATGATTTAGTAGTTTTACTTGCTTTAGAATCTTTATAATTATTGTTTCTATGTATGCTAACATGGTGTGTTAGTAAAAAAAAAAAGGTTAAAGTTATATATATATATATATATATATATATATATATATATATATATATATATATATATATATATATATATATATATTATGTGATGCTACAATATTAAATATTTATCTTTCTTCTATTTTATATTTTTGTTTCAGTTTAATGATCTTTTTAATTACCAATATAAAAATTCTGAAAACTTAAATAACAATTAAATAACGATATTCGAATTAACTAAATTTGGATTATTGTTGTACCCTTGAAAAACATTGAATTATTATGGACTTTGGACTATTATAACATATGCCCTATTATGGATCTTGGACCTATGGACTTTGGACTATTATAATATTATAAACCTTGAACTTATGCACCGTGTATTGTTATAAACTTTGGACTTCATTCTAAATTAAATATAATTTACTAAAGTTCTTTATCTTGATTTTATACGCACATTATATTCATATTATTTCTTTATTATATTTGTTAGTCATTCATCAGATAGTTATATTTGTTTACTTGATTTTATTTTGTAGTCTTACATACATGGTCAATCTTACAAAATTAGAATTTGTGGTTCTTGATATATCTAGAAAAAACTATCTTTCATGAATCTTTGATGCTGATATACATCTTGAAGCTAGTGGCCTTGAGGATACCATAAAAGAATAAAATACCTCATCCAATCAAGAAAAGGCCATGGCAATGATCTTCCTTCGCAATCATCTTGATGAGGGATTAAAGGCTGAATATTTTACAATCAAGGATCCTATTGAATTGTGGAATAATTTGAAGGAAATATATGACCATCAGAAGACAGTCATACTGTCAAGAGCTCGTTATACTTGGATGCATTTGAGGCTGCAAGATTTTAAATCAGTATCTGAGTATAATTCCACATTTTTTAAAATAACTTCCACATTAAAATTATGTGGAGAAAAAGTTACTGAAGAAGATATGTTAGAGAAAACTTTCTCTACTTTTCATGCCTCGAATGTTATCTTGCAGCAAAAATACAGGGAACGAGGCTTTAAAAAATATTCAGAACTGATATCACGCCTTCTAGTGGCTGAACAAAATAATGAGCTCTTAATGAAAAATCACGAATCACGACCGAGCGGATCAACTGCACTACCTGAAGCGAATAACATTTCATATAATAAACAAAGACAAGACCATGGTCGCAGTTACAATCATGGTCGTAGTCATAGTCGTGGTCATGGCAATGGTCAAGATCGAGGACGAGGACAGAGCTATACTTGGCAACGTGGAGGACAAAATCATGCTCGTCCTCACAATGGTTATAATAAAAAACCCTTCAATTTTAGAGGAACAAATTATGGAGAAAGTGGGGAAAGTTCCTAGAAAAGAAAGATGTCAACAAGATTGACAGACAGTTTATGCCATAGATGTGGTATGAAAGACCATTGGGCACGTGCCTGCCGGACAGTAAAACATCTTGTTGAATTATACAGAGCCTCTCAAAATGAGAAAGGAAAAAATATTGAAACAAACTTACCATTTCTCATCAAAAGTAATACATCTCAATGTTGATGATTTCATTGAACAACCTGATGAGAACATTGCTAAACATGATAATAATCGAAGTTGAGAAGTTATTACTTATGATTTTATATATTCATGTATTTCTGTGTGTTAACGGTACCTTTTGATAATTTTTGCACGTTGTTTTTAATGAAAATATGTATGATAATATAAAATTTTTCTTCTCAATATAATTATTTTGTGTGTAACCGTATTTCTCTTTGTTAATTAAGAAATGGACAATTCTGATTTATTGAATGACTCCAAGATCATTGATGGAGATATTTGCCTAGCAGACAGTGCATTAACAAATACAATACTCAGAAATGAGAAATATTTCTTGAATTTGACAATGATGACAACTAATGTGAGTATAGTAATATGATTTGCACCTATTATTAAAGGATGGGGAAAAGCAAATATTATACTAAGTGGAAGAACAAAAATGGCCATCCAAAATGCCTTATTTTTCCCTAAGTCATCTAGGAATCTGCTAAGTTATAAAGATATACGAAGTAAAGGGTACCATACTGAGATTGCCGAAGAAAATAATAAAGAATATCTTTATATTACTTCTATTATCTTTGGAAAGAAAGGTGTACTTGAAAGGTTACCCGATTTACCTTCTGGTTTGTACTATACAAAAATTAGTACAATTGAAACAAATGTTATATTATGCCAAAGAATTTTATAACTTGGCATGACCGGCTGGGACATCCCGGGTCAACTATGATGCGAAAAATTATTGAGACTTCAAAAGGACATTCATTGAGTAATCAAAAAATTCTTCATTGTAATGAATTCCCATGTGCTGCTTGTTCTCAAGGAAAATTGGTCATCAGACCATCATTAACTAAAGTTGGATATGAATCTCCAATATTTTTGGAACGTATACAGGGTGATATTTGTGGGCCCATTCACCCTCCATGTTGATCATTTCGATATTTTATGGTTTTAATAGACGTATCTACTAGATGGTCACATGTGAGCTTATTATCCACTCGCAACCAGGAATTTGCGAGATTACTTGCTTAGATTATTCGTCTACGAGCACAATTTCCAGATTACCCAATTAAGACTATTCGTCTTGATAATGCTAATGAGTTTACATCTCAAGCATTTAATGATTACTGCATATCGATTGGGATAAAGATTGAACATCTGGTTGCTCATGTTCATACTCAAAATGGTCTAGCAGAATCATTTATTAAACGCCTCCAATTAATATCTAGGCCATTACTTATGAGAACAAAACTTCCCGTATCTGCTTGGGGACATGCTATACTACATGCTGCAGCACTCATACGCATCAGGCCAACATCTTATCATAAATCCTCCCCATTACAAATGGTTTATGGTCAAGAGCCTAACATATCCCATCTAAGAATATTTGGTTGTGCGGTTTACGTACCAATAGCCCCACCACAACGAATAAAGATGGGTCATCAAAGGAGATTGGGAATATATATTGAGTTTGAATCTCCTTCTATAATAAAGTATCTTGAACCCAATACGAGTGATATTTTTACTGCACGATTTGCAGACTGTCATTTTGATGAAAGAATGTTCCCAGCATTAGGGGAAGAAATTAAACAGCTGGAAAAAGAAATAACATGGAATGCATCATATTTATCCAAACAAGATCCTCGCGCAAAGCAATGTGAACAAGAAGTTCAAAAGATAATCCACTTGCAAAAGATAGCCAATCAATTGCCAGATGCATTCACTGACCTAAAAAGAGTGACTAAATCACACATTCCAGCTGAGAATGCTCCAGTCCGAATTGATGTCCTAGAAAGACAAGATAAAGCTAATGAGTTTAAGATACGCATGAAGCGTGGTAGACCAATCAGTTCCAAGGATAAAAATCCTCGAAAGAAAAAGGAGCATATAGTCAATAATCATATTAAGAAACGTATTCCCCTGTAATGGATGCAATTACATTTTGATATCTAGTTAGTTTGGCAATACATGAAAAACTAGATATGCGCATGAAGGATGTAGTTTCAGCCTATTTATATGGCATGCTTGACAATGATATCCACACGAAAATTCCCGAGGGATTTAAAATGCCTGAGTATGTAATTCGAGACCTCGAGAATTATTTTCAATCAAATTGCAGAGGTCATTATATGGATTGAAACAATCTGACTGCATGTGGTATAATCGCCTTAGTGAATATCTACTGAAAGAAGGATTCAAGAATGATCCTATATGCCCTTGCATTTTTATAAAGAAGTCAATGAATAGGTTCATAATTATTGCTATATATGTTGATGACTTAAATATTATTGGAACTCTTGAAGAAATTTCGGAGGCAGTTGAGTACTTAAAGTCAGAATTTGAGATGAAAGATCTTGGAAAGACAAAATTCTGTCTCAGCTTGCAAATCGAGCATTTATCAAATGGAATTCTTATTCATCAATCAATATATACAGAAAAAGTCCTTAAACGATTTTACATGGATAAGGCAAATTCATTAAGCATATCGATGGTTGTTCGTTCACTCAATGTGGAAAATGACCTATTTAGACCTCGAGAAGATAATGAAGAACTTATTGGTCTTGAAGTACCATATCTTAGTGCTATAGGTGCACTACTATATCTTGCCAACAACACACGACCTGATATTGCATTCTCGGTAAGTTTACTAGCAAGGTATAGTTCTTCTCCCACACAAAGACATTGGAATGGTGTTAAACATATATTGAGGTATCTCCGAGAAACAATTGACATGGGTTTGTTTTATTCAAATAAAACTAAACCAGAACTTGTTGGGTATGCTGATGCGGGATATCTATCAGACCCACACCCAGCTAAATCTCAAATAAGTTATTTATTCACTTGTGGAGGTACTGCCATATCATGGAGATCCACAAAGCAAACATTAACCAACTTCTTCTAATCATGCTGAACTACTTGCAATACATGAGGCAAGTCGAGAATGTGTATGGTTGAAATCAATGACTCAGCATATAAGGGAGACTTGTGGTCTCTCTTCAGGAAAAGGAAATCCAAAAATTTTGTATGAAGACAATACCGCGTGTATAACTCAACTAAAGGGAGGTTTTATTAAAGGTGACAGAACGAAACAAATTTCACCGAAATTCTTCTTCACACATGATCTTGATAAGAGTGGTGAAATTGATGTTCGACAAATTCGTTCAAATGATAATCTAGCAGATATATTCACAAAATCTTTACTTTGAAAAATCGGTAAATAAGATCTAAATGCGTCGACTCAGAGATCTCAATCAACATCATCAAGAAAATTAGATACGCGCTGCACTATTTTTTTTTAGCTGAGTTTTTATTTTATTGGGTTTTCAAGCATTGTTTTTAATGAGGCAGCATCTATACTCTTTTTCCTTCGTTCAAGTTTTATCCCACTGGGTTTTACTGACAATGTTTTAACGAGACAGCACTTTAGAATTCAACGCTTGAGTACATGATTTATTCTTATTATCGTTTGATGTCGTTTCGAACAGTAGACTCAATGATTCAGGACGACCAATATCAGAGGAGTAGCTGTACTTTTTTTCCTTTGCTCAAATTTTATCCTACCGAGTTTCTTAGCAAGGTTTTAACGAGACATGCTGCATAATGAGTCATTCAAGGAGGATTGTTATAAAATATATATAATGAGAATGATTAAATTTACCCTTATAAATTTTTATTTTATTACAATTGTACGATTACTAAGATTTCTATATTTCTCTCTCTCTCTCTCTTTCTATTTTCTCTAGGATTACAAATTTACAACAAAAATAATAATCTCTCTTTCTATTCTCACTTTATTTTACTCAGGATTACAACAAACAACAAAAATAATAATCTAGGGATTTCTGATCCTATACGTTAACCCTGTGAAAATCTCAGATCAAATATCCTTAAAACCTGTTATCGTACCGATTTTGGAATTTGTCAAGTTAGGGTTTTAAGGATTTGTGTGATTTATGAGTGGAAAGGAGATGACGGAGGAGGTAGAGTATGAGAGTGATCCAGAGGAGGCGAAGCTTTCATTGAAGATGAGGAGGAGAGAGGAGGGAGAAGACGAAGGGGAGCTGAAAGAGAAAGTGGTGCGGCCGATAGAATCGTATGGGGAATCGGGGGTTCAAGACGCGGTGGTGGAGTACGAGGAAGAAGGAGAGGAAGAGTATGTTGAAGAGGAAGAGTATGAGAGGACTGGTCGCGGAGAGGTTGAAGTAGTGGCAGTGGAAAAGACAGAAGAAGGTAATGGAGTGGTTGAAGGAGAGTTGGAGGAGGAAAAGGTTGTGGATGTGGAGTATGAGAGTGATCCAGAGGAGGCGAAGCTTTCATTGAAGACGAGGAGGAGAGAGGCGAGTGATGATAAAGAGGAGGGAGAAGAGGAAGGGGAGCTGAGAGAGAGAGTGGTGCGGCCGATAGAATCTTATGGGGAATCGGGGAATCAAGACGCAGTGACGGAATACAAGGAAGAAGGAGAGGAAGAGTATGTTGAAGAGGAAGAGAAAGAGAAAGAAGAAGAGTATGAGAGGACTGGTGGCGGAGAGGTTGAAGTGGTGGCGGTGGAAAAGACAGAAGAAGGTAATGGAGTGGTTGAAAGAGAGTTGGAGAAGGAGAAGGTGGTGAAGGTGGAGTATGAGAGTGATCCAGAGGAGGCAAAGCTTTCATTGAAGACGAGGAGAGAGGCGAGTGATGATGAAGAGGAGGGAGAAGAGGAAGGGGAGCTGAGAGAGAAAGTGGCGCGGCCGATAGAATTTTCTGGGGAATCAGGTGTTCAAGATGCGGTGACAGAGTACAAGGGAGAAGGAGAGGAAGAGTACGTTGAAGAGGAAGAGAAAGAAGAGTATGAGAGGACTGGTGGCGGAGAGGTTGGAGTGGTGGCGGTGGAAAAGACAGAAGAAGGTAATGGGGTGGTTGAAGGAGAGTTGGAGGAGGAGAAGGTGGTGGAGGTGGAGTATGAGAGTGATCCAGAGGAGGCGAAGCTTTCATTGAAGACGAGGAGGAGAGAGGCGAGTGATGATGAAGATGAGAGAGAAGAGGAAGGGGAACTGAGGAAGAAAGTGGTTCGGCCGATAGAATCGGACGGGAAATGGGGGGGTCAAGGCGTGGTGGCGGAGTACGAGGAAGTAGAGGAAGAGTATGTTGAAGAGGAAGAGGAAGAAGAAGAGTATGAGAGGACTTGTGGAGAGGTTGAAGTGGTGGCTGTGGAAAAGACAGAAGAAGGTAATAGAGTGGTTGAAAGAGAGTTGGAGGAGGAGAGAAGGGGGGTGAGGAATGATGTGAGTGAGATTAATGATGATAGCCGTATTGATGATGTTCTGCAGGACGAGCAGAAGGAGATCGAGCCATATGCAGTGCCCATGGGGGGCGCATTTTACATGCATGATGATAGGTTTCGGGACAATGTCGGTGGACGACACAGGTATTGACACGGGTTCAAAGTTCTTTTAACCAATGACATATATAGAGTCTGTCAAATTGGAATTATAGGCTTTCTCATATGATTAGGGGAAGTTAACAGCTGTTATTGTTTGTTTAACTCTCAACAGAAAAGAATGTTGTGTAGTAAAAGGACATCTTAACCAATCTAACAGGCTGGAAAAAGGTCCTAAGAGGTCAACAGCATAACAGAAACCTTAAATAAAACTATGTACAAGGTTTGGGAGCCTAGCACAAAAGAAAGGGGGCTTGAAGGCAAATTCAAAAGCAAAAGGCCCTTAGGTTTAACCCCATAAGTATCTTTGGTCTGCACACTCCTATATGCCTTCTTTAATCCCCATTTTGGTGCTTTTATTAGTAATACCATTTTTCTGGCTGTCAAGGAAAAATGCCCAAAATTTGATTGGTTTTTGAGTTTAATCTCTCTAGGATTCTAATAAATAATGTCATTCTAAGATATAGTGATTATTATCTCTGGGGATACATTAAGGCATAAAAGCTAATATGGACGGAATACATATATAGCACCTCATTCCCCCTTTTGGCACTTCACTTTTGATTCTTTATGCTGTTCTTGGTTAATCAGTTGAAATTTTGGACTATATACTTGCATATTTCTAGTAGATAGTGAAGTAGGATGTTCTACTACAATGCAAACTCCCACCTTGTAAGTGGATCTTTTACAATTCAGTTTTTGTTATACTTAGGCGAACTCTTGGTGCAAGAAAGTTATGGGATTCTAAAGACGAGAGGAAATGGGGGCACGATAAGTTTGCAGAGCTGACTACACAGGAATGGCATTATGAAGAGGTGAACAATCTCGCTGATTTGCTAGGATATGCTACCAGATTTTTAGTCGTGGATATATTTTTCTGCACAATTTAGTGATCTTCTGGCCTGCTAATAATGTGTGTAATTTTTCCAGCGAAGGAAGAATTCCAGGGGTCTTTCTCGAGGTCGCGGAAGAAATAGAGGTTCAGATCGTGCATATGCCCGAGAAAATAGGCCCAGAGTTTACAATAATAATAACAATCAGAACAATGCAGTGAAGGGTGTTAGTGGACGAGGACCTAGAAGGTATCAGCCATCTTTCAAGAACAACAATGAAGTGCCTCTCTCACAAAACGAGCAGTGAGTAAAATCATCTCTTCCTATGCAATTTTTTTCAAAACTATGTACTTCAAATCATTATCATTGCTTATGCTGTTATGCATTATTTTAGATCTGTGAAATCAGTTGAAAAGCCTTCACGTGTTAATTCTGGGAGATCAAGAGGTCGCATGACAAGTGTAGAATCTGATGCATTTCCTCCTAGGAAACAAATGTTTGGATCTAATTTGAACATTGCCTCTCCTCCTTTTTATCCCTCTGGTTCTTCCATGGAAGATACTTCTTTGCTGCTGAAGTGGGATGTACAAGCTAACAAAACTAACAAAAATAATCAACCATCTATTGCTGATAAGAGTTCCACTTCTGCTCAATCCTCTGCAATGTTGCGTGGAAAGAATATAGTGGACTCCATTGGCATGGATACACTTTATATTGATGATTCGGTATCTGCTGATAAGCCTTTGAACGCTCTGCAAATGCTGCCATCTGGTTCATCATCATTTAATTCTACTCAACCTCAGCAGTCGAGGGATCGAGGGAGAGGAATGACCTCTTTAACACAAGTGGCCTATGAAACAGTTTCTAACAATCAGGTCAACAGGGTTCCCCCAGCAACACTGCGACAAACTGCTCAGAAGAATCCTGGTCAAAATCGAGGTCTATATTCTGCACGAGCCTCTGGTCAGCAGTTTCTGCAGCGTCTCAACAGTGGATCACAAGCTTCGTCTCCACCTAAAGCAGCTGTGCCTGTGAATTCATTTGAAACTGGAGAACTGGAATCTCCCTCAGAGTCTAGTAAATCAAAGACTGCTTTGTTTGCTAAAGGGAAAGGAAGAGTTAAAGGCAGTGGAAGAGGGTCCTTTCTATATGGTGATGTTCAGGTTATGGGGGCATCTGGAAATATGGGCAGTGGTCATGGTAATCAAAACTTCCCAGCTTTCTTGCCAGGTACAACTTGCTGTCAGAAAGTTTTTTAAGTTAATCTAGAACACAGTTCTTAGAATTGATTCATTCATTCAAATGGCTTTCTTAGGATAAAATTGCATAAAGATTAGGAATTGATACTGTCAGTGTATATCACACAGGAAGTGTGGTGTATAAATGCTCTTGACATAATTTTTATTAGGTTTGCATTTGTAAATATGAATATAACCTTTTCCACAATCAGAAAGATCAAACTCCTGTATTAAGGGTATTTTGAGAAAAACTATGGAAGCAGTGCTTTACGAAATACTATTCTCTGCTATTCCTTCAAATTTTGCTTACTGCTTTCTATGGAAATATGAAGTATAAAGACACATTTTTGCTTGCTGTTTGTTTTTGACATTGTGAAATTTTCTTTGGAGCTGGGATTTATCTGGAATATATCCAATTGGAATTACTATTTTGGTCCATCCTGTTCTCGTGATCCTTTGCTTGATTGCTAGCTTCATGTAACTCCTGTTTGGTGGAATACAGTCATGCAATTCGCGGGCCAGCATCCTGGTGGTGGAGTTGGAGTTCCTGCTGTTGGCATGGCCTACCCTGGATATGTTGCTCAACCTCAACTCGGAAATTCTAAAATGACTTGGTAACTATTTAAAGTTTCCACACAGATGTACTCAAAACCCCACACCCATTATCGGTGTGGGGTTTTTGATTTGATTTTTTTGACACTCATGAAACCTCCAAATTGTGTTGTATATTTTAGCATGCCAAATTATAAATTATCTTTATCTACTGTTAACTCTACTGTTAACAGTTTTTAATGATCTCTATTATTTTTATGACATTCAGGCTACCAGCTTTAGCTGGTGCCACGGGGGCACTGGGGACAACATATTCTCCATATCTATCTGTAGATGGTTCATATCATGCTCGTTCATCAGGACAGACATCTTCTGCAGTGTCCATTTCCAGGTGGGTATATCAATGGTCTTTTCATCTCTGGTTGTATTACCTGACTTTGGGCTTCAGTATCAATTTGGTACTTGATGTACAGTGTTGGCAACGGGGTGGATCGTCAGATCCGCCCCGTCCCGAATTTTTTTGGTCCGATCCGGATCTGCCCCGCGATCCGTCAAATTTCTGGTCGGATCGGGTCGGGGCGGATCGGTCCACCAATCCGTGGATCAATCCGCCGAATTATTTTTTTATTTTTTTAATTTTTTTAAAATATATTTTAAATTAAATCTTTTTAAAAAAATTTAGAAAAAATATTTTTTTTATTAAATTTTATTTATTTTATTGAAACAAGACGTATGGAGGCCAATTCGCCGATTCAACGGATCGAGTTTTTTTGCCCACTTGTTGAAATTCTTTCTTCAAATGAAGAACATGAAAAATGTGTTTTCTTTAAAATGCAAAGATTGCAGGTTATTCCCAGAAATTAAAGTTTACTACAAAATTTACATATTAGATTTTTATACATGATAAAAAAATTATATTAAAAAAAAAAATGTCGGATCGAGGATCGGATCAGCCCCTATCCAAATCCGCTCCGTGAATTTTTGGATCGGAGCGGATCAGATAAATTTCGATCCGTCGATCCACCGATTGGGATTTTTTCGGATCGGATCGGATCGACGGAACGGATCAGATTTTTTTGCCATCTCTAGATGTACTTCTCATTGTCTTAGCTGTTTCGCGTCTGGCTTTGTTCTCTGTATTGCCTGCAATTTTGCTTTTATCCACAACTGTTTTTGGTGAATGGGTTTGATATCCAAGTTTATGGAACAAATAGTTAAACTATGATTTTGGTTGCAGCAAAGAAACCAGTACAACTAAAGACAGTAATGACTGGAACCCCACACAGAGGCCTGGTAAGATAAAAAGAATTGTAATTTCTTGCACTTTTCTCTCCCATTATATAGCTTCCTAAATGTTCTTTTTTTTTTTTTCCTGGCAGAGGTTGCAAATGATGACTTTGGGCAAAGGCAAAAGAATCCTCGCAGGCAAGTTGGCATTCCTTTTCTATCCTGAAAAGTAATATCTGGATGTGGAGTCTTCCATTCCTCTGCACTTTTTTACAATGCAGTATAAATTGTGTTAACTTTAAGATATGTATTGACTTTTCTAAAATACACTGCAGATATACGGAGATGAAATTTGACCAGTGAAGTAAGAAGATAGGTGGAACCTGTTTCAATTGCAGATTAAATCAACATTTTGCTGTCAAATCTCTTCCATCTGTTAGTGTGTTATGGAGTTGTTCTTTTGGTGCTGCAAGCATATGGGCCCTTTGTGTTCTCCTGTTCTATATTTGGAGCTCTTTGGGCTGTCACATATTCTGGGATATTTTAGGTAACGATTCTATCTTTTGGCTTGGTTGTGAAGTTGTGGTTGTTGTACACTTACTTCTAACATACATTCCCCCTTCAATTCAATGATTCCAGATTCTGTCTTGTCACTTCGTATAATTGCATCAAATGTTTTTTTATCTACGTAAGTATACAAAGTTTGAATTCTTGTATTTGTAGCTGCATATTTTACGGATCCGGAAAAATTCTGATCGACGGATCAGATTTAGATCGGGGGTGATCCAATCCGACCCTATCCACGATCCGATTCATTTTTTAAAATATTAAAAAAATAATATTTAAAAAATTTTAATTATTAAATTTAAAATATATAATCTTTTATTGAATTTGGTACAAAATCTCTAATTCTCTATATATGTAATGTTTTGTTGTATGAATTAGATATTATATTAGTTGTTTTACAAATTATGTATTGATTTGTTTGTTGTTAACGAAAATTTCTTAATGCTTGTTCCGATCCGACTCAATCCGAACTCGACATGATCCGAAATTTTTACTATTTGATCCAATTAGATCCGAAATTTCACTAGGTGGATTTGGATTGATACAGATTCGTCCCGTTGTCATCACTAGTGATATTTCTAAATTCTCTAGCTATTACATTTTTTTTTTTTTGTTATGATCCGATTATTATATATTTTAATTTAACATCAGCATTCTCTAATCCCTGTTTCGCTGGTCAGGTATATGTGAAACGCCTGATCATGCTGCTTAATTAAACAGCACTGCAGCTTGATGGGTGGCATCTCCTTGTTCTTGTATGCTGTAAGAGCATCAGAAAACTGGACAGTCTTTTTGCTTTTTCTCAAGATCTCAAGTCGAGCAAACCAATGACCTTTTCTTATCGAAGTGCAGGTTTTCTCGTGCATTAGTTATTTCAAGAAGCTTGTGGCAATGATCAGCAGGCTTCTCTCATTTGATGTTTCTATAGAAATTGCAATGTCTGAATTCTCTCTTCGTTTTCTTGAGCTGGAATAAAATGAGCTTGTGTTTTTGTTTATAGAAAGAGCTGTTCTTCATGGTTGTACATTTGGGTTGAAAATGAAACACTGCTATTTTCCCAGCATTTCTATTGATGGCTATTATGTTTTGTTTTGCTTTGCTTTAATAGTGTTCAACGTAATATTTGAACTAAACGGTGTTTGCTAAGCTTAAAAAGTTTACTTTCGAAATTATTTTCCCTGGGTCCGGAGATGGCAATGCATTGGATCCAACTGAATGAAAGAAAGAATTTATAAGGCTGTTTTTCCTTGCTCTTCAGGGCTGGACCGATTGAAACCTGCCCATAGCCCGACTTGTGGTGGCGCATCCCCCACACAAGCACCGCCCAAGGAAGGGGACACAGAAAACAAACAACAAATATCCTAAGTGACCAGTGAACCTTCTAACTGATATCCCTTCAGTTTAAGGGAAGAGACGTTTCAAGCAAAGTTACTTTTAAAATCTCTAATTTTTACTGTCGATCTTACTGCCAATCTGAAATCAGAGTACGAATGAGGTCATTTCCAACCAAGAACTTTAAAATGCAGTCAGCTTTACATTAAAATGCAGTTTCTCTTACTCTATCCTTGTAACTCATCTCCAACCCAAAACTTCAAATCTTACACCAAATGAACAGTAAAATTTACACTACCCTATTATTTTCAATTCTAAAAAATTAATTTAATTGATAATTTAAATTTAAAATAATTACCGAAATTATTACATACTACTTAAATTTTATAAATTGATAATTTAATTGGTATCAAACATGGCTAATTCTAAATTTGAACAAAAAAAAAAAAATTATTAATTTCTTGGGCTGAAACATGGAATTAAGATAAAAATACATACACTATTTTTCACAATATATATATATATATATATCAGTACACATCAGAAAAATCATTCCCAATTTGAATGAAAGCCTTCTTCCTCCGAAAGTATACTAATCATCCCTTCTAGCCACAGCTCCTCCACCGTCACTCTCCCAAAATTGAAGGACAGATCTGGAAGGAATAAAAACTGTATCTTCTACGCTATATGAACAGTGCTACGCCATATTTGGCGTAGCACTGTTCAAAACTCCAAGATAGTACACTGGTATGCAGTTCGATTGGAGCAGTTTTGGACTCCATTTTGGAGTTTTACTCCAAAATGGAGTCCGGTTGGAGATGCCCTGACAGTATATATAGGTATGAACAGAAGGCACGTATAACATTCTCCATTTACCAAAATGCAACTGGAAAACATGTTTTTGGACATTATGCTAAAAACATCAATAAAAAACATAACCTTTTACATCTGAAAATCGTCTCCGGTTTCTATATGTAGAGTCAATGTTGTGATGCTAGTTCAAGAAGATCCTTGTATCGAGGTGAGACATACGGCTTCACTTTCAGCATGCCATCACACTTCCCGGGAGAGTGATACTTCACCCCTATGAGCTTCAGGCCTAAAAATAGTAGAACAAATCCTCTAGTTAGCTATTAAATTGGGTATATAGCCATGTGACAATGTTATTATATCAAAGAACGAGAATAGGCGTGTACAAAATAGCAATCTCTATTTTCGGGGAATAATGATTAATAACAGGAAACTAAGGATGTGTTTGATTGCTGGGTGGAAAAAGAAAAGGAAAATATTTTCCACCCAAGTTTTTCATCTTTTGTGTTTAATTGTAAAGTGTTACATGAAAAATATTTTCCACCCAAGTTAAAAAGGTGGAGATTTTCCTTGAAAACAAGGGAACACAAATTCTCATGGGTTTGATGGGAAAATGTTTCCCATAGAAACCTTTTTATTTTCCTTTTCTACCCAACCTATCAAACACACTCTAAAAGTAATTTTAGGAAGACATTAATAATTGATATTGTGATGTGATGCACATTCACTGAATAATGGTTCCACATCACAATGTTACTTAAAAATGTCCATTATTAATGTCTCCCTAAAATTATTCGGAAACTAATGCACGTTCCACATACTGTGCAAAAGTGTAACTCACTTCGACGCAGAAATGGAGAAAAGTGGCATGCAGGAATCCTAGTTGTCAAAAAGACAAAAACACCTAGGCAAGCCTAGACAATTATTTAGTACATTGATTTAAGTGACTGGGAAGGCAGACAGCCATTTTATCAAAAATAAAATAAAAAATGCATTAAAATCAAATGAAAGACGAAGAGTATTAGTCCTGTTTTAGTACTTAAATGTCATGGCACTGATCTGCCACATATCCATTACTACATTTTTTATGCACGTCATATATTCTAACTTCTGTGCAGTATAGTTATAACTTATAATATCAAATCTATAGTACTCAAAATAATGCAAATTCCCACGCTGTATGTGTGCACAAGGTTTACACCCCAGTTTTTGAAGTTTTTGTAGATTATTGATGAATGCATGGTTTAAAATTGTTTGAAAAGTCAAATATTGTGAACTTGACTAAGAATGGATAACTGAAATTGAGTGTTTTAAAAACTTGATTTTTAAAAACTGGAGCTCAAACTGGTGCTAAAACATTTTTATTAATGAAAGCAACAAATGAAATTAAGTTCATGTTTGATTTTGATTAAAATTTTAATCTCAAATTAAAGTCAACAATTAATTTTATCCATATATTTTATGGGACCCATAGCTTTTTAACCATCAACATCTATCAAAATCTACTAAAAATCTGATTTTAATATATACCAAATAGGGGCTAAAATTATTCAACATGGGGAACCTTCATCCAGGTTTTCAGAAAAAACATTGGTGCTCATAATAGAAATGGCAGGAGTTGGTTTTCTAAGTTACAACCACTTCATATCACTCCCAGTACATGGAATTAAATGTCCAAATTTGAATTGGCACCTTTTAGATGGTAATTGAATTGAATATGCGATGCAACTTTTCATTTCCACACTCAAAAACGATTGGAAACGAAATCTTCTAATGTTCAAGCCAGACAGCGAACTTTTACACAGATAAAAATACATATTGTTTTAATATGTAAAATATATGAATCATCATATGATACTCACTCTCATCCAGTCGTCCATATAAGAATCTCTCGCCTTTCCAGTATTCCAGAGGTCTCATCCTGATTCTTTTGCTTCTTCTTACTCCATTTTCAAAAGATGTACCAGATTCTGCAGGGTCACCACGAGTGTTATTACTCAAATCTCAAGCAAGAAGGAAAAGGCGGCTCCAGCCAACAGATGCTATACATACCTGCAAGACTTTTCCTCAGTGGATGTGATTTTCTAAGGCGTTTTTCACCCGCTTCTCGTTTTGATTTCTGTGGATGGTCTTGACTTATCTGAAATTTCGATGGCAGAAGTGTGATTCGTCCATAATGGCTAGTGAACCGATTAAAGTCCTTGCAGTCTAATATGATTGATAATGTTGTTCAATAAAACAACTTGAAATATTTTTCCAAAAACACAGCAGCTATTTAGTCTCTTACAACGAAAACTATTCCTTTTACCCATAAAAGCAAAAAACTCCTATTAAGATTATGAAGCGGTGAACATCAGTTACTAACACGAAGTAAAATCAGCATATTATACCAAATAGCCTTTTCAATTTGTGTTTGACCTTGTATACAGGAAGGGAGAAGCTCTGCATATATTACAACATTCATCACCTTTTCATGGTCCTCAATTCTCTTTATTCAAATTGTTCCAAAGTATTAAACACTCGTGTAAACATGATTAAAGTCATTGTGAATTACTAAGGTCAAGAACAACAGACATTGATAAGAAGCTTGGTATTCAAGTCAAAAGCAGCACAAATCAATGAGAATGATGTAGAAGAAATGACTAAGCAAGTAGACACCTGAGGCTCTTGTTCTTGATCGAACAGCTGACTCCTGGATGGGGCCTTTACTGCATCATCTTCAAGTGCAAAACAATTTGATTGGTCTGTTAGGTAGGACATCACAAAAAATAAATTGAATATTTATATAAACAAGTCTTCCAAAAAAAAAAAAAAAAAAAACAGGGAAGTTAGCTCCTTTTCGTTTCGTCGCATAAAGCAATTTGAATGCATCTTACGCTGGATTTCTTTACTCATGTTTGCTTGCTTTTCGAAAAAAGTATCAATTGAAGTGGAGGGTTTATTTCAACAACAAGAAGAAGCCGAATCAAGGTGATTCATTATTATTGCACACAAGCATTAAAACACAGGGAGCCATTGACACAATCATTCATCATGTAACAACACTGTTACCAACTTAATATCATATCAAATCAAAGTTGAGAAGAAAGTTGCTATTAAAACATTACAAAAGATAAAAGCGTGCTCAGATATTGAAGTTGAACGCTCAAACTTCATAACATAACCTGCTATAAAATAAACCTAGTAAACATCAAATTGATTGTCTTAGACAGAAAATACCTGTAACTTTAGTAGAAATTAGTTCAGGTTACAATTCTTTTGTGTGACTCAAAGTTCACTATCATCTTCAAAGCCTCAAATTTCGTATATGCTGTGTGCATTACCATCTTATGCATTATTTTATGGCTAAATAACAAAGAAATTGTAAAAAAAAAAGGATATATGAAATAAGGCTAAGTGAGATGAATTTTGACTTGAGAGCACATTGGCTACTGTTGCAACTACATCTGATTATAAGCAATTCAAGACAATTTACTTGAACACCAACTCGAACACAATGTGATTCAAAGCAAAGCTGTTGAGGTCCAATTGCACAAGAACACTTCACCAAAACAACATTATAACTAACTCACATAGGAACATTGCTAGCAGTTAATGGTTGACAATGTCAAACTATATTCACAGAAGATGGCAAGCCAAGGTAAAGCAACCACCATACCAAAAAGATTCTGACAGCCATTAAAGTTTTCAACAATTGTTTCTTCCTCAACATTGTAACATGGTTCTATGATTGGGCAAATATCAACTTTTTCACTTTCTCTTCTTGCATTCTCATACACAAACTGATCAGGCAGACAATCCGAACATCCAGTTTTCACCTTCGGTGTATCTATAATAACTGAAGGTTCCGCAATTGAAAATTTTGCACTTTGTTCACAAGCATTGTCATCCACAAACTGGTCTAGACAATCTGAACTTAATGTTTTCAACTTCTGTATATCCATATTAATTGTAGGTTCTGTAATTCTATGTTCTCCACTGTGTCTATTTGCATTCTCATCCACAAACTGGTCAGGCAGATGGTCCGAACTTCCTGTGTTCACCTTCTGTAAATTTATATAAACAGCAGGTTTCATAATTTCAACCTCTACGCTTGCTTTCTTCTTGCTACACGTACTTGATTCCTTCCGTGCATTAACCTGATCCGGTCGCTTTTCGATAGGCTGAACAGGGTAAGCATTTTGGGTTGGTGACAGATCAGCATAAAGAGGAGTAAATGGGTCTCTCATGGGATTAGATTGCAAAATTCGCTTCTTCAACAAAGATAGAGAAGCGAATGGACTTCTTGGAGGGGTTGGTGAAGCTACAGAATTGGTTCGATTTTGTGCCGCCTGTCCACATTCAATAGGCAGTTCCCCACTTACACTTCTCAGCAAACTATTTGTGACCTGTGAAGTCTTACAAGGCTTTGACAAACTTTCTTTCAAGGCCATAAAATCAGTCCTTCCGACATCATGATGTTTGGATATGCATAGGGCATCCAGGTCAAGTGGTTTGATCTGAAAAATCTCCTGCAAGATATTCAAGGCCCCATCCCCATCTAAATCTTCATCATTACAAGATAGCAATTCATCTAAAACACCATTAACTTCATTCCCCGTCTTCGATATTGGTGCTGTAAAATTGAATTAAACATTATGTTAACATGAGAAGAAAATCCCTTTACCAACTAGACAAGCATACATCCTTATGGCAATTGAAAGCAAACTAACAGAAGTTCTTTGGCATGACATTGACATTGACATTGACATCGACATCGAACATGTTATTATAATGGGAAGATCAACTCACCAGAGAATTCAACTTCCCGTAAATTAACACCCTGAATTGGATCGGAATCGTTCATCTTTTGTTGTAAGTCATGAAAAGGAGCATCCAGAACATTCGCCTCCATTGTTACTTGGGAGGACATTAGCATCTCATCATTTTCACAAGGCACTGATGAGTAACGGTGCTTATAACTATATGATTTCCTGTTACGAAAAATAACTAGCTTATAGCATGCAATAGAAAAATCAAATCCAAGATGACTTGCTATAAAGTAAGTTTCAGAACATGGAACACCTATTACTCAATATGATTAACTATACCCCAAAATTCCTGGGCGGCGATGACGAGTATTACTTGTTTTGTATTCATTCAAATTGTTCATAATGTCACCCTGCTGTTTTTGTATTTCTTTTTTGGCATCTGCAGAATCAGTAAGTATGAGGTTGTTATTCCAAAATAAATGCATGGTAACTGACTGGGAGAGATATGATGGAAATTACATTCAAGCTTCTCATAAGCATCGAAAAATTCGTCAGGATCTTGCAAACGGTCAATGTTCAAAGTTGATTCCAAATTCACAGGCTGACTGTTAACATACAAATATTATTAATAATTTAGGAGTAGATCTCTAAATGTACATTTTACAGAAGGGGAAAAAAAAAGGGTCAATGAGCCTTAGTCCTCACCTAGCACTAGGCTTCAAAGAAAATCGAGCCCGCTTACGCGCAATGCCTAGGCCTTGCCTTCGTTCTTGAGGTTTGTCCTTGCCCTTTTTGATAATGTCATCACTGGGGTCAGCAATTTCTGTGATCCTATTTAAATTGGAGTTCAGAAGTTCTACTCCACCATCCACAATTCTCTTTGCTTCATTCATAAGCTTTACAGGACTCCTTAAATCCTTGTGTACATCCGGAGAAAGAGAAACATGCATGGAAATTTAATAAGTCTCCAAATAATCTCAAAACTAGTGATTTAATTAAATCACCCAAATCTAATACATAGGATTTTACAAATAATTAATCCATGTCCCCATATATTTATCTCTTCTTTGCTAATTTGAACTCCTAGAACTCATTCTTTGCATGACCCCGACTTTTCAAACTTTTTCTAGCAAAAATGTACCCCATAATAATAATAATAATAATAATAATAATAATAATAATAATAATAATAATAATAATAATAATAATAATTTTCAAAACTAAGGTTCGCAGAAATAAATTAGCATTTAACCTGCAGAAAACAAATTACAGTCACCAAAAAACACTACGGTAACTCTCTCTACCGAACACATCAGCCTTCATAGTCTCCATTACTCGACTGGAAGCAAAATACTAGGACATTCAACAAATATTATTATAAAGGGCTTTTATATTTATTTTTTAAAAGAAATAAATAATTATCGTTTCGCAAGCATGCACTAGAACGAGCATAAATACGAGTTTCTACCAAATAGAAATCAGTTGCGACAATAAAATAAATTAAGCAAAAAAACTGACTTCAAGTACCAGAGATTTCATGAAATGGTGAATGGAATTTAGGTCTTTAGAATCTGAGGGAACTGAACAGTTGGCTAAAGACCTAATCGTACGGGGGAAGAGCGAGGGCCCGATTAGACACTGCAATGGGTCCATCAAGTCGGAGATCAGTGAGTTGCTCGTCATTTTCAGGGCGTATTTCAGCGTGTCGAGGGGTTTTCAGCGGCGGTGGATATGGAGGGAGGAGAAGGGCGGAGGATGGTTGGAATTCAAAATTTAGCACTGATTCGAACGCAGAACCGAAAGCGGGATTGTTAAAAAGATGATGTCCGAACCGACTCCGTACTGCATCATTGATTCGAGCAGTGAATAGCCGAATGTGGGCCCGAATCAATCGGTAAACCGTAAAATGTGTCTCCCAAATGTCAAGATGAAGAGTACTGAAGGTCCTCACGAGTTGTGGTAATCCCTGATTGCTACAAGACTAAATTTATTTTCAGAATTCGAACCCTGCACCCGACCGTCCTGAGTATGTTATCAGCCCTCCTCTTGGCAGCGATCATACCCGATTTTAGAATAGCTAGTGGTGTACATGTGTGTTGGACCTGTGATTTTTTTTCATTTTAATCACTATCACTTCACTATCATCACTATTACTTTAAAAGTACAAATAGGAAAGAATCTTTTAGTTACCATATTTGTCCTTACATAATTTATTCTAACACAAATATGTCATTACTTGTACATTAATTAATTAATAAGTTAAACCACACCAGTTTCCACCGCTCCATTTACCCTATAAACAAATATGTTTTATAACTTACAGAAATCGGTTTTATACCCCTTTTTCTTTTTTGAAATTTCGCAAAAATTATTCAAAAATTATTTATTACCAAAAAATTATGCAATTTATTCATATATATACAAAAAATGTGCAACGCACATACTTTAGACTAGTATATCCAAAATGTGTGATTATTAGTTCTTAACAATTACACAATTATAATGATTTAATAATAAATATGGAATAACATGTTATATTACGCCTATATTTGATGCTTTTTTAATTTGAGAAAAATTATTTTGCATAGTGATTGATGTGATATTGTGTGATTAAAAATGAAAGAAAAGTTTTGATTTTTTGTGTATAATATTTTATTGTTAAAATTGTGAATAAAATTCAATACCGTAAAAAACTTTTTTTTTAATTTTGTTTTTAAAGAGCGTCAAACATATTATTTATTGTTAACTTCTATAATTACGAACATTGATAATTTATTTAAATTCATAAAAATAAAAATACAATTTTCAAATGAGTTAAAATATGATACTACTTACATTGAAAATTATATTCCATCCTGAAATAATATAATCGTGTAAAATAAATATTCTTATGAATCAAAATACAAGAAAAACTAACTTCTTTTCTACGTCCACAATTATAACAGTTAGCTACGGGATTATGATCCAAACCTAATTTCTTTTAACATGTTTCCCACTAAGTATATTTCCCTTGATAGACCAGCCTTTCCACACAGTAAATAAATGGAAAGTGTTCATTCTGCATGAGTTTATAATGAAGAAAGACAGTAAAAAGAAGTATAAAAACTCTTTTACATTATAAAACTGAAAGCAACCTAAAAAATTCCTTTCAAGAGAATTTATATTCTCTATTAATAACATATAAGACTACAATCATACAATATTAGAATATAAAATTGCAATAAGTTATACGAATCATGTCCAGCTAAGCTTAAATCATTTCCTTTTAGCAAATATCAGTAAGTTTTTTAAATAATTTTTTTTATAATGATCGAAATTTGAAATAAGTTATTTATTTTATCAAGGTTATTCAAATGTGATCTGAGCTAGTAGCAACATATGTACACCATGCTGTAGAAATAGAGTTTAACAAAAGCAAGTGAAAAAACTACACGAATAGAGCAGAAAAAAATGATGAAGCGGTTATCCTGATTTTATTCAAAGTTAATCTTACATTATTAATATTTAACTTAAATGTTAAAAAGAGATTCTTACCACAGCTTGCCAGAGATCAATTACACGTGCCTTTAAGTGTTGAGTAAACATTCATATTGTCCATGTTGTTAACAAGACCAGAATATATTAAGATACAAAAATATAATAAAATAATAATTAGTTTTATCTTGTGGATCATTTATCAACAGTTTGCCGCTACTTTCAATACATAAAGGATAGATGAGATCAGATATATACTCGGATTCAAATTTTTACCTATTTGCTTTCAAGAAGCTCAATTTTTCCTTCCTGAAAAATTGAGCAACAATGAAGCAATTGACAGCATAATACCAAAATTAACCAGAAAAGGGAAATAAATACTAATCAGAATAACTTCATTGCACTAATATCAATACAATTATAAAATTCAAATCGACATAAAAAATAATAATTAGTAAACAGACAAGCTGTCTATTGAGAATTAAGTAAATGCACCTCGGGTTTAAGATCTGAGGTCTAGTGTGAGGCAGTATTAACTCGTTCAAGACCAAGAACTCCGTTTGGTAACATCGTTTGCTTTATAAACTGATTTATTTATAATTTTAAGGTAAAAAGTAATGGTTGAAAATTGAAGAAAAAAATGTATGTGGTTAAAAAGTGATTTGAGAAATTGTGTGGTTTATAAACCATTTTTTAATGGTTACCAAACGGAGGTAAAAGATGCCAAGTTTTTCTTTGACCTAATAAAACTCATTTGAAATTTACCACCATTTACACTAATTCTCATGCGAGAACTTGAACAAGGCTTTGTCGATTTTTCCCATCACATAACCCAGCAAAATCTAAAAAAACCAAGTTTTTACTGCTGCCATGGCCATTCTCAGCAAATAATTTCACGGACTGCACCACCCGATAGCTGATTGTACAAATATCTTTCAACAACCTCCCCTTAAACACACAACCACTTATTATTTTACTGTATAATCTTTAAGCGATGGGTACAGAATGTGAAATCTCAAAGAAGTAGAGACGTGCGTATAATGTGTGGAAATGGGGAAATAAAGATTTAGAGATAAAAAATAAACAACTAAGAACTGGATATTGAAGAACATAAACAATAAAATTGAAAAAGTAACTAAAACTAAAAAGCTTAAAATATGATTGATCAATTCAATAACAGTTTAGAAATGTTCTATTTGTCAATCTAGAAATTGAAAGGGTTAGATTTTCTTTTGTCATCGATGATTGATCTTCTTCCGTTTCTGTCTTGTCTCTGACCCGATAGCTTCCAAAGCAGTAAGTATAGAAAGTAGATTGGCAGAGATGGGATATTGTGTGGCAGAACTGGTGGCATGTGAATAATCTGTGGAGAGAAAGAGAAGACTGGATGGAATATGAGTAATCTGTAGGGTATTTCTGTTTCTATCATGATAAAAGGATTTTGATGGATAATTAATTAATGGCGATTAACTATTAAGGGTTGGTTAGACAATTGAAGATAATTTTGAGGACATAAACATTCAAAAAAGTTTCTCCTCTAAAGTCGCTTTTATAAATGGTATAGATAATTGATGGAATATTCCCCTTTGAAAACTGTTTTATTAAATTTTTCTCATTTTTCTACGATACTCAATCTTGAACATTCATTAAAAGTCAAGTTTATAATATTTGACTTTTCAATAAAATCTCAACCCTCATTTCTCTTAAAATCACTATTCATTTAAAAAATAAAAATTCATTTTAAACAATTCCAAACACACTCATTATGTGGTTGAAAATTTAAAAAAAAAAAAAATGAGTTTATGTATATAATATTTTTATTGTTAAAACGTATTATTAAAATTGAGTGCTATTTAGACATTGTTTGACACTTCAAATAAATGGAATTTGATTTATAATGTGTATTATTTGGGTTTTCTATATAAGAATCTTAAGATGTGTGGTTAAAAACTAAAGAGAGAAAATATGTGTAATTAAAAAGTGATTTGAGAAATTGTGCAAATTATAATTTGAAAAAATAAAGTTTACCAAACAGAGCCTTAATTTTAAAATAATGAAAATTAAACAAAGGTTTAGTACTTTTTCTTTATTTAGAAGGGATTTTTTTTCTTCAAAATCTTTTTGAACCACGGATTCTACGAGTCTCCATAACTTTTCTACTCCAAAACATGGCGACTCGTTTTTGTTTATAGTTATTGAATTTGAGTTTTTTTAGATAAAATATACGGTTGGAAAGTAGTTTCAAAAAAATTTCTTGGTTAAAGATTTGTTTGGGAAAACGTTGTATACGTAAACCTGTTTAGAGCATCAGTAATGGATATTGATGAGTACAAAATTTATGTGTACCTGAGCCCTCGTGAAAGCCTCCAATTCGAGCACTTTGACAAACACAATCTCCTAATCAAATGTGTAACCTCGTCCTCGTGGACCACCTTGAACCCGACCCTCATGAAGGGCTCGACCTCAAACACATGAATATTATCCAATATTATATTTTGATACCCTCAAGGAGGTCCTCAACCTCAACCATTAATTATACCCCGAGCACACCATTTGTCCTTGACCTGAGCACAACATTTGTCCTCAACTTAGGGCTGACAGGGCACTTTAGTAATTAGTCATGTCATATTTTTATCCCCAAGCACTTACCTTACCACGAACACATCTTCAACCCCAAGGATCAAACTTTACCCAATTCATATCTCGCCCCTAATACTCTAAAACACCTGCGAGGGGTCCCAAATTTTGTCGCACATGAACAACTGGAATACCTCGAGCATGACCAAATGATACGCCATTCACCATATTGAGAACCCGAGAATGTAAGTACCCCGAGGTTGTTTGTAACCCCGATGACTACCGAGGCATACACACATAAAAACCTCAGTGCTCGGGGAACCCTCAAGCTTGGGGTTATTCATCAGGCGTAGGTTCAGATCCTCCTCCTCATGCTCCCAATACAAGTAGGACTCTTGATTCACTAAAATCCTACTTTAACATGGCAATAGGAGATCATGCAATCTTATTCTAAATATTCCAGCAAAACTCTCACATCTAAAACGACTCATGTGTCTCCAAACCATCCGGTAACCTAATCTTACTTGGGGGGAACTATTTACCTCTATAAATATTTGACTCTTACTCACAATCAATGTATAGAATCATCTTACAATTTATAACATCTTGCACACACACACACATATATATATATATTTTTATCTCTTTACTAACTTAAGCATCGGAGGGGCGACGATGTCATCACCGCCTTTGTTTCGGGTACTCAAATGTCTAGTTCGTGCTTGTTCGCTGCTCAAGCTCGAGAAATTATTGGTGCAAATTTTTTGCATCATCAGACATGTTAATATTTGTTAATCAAACTTTGTCACGTAGATAAGCCTCTGTTTGGTAAATCGTTTATAAATAGTTGTTTATAAATATTGTTTATAAATAACGACTAGTATTTTCACCTGTGCGATGGACGGGAATATAGTAGTGATAGTGATTTTAATCAAAATTTATAAAAATATATTAATTATACAATCATGTCAAATAAAAATATAGTACAATAATATTTTAATGCAAAATATTATCAAGTTCAAAAAAAAAAAAAAGAGTAATCAAAATAGGAAATGCAACATTAACATGTCAAATAAAAATATAGTACAATAATATTTTAATGCAAAATATTATCAAGTTCAAAATTAAAAAAAAAAAAAAAAGAGTAATCAAAATAGGAAATGCAACATTAACAAAACTAATAAAAAAATAAGAAGTTATGATCATTATAAAAAAAAAAAAAAAAATCTTTTCTTTTTAAAATTGTTTGTCTTTTTTTAAAAAAAATATTTTTATTTACTTGTTTGTTAAACTTTATTTTTTTAAATAAGATATTTTTATCATTTTATTATATATTAAATTATTTTAAAATAAAATTTAATATATAAAATTAACAACCATAAATCTATATTTGCTTTCAATTGGTAAATAATATTGTGGTTATATTTTTTGTTTATTTAATTTTACTCCAAACGAGTAAATGTCGTTTTATTTGTAAACTAATTTTTTTTAGAAAAATTTCTTATCTTTGAAATAATTATTTATTTTTTTAATTAAAATCTATTCGACCCCGGTTCAATCCGATTCAATTTTTGACCTTTGACCTGTTGCCTCTTTCTAGTCGAACCATTTAATATTTTCTGAATACGGAGTATTATATAACTCAAATGATATAATTTAAAATAAAGTAAAAAACATAAAGTAAAATTTTGACATTTGAATATTTGGACGATTTTACGGACAATTTTTTTATAGTTTGCTCTCACTTGTTGTATTATATTAAATTTCTTGTTGAGATCTTCGATTTGACGCCTATATTACATATTTTTCGACTTCAAAATAATACAATAATATGTATGGTTAAAAAAGTGGTTTGAGAAATTGTGTGATTTATAAAATAGTTTATAAACCATTTTTGCAAGTTTATCGAACACATGCTTAAAAATAATTTTAATACTGATAATTACCAATAGAATTTTTCAAATACATTCCAACATGCGAGATTGATTACTTTTAACTCTTGTCAATTGTCATTATATATGAAGAAAAATTATATTCAATCAAATATTAAATTATTCAATTTGAGAGAAAATTTATGGATTAGTCATTTAATTTATTTTTTTATATAATCTAATTGGAAAACTTATAAAAAAAATATAAGGAATGTTTTTAAGTTCTTTAAACTAAAACATATTTCGTTCTTTAAACAAAATCATTTTCGGGTTATTTAAATGTTTTTCAACACATTTTATGATATAATTTTATATCTTTATAAATAATTTAATGTTATTTTACCAAATTAGTTACACTATGATTAAGCAGAATATTTTTGAATAATTTTTTTTAATTAATTTAACATAATTTCGAATTTACGAATCTTGAATACTTTTTTATAACAATAGAGAATTATTTATTTATTTTTTTAAATTAGACTTATGAATGCTTTAGATGTAATTTTTTTTCACATTTTTCACAAAAAGAAAAAAAAAAAAGAAGTTATGATACACAATAAGATTAATAGTTATATTAAAATCAATCATCATATTAAGTAAAAACAAATTTAAAAAAAAAATAAATTAAATTGTACTTTTTTGGAGTTGGAACGAAGTATCTTTATTTGACAAAATATTTTTAAACAACACACTTTTACACTACTTTTTAATTACACATACTTTTTCTCTCTACTTTTCAATTACTAATTTTTACATTGAAAACATCGCATTCTTTGTTTTTAAACAAAAAATTTTAACTACCATTATTTTTTATATAATCTAAAAGTGCTCAAAACGATTTTTTTTTTTTTTTTTTGAAAAAATACATGTAGTGCTCAAAAGTATAATTCTATTTGCAATCACTACACTTTCTAAAATGCAATCATTTTTTATTTATTTTTTAATTCTTGTATTTTTTACAAAGTCTTTCCAAATTTAGTAAGTTCATTTTGACGGGAAAGTGTGTGTGTTTTTATTTTTTGAAAAGACTTTGTTATATATATATATATATATATATATATATATATATATATATATATAGATGTGTTTACATTTCGTTAGTCCATTTTTTTTTTGAGAAATAAGAAATGGTGGGTGGAAATATTTGATCAATCAAAATTTTTAACTTTTTAAAAATGGATAAACGAGATATTGTCATGAGGTCATTTATAAACAAAATTTATAAACAATGTTTACCAATCAGAGGCTAAAAAGAATAACTAATTAAATGTCATGTTAGCTAGCTAACTAAAATACTAGGTTGTGTTGCATTGTGTTTGTATTTTATTTTGTATTTTTTTTTTCGAAAACGTTTTTTGTTTTTATTTTCTGTTTTAAATTTGCTGAAAACATGTTCTGTTTGTCATTTCTAAAATTGTTTCTGAAAATGAAAAAAATAAAAAACATGTTATTTTTTAAATTCTGCAGAATACTACTTTGACTATTTATAATTAATTTGTTTGTGGATTAATTAATTTACTTGTGGATTAAGTCTACATTTTTTACGCAATTATTACAATTTATAAATAATACAATTTTTTAAATCACTTTTCAACCACGTACATTTTTCTCTTTTCTCGTTTTAACAATACATTTTACCTAAAAAAATATAAATAAACCAACATATAATTGCTACATTGTTGCTAAACTAAATTTTAAATTTTTTTGTATTTTAAAGATTTACTCTATATTATAAGAAGTTAAATTATCTAATTTTTTGTCATGCTAATTTGATAATGGTTAGGAAAATATTGCAAAAAAAGATATGGTTTTCGTTCAAAGTGAAACCAACAAAAAAGGATATATATGTTTTTGTCCAAAAGGAACTAATAAAAAGCAACTAGCCCTTTGGTTTACTTGTTAAAATTTGAAGGGAAACACCTAGTTTCAAATCTCCATGACGGTAATTTTATTTAAAAAGGTTTTGAAGTCTTCATTTAAAAAAAAAAAAAAAACAGAAAAAATTGTACAAAATGCTGACCTCTATTTCATTATATCAAGTCCTTTCCAACTAAGACATAAGCTTTGTTGATAATATATGTGTTTTCTGCGTTTTTGATATTTTGTGTCTATATAACTAAAGACGAACAAAACGACTTTTTCCACGTTTTGGGTTTCCTTTACAATTTTTCTTTATGTTTTTGAAAATGCATTTTTAAAAATGAAGAAGAGAACGTGTTTAAGTTGTTTCAAAAAATAAAAATAGAAAATGATTTGAAAATGACAAAGAGAACAGGGCCCTAGCTAAAGTTAACTTATTGTTTAACTTATGTCAATAATAATTGCATTTAATTAACATGCTAAAACATTAATTTTAAATATAAATTTGACTTCTATCAAACACATCTTAATCTTAATTCTTATTCTTATCTTAATCTTAATCTTATCTTAATATCTATATTCTATATATTCTATATAATATACAAAAGTAGCTGAGTTTTGGCGGGAAAATTCAGCTTTTATTGTATTCACACTGTTGCTACTTTTGACCCACGATAGAATGATGCTTAATTATAAATAATTTTTATGGAGAATTTTTTTACTTATTTATATTTGGTTATTTGTTTTTAAACCTCTATATTTTCATAAAATTATTCTGAACTTTTAATATTTTGAATCTTACAAATAAGATTTGTGTTCAGTCATACAAATTCAATGTAAATTTTTCACTTCAAAATTATATCGAAGTTATATTACTCATCTAATACTAAATAAACTTTGTCGTATAAAACTTTTTATAAATAATCTATTTTTTTGGTTATTTAGTATATCTAAAAATCGAACTTCTTTGTATTGCGTTTTATTAAATTAATGAGTATTTTTTTTTATAGAAAGTTATATTTAATACGTAAATAATTTTTTATAATGATTGTGATATTTTATTGGTCTTGATCTTATAGATAAATAATTTTGTGCAATCATATAAATCCAATGTCGAATTTTCATTTTCATTTATATCGAATATTTGATCAAGTTGTAACAGATTTTGTTATAAATAATCATACTTTTAAGTTCTTTATTACATATATATATATTAACGTTCTTTTCTATAATAGATTATTTATCAAAATAATTTTATTTATAATTACATTTAATTATTATTTAATTTTTTATTCCAAAAAGTCTCATATCACATTTTTTAACATTAACGGTTAACAAATTTACTTATGTTGTTTTGAAATGATATAGTTATTAATGATTTTTTTATCCTAACTGTTAAGTCTAAATTTTAAAAATAATTAACTATGCCATGATATTAATTGTTATATTTTAATTCAATATTTATTATTCTTAAATTTCTACAACAATAAGTAAATTGTCTCCCAATTTACTCAACTGAAAATTGAGATGATCAATGTTATATTTTAATTTTCATAAAAAAATAATTATGTTGTATAAATATTAAAAACATATAATACCATGAATTTAATGCATCTTTGTCAATCTCACAATTTTTTTTTCTTTTTATGATTATCGAATTCGTTTTTTATACGTATAGTTTTCTATTGTCAATAGTCAAAATAGTGAATCTTATCTTTTATACTCATAATCTACATTATTAACTTTTTCATCTATTATTTGATTGTTCAGAATATATGGATATTGAATATCCTAAATTTAAGTGTTCATTTTTCAAGGCAAATTTTTGGTTTGAGGAGAGAGTAGATAAGAGTTATAAAATATATCGTAATTCGAAGTTCTCACTTTATTATAGGGGTGAACACAGTTTGTCTTGGGCAGTTTGTAGTAATATTTCAAAACAAATCATTTAAAACAGTTTGAAAATTTTCCAAACCAAACAATTTCATTTTCTAAACAAAACGAAAGCAAACCATTTTTTATGGTTTGGTGCAGTTTGACACCGCGGATTGCCAACGAATGAATTAGTATATTCCAAAGCGAGCTCAAAGACACATATTCATCTAAAATTTCGAGTTGAAACTAGCTCAATAATAATGTTCAGTTTCTAATTAAGTGCTTTATTGTGAATCAATTCATGTTGATAAACAAACTAATTATATAGAAGCAAACATTTAAATTTTTCTTAAATAAACTGTAATTGGTTCTTACATTAAAAATCTTATTTTAAGAAAATATATTGGATGATGATTATAAAAAACAGGAGCAAGAATTATTCCAAATGATTGTGGATTTTATCAAATTAATCTTTGACTCCTTAATTTGGGTTTGGTGACAATAAAAGTGTGTTGCATTTTTTTTTAAATTGAACGTTCGCCTTTATTTTTATTTATTTTTTATTTTTTAAAATTTGGCGGGTTGGCCGACTGAAACCTCGGTTACCTCGATTTTGACAATTGAAACCTAAACCAAACCGTTTAAGGCAATTTGGAATTTTTCCAAATTGAACCAAACCATACCATTTGTTGAGGTTTAGTTCGGTTTCACAACTTATTTGTTCACCTCTACTTTGTTGTATGCAAGAGAAAGTGAAAATTCCTCTTATGGAAGATCATCCCCTTATTTTGAAAGATTTGTTATATAGCAGGGACGACATGATTAAGAATTGGATTAATCTACTTAACCAAATTGATTTACCTAATGATTTACCAATTTTTGTGTTGGCACAATTATGGTGGTAGATTTTAAAGATGATGTGATGGGTAAAATGATAGATGTCTGTCAAGTGTATTGTAGATAGTCGGTCGGTAAATCAATCTGGAAATGTAGCATGGTTCTTAAGAATTTCGTTGAGGACATTTGGACATATAATTTGATGTTTTCGTTCACTTATATGGGAGAAATGGGCTGAATGATGGTAGATGACCTCCCATATTCATATTACACGGTCAAAATTGTCATAATGTTAAGGTTTTTTCCTGATAACGGTTCAGTTCTGCAATTTACTCAGCTTTAGATTATTGACAATGCGAATAAGGTTGAAAACAGAAAAAGGGTTGTGGGGGTACGTATTATGTATTTATTGCTTATATATTTATATTGGTTACGAATAATTTTGTTGTGATAGTTTAAAATTTAATTTATGTTTTTTAATGTCCCCCGAGAAGAGTGAATCATGCAATTCAATGTTGCATGATTGTATAGTTTTCTAATTTAAAGGACATGCTAGATATACTAGATGGTAAGGTAGCTTAGTCTGTTAGAGAAAAGATGATTGAAGAAAACACTTCAAATGTAAGACTTATACTTATTAGTTGGAGGGCGACTAATGACAGGAGATATGATTTTCCGTTGTCGATGAGATTGTCGGATTAATTGTCTGTAGATTTTGGTACACAACTTGGACACATGGATATCATTATTGCTCCACATGGTGGACCGTTGCAGTTGATAAGCGAAGTACACCCTCTTTATTTGCCTTTGTAGTATCCATTGCTGTTTCTGAGAAATATTGATCATACACAAGGATTGTGCAACGGAACAAGGTTGATAGTTACAAAATTTGGCGACCATGATCTAGAAGGTCAAATTCTTTCTAGCAGGAATGCAAGACACAAGTTATTTATTCCAAGGACGTTGTTGAGCCCTTCTGATTCTAGGATACCTATTAGATTTCCAAGAAGACAATTTTCGTTGATGATGTCCTATGTCATGACTATCAATAAGAGTCGAGGACAATCACTCTCGCATGTTAGACTTCTTCTTAAACGACTGGTATTTACACATGGGCAACTTTATGTTATGATTTCTAGGGTGACAAATCGTTCCGGATTAAAGATGTTGATTTATGGTAGGAATAGAAGACCAACAAAATCAACAAACAATGTTGTGTACAAAAAAGTATTTCAAAATTTGTAGTCATATGAAACCAATAAATGATGATCTTATCTCTTATTTGCGAAATTTATTTATTTTATTTAAAGGATTCATCTAATTTCGCATTGAATTATCTTTATCCAGACGTTTTTCTCATACATCGCACGGGTGATTCACTAGTTTATATATAAAAAAATAGAATAGTCGTCACCAAAATACACACAGTTTTCCGCCAAAAAAACATTCTAAATTTGAATTTTTTTTGCGAATAAATAGTATATTAAATATTTTACCAATTATTATTTTACATGTATCATTAATTGTATTGACATCCGTGCTATACTATTAATTAATAATTTCAAAATGTTGTTTTTTCTAGTTTATTATTACTTTTAATAATTATTGTATTATTTTGAAATGGGAAAATATGTAATATGTGTGTCAAATTGAAGATCAAGGTGAGAAGTTTAATGTAAGCTAACAAGTGAGAGCAAATTTTACATATTGTCTGTAAAATCATATCAAAAATTAAAGGTAAAGTTTTATTTTATATTCTTTCTTCAATATCTAATTCATTTTAAATTATATCATTTAATTCCTATAATATTATCTATAATTAGTTAACTAAATTCATTTTTGTCATAGATGATTAATTTATGCTCTAATTTTTTCTCATTAAATTAAAATAAAGTTGAGTTTTGTATGTGTATGAACCTAATTTTGTAGTTCAAAAGTTTTTTTAAAAAAGAGAATTTCATTTATTGAACGTTAATTTCAGAAACGGAGTTGATATGTTCACAGTACAATCTCTAAAACACTTAATTCATGGTATGTTTTCCCATAAAGATGATAAAACAATTAAACGGTTTACAATTTTATTAAAATATTAAATAAATAATTATATGCCGTAAAAAAAGGTGAAAGTTTATCTATATATATATATATATATATATATATATATATATATATATATATATATAGAGAGAGAGAGAGAGAGAGAGACTCACTATATATGTATATATATTAATAATTTTTATTGACATATAATTAAATATTTAAATATGCATTTAATTATGTTCAATTAAATGCATCGCTTTAAAAATTAAAAATTATTAATCATGCGAAAGACTCTTGAGTTGAATTCCACGTTCGTGCATCACAAATCTTGAAGTTGATTTTCACTTTTGTGCATCGTCAATATTACTTAATTTGTTACATTTATTAATATATAGGACCGCATACATTTAATTTTTTACAATTACTTTATTTTATGTAAATTATAATATTTTGAGGGTTATTATTTCTATTTACATTAGTAAAAAATATTTGGACGAAATTTTTTATTTATTCTATCCAACATATATTGAAAAATTGCATTATTTAATTTAAATTTGAGCAATTGCTTAAATATGTTTTATCTATAGCAACTTTCTTGTATTACAAGTGTGTGAGCAACTACAAATTGTACAAACAATGTATTATTTGAAGAGATTTCCAAAATTGATGAGAATTGTAATTTATTTCTATCTTGAGCATTTGTTGACAATCTATGTCATTAATCAAAGCAAATTATGTGTTCAATTTTTTTCCTATTTTGTAATGATATTTACAGTAAAATCATTTCATATTATTCTTCCGTACAACGCACATGTGTGATATGTGATACTAGAGATACCAACATGCAAATTAACATATTCATTGCGAATGTTCTTACATATTAGACATTTTCCTCTTACTAAATTAATTACTAAGCCCCATTATTCATAACTCGTTTTTTTTTTTTCCAAACTCATTTCAACCAAGCATTATATTAAAAGATGATCTATGCGTAAATCCAAAAAAAAAAATATACTCTTTAATCATACATTCCTAAAAAAAATTCATTATTTTATAACTCATTTTTATAAAAATTGGGCTCAAACAGGGCTAAGTTTTGGGACATTTGCATAAATATCCAAAATATTGGGGTCAAATTGAATTTACGTCCTTAGGAAGTTTGAAACCTTGATACTTCCAAAATTTTTATGATGTTTTTGATTTACTGAAATTTACGTCATTTTAAATTATCATATTATAATACTTTTCAAATTTTCATGACACTGAAAGTTTAAATTTTATTATCACATTTTGATACTTATGATACTTAGAGAGTAAATTTGAGTAATGAAAAGGAAATGACATAATTTTTTGCAAAATCTTGTATGGGGGTGCAAAGTACAATTATCCCCTAAGGGTTACTCCAAATTTTGAGTCAGCCTAAGATGTTCGTTTCATTTGTCCGGTCCGTAATGGTCCAATCTCAAAATATCTTCACAAAATGATCAGATCGTGTTCGCAAACTTGTTAATAAAAATGGAAAAATGAAGAATACGTAACTAGGGCGCTATAAGATACGGGGAAAATGAAGAATACGTAACTAAGGTGCCATAAGAAACATTTTGCGAAAGTTACACAAAATCATACCTTTAGATTTAAATTTTAAATTCAGGTAATTATGAACTATTTTATTAAATTAGTTATTGATTTACTAAACTCAAAAAGACCCTAACTAATCCACTTCTCGTACTCTCTTCGCACATGCTATTCTTCATCTCACTTCGAGAGGCTTCTTCTCCATTTTGGAGTCTTCTCCATCAACTTGAGCAGTTCTTCTCAGCCTTCAAAATCTAGAACAGATTGATTCCATTGCACTTGTTTATTTAGCTTCCCTTTGCTTCGATAGAGTTCTTTCCTTTAGGAGTCAATTCCGAGAGTTTCTTCTCTTCGGAACTTTCATTTAACAGTTGTTCCCAAAAGTAGCATTTGACGTTGAAGCTTACTTGGCAAGGACCTAAGCGTAGAACATACAGTAATTGTGACCTATTTGATTTAAATAAATTCAAATGTTCATGCCTTCCAGGATATGAGCCCCAGTTAGAACGTTGATGGTACCTAAGGGAAGCATCACATGGATGTAAGAGAAAATAAGAAGAAATGCGTGTGGAAACGGGGAGGGCTTTATTAATGTGACAAACACAAAGTCCCAGAAATTTCAACCACAAGCGTGAATAAGAATATACGATTGAGAGCATGTCGAGAGTTGTGCCTAAGGTCCTACAGAACTGTTCATGTACAACATTTGCAAGTGCTAAAATCAGTGGAGGGGGAAATGGTTGCATCACTTGGCACAGAAACTTAGTAGATATCAAGCAATTTTCATGATTGTTTGGTTTTTCTAGGTAGTTGTGATGGTTGTGTTGAGACGACGGTGGCGATGGTGGGTTGAGATAGTAATTAATTAAAAATTATGAATTACACTAATGTCTTATGAATTCATTAGTTACGATTGTAGTTAATAACAAAATTAAAAAAAGTTACAATTGTAATCAACTAAAAACTCTAATTGATTACATGATGTAATTAAAGTGAATGTAACTAAATCAATTAATTTTAGTAAAAAATATATGTCATGTTTTACAAATTCATTACTTACAATTGTAAGTAATTGCAAAATTGAAATAATGTTACAATTGAAATTAATTGCAAAATGTGATTCATTATAAAATGTAATTAAATTGCAATTGCAGTTATAACAAAGGTGAATATAACAAATGAAATTAATTTTTAGAAGTTTTACAAATTCATGAGTTACAATTGTAGTTAATTACAAAATTAAAATAAAGTTACAATTGTAACTAATTCAATTAATTTTAGTAAAAACAAAGTCATATTTTACAAATTCATTCGTTATAATTGTAATTAATTACAAACTGTAATTCATTACAATTTGTAGCTAATTCAATAAATTTAAAAAAAAAAAAAAAGAAATTTTGAGTGACTTGTAATATAAAATTAAGTTACCATAATAATTAATTAACTACACTACATTTGTAATTAATTACAAATTGTAATTCACATGGAATTGAACTTGTTACGGTCATGCCTAGTTGAACATGACACGTCATCCATATGGGCCCACCAAGGGAATCCAAAAAACATCGAGCCATCTAATCGGGACCCACAAGCCGGATTGTGGATACCAAACTTGCTGGACCAGTGGAACATATGCCGGGGTATCCCTTATGCCGAGGTAACCTTATGCCGGGGTGATGTTATGCCGAGATATCCTTATGTCGAGATAACCCTATGCTGGGGTGATGTTATGCCGAGTTAAACCTATGACAGAGAGATGCTATGCCGAGATAACCCTATGCCGGGTGATGTTATGCCAAGGTATCCTTATGCAGAAGTAACCTTATGACGGGGTGAGTACCTTGGAAAAGTGACAAGATAACTTGATGTGACAACATCTTTAATGGGATTTGATGTTTGCTTTTACCCTATGACTTATAGTAATGATTATAACCAAAGAAATTGTTTACATCATGAATGGTTAGGATCTTGTCATGTGTAAAGCATAACACGTGTCACAATCTAAAAGAATTACTCCTTCTATAAATAGAGCATACTTGCCTCCAAGAAAAGGGTTAGCAATTCAATATTCTAACTCAATATTCTACTCTCAGTCCCTTTTCTCCCTTTTACACACTTATATTTCCTGCATCCAATTTATATTTACTTGAAATGAGTACTGACCTAGGCATTAGAGTGCAAACGGGAACCACCTCGGCCCCCTTTGTAAGCTGATTGTTTGTCCTAGTACGCAGGAGATCCACGTGTTCAAGAGGGAGGAGCTGAGACGTATTGATCCAAGGTCCTACTAGATTTTGTGGTCAACATTTTGATGCTATCTGTGGGAAACCACACTTCTAATCACGAAATTACGTGATAAAAAGCTATGAGAAACCTTGAAATAAGACGGAGAACATCTTGAAAGAGGGTGAAAAAGGACTGTACAAACCTGGAAAAAAAAAGCATTTCTTTTAGGCTGCTCACTTCGGATATGGTGGATTAGGCTGCAATAATTTATTTTTCCTTTGTCCATTAACATTTGGACTTCTTGGATTATGTGAGTGAATTGAGTTAATGAGTACTAAAAATAACTGACATGAGCAATCATACTACATTTTCAATGCGATAGCTCATTATAAAGTGGCTTGCTTGGGCAATGGAACTCACATTCCACATGATCAATTTAAAGCCCGACTAAACTCATTGGCCCAGTCAAAGTTTATAAATAAGAAGAAGCCCGTACCTTTGAAAATCATGTTTTTTGGACTAACATTATATTATCCACTTCTATGGGATATTGTTGCCTTGTTCGTGAAATTTCTTGCAAATCATAAGCATTTCATCATTCAGTATTATTTGAGGCGAGCACTAAGCCCTCGTACATCGAGGCAGGCTTATAAGACCTCCAGTAAGCTCAAAACGAGCCATTATCTCTATTATCGAGGCCAGCAAGCAAGTCCTTCAAAGTTAAGAAGCCCAACTTGTAGTCCCTGAAAGACGGATGAACTCCCTTAAGAGGGATCTTTTGTAAAAATTCTCCTTAAGAAGGACCCCCCTAAAATAGGGGACCCCTGAAAGAGGGAACTCCTGAAGAAGGACCCCTTGAAAGAAGGGACACTTGAAGAAGAGATTCTTGAAGAAGAACCCCCCTTGAAAGATGGGACCCCTGAAAGAAAGGACTCCTGAAGAGGGACCCTTTGAATAAGGGACTTCTGAAGAAGAATTCCCCGAAAGAAGGGACTCTTGAAGAAGCGCCCCCCCCCCCCAGGAAAAGGGACCCCTAAAGAAGGACTCCCCTGAAAGAGGGGACCTCTGAGGAATGAACTCACCTGAAAGATGGACAAATTTCCCCAAAAATAGACCTTCAGTAAGAAAATTCTCCTAGGAAAACACTACTTAGCCCGACTTTATAATGTCGTAACGTCACATGGTCTCAAAGACCACAAATTATTAAGTTCGGTGTAAATGTAGCAACAACATGTAATTTTTACGGATCCAGAAACACTAAGATCCGGCCTTAAATGTTGAAACAACAAAATGGTCTTAGAAACTAATGGCATGGCTCAAATAAGCGCGCTTTATTTCCTAAACAGGCTTGGCTCAAAGAAGCCTCTTCATTGCCTAAGTGGCATGACTCAAGGAGCCCACCTTATTGCTCCATGTGGCATGACTCAGGACACCTTCCAAGGTACCCCTCCCAAGAGAAAAAACTATGTCAAATGACTCTTACCGAAGGACTACTTCCACAAGGGATTCCTTCAGAAAAACTCTTTCAATTAACCCCTTTCAAGAGAAGAACTGGGTCAAATGACTCTTATCAAAGGACCCCTTCCACAAGGGACTCCTTCAGAAAAACTCTTTCGACTGACTCCTTCCAAGAGAAGAAGTACGTCAAAGGACTCTCTCCAAGAAGGACTCCTAGCAAAAGACTCCTTCAAATTGACTCCTTTCGGGGGACTCCGTCATTTATCAATTCCATTTTAGATGAAACAACCAAATGTTATAAATTCGAACCCCAGGCACGAATGCCCGGGACTTCCAATTTAAGGGACTAGAGAGCATATACACGCATGTCAACACAACGTGTATATATATACATTGTTTCATATTCTCCAAAGATACACATGTCAAAACGAGGTGTCTTACATGTTATCAAGGCAAGCTCTAAGCCCTCGCACAACGAAGCAGGCTTGTAAGCCTTTCAATAGCTCGAATTGAGCCTATTCTCTCTACTATCCAGATAGGCTGTTAGCCCTCGCACATAGAGGCCAGTGCATAAAATATCCAATGTTATTGAAGACACCCTTTTAATTCCCCTCCTATTGGAGGCATGCTCGGGACATTGTTATTATTCAACAGGAGCCTATAAATCCTCGAAAATTCGAGGTAGGCTTGGTTATTCTTTTTATTAGAAGAAAAGGTACACTTTCAAAATCTGAATGATGCAGCCTAACATTCTCTTAATATAACTAAGAAAATATACTTGAAAGGGTTGTCGAGTGTTCGAGTAAGGACCCAAGTGTTCAAACTATATTAAAGCACGGGCCTAAGTGCCTACATTATTCCTCTCCGATGACGCTTTACCATGCAAAATATATTCTATATTTTCCATTCTGGTGATGTCTTGCAAAGAAGGATTTTTATACTCGGGTTATTTTTTAGAGTATACACACATTCTATCATCTTCGATCCCTTATATTTTCAAGTCTGGTTCGCACATAAATGAACCAACTAGACTTGAGGGACTAGTTTTACGGTCATGCCTAATTCAACATGACACATCATCTATATGAGCCCACTAGGGGAATCCAAAAAAAAAAAAAAACATCCAGTCACCTAATCGGGACCCACAAGGCGGATTGTGAATACTAAACTTGCTGGACCCTATGCCAGGGTGATGTTATGCGGGGTATCCCTTATGCCGAGGTAACCCTATGTCGAAGTGATGTTATGACGAGGTATCCTTATGACGAGATAACCATATGCCGGGATGATGTTATGCCGAGGTAAACCTATGCCGGGGTGATACTATGCCGAGTTATCCTTATGTCGAGGTAACCCTATGCTTGGTGATGTTATGCCAAGGTATCCTTATGCCGAAGTAATCCTATGTCGGGGTGAGTACCCTGGAAAGGTGACAAGATAACTTGATGTGACAACATCTTTAAAGGGATTTGATGGTTGCTTTTACCCTATGACATGTAGTAATGATTATAACCAAAGAAATAGTTTACCTCATGAATGGTTAGGATTTTTCCATGTGTAAAACATAACACATGTCACAATCTAAGAGAATTACTCCTTCTATAAATAGAGCACACTTGCCTCCAAGGAAAGGGTTAGTAATTCAATACTCTAACTCAATATTCTACTCTCGCTCCATTTTCTCTCTTTTACACACTTATATTTCTCGCACCCAATTTATATTTACTTGAAATGAGTACTGACTTAGGCATCGGAGTGCAAACGGGAGCCACCTCGGCCCTTTTGCAAGCTAATTGTTTGTCCTAGTGCGTAGGAGATCCATGTATTTAAGAGGGAGGAGCCGAGACATGTTGATCCAAGGCCCTACCAGATTTTGTGGTTAACGGAACTCATTTTTGGTATTGACGATAATAATTCAATACAACATTTATGTGGAATGACAACAGCGGCACAAAAACTTCTTGAAAGAGAGAAGCCAACGACGAAATCCCCTAAAAGACCCCCAAGATTGTTCAAAATTACCATCTTCAGTTAATCTCACTCAAGGGAGTACACCGATTGCTACATGTTCAAAATGTAATTTCCAAGCTTAGATTGCATTAGATGAAGCAAACAGTTCAAAATATCTTTTATTGCTGGATCTTATCTTTTACAGGTATCTTTGAATGAGAAAGAAAAATGTACAAATTGTCAATAAGGAAATGAATTCAGTGAAACCAAATGAAACAAGAAAGAGACCGACTACAATGATAGCAAATGTGAGAATGAGAAAGAAAAGTGTATTAATTTAATTGTCAAAAAAATGAAACGAAATGAATTTTATATGATATCTATTCAATGACAGCACATTTGTGAAAGAGACCTGATTTCAACATTGCAATAACACAAAGTATATAAGATTAATCACAATAACAATATGATTAATCAACTAATTTGGAATGACATAAAAACAATTGGTTGAAATGTAAAAGAAAACTCCCTTTAACTCCAAATCCAAGCCATGTGAAATGAATCGAGGGCTCAGAAATCTGCCCAAACAAACACAATAGGCAACACCACACGAAGAAGGCAAGAGGACACTCTGAGGCAACCCGAAAACCCACTGATTTCACCAAGAAATGACTGAAACCAGACACATCCGAATGCACCAAAAAGAGGTGCGGTATGAACTATGAACCGCAAGCAGGGATGAAAACAGGAGGCCAAACCACGAAGGAGAGGTAGCACTGAAAGGGCCAAGAGGTAACCGGACAAGAGTAGTGGGGTTCATGAAGAAGAGGATCGAGAATTCTCACAAAGAGAAGAGAGGTTAGGGATGGCAAAATGAACTGTGAAATCGTAACCCGCGGAGCCCTGTCCCATTAGGGGCAGAACCGCCCCGCATAAATGGGTCTATGGGGTAGATAAGAGGCAAAAAAGCTCTGCCCCGATCTAAACGGGGCAGGGATGGTTTTCCCCTGCCTCTCCCAGCCCCGCTTCACATCGTTCTCCAGTTTTAAAAAAATAAGGTATGCTTGACTAATTATCAAATCAATACCGTGTGGAAATTAATGAATCTTTTACTATTTTTATTCTCAATCTTTATTTTATTCTGCATTTTCTCCATTTTTAGTGGATGGTAAGACAAAATTGTTAATTTAGTGGAATGACTTTGAACATAAAAATGAATTATTGAAGTATAAGGAAGACAAGAAAGATCAAAGAAAATAAGTCAATCTCCTAAAGAAAATAATTCAATCTTCTCTAGTATAGTATAGTTTATTATATATCTCCCAAATCCGACATTGTTAGTTACAACAAGAAAAACTGCAACGTAAATACTAATTACTTTTTTCAAGCAATTTTATTGATGTTATGTATAATGGTAACAACCAATTTTACCACTAAGTAGGGACCCCTTTTGTGTGTGTGTGTAGCTCATGATTTAGTTTTGATTCAAAATAGTTTAGTTTTATGAAATTTGTCCCATCCCGCTAATATAAATAGTTCACTAAATGGGGCGATTTGTCTACCATCCCTGCCCCGCTTTGACCCGTCCCGCCTTTAAGCGAGGCACGGGGTGGATGCAAGGCAAATTTGAGACGGGGCAGGGCAGGGCGTGGGGCACGCCGACCAGACCCCACCCGCACCGTTGTCATCCCAAAGAGAGGTAGCAACTATTCACCGAGAAAGAGGCTCAGAGAGACTGAGAGTGTCAAACCCCGAAATTTCAAGCATTTTTAAAAATAATAATAATTCTCTGATACCACTCTTGTAAAATCTCGAAATTTCAAGCAATTTTTAAAAATAATAATTATGCTCTGATACCACTTGTAAAGTCCCGAAATTTCAAAATTTTTCATTTAAAATAAAATTCATTTCTTTAAAAAAGTCCCAAAATTTTCAAGACTTTTTCGAGAATAATAAAATTCATTTATTTAGAAGGTAACAATATTAACTTTAAAACATTTCTGTAAAGATCTCGAGTGCAACAAAAGTGTGGCAGTTCAAATAAAAAAGTCCTTATTCGGTGGCAAGTCCACAACTCATAGGTCGTCACCTAGCGCAGCAATCTCCGTCAAGCTATCTGAAGATTCCCGTCAATCCATCTTAAATCAATAGTTACCTGAAAGGTTAGATGACGTTGTGTGAGCATACACTTGTCCAGTGAGTAGAATATGGTACACATGCGTTATTGCATGTTCGGATATAAAGTCAATCTCACATACTCAAGACCATTTCAATGTATGTATGCGTGTATCTTTTGAAAATCCCCAGTCAAAGTAACACAACTCGATATATGGATTGAATATCCGTATATCCAAAATAATTGACAAATCAAGATCGTGATGTGTTGTAGGCACCGTGTCACCGGCTACTCAAACAACATATCTGTATCCTAATAGCCAATTATAATTGAGATATTCCGTAGGTATCTTATCACTGATGACCCGTACGTCATAGATATTTTTCAATAATGATAACTGCATACTATATTGTAATGCATGACATGATGGTTCCGCTACGGTGCTCATCTCATACCCCAAATGCTCAAACATAATATACCATAATTGGTCAGAACCAATAACTTCCATCATACAAGTCCTACATATGATCTCACATATTTACATATCAACATACCACTGTGCCTTATCATTAGGCAGCTCAAAGTATATGATAACTTATCAAAAATCACGAGCGGGGTACATTGGAGCAACCGTAGTCCAGTATACACGTGATGAATGCTTTCAAAAAGATGAGTCACATATCTTCAATTTCTCATTCCATCCCATTTATTCAAAACTTATTCCTGTATAACTTAAGTGACCATAGTAATCAAAAGACTCAAATAACCATATTAATCAAATAACTCAAGTAAACATAATCAACTCACTTGCAATGAATCATAATTCATATAAACATATCCACTCACTTATAATCATATAATCTAATTTACGTATTATTCAAATAATCCAAATAAACATATCTTACTCACTTATAATCATATAATCTAATTTACATATTATTCAAATAATCCAAATAGCATATTCCACTCATGTATTCAAGTAAACATATCCAAATCATATTCAACTAATTCAAGTAATCATATTCGACTCACATATCATTCAACAAATCCAAATAAACACATCCCACTCACATATTATTTAACGAATCCAAATAAACACATCCCACTCACAGTTTATTGGATGAATTAATCCATGAATAGCTCCTAGGATAGCTTTCCATTTGGAATGAGGATCCTTCGACTAGCTTTGAACGGAGTATGTGAAGAAACAAGTACATAACTCCTAGTACATAAATCTCCATGAGTTTACAATATATCAACGGAAAGATAATCGAATTAGGAGTTCAACGCACCTTGCGGATTGTAAATCAGAGTTGTAAATCAAAAGTTATGGCTGAATGAAGTTATGTCGCCGGACAGTCCGTTTGGTGTCGACACAAAAGTGTCAGAATCATCGTTTTAAGCCCAGATGAACATGGTGTCGATACAAAACTAGTAGGAGTCGACACTGAACATATTTTCAGAGTTTGAAATCCATATTTCTTGATTGCTTTGATCCAAAATCACTTGTTTTGATAAAGGGTTTTGAAAAAACATGTTTGCCAATAAAAAGGATGAATTATAACGGATTGAAACATGATTTTAGCATAAATCAATACTTAGGGTTTGAAAGAGGGAAGAACGATTATGCAATGTTTTGGATCAGACTTCTGATATGTTTCTTCCTTCAAACTCATCCCTATTTATAGGGAAAGAAGGTTGCACGGATTGAAGGCTGGAACTTGGATGTAGGGGATTTGAGCCTTCCTTCAAGGTTAAGAAAACATATTTTCATGGCCAAGCTTGAGGTGTCACTCCATTTTCATGCAGCTGGACGTGTCCTGAGGAAAAACCGGATATGGAGGATTAATGTCCAGCTCATGCTTCATTCTTCCACAGTTTTCTAGATTTTACAGTTTCAGGGAGCCATGTTTGTGCTCAAATCCGAGGAAAAAATGAACTCCAAATTGACTGTTCTTGATACCATTTCAAAGTACTCATTTAGTACTTTCATATGAAACTGGTTTCACACGATTTGATTAAGTGAGGTAAGAGTTATGGCGCCTCAAAGTTGACCCTTCGAAACTGTCTTTCCGGGTCGTACGGTTGCAGTGCCAACTTTGAAAATTCGTCATGAGTACATTAATTGGAATGAAGAATGGATTTCAGATTCTCGAAGTTCACTTCGAGTAATTATCGTACATATGAGATATGCAATTATCGGAGGTCGGAAGTAGTCAAACGAATCTTCTAAAGAAAGGCGTTTAATCACATTTTTCGTAATTTTCATTTAATTAAAAAGTCCATTTTTATTTCTTTAACTTCCAAAACAATTAAATAAATTCTAAAACATTTTTATTACGTCATAATGGACAACCAAGCACGTCATAATTTTTTGGGTCATTACAGAGAGTGTGTGACTTGTCTTAACGTAGAGTGAGGGAGATTAGGATAGATATAGGTAAGTTTTGGTTTAATTAGGAGATTAGGTTATGGCCTAATTAAACTCGAGTAAAAAATCGGATTCACCCACCTAGTGTTCGCCAATATCTCGCGATGCAAGATATCCCTGCAAGTGTACGGGTCGTGAGAAGTAATAAAGTGGACTTAAGAGTCCGGATTATCGTTCAATGGAGACTGCTATTAATTATCGAAATATGTTAGTTCTATATCTTATCTGAAGGGACGAAATAATTTGAGATTTTAAACTAAAATTAAGACAATACTTAAAGAATTAAATTGCGAAATTTGTTTTGTTTTTAAAAACGATTGTAAAGTAGTTGGGATTCACGATTTCACCTAACCAATTAAATCAATTCTAATTCCAGTTTTATTTTTTAAATATGCATTCGGTCGAATTCACTAATTTAAATTGAGATTCCTCTCTCAAGTTTAAATCAATTCTACCTAAATAAATCAACCATGTATCTCTACAGCGGGTCTGAATATTCCTTATCTAGATGCAATAAACACAATAATTCACACACGACCGCAATAATAACAAAAGTATATCTCTATCTCTTGTTTAATTACTAAATTTATTACCACGTTCTAAGATATTAACTCACCTCTCGAATTATGAAAATAACTCAATATATCATGAATTGGTGATCAAGCAATTCAAGCATTAAGAACAATAATAAATCAATACATGCAACAAAATCGTTAAAACAACGGAATTTGGAATTAAAATAATCTAACTAGGTTACATCGTTCATCCCAACATAGAATTTAGTTACACATCATTGATAAAGAACAAAAACAGTAAATAAAAGCATTCATTGAAAGTAGTGTAAATAATGAAAATCTTGCACCAACTATCTATTTTTCAATTATCTTCAATTCACGCTCCTTTACAACGCTTGATTCCCCAATAATTTGATGTTGAATTATCTATTGTGGCTCGTTCTATGGAGAGACAAAGGTTTTACTTTCATGCAAAGAAGTTGTATTTATAGTTGGTGAAGAGACCAAGTTGAAGAAGGAAAGAAATTCATCAAATCCGCGCGTGAGTCTTTTTTGGTATTTGTACAGCGTTCAGTATTTCGACCGTATCTTTCTCTTTCCTTATCCTATTAAGACGATTCAAATTTATTTAGAAAGATAACTTAAAGGGCTACAATTCTTCTTGAAATAGAATTTTCCTAATTAGAACGTTTAATGCCCCAAAAATTGGTCTCAAAGTCTGACTAGAATTCTGTCCATAATCTTCTAGGATTGGAATCAATTTTATGGTAATATTCTTATCATATTCCATTCCTTTTTGACTCTTACTTGCATCCAATTGACTCCTAAAAATCCTCAAAGTATCTTCTTATTATCCAAATCAATCATTGAATATTTGCAAGTTGGTCTCTCACGTTTAATTTGCTCTTCAGTCCTTTAACCTTCAATTGCAACAATATAGTCCCCATACTTTGGAATCTTCTCCATTCTCTCGTTTCAACTCTCAATTCCTTAAACTGGATCCTCCAACTTCTTATTTCTTTACTTCGGCACATTACATCTTTCCGGTTGACGTCACAAACTTATCAATTGCTCATTTTAGCTCCAATTAACATCTAATTATGCATTTTTCTCATCAATTACTTCATTATTCATCTTTAGTGATATTTTCTGCAAAGTAAACAAATAAACACAAATTAAATAACATATATTCTAAAACGATAATAATTTATTCTAATTTAGACGTACAAATAAGTGTATAAAATACACTTATCACCTAGCAACAGGGCCTACGACTCAATTAAAACTTCAAGATATATGTGACAAAGTTTCTAACCTATCTATCTCATGGGTTGTGCCAATTGTGGTTATTTGGACAGTAATATTTCTTCAATTATGAACCAAAGGCTCGCAAAGCTTCATTTCCGACACGATGTTTCATCATCGCACCCAAGGTTTGTTTAGTACCAAATTTCCCAACAAGATCGAATTCAGAATGTTGATCCCTTCAATTGAATGATACCTGATTTTGGGAATATATTTTGTTTTGTTAAAATATCTTTTAAAATACATGGTATTTTATAACAAGTCCTTAAAAATTTATAATTCTTTAACATTGAGTACAAATGTTTTTAGAATAATTGAATCCTCGTCATAGCCTAGGAGTACTCTTACACAAAAACATTTGTCTATCAATGATCAGTTAACACAAAATGATGCATGAGATAACTCTCGTCTCCGACCATAAAATCATATCGAACCTCATTGATCAATGATTATTCTCTCTTTCGAATTTTTAAATCTAAGAAAAAGGAAATCAATTGAGATCCCTTAAACATTAGCTAGTGGGCTCAACGTCGATCATAGGATCAATATGGTTTTCTAAATGAACTCGATTTACAACAAATTACACAATCCGTCTCAATTATATAGACTTGTTTGATTTTTCACACAAATTAAGAAAACATATTTAATATAATTGAAAAAGTAATTTTTGTAAAGAAAATTTTCAACTTCCCCTTATTTAATAACAAAACTATTATATTGAAAGTAATAAATAGGGGTATATTGATAAACGAACAAAATAAATACTTCCGAGTAAAAAAAGAGTCTATATAATTAGGACAAACGAAAAAGGAAATGCAGCCTATATAATTGGGACGAAGTGAGTAATTTATAGTATGCCTAAATACAAGGTATACCAACATTAATTACATTCAATGCATGCACCATGATTCTTGAACCTCGGTTAAGTGAAACTTGTCTGAAGAGAACGGCGTTTTTGATAATTAAACATATAAATCAAGTTTACTCGATGCATTTGGACACGTTGACCTGTTCATAACAACTGAAAGAGACGACTCTGGGAGCACGTGCTCAAATTCGGTTGCCAGTTATAGTATTAACTACTACTAGATAGGAAGTTTAACGACCACATAAATTTTGTCAATGTTCACAGTCTCACTCACACAATCACAAACATCAACAATTCACAATTAATTACGATATAAGGCCATCTTTAATGGTGGTGTAAAGTATACTCCACGTATCTCAATTATATAGATTTGTTTGACTTTTCACACAAATTAATAAAACATATTTAATATTATCGAAAAAATAATTTTTGTAAAGAAATTTTCCAACTTAAAGCCTGTTTGGTAATGTTAATTTTTTTATTTTTTTTGAAGTTTCTTTTGATTTTTTGATGGATGTGTAGTTTAAAACTGTTTGAAAAGTCAAAAATTGTGGGTTTAACTAAGAATTGATATTTGAGATTGAGTTTGAAAAGCTGTGATAAAAATTTTACCTTTACCAAACAAGCTCTTACCCTTTATTTAATATCAAAATTATTATATTGAAAGTAATAAATAGTGGTACATTGGTAAATAAACAAAATAAATACTTCTCAATAAAGAAATGAGTCTATATAATTGGGACTAACGAAAAGGGAAAGGAAGCCTATATAATTGAGACGAAGGGAGTATCTAAATTATAATTTAATTATTTAAAGTGGTTGGATAATTCTCCAATGGAGCGATGCAAAGGATATGTTTTTACATTTTTTGGCAGAAATTTTATAAATGTAGATTTACATCATTTTTTAGGGGTGGGCATTGGGTGATTCGGTTCCGGTATTTCAAGAACTGAAAACAAATCATACTTTTTGGTTCTTATAAAATGGAACCATTCGGTTCCATTGAATTGCAAGAACAAAACAATTCGATTTCGGTCTACAACAATAATTATTTTTCGAGGCCTTTTCGAGGAGTATCAAGCCTCGGAAAGCGAGCCAATAACTTGAAATAAACTTCTACGGAATATACCAAGATCAAGGATTTTGAAAATCCTTTCACCCTGAAGAAAGCATAGGACTTGTAGCGCCCCGAGTTCCGTATACCCGATTCACTACGTCATTTTCTGTCTAAATTTTTCGAATAATATTTTTGCGGAAGAAATAATTGAAATTCATTTTTGGCAACATTAAATAAACTGTAATGGCCGCTAAAATTGAAAACATTTATGAAACCATTTGAAATAGTAAATCGAACCATTAATATTGTAAAGAAATTGCCAATATCATAATTTCTCAAATAAATGAACTTCTCTAAATTATTCGATTGTTTGGAAAATACGGAAATCATTAACGTCAAACTTTCAACCGTTCAACGATTATTGCCACCATCATTCATCGCTCGCCACCGTCTCCGAAATCTGCAAAACTGTTAAAAAGTAGGGTGAGTATTTCATGGGGGAAATACTCAGTAGACTCATCGCAAATTAATTTAATTTATAAGATGATTAAACACATAAATCCCGGCTCTTTATAAAACGGGCATTGATAGAGCTTCTTTATAAAACAGCTCTTGATAAAACTCATAATGTGCATTACAGCACGGGACATATTTTGCAAATCATATGCTCTTTGAAAACCTCTCTTTGAAAACAGTTCTTTGAAAACCATATACTTATAAAAACATTTTAATTATGCCAAGCATAATTTCTTTTGAAAGCATAACATAAGATAGGATTGAAATCCTCATAAACATAAGAATTTTACCGAACTTAGGTGGTAAGAATTCTTATGTAGTAAAATCATAATAACAGTAAGTTTTCATCATAACATAGGATAAAATCGAAATCCTCATAAACATAAGAATTTTACCGAACTTAGGTGGTAAGAATTCTTATGTAGTAAGATCACAGTAAGATCATAATAACAGTAAGTATACCAAAACATAATTCATGAAATTCATAGGGATCATTTCCATCATAACATAAGATAGGATCGAAATCCTCATAAACATACGCGACAGGAATTTTACCGAACTTAGGTGGTAAATCCTCATAAACATATGGAAAGGCAGGAATTTTACCGAACTTAGGTGGTAAATCCTCATAAACTTATGGAGACACAGAATTCTACCGAACTTAGGTGGTAAGAATTCTTATGCGTAGCAATGATCCAAAACATATAAAACATTATCGTAAAAACATAGGGTATACTTACTTTTCATAAAAACATAAGGTATATTTACCTTTCATAAAACATACTTAATTTTCTTAAAAATTGACTTTCACAAGTCACATGACATTTATATGAAATCATAATTTAAATCAATTAATAAGTGCGAGTCTACCTCAAATCCGACGAGTGCAAAGTTGAGCGGGAATGACTTCAATTTCTTTAAATTCTCCGTACGCTTCGTCTTAGCCAATAAGTCACTTTAGTCTATCGAATATATAGTTCAAAATGATAAATTATAATTTGAGGACTGAAATTGATGTTTTGAAAGTTGAGGGACTAAAATAGATATTTTGAAAGTTGAGGGATTAAAATGAATACTTTTGATAGTTGAGGGACTAAAATGAATACTTTTAAAACTTGAGCTTAAAAGTAAATCAGCAGGGACTGAAGTGATCAGATTTTGAAAATGAAAGGGCTGATTAAAACTCATTTAAAACTTAAGGGCTGAAATTAAAAAGATTTAAAGCTGAAAGGACTGAATTGAAACAAATTAAAACTTCAGGACTATAGTTGCAAATTTCCGAAAATTAAAATATTAAAATAGATTATTCTCTCTCTATCACTACACTCTCTCTCTCGTCATTTCTCTCAACTGGAAGGTTCAGAGGCGATGAGAGCACGCGAGGCCTCTCACCCATTTCCGGCGCTACAACCGGCGATTGGCCGGCGGAACGTTGCCGCATGGTGGCGGCAAGAGGCGGCCAAGGAGTGTTTCAAATTTGAGGGATTGGTTGCGAGTTTTGAGTGCGAAACCGTGTGCGATCGTGGCTTGATTTCACGATTTTCCGGCGAGTTTACCGGCGGTCGAGGTAGGTAAGTATTTGGGATAACTTATTCTGGGTTTTCAGTTTTGATTTTGGGTTTGATTTTGGTACAACTTTATACTGAATTGGAGTTGGACAGTAGGCGGTTTGTGGGTGGCGTGTGACGGTTTGGGAAATGGTGGTGGTTGCGCTACAGCAGTGTTGGTGATGGATATGGACGGTGCTGCAGTTGGTTTGATTTGAGGTTCGATTGATGGGTGGTGACTGTGGTTGAGTTAATTTCCGGTGATGGTTTGATCGATGATAAAATGATGAATACTGTGGTTGATTGCAATGAGGTGAGGGTGATTCAGCAGTGATGGTGTCTGCTTGATCAAAATTGGTTGAGGCAGTGTTTGGTTTGTTCGATTGGGAGTCATGGAGATGATTTCTTGAATTGAGCAGTGCATTGATAGTGAATTTGCTGTGAATTGGTGGTGTCCGGTGATGATGATGCTGATTTGAAAATGATGGTGAATCAACAGCTTTGGTGAATTGGATGTTTAACATTACCCTTTTGTTGATGGTTGGAGACTGATTGCAGATTGAGCTGCACTGGGGTGGTGAGGATGGAAGGCAACATCTGTGGTGGCTGCATTGGTGGTTGCAGCATAGGTGCTTATAGAAATGGCCGGTTTTGGAGTTGAGGCAAAGCTTGTGGATTGATGATGATTATAGTGATTGTCGTGATGGTGATTTATTGGAGAGAAAAGTGGGAGACATGGGGAATAATTAGTTGGTTTGGTGATGATGATGTCTTGAGGATGAAAGTGCTCAAAAGGAAAGAAAAAAAAAGAAAATAAAATGATTAATGGGAACATGGGGAATATGAGTAGAGTAGGTGCTTAATAATGTAATAAAGATGAAAAACGTGGGAAGTAATCCATTGAAAATTAGACTAATTTTGATTAAGAAATGTGTTTAAAACAGATATACTTTGGACTGAAAATAATTTGAGAATAAATAAATTTTTGAGATAAAATTGAATTACGTATTTGGACTTGAAATAATTTGAATAAAGAAAATTGAGATATTTTAATAAATTTGGAATTAAAAATGATTTTGAAAATAATACTTTGAATAAATAATTAAAATAACATAATTTTAGAAATTCGGATTTTAATTTAAAATCGAACAAATTCGATATTTCTTGACTTGGCTAGACGAATCCGTCGCGGCATTAATTTCAAAATAATAAATGAAATAGTAGCGACAAAATTTTCTAAATATTAAAATAATTATTTATTGCATAAAAATTCTGGGTCGCTATAATCTTACCTCCTTAAAATAATTTCGTCCTCGAAATTAAACTTACTTAATCTTATAATTTCTGAATACTTAATCAGAATCTCTTCTTCTTATCATCGAATATTCTCAAAATAATCAAAACAATTCCCAATCGTATGTAAAAATTTCATCATATCTTGTAGTATTCATGTAACTTGTCACTTATCATCGTATCATGTGACCTCAATTATTCGTATATATCTCTAAAATTTCAACAAATCTTTACTGACATATCGTATCATAATAATTTTTTTTCCTTTCTTATCATCGAAAATTCCAAAAATAATCCAAGAATTACCTGAATATCTTCTCTACGTAATATACCCAAACATATCAACATAATATTATCAACTTATCTTTCCAATATTTGTAACCCAAAATTCAGAAAACAAATATCTCCCAAAACTAAGATTCTATACTTAAATGTCACCACATTTCCTGCAAAGTATTTCTTTCACTTGTATATACGTATTAACTCTAATTCGATACGGTCTCCAATTCACTTTCCACGTATCAACACACTATACCATGATTATCATTATTATAACAAAATATCAGTACCCATAATCCAAGAAAATATTCCAAATCTCCAATCAAATCTCCTTTATCGATAAAATTTAACAGCGCATTACTTCTTGTCTCCTCTTTTCATTAAAATAATCCTGCGCTTTCTTGCTGGTCACAACATCACGCGGATTCACTCAGATCCTTTACGCTTTTAAATAGTTCATGCTGAGAAGAGGTTGAATCATCAAACAATGGATATCATTCTTTCTAACATTCGCAAGTATTATTCCAGTCTTCCTATGAATGATCTGAGAAAGATCTATAAAATAAGGCTCGAAAGATTGAGGTTGCTAATGGCTCATGATATTCCAGAAGATGTTCGCTGGTTGATAGAAGCAAAGGTTCGACTATCTGGTGAATTACCATCAACATTTCCAAAACATATGCCTGGTTTAGGCAAAAGCACGTTCGCAAAGAAACGAAGAGCAAAAAGACTGGGTGGTTGCTACAAATGTGCTCGTTGGAACTGTAATACACGTTGCAAATCAGTAGGATATTCTTCTACTAATCGGGATGATAAAATCGAATTCATAAAGGGTGGACTGAGTAAGGAGTCTTTGGATGATATTCGACTGACTCTTGAGACGCACCCAAGTGGTTATGTACAACGTGAACTTCTCTCCTTATACGCTCAGTTTAACGAGGACAAAAATCGTTATAATCTCCAAAATATAATATCGAAAGATCCTGTTTGCCAGTCTGTTTTACAAAATGAGGCTTCTGGCAGTTCAGCAATGATATAAGGTAAATCTTTTTAAAATATTTTGCTGCTTTCTTTCACGCGTTTTGGAAATAAAATATATTTTCCTTTCTCGAGGTTTGATAAAGCTGGAAATAAATATATTTTCCTTTCTCGAGGTTTGATAAAGCTGGAAATAAATATTAAATCGCCGAAAGGTGACAGCCTCGATACGATAAAAATATTCAAAAGTGGGCTGATTTTGTCAAAAGTAAATCTTTACTTTTTCAGAATCAATCAAAAACAGTAAATTTTTCCGGCTTTAAATAGCCAAACATATTTCATAGTTCAGGCATCCCAAAATCACATCTTCTTCGTAAGTTTTCCCTTCTTTACTATCAAAGATGGAAGCACCAAAACTTCGACAGATCAAAACTATTTGTGTATTTTGTGGATCAAAAGTAGGGAAAGGCTTCGGTTATCTAGAAGCGGCTGTAGATCTTGGAAAGAAACTGGGGGAAAAAGGTATCACTCTTGTATATGGGGGTGGTAGCAGTGGTCTAATGGGTTGTGTTTCCCAATCTGCTCTTGCAGAGAAATCAAAAGTAATTGGTGTCATACCTGTCCCTTTGGTAGATGTTGCAGGCAAAACACGAGGGCATGAAGTTCAAACCCTATCCATCCATGAACGCATAACTTGTATGCTATATGGTTCTGATGCCTTTATAGCCCTGCCCGGAGGTTTTGGTACCTTAGAAGAAATCTTTAACATTACCTCGTGGGCTCAACTAGATCTCCATACTAAGCCTATTGGGCTTCTCAATGTTAACAATTTCTTTGATGGTTTGTTAACCTTTCTTGATTATGCTGTGGAACAGGGATTCATCTCTCCATTTTCCAGAAGGCTTCTTATTTCTGCTCCTACTATTGATGAACTACTGGATAAGCTGCAGTCATATATCTCAATACAAGATCCAGCAGGAGTTAAGATAGATTGGTCGCAAGGAAGGGGAATCAAGCGAAAATGGAGTCCGGTTAATGTAAATTTAACTCTTTGAATCTTAGAATAGGTGGGGGTAGAGTACGGAGTATTCTCACTCTCGAGACACCCCTCCATTTACTAGGATTTCCTTAATGTTTAAATCTTGTGTGTACTTCAAAGATTCCAGGTGGTAGATTACGGAGTATTCTTACTCTCGAAACACACCTCTTTGAAGGTTTCTTTATTTCCTCAAAAGATCAGAGGTGGTAGGATACGGCTACTCCGGAAACACATCTCTCATTCTGAGGATCTTTCCATGTTTTTCTCTTATGCTTTTGTGTGTTTCATGTATTTCCTTTCCAGTGTGAATCTTGTGTGTTCTCCTTACGAGAAAATAATAAAATTTCTGCTATCATCTACTAAATCTCGTTTGTGATGTAAATGATCTTGCATGTCTAACCTTAATTCCTTTAGTGGATGCTTATCATATTATGCTCTTAATTCCAAATGATAAAATTCTGGATAGAGTCTCCCTTGTAATTTGGACTTATCCAAACCATAAGTATACTTCATAACTCACAATAATAAATAACTCCACATTTGATCACAACGATCTAAAAATATTGAAAACGATTCCAACACTTCAATATCATCAAAATATCCCATAATTCAATTCATAATTCCTCAACATAGAAATTTCAAATCATATTTTTCAATATCACAATATTACTTCCTTCCATACCTTAATTGGCTAAAAAGTTACTCATACTTATAAATATATGCCATAAATCATATTCCCAAAATTTATTCACAAAGCCAAACTTCATAATAAATTTCTCTTCAACATAGAGGCATAATAAATTAACTCAACATAATATCCATTACTTAATTCTCAATAAAATCATATTATTCCCATTATGCTCAACACTCGTTTTCTTAAAAAAATTTCTCATAATCATTAAAGCATATAAGTTATGACAAAGCATAACAACATCATTATTTTCGAAGAAATACATTCTTATTTCTCATAAATCATAAGTATCCGAAATACTCTTCATTCTTTCTCATAAATCAATAAAATGAGTATTCGAAATACTGAAATAACTTTAAACATCATAAACTTCTTTACCTCGGAGTTGGTGGAACGAATGATGGCAGTGGCAATCTTCATCAATAAAATTTTATAATGGAAAATGTTTCTTGAAAATTCTTTTTGAAAATTTTTCCAGTCTACAGAAACGCAGACTAGCTCTGATACCAACTTGTAGCGCCCCGAGTTCCGTATACCCGATTCACTACGTCATTTTCTGTCTAAATTTTTCGAATAATATTTTTGCGGAAGAAATAATTGAAATTCATTTTTGGCAACATTAAATAAACTGTAATGGCCGCTAAAATTGAAAACATTTATGAAACCATTTGAAATAGTAAATCGAACCATTAATATTGTAAAGAAATTGCCAATATCATAATTTCTCAAATAAATGAACTTCTCTAAATTATTCGATTGTTTGGAAAATACGGAAATCATTAACGTCAAACTTTCAACCGTTCAACGATTATTGCCACCATCATTCATCGCTCGCCACCGTCTCCGAAATCTGCAAAACTGTTAAAAAGTAGGGTGAGTATTTCATGGGGGAAATACTCAGTAGACTCATCGCAAATTAATTTAATTTATAAGATGATTAAACACATAAATCCCGGCTCTTTATAAAACGGGCATTGATAGAGCTTCTTTATAAAACAGCTCTTGATAAAACTCATAATGTGCATTACAGCACGGGACATATTTTGCAAATCATATGCTCTTTGAAAACCTCTCTTTGAAAACAGTTCTTTGAAAACCATATACTTATAAAAACATTTTAATTATGCCAAGCATAATTTCTTTTGAAAGCATAACATAAGATAGGATTGAAATCCTCATAAACATAAGAATTTTACCGAACTTAGGTGGTAAGAATTCTTATGTAGTAAAATCATAATAACAGTAAGTTTTCATCATAACATAGGATAAAATCGAAATCCTCATAAACATAAGAATTTTACCGAACTTAGGTGGTAAGAATTCTTATGTAGTAAGATCACAGTAAGATCATAATAACAGTAAGTATACCAAAACATAATTCATGAAATTCATAGGGATCATTTCCATCATAACATAAGATAGGATCGAAATCCTCATAAACATACGCGACAGGAATTTTACCGAACTTAGGTGGTAAATCCTCATAAACATATGGAAAGGCAGGAATTTTACCGAACTTAGGTGGTAAATCCTCATAAACTTATGGAGACACAGAATTCTACCGAACTTAGGTGGTAAGAATTCTTATGCGTAGCAATGATCCAAAACATATAAAACATTATCGTAAAAACATAGGGTATACTTACTTTTCATAAAAACATAAGGTATATTTACCTTTCATAAAACATACTTAATTTTCTTAAAAATTGACTTTCACAAGTCACATGACATTTATATGAAATCATAATTTAAATCAATTAATAAGTGCGAGTCTACCTCAAATCCGACGAGTGCAAAGTTGAGCGGGAATGACTTCAATTTCTTTAAATTCTCCGTACGCTTCGTCTTAGCCAATAAGTCACTTTAGTCTATCGAATATATAGTTCAAAATGATAAATTATAATTTGAGGACTGAAATTGATGTTTTGAAAGTTGAGGGACTAAAATAGATATTTTGAAAGTTGAGGGATTAAAATGAATACTTTTGATAGTTGAGGGACTAAAATGAATACTTTTAAAACTTGAGCTTAAAAGTAAATCAGCAGGGACTGAAGTGATCAGATTTTGAAAATGAAAGGGCTGATTAAAACTCATTTAAAACTTAAGGGCTGAAATTAAAAAGATTTAAAGCTGAAAGGACTGAATTGAAACAAATTAAAACTTCAGGACTATAGTTGCAAATTTCCGAAAATTAAAATATTAAAATAGATTATTCTCTCTCTATCACTACACTCTCTCTCTCGTCATTTCTCTCAACTGGAAGGTTCAGAGGCGATGAGAGCACGCGAGGCCTCTCACCCATTTCCGGCGCTACAACCGGCGATTGGCCGGCGGAACGTTGCCGCATGGTGGCGGCAAGAGGCGGCCAAGGAGTGTTTCAAATTTGAGGGATTGGTTGCGAGTTTTGAGTGCGAAACCGTGTGCGATCGTGGCTTGATTTCACGATTTTCCGGCGAGTTTACCGGCGGTCGAGGTAGGTAAGTATTTGGGATAACTTATTCTGGGTTTTCAGTTTTGATTTTGGGTTTGATTTTGGTACAACTTTATACTGAATTGGAGTTGGACAGTAGGCGGTTTGTGGGTGGCGTGTGACGGTTTGGGAAATGGTGGTGGTTGCGCTACAGCAGTGTTGGTGATGGATATGGACGGTGCTGCAGTTGGTTTGATTTGAGGTTCGATTGATGGGTGGTGACTGTGGTTGAGTTAATTTCCGGTGATGGTTTGATCGATGATAAAATGATGAATACTGTGGTTGATTGCAATGAGGTGAGGGTGATTCAGCAGTGATGGTGTCTGCTTGATCAAAATTGGTTGAGGCAGTGTTTGGTTTGTTCGATTGGGAGTCATGGAGATGATTTCTTGAATTGAGCAGTGCATTGATAGTGAATTTGCTGTGAATTGGTGGTGTCCGGTGATGATGATGCTGATTTGAAAATGATGGTGAATCAACAGCTTTGGTGAATTGGATGTTTAACATTACCCTTTTGTTGATGGTTGGAGACTGATTGCAGATTGAGCTGCACTGGGGTGGTGAGGATGGAAGGCAACATCTGTGGTGGCTGCATTGGTGGTTGCAGCATAGGTGCTTATAGAAATGGCCGGTTTTGGAGTTGAGGCAAAGCTTGTGGATTGATGATGATTATAGTGATTGTCGTGATGGTGATTTATTGGAGAGAAAAGTGGGAGACATGGGGAATAATTAGTTGGTTTGGTGATGATGATGTCTTGAGGATGAAAGTGCTCAAAAGGAAAGAAAAAAAAAGAAAATAAAATGATTAATGGGAACATGGGGAATATGAGTAGAGTAGGTGCTTAATAATGTAATAAAGATGAAAAACGTGGGAAGTAATCCATTGAAAATTAGACTAATTTTGATTAAGAAATGTGTTTAAAACAGATATACTTTGGACTGAAAATAATTTGAGAATAAATAAATTTTTGAGATAAAATTGAATTACGTATTTGGACTTGAAATAATTTGAATAAAGAAAATTGAGATATTTTAATAAATTTGGAATTAAAAATGATTTTGAAAATAATACTTTGAATAAATAATTAAAATAACATAATTTTAGAAATTCGGATTTTAATTTAAAATCGAACAAATTCGATATTTCTTGACTTGGCTAGACGAATCCGTCGCGGCATTAATTTCAAAATAATAAATGAAATAGTAGCGACAAAATTTTCTAAATATTAAAATAATTATTTATTGCATAAAAATTCTGGGTCGCTATAGGATTCTCTATGAAACAAAAGATATTCATAAACTAAAATAAGAAACAAATGGTATAGAAGGTTTTTCGAACATGGCAAGAAGTGAGATGAATCATGAGTTTTAAATGCATTATTATTAATTGTTTTATATCTGTATTTAAATATTTAATTAATTTCATCATTGTCATTTATAACTTTGCTTATTAATAAGTTACACTTATTCCATTTTCATTTACTAAGAATTTAAGTCCAAGTATAAAGTTAAATGTTACAATGAGGTAGAGACGTAACAAATTTTATAAAAAAAAAAACTTAATCAATTTCACTTTACCCAAAAAAATTATAAATTCTTTTTGATTTTAAGTTTTAGGACAACCAATTAAAACCATAAAAAAAACAAAGATAAAAAATCTAGTTCTAACTTCGATTTTTCGGTTCTAAAAGCGGAACCGAGAACCGAACCGAACCAGAACCAATCAGTTTTCGGTTTCAAAAAGAATTTTTTATTTTATTTTTTTAAAAACCATATGATTTCGATTTTTTTATTCGATTCCGATTCTATCATATCTGTTCTGATTTCTTTGCCCACCTCCTATCATTTTTTATATCTACAAGAGCAAAAAGTACATTTTGATCTTTTCATTGAAACATAATTTAAATTTAAATTTACCGATATGCTAATGAGCATGCAAAAGCAAGTTTGAAGTTATCAATTTGCACACGATTTTACATCATCATTGGAGACGCTCTAAAAAGCGTACCAACATATATAGCTTTTGTTTGGTACTCCTCTGTTAAAATATTTTTGTTTAAAAATATTTTTTTTTTATATTTTCGAGGTAAAATATGTGGTGAAAAAGAGGAAAGAGAAAATATACGTGGTTAAAAAGTGATTTGAAGAATTGTGTTGTAAAAATCTTGTTTTTAAACAAGTTTGCCAAACGGAGGCTAAATTTTCTCGTTTTTCTAAAGTAATCAATCGCAACTATTCACTAAAAGTCAATCCCACAATATTTGATTTTTCAACCATCAATTCTCCTAAAAATTATTATTCATTTGAAAAAAAACTTTTTTTAAAACAATACCAAACACACACTGAATGTATGTTTGACATTACTTCTAATTTTTGTAGAAAAGTTTTTTGAAAAACTACGTTGTGTAAATTTCTTTTAAAAGTATTTCTAACTATTAAACTAACAAAAATTATCTAAACACATTCAAAAGCAGTTAATTAGTTCAAAAACAACATTTAATTTTCAAAAGCTTTGTCAACTGGACCCTACATAAGGTGCTCTACATGAAACTTTCCCATCTATAGAAATATTAGCTTGAAACTTTTAGACACGACTCACGAGCTAATTATCATTCTACTCAATATTATTATTGCATCTTTAATGTATTTTGGTGGGTTTTTGTTTTAAAGATAAGAATTAAATTAATGTACTTGACCTTTATTTAACAACCTAAACTTTTATACACGACATGATCGATTAACATAAGATCACGGAAAAACGTATTTTTTTGTTATTATTATGACAATTATATAAGTGAAACATTGATATCATGTCTGAAGATATATATATATATATATATATATATATATATATATATATATATATGACTATGTACCAATCAAATTTTGGCTAATCTCGTTATTGCCTCAAAATCCATGTGTATGTAAATAAATTAGATCAACTGAATGATTTGTTGTGTTAAGTTACCAGTAGGTAGAGTCAACTGAATGATTTGTGCAAATATTCTGTTTATAGTTTCCACTACTGTCTTACAAGAGGAGATTCTCGTGCGCTAATATACGCTTTGCCCTTTTGTCTCTAAAATTAAATTATGATTTTGATTCTTTAAATATATAATAATCTTAATATATATAATAATAGTATAGCCGTCAAAAAAATCCACACATAATTTCCCGCCATTTTTCCCTGCTATTTTAGGAAACTTTGTAATTTTATTAATTATTTTAATAATTGAATTAGGAAACTTCAATTAATGCAAAATTAATTATAGGGGACATGTAATAAATGACCTATTGATTGTAAAAAATAAAAAATCTATAAAAAGATCAAATTGTATATTATTTTTATTCTTTTGACAATTATTGTAATATTTTGAAGTCAAAAAAATATGCAATATAGGTGTCAAATTCATGATCTTAACGAGAAGTTCAATACAAATTAACAAATGAGAGCAAATTCTAAATATATCATTCTTAAAATTGCCTCAAATAATAAAGGTAAAAGTTTTACTTATACTTTTTACTCTTTTCAATATTCAAATTCAATCTTTTTAATTTATCTCATCTAAGTCATAAAATGATATTTATCATTTCTTACCTAACTTCAATTTGACATAAATGATTAATTTCAAATCTTTTTTCTTATCAAATTAAAAGAAATAATGATATCCGATCTTTCTAAGTAAATTCAATTAAATCATTTTAATTTCTACAACTTCAGGTTTCGATAAACTCTTTGGTAATTTTGAAATTAATTTTATAAATTTACTCATTTTGTTCATTTATCTATTTTTTAATTTTTATAAATTTAAAATAAAATCAATTTGTAAAATATATATTACAGACTTTAACAATTAATTCATTGAATTTTATAGAAAATAAAAATATAAGGTTTTATCAAACTTATTCTATTTAAAAATAAAATATAGTCCATACATTTATTTAACATGCACAAAAAATAGTTTTGTGTGTGTGTGGGTAACATGGCCAATTTCAATACTTGGTGAAAAATAAAATGTCACATTTTATTTGAAACCATTGAATAGGAGTACGTTTGATATAAACTATAGATATGATTTTAAATGTGTGATTGAAAGTGAAAGAAGGTAGTATAAAAAATAAAATAATTGTCAAATCAATCAATTGAGTGGTTAAAAATTGATTTTCTTTTAGTTTTAAAATAATATGTGGTTGTTAATGAACATTAAAAAAAATTATTTTTGAATAATCAATTCTATATGAATAAATAAACTAAGGAAACTAGATAATGAACAATTAACTGTTAAAAAAATGCAATTCATAACTTTTTTTTTTATTGTATATTGAATATACAATTTATGCATTAAAGTAAGAAATCTTATAGGGAGAAATGAAATTACAAATTATTCACAATTTGTGTATACAAGTTATTATTATTATTATTTTATTGTATTATTTTTATCAGGCATTGTATTTTTACAACTTATTCAATAAATATTATTTATTCCGTGCATCGCACGGGTGCGATTACTAGTAATAATAATAATATAATAACAAGTTGGAAGTCGTTGATCCTTGTTTACTCTTCTTCTCGAGAAGAGGCGATCGAATCCATCCCAAGAAAGAAACCTAAAGTCGGGCATGGATTACGGGTAACGTTATTTTTTGATATGCACTCCTACATGAAATTCGATTAGTCGACAAAGGCATGTTCGGCGGCTGCAATTCTATTAATAAATAGAAATTTATTATTTTCAAGGTAAAATATGCTCTTCAAAAAGTGGTTTGAAAAATTGTATTGTTTATAAACAATTTAAAGAACACAATGTTGATTTATTTTTGCTTTTACTGTTCATTTTAGGGAGTCTAATAGTGGTTTAGTGATGATTAAAATTAAGATTTTAATTAAATGAAAGTTAACGATTAATTTCAATCACACTTTAAGTGACAAATAACTTTTTACCCTAATGAAGAGGAGGAGGAGTAAGAGTTATCATTTGTATAGGCACGGATATTTTTCAAGCTTGTGTTCATTGGATCAGATGTAAGGAATTCCCAACAAATCTAAATGACACAATGGTTGCGCTAATTCAGAAATGTGAAATTCCATCTTCTATGAAGGATCTTCGGCCTATTTTCTTGTGCAACGTGTTGTATTAAATAATCACCAAAGTCATTGCAAAAAGGCTCCAAGTAATTCTTCTCAATCTCATCCCAAAGCATCAATCTGCTTTTGTTCCAAGCCGCTCAATTATAGACAATGTGTTAGTGGCTTTTGAGTTGTGCACTACATGAAAAGGAATGATCGAGAAAAGAAAGGAGACGTGGCGTTGAAAATTGACGTAAGCGGGGACTTATGACTGGTAAGCTTGGCTTTCTTTAAAGAGATGATGTTGAAGCTAGGCTTTCGTTCACATTGGGTGGACATTATTACTTTGTGCGTCACCTCAATTAATTACATGATCTTACTTAACTCTGAAGAGATTGAACCCATTAAACCACGATGTGGTCTTAAACAAGGTGATTCGCTTGCATCATATATCTTTATTTTCTGTGCCGAGCGATTGATTTCTCTTCTAAAGAAGGCTGGGGAAAGAGGAGAGATTTATGAAACTAAACTGGCAAGAGGGGCTCCTAGTTTTACTCATCTTCTATTTGCCGATGACTATTTTCTTTTCTTCAGGTCATCGGACAAGGAAAGCGTTGCTATGAAGGATATTTTGCATAAATATGAAAGGGCATCAGGGCAAGCTATAGACCTTGCAAAATTTGGAATTTTCTTCAATGCAGTCATGCCTTAAGATTTGAAAACAAGAATTTCTATAACTCTCTAAGTGTCGCATTCCCTCAATTCTAGTAAATATCTTGAACTACCATCACTTAATGGGAAAAATAAAAAAGATATTCTCAAATTTTTGAGGGGTAGACTTTGGCGGAGAAAGCAAGGATCGGAGGGGGAATTGTTATCTAGAGCTAGATGAACAATTCTTATTAAAAGTGTTTAATAAGTGTATTTTATACACTTATTTCTGTCTATAAAATAGGATTTATTGTTATCATTTTAGAATATTTGCTAGTAATTTAGTTATTATTTATTTATATTTTAGAAATAATCTCAAAGTCGAAAAAATGATGCAATTGAAGCAAATAAGGAACGATAGATGATAAATGAAGTTAAATTGTGCAAACTAGAGGTTGAACAGGTCAATTGACCATTAAAGTGGAGCAAAAGTAGAAGATATCATAAATTCAAGGACTTAATTGAAGATTATTGAAAGTTGAAAAAATATTGACGAAAATTAAAAGTTCAAGGACTAAAGTGTACAAATCAAATGAAGAAGTACCAAATTGTAAATATTCAATGATTAATTCGGACCATGATACAATACTTGAATATTGCTAGGAGTCAATTGGATGCAATTAGAAGTAAAAAAGGAATGAAATATGATATTAACATAAATTGATTCCAATCAAACAAGATTTTTAGTAGATTTTTAGTGATTTTAAAAATGGAGTGGTTAATTAAATCATTTAAAAACTTAAGGACAGAAATGATTTGTTTCAAAACAAAAGGGACTGAATTTAATAGCTTCAAGAAATAAAGGGACCAAGGTGCAATTTTTATAAAACCAAAATATAAACACACAGTCTCTTCTCTCCCCATTTCGTGATAGAGAACAAGAAAGAGAGGGAGACGCGAGCTGTGCGAGAGAGAGAAGCTCTCCCACGGTGGCGCGCTGCCGGCGCCCATTCCGACGACAATCGCCGCCATTACTTGGCGGCGTCGAAGGCGAATGGTGGGGAGGCTATGGGCTCGATTCTGGGTGTCAAGGCAGGGTGAAAATCGAGGCTGGGCACGAAGCTTTTCCGGCGAATAGGTCGACGGTAGAGGTAAGTTTCTGGGTTTATTTGATTCTTGGGTTTTTGGTTTGATTTGTGGTTGATTTGGTGTGGGTTTGGTGTTGAGCAGTAGGCGGGTTTGGATGTGGTTCGGCGGTGGATGCAGGTGGGTTGGTCTTGGCCGCGATTTGGTGGTGCTGATGATGATGAAGAATGGCTAGGCAGTGGAGGCCGATGGTGCGAGCAATGGTGTTGGTTTGACATTTTGGTGGCAGTAGCATAGGGTGTTGACTGGAACTTGTGCAGTGATGTTTGGAGTTGGTTGCCGGCGTGTGGTGGTGGTGGAGCGTTTTGTGGAGGTGGTGGCTGTGTTGGTGTTTGAAGGAAGTGGCGGTGATGATAGTGGTGATGATGAACGGTGGTGGTGGTGGTGGCGGCTGCAGCGTGCAGTGATGGTGCGATTGCTGTAATGGCTGTTCTTACCTTGCTGAACTGAGTGGAGGTGCTGGGAATGATGGAAACCGTGTGTTGGTTTGTGCTGAAGTGAGAGGCTGGTGAAGATGGGGTTGTTGAGGGTTGGATTGTGTAGTGTATAAGAGGGTTTGATAGGTATGGTGTAGTATTGGATTGATGTGATGGATGGGGGTTGGTGGTGTGGAAACCTAGACAAGCCTTGCATGTGGTTCGAGGAAAAATTCGCACACGAAATCAACTGGGTCGGAAGGATGAATCTGATAAAATGAACTTGACGTAATTTGGGATTAAAAAGTATTTTGAAAATAATAATTTAAATAAATAAATAAAATAATAAAATTTTGAAAATTTGGAATTTAATTTAAAATCGGACGAACTTGATATTTCTCGATTTGGCTAGACGAACGCGTCGTGACGTTAACTAAAAAAAATGGATGAGATCGCAGCGACACCGTTTTCATGATTTTTAAAATAATTATTAAATACGTAAAAAAAATCTTGGTCGCTACAACCTTACCCCTTTAAAATAATTTCGTCCTCGAAATCTAAACTTACTTGATCTATGATTTCTGGATACTTGGCTAGGATCTCATCTTCCTTTTCTCAAGTAGCCTCATCACTATTGTGTCTACCCTACTAGACTTTGACTAACGACATCTCTTTGTTTCTCAAGACTTGTACCTTTCTATCTACTATGCACATGGGTGCCTCTTCATAGGATAAATCTTTCTGAACTGCAAGAGACTGATAATTCACCACATGACTAGGATCATGAACATACTTTCTCAACAGAGAAACATGGAACACATCGTGAACAACTGCCAGTTCTGGTGGTAAAGCCAAACGATAAGCCACATTCCCTACTTGTTCTAATATCTCGAATGGTCCAATAAAGCGGGGTCTTAACTTTCCCCTTTTTCCAAAGCGAAAAGTGCCCTTCATCGGGGCTATCTTCAGAAATACTTTCTCCCCAATCTGAAATTCCAAATCCTTTCTTCTCTGATCCGCATAGCTTTTCTGTCTATCCTGCGCGGTCTTAATCCGCAGTCTGATCTTCTCAACAGCATCAACTGTTCTTTCAATAAGCTCCGGTCCCAATAACTTCTTCTCGCCGTCCATACAATGCTTCATAGGGTGCCATACCAATGGTAGCCTGGAAACTATTATTATAGGCAAATTCCACTAATGGTAGATGATTCTCCCAACTGTCATTCAAGTCTAGCACACAGGATCGAAGCATATCCTCCAGCGTCTGAATAGTGCGTTCAGACTGTCCGTCAGTCTGAGGATGGTAGGCAGTACTAAAATTTAATTTAGTACCCATTGCCAAATGCAAACTCTTCCAAAATCTCGAAGTAAATCTCGGGTCTCTATCCGAGACAATGGGGACTGGTACTCCATGAAGTCGAACAATCTCTCTGATATACAACTGCGCTAACTGATCCATATTGAGAGTCATCCTGATTGGTAGAAAATGGGCTGATTTTGTAAGTCGATCCATAATGACCCAAATGGCGTCATTCCCTCTCGCTGATTTTGGTAACCCTGTGACAAAATCCATGGAAATTCTCTCCCATTTCCATTCTGGTATATCCAAAGGATTTAACAATCCGGATGGCCTCTGATGTTCGGCCTTGACCTACTGACAGGTCATGCATCGTGAAATAAATCTTGTAATGCAACCCTTCATGTTCCTCCACCAGAAGGTATTAAGCAAATCCCGATACATCTTTGTTCCTCCTGGGTGGCATGCATAAGGTGCCGAATGGGCTTCTGTTAAAATCTCCTTCATGATCTAATCATCCTTCGGCACATAGAGACGTCCTCTAAACATAAGTGCTTTATCAGGGGCAATCTCGAAGCCTATTCTCTTACCAGTCCCAACTTCTGATCTGATCTTTTCTAAGAATCTATCACCCCCTTGTGCTTCCACAATCCGACCTCTCAAATCTAGTTTAACGGTCATATTTGCCAATCTGCTGGCTCCTTGAACTGATGGGACTCGTACCTCGATTCTTAGATTCTGAAAATCTTGAATCAACTGATCTTGCATTGTTCCCAAAGCTGATAATTGTCCAGCATTCTTCCTGCTCAAAGCATCTACAACTTTGTTTGCTTTACCCGGGTGGTAAAGAATGGTGCAATCATAATCTTTCACCAGCTCTAGCAATCGACGCTGTCTCATATTGAGTTCCTTTTGAGTGAAGAAATACTTGAGACTCTTATGATCAGTGTAAATCTCACATTTACTCCCATACAAATAGTGTCTCCAAATCTTCAAAGCATGCACTACGGCTGCGAGCTCTAAATCATGCGTCGGGTAATTCTTCTCGTATGGTTTCAACTCTCTTGAAGCATATGCAATCACTCTTCCACTCTGCATCAATACACAACCTAATCCATGTTTGGACGCATCGCTATAGATAAAGAAACCATCTGAACCATTTGGTTTGGTCAACACGGGTGCCGATACAAGTCTGTTCTTTAGTTCTTGGAAGCTCTGTCCACACTGATGGGTCCACTGAAATTTAACACCCTTCCTGGTCAACTGAGTCATAGGACCTGCTATCTTCGAGAAACCCTCGATGAATCGTTGGTAATATCCAGCTAGTCCATGGAAACTTCTCACATCTCCAACATTTGCTGGTGTTGGCCAACTCATTACAGTTTCAACCTTAGAGGGATCAACCTCGATGCCACTAGTTGTAACAACATGACCTAAGAAGTCAATTTTCTCGAGCCAAAATTCACACTTCTGGAATTTGGCATACAATCTCTCGGCTCTCAATATCTCCACCACAATCCTCAAATGCTCCTCATGTTGCTCAGAATCACTGGAATAGATTAGTATGTCATCGATGAAAACAATGACGAACTTGTCAAGATAAACGTGGAATACTCGGTTCATCAAATCCATGAACACTGCAGGGGCATTCGTGAGACCAAATGGCATTACTGTGAACTCGTAATGTCCATATCGCGTTCTGAACGCTGTTCTTGGTATATCGGCTGGCTTGATCTTCAGCTGATGATAACCCGACCTCGAGTCAATCTTCGAGAAAATAGCTGTACCTTTCAACTGATCGAATAAGTCTTCAATCCTGGGAAGGGGATACTTATTCTTTATTGTCAACTTGTTGAGTTCTCGGTAATCAATGCACATCCTCATACTTCCGTCCTTTTTCTTTACAAACAGAATGGGTGCTCCCCATGGGGATACACTTGGCCTGATGAAACCATTCTTTAACAGTTCCTCTAATTGAACCTTCAGTTCTTGCAACTCTTTCGGTGCCATGCGGTAAGGAGCTTTAGATACAGGGGCAGCTCCTAGTACCAAATCAATGGAAAATTCCACTTGCCTATCAGGCGGGATGCCTGGCAGATCCTCTGGAAATACGTCACCGTATTCGCATACTACTGGCACTAAATCCAAAGTAACTTCTTTTGACGATTTGTCTTGAAGACTAACCAAATAGCCATGACAATTGTTCTTGGCTAACAACTTCTCTGCCTTCAAAGCCGAGATAAGGCGATGAAGTGCTTTGATCTTCGATCCATAAAACTTGAATACTTCTTCACCATCCCTGCGAAAGATAACTTCCCTCTCGTGACACATAATCGCAGCTCGATTGGCGCTGAGCCAATCCATACCCAAAATAATATCGAAGTCTTTCATGCGAATAATATTTAGATCTGCTCCCAATATTTGGCCATCAAAATCTTTTTGTACCGATCTGACTATCATATCAGTATCGATAGTACCTCTCGACGGTAAGCTAACCTCTAATGTACTACCAGTTTCTTCCCCTATTAAATTCAGTCTCGCTGAGCATGCATCAGATATAAACGAATGCGTAGCTCCTGAGTCTATAAGGACATATACGGGAATACGAGAAACAGACAATGTACCTGTTAACATATTAACATGCTCAAAATGGAAAAGTACTCGATATGGAAAATAATTAAGACATGTTCAGGGATTAAGGAAATAACATGTGTACCTGCAATCACGTCAGAATCCTCAGCTGCATCCATAGCGAATACTCTCGCTTTTCCCTTCCTATTCTGGTCTAAGTTCTTCCTCTGATTGAAACTTTGGGCAGACGAAAAACGGCAGTCTAAGGCAAAGTGACCCGACTGGCCACACCTGTAGCAGACATTCTTACCAAATAAACACTCTCCCTTGTGTACCTTCTGACACTTAGGGCAAGGGGAAGTGAAATTAGTCATCTGTCCTCCCGTTGCTCTTGAATTCTGCCTCTTATTAGGCGCCTGATTTCTGTTCTGATTCTGATTACGATTTGGACCCTGCCATTTCCTCTTACCTTGATATCTCTGCTCATTATGGTTGCCCTAGTTCCCAACTGGTGCACCCGCATAAGTCATTTCCTGAGCTTTCTTCACTACCTCCCTGTAAGTGGGTAGTTCATGCGAACTGACAATCTGCCTAACGTCCGAGCGCAGGCCCCTCTCGAAACGTCGTGCCTTCTTGAACTCAGTCTCCACCAAATGTGGAGCATAGCGGGACAATTCCTTGAACTTTCTTTCATAATCGGTGATATCCAGCTCTCCTTGAACCAGATGTAAGAATTCAGTCTCCTTGTGGTCCCTGAGAGCTTGCGGGAAAAATTTATCCCTGACTTCAACTTTGAACTCTTCCCAAGTGAGAGCTGACTGCTGTGCTACAGTCCTGGTCCGGGATGCAGATTCCCACCAGAAGCCGGCTCTGCCATTTAACATAAATTCAGCGCATAAGACTTTCTTGTCCTCCAGGCAAGAAATGTGCCGGAATATCCTCTCGATCGTCACAAGCCATTCCTCAACAGCCAAGGGGTTATCGCCCCCATCAAAGGTAGGGGGACGGTACCTCCGAAACTGTTCGATAATTGGAACCGAGGGACCCGCTGGGGCTTGCCTCAATTCCTGGACAGCTTGAAGCAAGTCTCTGATAACTATAGATTGGGTTGTGGGACCCTGTCCCGAAGCAGTCTGCTCATCAGTCGTCTGATTCGAAGTGGTTCTGATTACACGCCTCGACATTCCCTTTAAAAACGAAAATCCACGTTCACTACTACTTAATCCAATTCTCATCAATCATGCCATGTCTAAATATTTTATTATGCAAAGTCTAGCTAGGGTTCATCATTTCTAAGTTCGAGGACAAAAGTTATTATAAAATCGTTCTTAAATCACATTCTTCCCATTATGCTCAACACTCGTTCTCTTTCTTTTCTTTCCTTATTCGGATACAATCTCTTTCTCTTTATTCTAAATCTCATAAATCATTAAAATAAGTATCCGAAATACTGAAATAACATTAAACATCATAAACTCTTTACCTCGGAGTTGGTGGAACGAATGATGACAGTGACAATCTTCATTAATCATAATTAAAAATGTAAAATGTTTCTTGAAATTTCTTTTTTTTTGAAAATTTGCAAGTCTATAAGAAACACAGACTGACTCTGATACCAATCTGTAGCGCCATGAGTTCTAAATACCCGATTCGCCACGTCATTTTCTGGTCTAAATTTTAAAATAATATTCTAGCGGAAGAAATCACCGAAATCCGTTTTTGGCAACATTAAATAAACGTAATGATCGATAAAATTCGAAAACATTTATGAAATAATTCAAATTAATGAATCGAGGCGTTAATAATACAAAACATTCGGCAATGCCATAATTTCTCAAATAATTGAAAATCTCAAAAATAGCCAAAGTTAAGAAATATGAATCATCAAAATAAGATTCTCAATTATTTAACGACTATTGCCACTATCATCCATCATTGGCTACCTTCTCCGAAATCTGCAAATGTTGTTAAAAATAGACATGAGCATTTCATAGAAATACTCAGTAGACTCATCGCCAATTAATTAATCCACATTATAATTGAACACATAAATGCAGGCTCTTTAGAAATCATAGAGTGTGGGTTGCACTTCTTGTGCATTAAAGCACCTGGCTTCTTTTGAAAAATCATAGGCTCTTTAAAATCATGGGGTATGGATTGCTCTTTCTTCTCGTGCACATAAGGCACATAAGTTATGCATAACATCATCATTTATCTTGCAAGACATTCTCTTCTTTCTTTCTCATGCATAAAAGCATATAAGTTATGACAAGCATAACAACATAAATATTTCATAAGAAATATATATTCTCATCTCATTTCATGAAATAAATTTCACATAAATCACGTAACATACACATTTACATACAATCATAATTTAAACAAATTAATAGGGGCGAGTCTACCTTAAATTTGATGAGTGCAAAGTTGAGCGGGAAACGACTTCAATTCTTTAATTCTCCGTACGCTTCGTCTAGCCAATTAGAAAGTAAGTTAAATTAGTCTTTTGAAATTTATAGTTTAAAAATGATAATTTACAATTTAGGGACTGAAATTGATAATTTGAAAGTTGAGGGACTAAAATGAATAATTTGAAAGATGAGGGACCAAAATGAATATTTTGAAAGTTGAGGGGCTAAAATGAATAATTTGAAAGTTGAGGAGCTAAAATGAATAATTTGAAAGTTGAGGGACTAAAATGAATACTTTGAAAGTTGAGGGACTAAAATGAATAATTTGAAAGTTGAGGGACTAAAATGAATACTTTTCAAAAGTTGGGTAGAAGCTTAAAATGAATATTAAATTGTAGGGCTTGAAATAAGTGATTTTAAAAATGGAGTGGTTAATTAAATCATTTTAAAACTTAAGGACTTAAATGATTTGTTTCAAAACAAAAGGGACTGAATTTAATAGATTCAAGAAATAAAGGGACCAATGTGCAATTTTTATAAAACCAAAATATAAACACACAATCTCTTCTCTCCCCATTTCGTGACAGAGAACAAGAGAGAGAGGGAGACGCGAGCTGTGCGAGAGAGAGAAGCTGTCCCCCGGTGGCGCGCTGCCGACGCCCATTCCGGCGGCAATCGACGCCATTACTTGGCAGCGTCGAAGGCGAAGGGTGGGGAGGCTATGGGCTCGACTCTGGGTGTCAAGGCAGGGTGAAAATCGAGGCAGGGCGCGAAGCTTTTCCGGCGAATAGGTCGGCGGTAGAGGTAAGTTTCTGGGTTTATTTGATTCTTGGGTTTTTGGTTTGATTTGGTGTGGGTTTGGTGTTGAGCAGTAGGCGGGTTTGGATGTGGTTCGGCGGTGGATGCAGGTGGGTTGGTCCTGGCCGCGATTTGGTGGTGCTGATGATGATGATGAATGGCTGGGCAGTGGAGGCCGATGGTGCGAGCAGTGGTGTTGGTTTGACATTTTGGTGGCAATAGCATAGGGTGTTGACTAGAACTTGTGCAGTGATGTTTGGAGTTGGTTGACGGCGTGTGGTGGTGGTGGAGCGTTTTGTGGAGGTGGTGGTTGTGTTGGTGTTTGAAGGAAGTGGCGGTGATGATAGTGGTAATTATGAACAATGGTGGTGGTGGTGGTGGTGGCTGTTGCGTGCAGTGATGGTGCGATTGCTATAATGGCTGTTCTTACCTTGCTGAACTGAATGGAGGTGCTGGGAATGATGGAAATCGTGTGTTGGTTTGCGCTGAATGGAGAGGTTGGTGAAGATGGGGTTGTTGAGGGTTGGATTGTGTAGTGTATAAAAGGGTTTGATAGGTATGGTGTAGTATTGGATTGATGCGATGGATGGAGGTTGATGGTGTGGAAACCTAGAAAAGCCTTGCACGTGGTTCGAGGAAAAATTCGCACGCGAAATCAACTGGGTCGGAAGGATGAATCTGATAAAATGAACTTGACGTAATTTGGGATTAAAAATGATTTTGAAAATAATAATTTAAATAAATAAATAAAATAATAAAATTTTGGAAATTTGGAATTTAATTTAAAATCGGACGAACTTGATATTTCTCGATTTGGTTAGACGAACGCGTCGTGACGTTAACTAAAAAAAATGGATGAGATCGCAGCGACACCGTTTTCATGATTTTTAAAATAATTATTAAATACGTAAAAAAAATCTTGGCCGCTACACTATATGGTTCACTTCGTAAAACGTCAAACTAATATTTCGGCGCATTTACATTCTTATCAGTATGTAAACTCAATCAGTTGGAACGAGGTTCCATCGTTTCTTGAGGCCTCCTTTTTGTATAATTCTACCGTTAATGAATAAATTTAAATGTAAAATAAAACAATAAAATAAATAAATATGCAAAGATGATGGGACCAACCTCAATCAAGCAGATCACATGTAATGTTCCCGTTAATCATATCCAACGGTCATGATCAAACTAATAGAATCACAGATCAAGAGCCCTCCAATCGCTTATTTTTAACTTTATTTAATCTTGCCGGTCCATTCTAGTGTATTAGGTAGCATATATTTCCCTACCATTGTATCTCATGTGACCGACAGGCGACAGTTAATCTTGCTTGACCTGGCTTTGCTCTCATTGTGTACTTACTCGTAAACATGTATAAAAACCAACTGTTTGATGAAAAACACATACTGAAAAAACTCGTTCACATTCGCGTATACTACTAGTGATTGTCTGAAAATGGCTAAGGATGGTTTAGAACTCGAAATCGAACTAACGTTGGCTCTTCCCGGAGGTAGTGGTGGTGAAACTAGTGGTTTAGTGGAGAAAAAAATGAAGAAAAGGGTGTTTTCTGAAGTTTCTGGTGAAGAGACGAAGGCGGGGAACGAGAATCAGGTGGTGGGGTGGCCACCGGTACGCTCTTACCGGCGGAAGAATAGCTTTAGCGGCGAAGAGGGAACAAAAATGTACGTGAAAGTTAGCATGGATGGTGCCCCTTTTTTACGCAAGATTGATTTGAGTACGCATGAGGAGTATTCTAGTCTTCTCATGTCTCTTGAAAAACTCTTTTGCTGCTATATTGGTAAGTAATTCTATCCTTTTTTAAATTCTATTTACTATTTATTTCGTGTTTTTTGATTGTGTCATTGTGTCAAGATCCTCGAATACGCCATTGTTTGAGATTCATTATTTGGGAAAAATTATGATTTGGAATAGTATTTTTGAGAGGATGTGTAGTTAAAAAATGTTTGAAAAGTAAAAAATGGTAGACTTTACTAAAATAGATAGTTGAAATTGATTGTTGAATAAATTTGATTTACAAATAATGGAGGCCAAACAAGGGCTACATTTTGAAATTCACAACTTTTATCAACATTTCGGTTACACATTAATTTCATTAATTTTTACCAAAATTTACTAATTATTTTATTTTATTTTAATCTAAATCAAACAAGATACTAATAATAAAACGAGAGAGAGAGAGAGAGAGAGAGAGAGAGAGAGAGAGAGAGAGAGAGAGAGAGAGAGAGAGAGAGAGAGAGAGAGAGAGAGAGAGAGAGAGAGTGTGTGTGTGTGTGGGGGGGGGGGGTGGGGGGTTATTGTTTCGTTCTTAAGCTCATTCCCATTTTTTTTCATCTCATTTTTTTATAGTACTCAATCTACACTACATATCTTACTTTTGACCTACAATTTTTGACTTTTTAACTCAATCTACACTTCACATTCTCCAAAAACTCAAGTCTTTTTAACTTTTTAAAAAAATTAATGGGGATCAAATAAGGGCTAAATAAAATAATAGGAACTACAATGAAGAGTGAAAAAATTAATGAATAGTTGTTCGTGAACAGGTGAAGGAGAGAGTAGTGAGTACGTTCCAATATACGAGGACAAAGACGGCGACTGGATGCTCGTTGGAGACGTCCCGTGGCAGTGAGTCCCCTTCTCTTACATTTTTTTTTTATCTCGGCTCACTTGTTTTTAATTAACGAGAGACTAGTTAACCTGTTATGCAGAATGTAAAATGGATTGACATCTAAGGATTGTGATTTGAAATATGCTACTTGTACAACTATTGTCAAACTTTTGGTTGACAACTATGAGGTGGCAAATTGTTATGTATTGATTATGGAGATTGGAGATGATGTGATGTATTAATTAACAAGATTGTGCCACTTTGTGAGTTGTTAATCATAGTTGTCAAAAATAATTGTACAAATAGCATTATTCATTGTGATTTTGGTGGTTTTTATGTTAAAAAAAAAAAGAGAGTTGTCGCCAACACGCCCGAAAACTTCATAATGAATTGGCTGACAAAAGAAGGACAAATCCTTGAGGTCAAGACAAACATTATAAAGTACATAGAAAGTTTATAGGACCAATTTTCCTTGTCCAACACAATAATCACATGCCAGGAAAAACTTTGTTTCAATCTTCCAATTGTTTGTCCTTTGACCGTGTCTGCATCCAAGCTTCTAAGAATCAATTATTTTGACAGTACATGGCATGCCACGTCGTGTATTCAGAATCTGTTTGGTAAAAAATTTTGTTTATAAACAAATTGTGATGTTTTCGAAGTAAGGCTTCATTTGATTCGTCATATTTTTTATGAAAAATATAATTTTTCACGTGATTTTCTAACTTTGTGCTGTTTGGTTGCCTAAATTTTTCATGGAATTCATTTTTCCACTTGTCTTGAAATTCGATATTTTCCTTATTTTTGATGAATTCGTTTTTCAAGGGGGGAGGAGGTTTTATTTTTCATGGAAAATCTTATACCATTTTTGTTACGTTTGATCATTTTTGTTATTGTTAATTGATTTATTTATTTTTTCAAAAATGAACATTATTATTACTAAGTAAAAACTTGTTAAAAAATGAAAAATAAAAATAAAAAATATTATAATAGCTAAATTTTACTTTATTTTCCATAGAAAATAATATCAATTAAATAACAAAAGTTGAAAAATTCTCTACTTTTTCTACCTAAAAAATTAAACAAATCAAACACATAAAACTTTCAATTCTCATGAATTTAATTCCCTAGAATTCAATTCCCTGGAATTCATTTTCTTTCTACCATCGCTATCAAACGCAACCAAAAATATATGGTTGAAAAGTTTTTGGAGGAAATATGTGCGGGTAAAAAGTAATTTCGTGAAATGTTTTGATTATAAAAATAGTTTACAAAATGGAGGCTTAGAAATCTTTTTCAATTTTGAGTTTTTTTAAGATTCTAAATTGGTGAATCCCATAAATAATCAAATGATTAACACCTTGTTCGGCGGCTTAAAGTTTGATTATAAAGTTGTAAGTTCAGTGAAATGTGTAATTAAAAATAAAGTTAACTTATGCCTCTGTTTGGGACCGGGTTTTTGTCCAAAAATTTAAAGTTTTGCAGAGGAAAACAAGTCAACAATGTAAGGCGCTGAGAGAATAAATGTTGTGGACCATCTGGGAAGTCAGATAAACTGTAGCAAAAATTGGTAAAATTTGCTCTAAAACCCGCTCTCAAACAGAGGCTATATAAGCTTTGCAAACAAGCTTTCGATGTAAAATATAAGATTTAGTTCGTGATTTGCAACGACTACATTCTTTTTTAAAGGGTATGAAAAGTGCCTAAGTATTTGTTTCATGCTAATTTAATCGTGGGCTTATCGTCTTGAGTCGGAAAAAGTAGATAGGATTCCTATGTTTTACGATCCCATGTCTCCAAGTGAGACAACGTGAGGGCAAAAAGTGAATAAAGACTAATGAGATTTCTCATCACGTGTTACTCTTAGACATAAATAGTCTAAGGCACGTTACTTTGATGCACTTCTTAATTACTTTTTTTATATATGTTTTCACCTCGTGATGAAATTTAAAAGTGATGGTACATTAAAATACGCATAAATCGATAAATTTCTCTATTGTCTCATTCAACAGCAAAAAGTAGCAAACATTTCTTATAATCTAACAAGGTAAAATTGCAGGATGTTTAGTGGATCATGCAAGAGGCTAAGGATCATGAAAAGTTTGGATGCAAAGGGCATTGGGCTTCATGCAAAGGAGCTTCTTAAGGGCATTTCAACAGAGGCATGACCCTATAATTTATTCCATTTCAAATCAAGGATTAGCTACTGCGTACTGTTTGTTCATCTAAACTTTCTATTCACAATTGGCTGTTTGTAGTCCATAAATTAGGCAGTAATTTTATTTTAATTGAGTTGATGCTCAGTAAGATATATCTGCAAACTTTGATCTACAAGTTTACAGGTTTGCCTCTATTTTGTATAAGATAATAATATATTTTTATTGACAAACTATTTCTATATCTAAAAATTATAAATTGGGTCATTTCAATATTTTGTCACCCCTGAGTCTAATATTACATTTAGTGCGTGTTTGATGCGTAATATTGATAGATTTTGATTGAAATATGATTTGGGGAAACGAAATGTGTGTGGTTAACTTAAAAATGATTTAAAAAAATGTGTTGTTCAAGTTTATAAACAAATAAGGGGCTAACTCTATATAAAAAATTATGTTGATGAAGTATGAAAATAAAGTACATGGCGATCAAGATTCAAGAACCCTCAAAAGTTCAAACTAAGATCGACAATAGAGAAAATTTATCACGTTTGTATTTGGTTTTCATTAAAATAATCCATCGTTCAACATTATAAACGAAGAGATTAAGTACCTATTTGATGTTATCTATAAAGAGTTTATTTAAAATAAATAGTGATTTTTAGGAGAATGCGTTCTCAAAAAGTAGAAAATCTATTTTGAGTTTACGTGTAATATTACTTCATTGATAAACTTGTTGTTAAAATGAAGATGGATAAAAAAGAAGTTTATTTATAATGAGAATAAAACACGGGTTAATAATGCAAGATCCCTACGGAAGCATAAAGACGAAATTGTCCTTTGTCTTATTCTCCTTTTAGTAACACTGTTTGGTTTATAAATTGATTTATTTATAATTTTGAGATAAAAAAAGTTGTTGAATATTTGAGAGAGAAAATGTGTGTAGTTGAAAAGTGATTTGAAAAACTGTGTAATTTATAAACATGTTTATAAGCCTATGTTCGGAGGCTGAATTGGTTTAAAAATCAGAATTTTTTTCACATTTTTTCGAGGTAGATGGATGGTTAAAAAATGGAGAGAAAATGTGTATGATTAGAGATTGATTTGGGGAATTGTGTAATTTAAAATTTGGTTTATGAACCAAAAAAACATATAGATTCCAAAAAAATAAATGTTTTGAATAAGTGTAGAGAAAATGTGTGATTAAAAAGTTGAGAGAAAATGTAGGTGATTAAAAAGTAATTTGAGAAATTATGTTGTACATAAATTTATTTATAAATTGTAATGATTGCATTAGAAAACAAAAACTTATATTTATCTAATTTATGGAATGTCTATTTCATCTTGATATTCATTACTAAAAAATGCAAAAAATGTAAATATTATGGTTAATAATGGATTTTTTTTTTTTTTAAATCTTTCATAGTTTTAATAGTTGCATAAATGTTATATGATATACGATTTTTGTTGGGTTTTATGATCCAAAATATTATGGAATAAAGAATTTTTGTTTGACAAGAAAATTAAAGTGGTTTGATTAAGTTAAGAATATTTTTTTTTGTATGTATAATACCAATTGAAAAAGAAATAAAATATTATTGGTATTATTATACTAGGAAAATAATTAAGGAATCCTAACACAATTAGGAAATTAACCTAAATTGTAATTGGGTAAGTTTTTTTACATATTTTATTATATATGGAGATGATCTGCATTTGAATAGAGTAGCCCAAAGATTAACATGAGAGAGAGAGAGAGAGAGAGAGAGAGAGAGAGAGAAGACAAGCAAGAGAGAAAAAAAGGAGAAGGAAAACAAAGGCACGTGCCTTCGGACACGCGCGTTGATGAGTGATGTTTTGTTGTGTTGTGTTGTGTTGCATTGGGTATCGTGGTGGAGTATACATGGGTAGAGAATGAGATTCATCTACCATGATTTTGATGGAAATGTTGTGGTGGAGTGTACACATGGGTAGAGAATGTGATTCGTTTATCATGGTGTTGTAGGCACACGACAGAGAGTTTAAAGAGACTGTTGGGGTGCATGGTGCATATTGCGTTTTATGTTTAGTGTTCTCGAGATGGATTACACATGCGCAGTAATTGAGAATTGACTGTCGTGGTGAATTCATTGTCGAATGAAGAAAAAATGTTGATGTGGTGAATTAGAAGAAAACGGTACGAGTGGAGGTACTGCGTACGTTATTCTTCTAGTTTTGGGTAGGGAGAAGTTGTGAGAATGAGAGAAAAAATTATATGAGTGAGATTCTTTCATTATCAATAAAAGCGTTCTTCTTCCGTGGTTGTCAGCAGTCAGCTGAGTCATGTTAAATTCTTGTTCTTTTTCTCTATATCTATTATTTTGGTTTATGTTGTTCTGCTGTGTGATATATTTGAGAAATTGATTATTATCTCAACAATTATTATCAGAGATGTGGGTGGGATATTGATATTTTTCCCAAGAATTTTCATTATAAATTTTTTTACTCCAACATTGCATGTTATCATATCATGATATTTGCTAGATTTACGTAATTATTATTTTTAACTATTTGATTTTATAAGTAAAAAAAATAATTTTATTGGTTAAATACAAATATTCATGGGTTTAAGTTAAGCACGCATTTATAATTATTACGATTTATATTTTTGAATGAAAAGTGGAAGAACATAAATACGAGAGGAGAATGCAGAAATCGTGAGAAATATATTAATGTCTTTCATAAAATTAATATTGTGCCATAATATTACATCAAACATGATATACATTAAATAAACTACTATATTTATATTTTCTTTGAAATTAATAATAGCTCATAAAAATTATTGAAATTAACGGTCATCTACTACTTAAGTATATAATTTGACTTAATATTCAAAGAAACTATTATAATTTGAATTAGTTATATTATTTATTGAATTTTAATAGTTATTGTGGTTTAATATTATTTTTCATGCATTTTGAATTTGTGTTAATTATTATATATAAGTATTAAAGTTTTACAAATACTTATCAAATTAATATTTTTTTAATAACTTCCGTGCATCGCATGGGAGAAATACTAGTTTATAATAAACAACACAATTTCTCCAACTTTTTAATCACATATATTAAAAAAAAAAATCAATCATATATTTTACCTTGAAAACAATAAAATTTCATTTATTAATTGTTACATAGCTGCCGAATAGGGCCTAAGTAATGGGACAGACCCATAAGAACAGTGTATGTCCCGTGTACCACAGGGTGCTTCTCCTTGTGTCTTTAAGATTTTCACGCGAGTAACTTAAAAATGAATAATAATAATAATAATAATAATAATAATAATAATAATAATAAATCTGTCCAAAAAAAAAATCTATAATCATCCAGTTGTGATCATAAAAGATCTCTTAAATTAGAGAAGATGAATGAAATTCTTTAACAGATACTAAATAATTTAGTGCTAATAAATTGTAATTCACTTAAGCAGTTAAACATGGTTCCTGTATCTAGTCCAGTTCCCAGGCACATCTTGGACGATTAATGCTACAATCATAATCTCAACCACAATGTGGGTGACAATCCACTCACATTGGGGTGGAAGATGAATGAAATTCTTTAACAGATACTAAATAATTTAGTGCTAATAAATTGTAATTCACTTAAGCAGTTAAACATGGTTCCTGTATCTAGTCCAGTTCCTAGGCACAGTATACTATCTTGGACGAATAATGCTACAATCAAACCATGTGAGTGGCCTCAATGTGAGTGGATTGTCACCCACATTGTGGGTGAGATTGTGAAACTAGAATTATCCATCTTGGAAAGTGAATTCGTGATGACACACTTAAATTAATTGATTTATTGTAAGTTGTAACTTTGTATATCTTCGATTGTGTTTGGCTATATATTAAAATTCAAATTATAATAGGCACAATTTTTCATACAACTTTTTACTCTCACATATTTTCTCTCTTCAATTTTTAACTACACATCTTACCTAAAAAATTCAAATAATACACATTATAATTCAAATTCTATTTACGGAGATGAGATTCCCTTAGTTATTTATGCAAGTGCAGTATAACCATAATATTTTCTAACAAGTTTGCAAACAAGATAAAACTATCGTTGTTCATTAAACTAGTATTTACCCTGTGTATTAGGAAGTTACTTTCCATAATATATATTTCGATAAGTATTCGTAAAATTTTAATACTTTTAATCAACACAAATATAAAATGCATAAAAATAATAATATTCTATTACAAAAATTATTAAAATTTAAAAAGCAACATAATTAATCCACATTATTAAAAACTTATTTGGATAGTAAATGACAATTTATATATTTAAACAACAAACGATTGAAGATTTCAATAATTATTATGCGTTATTGTTAACTTCATTGAAAATGTAAATTTATATAATTTCTGCATTTGATTCTTGTATTTAACAGTTTTTTTTCAACTTTCATTAAAAAAATGTAATACAATAATTATAAATGTGTGTTTAATCTCGACCCACCAAATATTCAGGCAACGTGGGAGATCAAAAAATCATATCGAAAATTTTATACCATATAATTTTTACATAATTATTAAAATTAAGAATGATTAAAAATAGTAATATCTCTATTCGGTAATTTTGTCAATAAATTTAATTACAAACAACACATTTTTCACCCATTTTTTTAACTATATACATTTTTCGAAACCACTTTTAATTATACACATTTTTCGAATTATTTTTCAACTGCGCATCTCAAAAACAAAACAACAATAGTTTTGTTTATAAACAAAAATATAGTTTTCGAACGGAGGTTTAAGTATTTTCTATAATTTTTTTTGCAAGCAACACATTTTTCATTCATGATTATCTACAATGATTTAAATACGACATTAATTCAAATGAAAATTACATTAATAACATGAATTTAAATATGACATTAATGTAGATAAATTTTTAATTTATTCTATTTTTATTTTAGTTTTTTTCCCCAAAAATTGTAAGTGTATTTTGGAGGGAATATTGCATTTAGTGATTCTCTCCTTACTTCTACTTTTATATATGTACTAGTAATCGCACTCGTGCGATGCACGGAAGATATAATTAACAATTATTTATTGAATATAAGTTGTAAAAATACAATGCTCGACATAAATTGTGCATTCATATATAATGAAAAATACCCAGAAAAGTAAAACATAAAATTCCAACTTGCATATTTCTTTTAACTGCTAATTGTTCATTATCTAGTTTTCTTAGGGGGGTTTATTCAATGTAGACTTTAAAAGACTTTTAAAGATTTTAAAGGATTTGAAAAGTTTAGGTATATTTAATTTAGACTTTAGAGATTCCATAAAAATCTTGAGGTATTTAATATAGATTTCAATTGACATTTTAAAAATCCATAAAAGTCATGGTGTATTAAATAAAGACTTTTAAAAGTCTTTAAAAATCATGTGTTATTCAAAATGTTAATGACTTTTAAAGACTCCTATGAAATCATTTATGTACTAACTTCTAAACAGAATGTACAACCACAAAATCTCTTAATTTGTCTCTCATCAACCTCCAAGATTTTGAAAGACTTTCCAAAACTTTAAAAAAAAAAATCTTTAAATTGTAATTTTGTTTCTTCTATACTTTCATACTATTTTTAAAAACATACGACTAAACAAATCATTATTTTTCTTCTCTTTAACTTGTTATATATATATCTTTTCATTTTAATATTCTTTCTTTATATTTTGGCTCTCTTTATTTTCAATTTTTTTATGAAAATAAATTCAACTAAAATCTTATAGAAAAATAATAATTAAATTGTATCAAAAAAAAATAATAATTAAGCAAAGTGATTCTAGAATTTTCTCCAGATAAATTTGTATATTCAATAATATTAATTAAAAATCAATCGAAATCTATAAAAATGTATATATTCAAAAAAATTTATGAACATAGCATATTTTTTATGTTGATGTCAGACGTGATTTTATTTTTTTCCCCATTTTATTTTAATCCCCACGTTTTTTTAATCCACTTGACATATAATTATTATTAATATTCACATTCACACCATATGAAGATTAATTTATTAGTGTTCAAATTGTTCAATAAAAAAATAAAAGTCTGTCAAAGTCTTTGAAAGTCAATTAAAGTCTTTTAAATCAATCCATAAAAGTCTTTAAAAGTACATGAAAGTCTTTTAAATAAATGTCCACAAAAGTCTTTGAAAGTCTATAAAAATCCATAAAAGTCAATAAAATCTAACGAAATCCATTAAAAAAAAGTCAATTAAAAAAAGTCTTTAAATGTCTTTCGAAATCTCAATTGAATAAACCCCCCTTAGTCTATTTAGGCGAACTCAGATATGGACATATGACTTATTTTGTATTTTACAATTTTGATTTGATGACTGAAGTCGAACTTCCAATTATTTGATTTTTAAAAGGTGAAATGTTTACAATTTTCAAATCGTAAAATGAAATAAAAAAGCTAATGGATATTTACATAATTAATTTATCGACTCGCCGTATAGCACTATAAGAATTTGTACTAACTATCTTAATGCAATAATTGATATTTAATATATTAAACAAATATTTTATTTCATTACATGTAAAAAAGCAAATACATTATGACCAAAATTTACATAACATTTTAAAAAATAAAAAAATGCTCAAACTTAAATTAAATGTTGCAATTTGTTAAACTCGTACTTGACAAACTTATATGCAATCCTATATTTAAATAAATGTAACAAATAAGTAATATGAAATACAAATCTTAATTAAATTTTATTGAACGAATTTTACAAATATAATTAACTTTATATACAAAAAATCATTTATACATCTCAATTTATAAATGAGGGTTTAACACACAATACATAAGATTTTATCACTTATTTACAAACAACACATTTCCCCCCACTTTTTAGCTATAAATATTTTTCGAAACCACTTTTAACTATACAAAATTTTCAACCACACATCTCAAAAATAAAACAACAATAGTTTTGTTTATAAACAAAAACATAGCTTTCGAATGGAGGTTTAAGTATTTTCTATAAATTTTTTTGCAAACAACACATTTTTCATCCATGTTTATCTATGCGGATTTAAATACGACATTGATTCAAATGAGAAATACATTAATAACATGAATATAAATATGACATTAATCTGCACAAATTTTTAATTTATTCTATTTTTATTCTATTTATTTTTTCAAAAATTGTAAGTGCATTTTGGAGGGAAAATTGCATTTAATGTTTCTTTCCTCACTTCTACTTTTATATATGTACTAATGAATCACCAATGCGATGCACGGGAAGAAATGTCTGGTTAAAGATAATTCAATGTGAAATTATATGAATCCTTTAAATAAAATAAATAAATTTCACAAGTAAGAAATAAGATCATCATTTATTGGTTTCATATGATTACAAATTCTGGAATACTTATTTATACACAACATTGTTTGTTGATTTTGTTGGTCTTCCATCATTATCACAAATCAACATCTTTAATCCGAAACTATTTGTCACCCTAGAAATCGCAACGTAAAGTTGTCCATGTGTAAACACCAGTCGTTTAAGAAGAAGTCCCACATGCGATAATGATTATCCATGTCTCTTATTGATAATCATGGTATAGGATAGCATCAATGAAAATTGTCTTCTTTGAAATCTAATAGGTATCCTAGAATCAGAAATGCTCAATAATATCATTGGAATAAAGAACTTGTGTCCTACATTGATGTCATAAAGAATTTGACCTTTTAGAACATGGCCGCCAAGTTTTGTAACTATCAACATTGTTCCATTATACAATCATTTTGTATGATTAATATTTCTCAGAAAGAACTTGTGTTCTTCACTTATCCGCTGCAACGGTCCTCCACAAGCGCAATAATGATATCCTTGTGTCCAGGTCGTGTATCAAACAATCAATTCGGCAATTTCATCGACAATAGGAAAATCATATTGGCTATCATCGGTAGCCCACCAACCAATAAGTATAAGTCTTACATTTGAAGTATTTTCCTCAATCATCTTTTCTCGAACCGACCTAAACTGCCTTAACAATTTGTTGTATTTGTCTAGCATATCCTTCAAATCAGAAACTATACAATCATGCAACATTGAATCACATGATTCACTCCTACCGGGGGACATTAAAAGACATAATTAAATTTTAGACCGTCACAACAAAATTATCCGTAAACAATATAAATATAAAAGCAATAAATACATAATACGTACCCCATGACCATTTTTCTACTTTCAACATCATTCACATTGTCAACAATGTAAAGCGAGCAAATTGTAGAGTTGAACTGTCATCAGGCAACAAACTCCCAATCTAAGGGCAATTTTGACAGTGTAATCTGAAGACGGGAGACCCTCTAACATCATTTAGCCCATTATCTATTCCCCCATAGAAATGAACGAAAACATCATATTATATGTTCGAATGTTCTCAACGAAATTCTTAATCTTGCCGTCCTTGCCATATAACAAATCTTTCAAAATAAGAGGATGGTTTTTCATAAAAGGAATCTTCACTTTCTCTTGCATACAACAAAATCGGGGTGAATAAATAAACTGGGAAATCGAACTAAACTGCAACAAATGGCTTGGTTTGGTTAGGTTTGGAAAAATCCAAACCACCTTAAATTATTTGGTTTAGGTTTCAAATGTCAAAATCGTGGTTTCAAACAGTCAACCCGCCAAATTTTAAAAAATTAAAAAAACTAAAATAAAAATAAAGGCAATGTTCAATTTAAAAAAAAAATGAAACACACTTTTTATTGTTAACAAATCAAAATTAAGGAATCAAAGATTAATTTGCTCAAATCCACAACCATTTGGAAATAATTCTTGCTTCTACAATTCATAATCATCATCTAAGATATTTTCTTAAAATAAAACTTATAATATAAGAGCTAACTACAGCTTATTTGTCAACACGAATTGATTCACAATAAAACACTTAATTAGAAACTTAATACTATTATTGAGCTAGTTTCAACTCGAAATTTCAGATGAATATATGTCTTTGAGCTCGCTTTGAAATATACTAATTCATTCGTGGGCAATCCGATGGTTTCAAACAACACCAAACCGTAAAAAATAGTTGATTTGGTTTTGTTTAGAAAATGAAACGGTTTGGTTTGGTTTGGTTTGAAAAAAATCCAAACCATTTTAAATGGTTTGGTTTGAAATATTACTACAAATCGACCCAACCAAACCGTGTAACCCCACAACAAAGTGAGAACTTTGAATTACGACATGTTTTATAACACTTATTCACTCTCTCCTAGCACTAAAAATTTTCCTTGCAAAATAAACACTTAAATGTAGGATCTCCATTGTCCATGCACTATGAACAATCAAACAATAGATGAAAAAGTTAATAATATAGATCATGCGTATAAAAGATAAGATTTACTGTTTTGACCATTGATAATGAAAAACAACAGTACAACACGTATAAGAAACGAATTCGAAATCATAAAAAAAGAAAAAGAAAAACTTAAATTGTTAGATTGACAAAGATGCATCAAATTAATGTTATTATAGGTTTTTGCAATACTTATACAACGTAATTTTTTTTTGATGGAAATTATAATATAACATTGATTATCTTAATTTTCAGTTATGTCAATTGAGAGACAATTTAGTTATTGTTGTAGAAATTTAAGAATCATAAATATTGAATTAAAATATAACAATTAATATCATTTCATAGTTAATTATTATTTAAAATTTAGACTTAACTTTTAGGACAAAAAATCATTAATAAATATATAATTTCAAAGCAATATAAATAAATTTGTTAACCGTTAATATTAAAAAATGTGATATGAGACTTTCTGAAATAAAAAATTAAATAATAATTAAATGTAATTGTAAATAAAATTATTTTGATAAATAATCTGATATAGAAAAGAAATTTATTATGTATATGTAACAAAGAACTAAAAAGTATGATTATTTATAACAAAATTTAATATATCTTGATTAAATATTCGATATAAATGAAAATGAAAATGAAAATTAGAAATTAGATTTGTATGACCGAACGAAATTATTCATCCATAAGATTGAGACCAATAAAATATCACAATTATTGTAAAAGTTTATTTATGTATTAAATGTAACTTTCTATAAAAATACTAATTAATTTAATAGAACGCAATACAAATGAGCTCGAATTTTTAGATGTATTAAATAACGAAAGAAATAAGATTATTTATAATAAAATTTATACGATAAGGTTTATTTAGTATTAGATGCGTAATACAACTTTAATATAATTTTGAACTGACAATTTTACATTGAATTTGTATAACTGAACACAAATACTTATTTTTAAAATTCAAAATATTAAAAGATCAGAATAATTTTCTTAAAAGAGAAGTTTAAATACAAATAGCCAAATATAAATAAGTAAAAAAAATTCTCCATAAAAATATTTAAGTGGAAATAACAGTGTGAACACAATAAAAGCTGATTTTGTAATGTGAATATAATAAAAGCTAATTTTTTTTCGCCAAAATTCAGCTGCTTTTATTTATTAAACTAGTAATCGCACCCGTGCGATGTACGGAATAAATAATATTTATTGAATAAGTTGTAAAAATACAATACCAGATAAAAATAATACAATAAAAATAATAATAATAACTTGCATACACAACTTGTGAATAATTTGTAATTTCATTTCTCCCTATAAGATTTCTTACTTTAATGCATAAATTATATATTCAATATACAATCAAAAAAAAAAAAAAAAAAAGTTATGAATTGCATTTTTTTTAACAGTTAATTGTTCATTATCTAGTTTCCTTAGTTTATTTATTCATATAGAATTGATTATTCAAAAATAATTTTTTTTTAATGTTCATTCACAACCACATATTATTAAAAACTAATTTTTCACAATTGCACATACTACTTTTTAACCACACATTCTAAAAAAAGAAAATCAAATTTTAACCACTCAATTGATTGATTTGATAATTATTTTATTTTTTATACTACCTTCTTTTACTTTCAATCACACATTTAAAACAATTTCTATAGTTTATATCAAACTTACTCATATTCAATGGTTTCAAATACAATGTGACATTTTATTTTTCACCAACTATTGAAAATGTCCATGTTACCCACACACACAAAAAACTATTTTTTGTGCATGTTAAATAAATGTATGGACTATATTTTATTTTTAAATAGAATAAGTTTGATAAAACCTTATATTTTTATTTTCTATAAAATTCAATGAATTAATTGTTAAAGTCTGTAGTATATATTTTACAAATTGATGTTATTTTAAATCTATAAAAGTTAAAAAATAGATAAATGAAAAAAATGAGTAAATTTATAAAATTAATTCCAAAATTACAAAAAAGTTTATCGAAACCTGAAGTTGTAGAAATTAAAATGATTCAATTGAATTTACTTAGAAAAATCGGATATCATTATTTCTTTTAATTTGATAAGAAAAAAGATTTGAAATTAATCATTTATGTCAAATTGAAGTTAGGTAATAAATGATAAATATCATTTTATGTCTTAGATGAGATAAATTAAAAAGATTAGATATTGAAAAAAGCAAAAAGTATAAGTAAAACTTTTACCTTTATTATTTGAGGAAATTTTAAGAATGATATATTTAGAGTTTGCTCTCATTTGTTAACTTTTATTGAACTTCTCGTTAAGATCATGAATTTGACACCTATATTGCATATTTTTTGACGAAAAAATATTACAATAATTATCAAAAGAATAAAAATAATATACAATTTGATCTTTTTATAGATTTTTTATTTTTTACAATCAATAAGTCATTTATTACATGTCACTTATAATTAATTTTGCATTAATTGAAGTTTCCTAATTCAATTATTAAAATAATTAATAAAATTACAAAGTTTCCTAAAATAGCAGGAAAAATGGCGGGAAACTATGTGTGGGTTTTTTGACGGCTATACTATTATTATACATATTAAGATTAAGATATAGATATATAGATATAGATAAGACAGTGAGCTTTTGAAAATTAAAAAATTGTCAAGAATTTTTTGAAGATGTTTAAATAATTTTCTTAACAATAATTCTACTTGTACTAACAAATCATACAAACTAGTGTACAAACATAAATTAATTCCTATTTTACCATTTAATAGCTAGAAATATAACTTATCAAACCAACACCTCATTTCACATTTTATTCTATTAAGTTTAACACATAATAAATTCTAAAAACATAATCACTTTAAATAATAATTTTTTTCCTAATTATTTCACAATTAAAAAATATTATGCTTGTTTATAACCCTCATTTACTTCACGAAAAAAGAAAAGATTTAATTAGAAGTTTACATAGTGAATATTTAGAATTGGAAAGGACTTGAAGAGATTTAAGTACAAGAGCTATAGAAATAAATGATGAAATTAGAAGATTAATAAGACGATATAACGAATATCTCAGATTAATAGAAATAATTGAAATTAGAAGAAGGAAATAGAAGTATAAATGAATATAGAGAAAGGGCCTTGAGAAGAGTAAGAAGAAGACTATAATATAACTCCGCAGAATTAAATTTCACGACCCATTCATCAGAGCTATCAGTTACACTAAGAAATTTATTAAAATGTCTAAAAAATTACCAATAATTGAACCTAGAGTATATAATTATAAATCTGAAGATCTACCTAATAATAGCTATTGACCATTAATAATTGAAACAAACGAAAAATTTATAATATTTATACTATTAAGAGAATGAGGATTTGGAGAACATAAATAATTAAATTGGACAAAATTATTTTTATTAAATAAATTAGGAATAAGTTTATATAAAACTAATGAAAAAAATTTAGAACAAACTAAAAACCCAGAACAAGCTCAAGAAATTATCAATAATTTACCATTAGAAATAAGATAGGTGATAAAAATAACTAATGATTATAAATATATGAACAAAAGCATACCAACAAAATTATTAGAAATAAAAAAAAAAGCGTAAATAACCTGTCAAAACATTTAATAACCTTAGAAAACCAAATTAAAAAAATAACTGATAAAATAAATAAAAAGGAAATATGGCAGGAGTTTATGAAAACCCAATAGAAATTACAGTACCAAAAACTATTATAGAACAAATAAATATGATAAGAACAATTAAAAAAGAAGAAGTAGGGAAAAATTATCTACACAAAAGATTAGATAACATACAACAAAATATTGAAATTATAAAAAAAATATAACAAAACTTTATGATGAAATGGTAAAAAGAAAATCTAAAAGAATAATAACCGACAAAGAATTTAAAGCTATCAATAGATTATGAATAAATATGATTATTGAACAAATAGAAAAATTTATGGAAAACCCTAAAGAAGACGACGAAGAAGATTACATAATAGAAGAAGATTATATAGAAAAAAATTTAAATCTTAAAATAGAAGAAATTAATATGAATGAACAACAACAAGCTTTAGTACCCGCAGGACAAAATCCAGGAACTAACCAAGTTAAAAGAGAAACTACAAGTTATACTAATTCACAAGATACACCAAAAATTTATATGAATCAAAGGAAAAACCAAAATTTTAAAACTAATAATTTTATATCACAATAAAAATATTATACAAAGCCAAGTAAAAATTATCCTTTAGAATATAAACCATGGAGAAGTATGGAAACACAAATTAGTTCAGATGGAAGATGGTTAGATTTAGGATGTCTGCAAGATGTAGACCATGAATTAGAATTATGGATGAAATCTATGGTTATGATGGCCTATGCTAGAGAATTAACATGAAAACAATTCCAATTAATGTTAGAAAATACATTTATAGGAACCACAGAAAGATGGTGGGGAAATTTAACAGAAACTTATATAGAACAAGTTAGAGGAAATGACCAAAATGAAATAGGAACAATACTGAGCAGATATGAAGATGCATTAAAAAGAGAATACACATTAGTATTAGAGAGAGATACTAAAATTAGCTCAAAATTAAGAAGTAGATATTTATTAAAAAATCTATCAATATGTGACATGTGTTACTTAAACAATTTGCATGTGAATTTAGAGAATATTTTGAAAAGACAGAATATAATTAGGAAACATATGGTATGGAAATTATGAACCAAATAATTTATAGAAGTAATAATAGTCTAGGAGTAAGAATATAATTTATAGAAATGTAATAGAAATAAAAATGTATGCAAGCAAATAATATAATAAAATTTCACAAAGTAAGTAAAAAATCATTATGCTGTGATAAATTATCATATAAACTAACCTAATGAGGATACCATCTACAAAGAAAATATAAGAAAAATAAATATTATAGAAAAAATAAATTTAATAAATTTAAAAAACCATATAATAAAACATTTAAGAGGTACAGAGTACCATATAAAAGGTATATGAGACAAAAACAAAACAAAACAAAACTAGAACATATCCTAAAAAATGTAAATGTTATTTATGTAGAGAAGTAGGACATATATCTCCAGAATGTCCCAAAAAAAAATAAAAAGAAAAATATGATGTATATTTCATGAATAGAAAAAGAAAATTACAAACTATTACCTATTGAACAAGAAGAAGAATCGAAAGAAATTCCTGAAAATGAAGAAAATTATGAATTAGAATAGTAGGAAGTAATAAATTCTATTATGGAATTTGAATCTTCAGAAAATGAAGAAAGTGAATCTACTAAATCTAGTGAAGAAGAATATTTATACATAAATATGATTTGACAAATAAGTGAAGAAGGTACATCTAAAGAGTATGAATATCAATTAGAAGAAAATGAAGAACAATTAAATGAAAGATTAATATTTAATCCTAAAATGTATGAAAAGATCTTAAAATCAAAATTAGATGTAGAACCAAAAGAATTATTTAATTTACCATTTTGACAGAAAAATAAAGAAATAACATATGTAGCAAGAAACCATAGTCACCCTATTGATATAAGGGATACTACAAGAAATACATTAATACCTATAAAAAATGAAGAAATTATAAGTCAAGAAATAAATCTATTGAATCCTGAATTAAAAGGAAAAATAAAAAACATATATTTAGGAGCCGTACAAATTATTGCAAAAGCCTATTTTAGAGAAGGGATTGATACACCTATAGAATTTTATATTATGGATGATAGAATTGTAAGCTCAGTACAAGATTCTTTAATAGGAATTGTAACGGGAAATTTAACATACCAAAAAGTAAAATTGACAATAAGACCAAACTTTAGTATAAGTATGAGAGAATAAATTAAAACAAAGCCTTAACATTATATTACAAATTAAGAGGAATAGATATGGAACCAAGAAGTATAACTATAAGTTTAACTATTAGAACAATATATGCATTTTACTAGCAAACACGAAGTAAAAATTAAGAATGCTAGAAAAACACACATAATAGAACCCATATTTAAAAATCTATTAGAATACAAACAAACTAAATAAAATCCAAGAATGACTATACCAGAAGATATAGAAATGACTTTTAATCAAGCTAGACAATTAATAAATAAGGATAAACCACAAATAGAATTTGGAAGAAGATCAATTAGCCTAAGAAGAAATAATAGCATAAGATCATTACCTGAAATAGAAAATACAAATGATTTAGAAAAATAAATAATGACAAAAATACACAGAAAATACCTAGAATGAACCTATCTAAAGGGAATGATACAAAACAATTTGAAGTTATAATAGAAATCAAAATAAATGGAGAATGGAAAGAACATAAAGTATTAATAGATACTGGAGCAACTGTATCATATATAAAAGAAAACATAATAGGAGATTTAAAATTTAAAATAACAGATAATCCAATTCAAATACAAGATTATTTTGGAAATATTCATCCCATAAATACCTGTGTAGAATTACCAATTAGAATAAATAAAAGGAATGAAACAATCATAATTATGTATGTAGAACATACAGAAAAGGTAAACACAAAATTATTATTAGGAACAGATTTTTTAGAACAAGTAAAACTATATTATATAAAAGATGATAGAATGTTATTAACAATAAAAAATGAGAATCTAGTTATACCAAGATTATTATGAATAAAATACAAGGAGGAAGAGAGCATATTTACATATTAAATAAAATGAATTACAATGGATATCTTAGTAGAAGTTATGATATAGGAGCATCATCTTGTTTATTTAAAGAAAATGTATTACCCCAAAAAATGTGGAGTAATAAAAAAGATAATGAAGAAAGAGTAATACTAGCAGGATTTGATGGGAGTACAAATCTAATAATTAAAGTAGCAACAAATGTTAAAATACAAATAAGAAAATATGAACTAAAAATACCTTATGTATATCAGTTTGACGATATGCCAAGAGATATATTATTAGGAAATAACTTCATAAAACAATATTATCCAATAACTATTGATGAAAAAGTTATACTTTTATCTACCTCTTATCACCATATTGCAATAACAATTATAATTAATGATCCTTATTGTAGAGAAAAAATGCTTCATATAGCAGCTCAGGGTGGTGATGATAGACAAAAATTAACACAAACAACACAATTTATACCTAATAAAAATAGGATAAATCTAGTACAAGAACATTTTGATCAAATAGGAATAAAAAATATTACAACAGAATTATTAAAATTATCAGGAGATAACCATTTAGAAAAATGACACATAAACAAACATATGGCAGAAATTATTTTAGAAGATGACACTAAGATTATTAGTGTAAAACCAATTATACATACACAAAAAATTACCTGAATTTGAAATGCATATAAAAGAAATGCTAGAAAAGAAATTTATTAGAGAATCTCATAGTAAACATAGTAGTCCAGCCTTCATTGTAATAAAACATTCAAAACAGAAAAGAGGAAATCTATGATGATAATTAACTACAAAAGATTAAACACATATACAAAAGAATTAAGTTATCCAATACCAAATCAACAAGTATTATTTAACCAAATTAGAGGAAATAAATATTTCTATAAATTTGATCTAAATTCAGAATTTTATCATGTTATGTTAACTGAAGAATCTAGATATTTAACAACTTTTACAGTACCACAACGATTTTATGAATGAAATGTGTTACCATTTGGATTTAAAAATAGTCCAAGAGAATTCCAAAGATACATGGATAAAATATTTAAAGATTTGTATCATTTTATTACAGTATATATTGATGATATTCTTATTTACTCTGAAACTAGAAAAGATCATATAAAACATCTTAATATTCTTGTAGATATTGTAAGAAATAATGAAATTATATTATCAGCTACAAAAATTAAAATAGCTAAAGAAAATGTTGAATTTTTATGATCTATAATCAGCCAAGAAGGAATTAAACTACATAAACATATTGGTATAAAAATACAAGAATTTGACAATTATATAAAAGATAAAACACAATTACAAAGTTTTTAGGACTTGTAAACCAGACTAGAAAGTATGTATCTAACTTAGAAAAACATTTAATACCATTACAAAAAAGGCTAAAAGGAAAAACTCGATGGACATCATGGTCCGAGGATGAAGAAGAAGAAGTACAAAAAATTAAAGATCTTTGTAAAGAATTACCCGAACTAGAATTACCCAAAAAAGAATGTGAATGGATAATAGAAATCGATGCATGTGAAACAGCATGGGAGCAGTACTTAAATATATTTATCCAAAAGAGGATGAGGAAATGATTGCACAATACACTAGTGGTAGCTTTACTCAAACTCAAACCAATTATCATATTAACGAAAAAAACTATTAGCTATAAAATTTGCTATTAAAAAGTTTGAATTATTTATTGTTACTACAAAATTCAAAATTAGAACTGATAATACACAAGTCAAATATTGGCTAACTAAAGAAATTGATCCAAATATTGCAAATAAAAGGTTAATTAGATGGCAAGTAGAACTCATCCATTATGATTTTGAAATTATTCATATTAAGGGTACTGATAATGTTATTGCAGATTATTTATCCAGACATAGAAGAACTACTTAAGAAAGTAGAAGAAATTAATTTGGCCATGGGTCAGATGAATATCAACTATTCAAATCTATTCAACCATGTAAACACTTGCATGGCGCAGAAGCAATTATTTTTCCAGGAGCAGAACCAAGAACAGTCAGGGGGCTGTTTGATTAAGGACCTATTTAGTGTATCTACCCTAGCAAAGATATGAAAGAAATATCATTATTACCTAATTCTATCAAAGCAGCAGTTAAAACATACTATGGGATAACCAAAGCTGAGAAGATCTATGTCAGGATTTACTCAGCCATTCTAGAATTTATTGATGAGGACTTTCTAAGGGCAGAACATGTTGTAAAACTTGGAGTAACTAGCAAAGCTATCCTTTCAGATCCAGAAATTAAGCCATTTAACAAAGAAGAACAGATACAAGCTATTCCATAAAAAAGGGCTTTGGGATTTAGAGTCATGTATACAGAATTAAGAGATACCCTTACACAAACTAATGTTTAGGTATATGAATCTAATGATGATAAATTATTAATCTACGGTATTGCAAGAATTAATCAAGTTAATTGTCAATTATGAAAATTAAGAGAATATGCTGAGAATATTCTTGTTAGCAATTTGGATCTCAGCAGAAAACCCTATGAATATCTACATCAACTAATGGAGGTAGAAACGGGTCACAAGTGTAATAATTGTGGGAACCTACTCAACTATAATGATGATGAAGCTTATCTTGTCTGAACATGAATTATTCAAGACATGAGAGTCCAGTTTAGAAATTATTGTAATCTTATCTTTACTTTATCTACATTAATTCTTAGCCAAGTATGTAAAAGATAGGGAATCTTATCTTGTCCCTCAACTTTGCTTTTTATCAACTATAAAAGGAGGAGTCTCTCCTCATTGTAAGCATCTAAAAATCATATTGGTTTTCAACAATAAAAATCTATATTCTCTATCTATTGTCTTTCTTTTCATTCCAAGTTAAAAAATTTCTTTCATCAAACCAATCCAGAAACAATTAGAAGAAGGTATGAGTAACTAAACTTTACAAAGATATATATATATATGAAGTCATAAAATAATTAGTAATACTCTATTTATTTATGAGTCTATAAGTATTCTTTATAAAGCTTTTGTTAAAAGAGTACATCCAGAGGTAGGAAACGAAACTGGATTGTGTTGAACCTCTTTGAAATTTTTGTTTAAGTGTTAAACAGAAAGTATTGGAGTAAGTCTTTCGAGCATCCATTAATGCGTGAGTCTTTTGAGCAGCAACGATCTCCTATGGAGTTGTGTTTAATACTTAGATAAATAACTGAAGAGTATTTGGTCAAAATCTTTTAAAATTAGATTTACAAAGAAGCGTGATGGACCCATAGATCGAAAGAAGTATTGTTAATTATTTATGGTGGATTATATATTGTCTTTATAATTGTTATTGTTCAAGTCTTGTTATCATAATTTAAATTTATCATTTTGTTTATAATATTCCTTACATGTTTTTACATATGTTGAAAATTTTCTTTTACTATTCCAAGATTAATTATTAGAAGAAAATTTGAATTAATAACTTAAATTTTGATATTTAGTTTTATGATTTATGAATTCGGAGCCTTTAATAGAATTAAATCCTTCAAAAGTAAACAACTTTAAATGTTTAAGAGAAGAAACAACTAAGCAATTATAAATCATAAGAGAAGATTTAGGAAGATACTATAATTTATTATATTACGCAATAAAAGAACCCTCATAGACAGATTTTTCACAATTTACTAGAATTATAGTAAATAAAGGAAGAATAATTAGTGATTTAGACAAAAAAAATTGAAGAATTAGATATAATTATTGAGGAAGAAACTTTAAAATATAATAGTATATGATGATGCTAAAAATTGCACCCGGAATATTCTGAGCTTGTGCAGAAAATTAGCACGATTTGGATCTCCGAATACCTGCAATAAAGGAGATGAGGTGTGTCCTCATCGCCCCTCCGATGCTTAAGTCGGTAAAGAGGAAGGAGTAAATTTATGCAAAAGGCTATAAACTGGAAGAATAATAATTGTGTACCTGAATTGTGATTGAGTGCCATGTATTTATAGAGATATATGAAGGAATCATGATATGATTGAAATACCTGCATTGCATGAGTCATGTTAGGAATCATCCTCCTATTTTCTAGGGATGAGGTTGTAAATCTTAAATAGGACTCTAAAGGGGGCGAGTCCTTTTAGAACTAGGAGGTTGTAGGTCCCAGATGTTAGATCAGGTTGTGTCCGGACTCTAAAGGGGGCGAGTCATAGTGCTCAGGGTAACGCATCTATGTACCCCCGAGAACATCATGAATCCATTAAAGAAATATGTGTGCTCGGGGATGGAGAATGCTCGGGGGGTTTATTGCTCGGGGTGGAGCTCTCTTCTTTGACACGTTTGACCGTGGTCGGGGTATATGATTGTGGTCGTGCTCGAAATTAGAATTGAATTAATGTTCATCATTGGCCCCCCAGGGCATCCATGCTCGATTTTGGGAAAGAATGGATGCGCAATTGATCGTGAACGAGACAAGATCAGGGATGATGTGGCACATAAGGAATCTTCTGACATTGGACACGTCGTTTTAAAATGACGTGACATTTGGCAGGACACGTGGGCCATAGATGGGCGACAAGTGGAATCGTTTGCGGCTCAGATCATACGACCATTGGTATTCTTGCATTCACCAAATATAAATAGGGCCTATGCTCATTTTGGCACTTTACCTTTGCTTTTGAGAGTGAAACAACAGAGTTCGTGCTCGGGGATTAGAAGTTCATTTATTTAGTTATTCGTCGGTCGAAGTAAGATCTTCGAGTCTTTAAGTTGATCAATTTTTAGTTATTCATTTAGGAAATGTCTAGCAGCAGCAGTTCAACTAGCAATAGTAGTAGCTCGGGTAGCTCGAATAGTTCAAGTAGCGAGCAGGGTTGGCTTGAGGGCATAGATAATACCATAATCCCTATGGTGGATCCTGTAGATGTTAGGCCCCGGGCTCAGGGAAATGATGAAACCCAGCTAACGTACCCCGACCTTAGGTGCATATAGAAAGAGCATAAGGTTATTGAGGTTGCCACAGAGTTCAGGTTGATGGTCCGATGTGATGTAAGGGCTCCCACAGCTGAGGATAGGGTTGTAATAGCTCTAGATGGGGAGTTCTTAGTTTATAGGGACGCAATGAAGGTTGGGTTTAGGTGGCCCTTGTACCCGTTCTTTATAGGATTTCTGGTCAAGCATTCTATGTGCCTGGGGCAATTAGTGCCCAATGGTTGGTGAATGCTCGTGTACTTTTTCATCGCTTTTAGGATCTTAGGAATAGAGCCCCGACTCGATCTTTACAAAATGGTATTTGAACTAAAACAACTTCCTCACTTTTCATGCTTTGCCTATCTTTCTAGTCGGGGTAGGTTTAAATTACCGAGGATGCCTAGCACTCTTCGAGGTTGGAATGAGAGATATTTCTATGTTACTCCTCAAGAGCTCGGGCATCCATTCTGGTCAAGTTGGGTCGTGCCCGATACTGTGAAGTTTAATGAGGGTCGGCTTATATCGAGGTTCTAGAGCGGGATAGGCAGTTGCTCGAGGCCCTTGAGCCTATGGTTGATAATTTGGATGATATGCTCTGGGATTAAGTCCTCAAAGTGAGTTCATTGATCTCGACGTTGACCCTATTCAGGCCGCTTCTCAGGCGCCTGATGTTGTTTCCAAGTATTGGAACGAGGTTCCCCCGAGCATGGGCATTAAGAACCTTGAAGCATACTTCAGTAAGGTAATGATGGTTGAATTTGTAATCTTTAATACCCAAGCTAATAAATTTTCGATGTGCAGGCCCTAAGTATTGCTCAAGGGCTCGCCCTTAGGGCCATTGATGACGAAGACAGGGTTGAAGGTCTGGGGCGTTCCATTGCCCATCATGAAATAAGGGTTCGAGAGCTCGAGGATGAGCAGAAGAAGATCAAGCTCGAGCATGAAGCTTTGAAAGCTAAGCTCGGTGAGGCAGAGGATGAGGTTGAGGAGTTAAGGCTCGAGCTTGAGCGTACTCAAAAAGATTTCGAGGAGAAATTATCTGCGGCTGAGACTACTCGTGCTTTAGCAGTTGAAGATTTTAAGAAATCTGATGAATTCTCTCTCCTTCAAGGTGAATATGCCTCAGGCTCATATAACTATGCATTCAAACAGGCCCGAGCTTTACTGCGCGCAAAAGGAGCTGAAGCCCGGCCTGAGGATCTTAGGGCTGACCCTGATATCACGGAAGGCCTCGTCCTTTCAGAGTCTGAGGATGGGGAGGAGGTTCTGGGGACAAGCCTGATGTTGTAGATAGAAATGCCCCGAACTGAATTTTGTATCCCCGACCCCACTTATTTGTAATGAATATCACTTAAATGAAATATTTGTGTTTTTGAATGAAGTCTTTATCTCGAGCCATGGCTTGGTCATTCACGCATTTTGTATGAATACTCATTATGAACGACCACTGGAAATTAAAAAAAACGATTAATAATTGACCCGAACATGGATAATATAAATGATCATGTACTTCGAACAATGGCAGTGCATGAGCTTGAACAGTGACAGTGTATGAGCAGCGATGAAAAAAAATTGAACTAAATGATCATGTATTAACCTCGAACGTGGTTAATGTATGAGCAGCGATTAGCATGAACAAAATTAATTTAAATGATTATGTATTAACATCGAACGCGGTTAATGTAGTTGTTCAACATATTAATCCCGACCAGTACAAGCTGCAGCTATGATGTAAGCTGTTTCCCCCCGAGCATTAATGAGCCCCGATCATTATGGGTTGTAGCTATGAGGCAAGAGTTTTTGATGATGCTCGGGATGGTTTTGAGGTATTGTTCGGGGTAAGCCGTTGAGGTGCTCGCGCATTGGCAAGGCTTTGAGTGCTTCCTTGTGGGAAAGACTTTTGAGTGCTTACTCGTGGGAAAGGACTTGAGTACTTCCTCGTGGGGAAGGCCTTAGAGTGCTTGCTCGTGGGTAAGGCTTTAAGTGCTTCATCACAGGGAAGGCTTTAGACTACTTGCTCGTGGGCAAGGCTTTAAGTGCTTCCTCACGGGTAAGGCTTTGAGTGCTTCCTCGTGGGGAAGGCTTAGAGTGCTTCCTCGTGGGAAAGACTTTCGAGTGCTTGCTCTTGGGCAAGGCTTTCGAGTGCTTGCTCGTGGGCAAGGCTTTGAGTGCTTCCTCGTGGGGAAGGATTTCGAGTGCTTGCTTGTGGACAAGGCTTTGAGTGCTTCCTCGTGGGGAAGACTTTAGGTTAAACACAATAATTGGAGAACTTTTTCTATTATTTACAATAACGTCTTTGGAAAAATAAAAGTTGGCGCGCAGGCCAAGAATGAAATTGAACTGAAAATAAAGTGTTAGGAAAATTAAAAGGAACGAACTACAAAGGGCCGTCTTGCTACTTGTAGTAGATTTTTAGGTTGTCTGCATTCCAAGGTCTTGGAAGTGGTGTTCCAGTAAGATCCCGAAGGTTGTATGATCCTCCTCGAGTCTATTGTATAACTTCATTGGGTCCTTCCCAAGCAGGCCCAAGTTTCCCCGAAGGGTGGCCAGCTGCTTCCGCTTTCCTTAGCACAAGGTCTCCTACCCTAAACCTTCTTATTGTGACCTTGCTGTTGAAGTACTTGGCTGTTTTGCTCTGATATGACGCTATCTTTGCTCTAGCATGCTCACGAACTTCTTCTAGCAAGTCAAGGTGTCCGCCTATGCATTCTCCCTCCACATTTGGGAAAAGATGCATGTGACTTGGTATGCCCACTTCAATGGGAATTGTCGCCTCTATCCCAAAGGCAAGCAAGAATGGAGTTTCCCCAGTTGTTGTTCGATGTGAGGTTCTGTAAGACCAAAGTATGGCCGGTAGTTCATCGGGCCAAGACCCCTGCGCATCACCTATCCTCGTGCGAAGGTCTTGGAGTATTATCCTGTTCGTCACTTCTGCGAGCCCATTACTCTGGGGATGTGCAACTGATGTCAGACGATGGTCAATATGTAGATTTGCACAGAAATTCTTAAACTGCACGTTGTCGAACTGTCTACAATTGTCTGTTATCAATACTCTTGGGAGGCCAAACCTGCAGATGATGGATTTCCAAACGAAAGATCTTAGTTTGGGCTTCGAAATTGTTGCTAGGGGCTTTGCCTCTACCCACTTAGTGAAGTATTTCACTGCCACCGCTATGAACTTCAGCTGTCCCCGTGCTAGGGGAAAAGGACCAAGGATGTCGATTCCCCACTGTTCAAAAGGCCCTAGGCATTGGACGGGAGTTTGTTCCTCAGCTGGTTTTTGTATAATATTCCCATGCCTCTGACACTTGTCACACTTCTTCACATAATCCATTGCATCGGTCCTCATGGTCGGCCAATAGTACCCATTTCTGAGGAGATTGTAGGCTAATGACCTAGCACCCTGATAATTCCCACACATGCCTTCATGTACTTCTACAAGAGCTTGAGCAACTTGTGAGGCTTTAAGGCATCTGAGGTAGGGCAGTGTAAAACTCCTCCAAAAAAGAACTCCACTTATCATGCAATATTTGGCTGCTCTTTGTTTGATGGCTCTGGCCTCCCTCTGATCATCTGGGAGACTACCATCAGTTATAAACTTGATTATAGGGTCCATCCATGATAGCTCATGATCAATGTCCATGAGAGTAGGCTTCGGGGCAATACTAGGCTGTGACACATATTTCATACGAACTGTTCTTTCAAGATTGTCAATGTTCATAAACACAAGTCTGGAAAGTGAATCGGCCTTGATATTTTCTGATCGAGGTATTTTCAAAATCTCACAACTCCTGAACATCCTCCGTAGGTCATGAACACACAGGCAGTCTAAACTCATTTTCTCCTCTTTCCTCTCCAATGTGCCATCGATTTGTCCCACTACAAGCTGAGAGTCACTGAATACCTTTATATGATCAAGTTCAAAGCCATGAATAATTTCAAGCCCGATGATGACGGCTTCATACTCTGCTTCGTTGTTTGTTGTTTCAAATTCAAACCTCAAAGCGCATTATATTTCAACCTGTCTGTCCGGGCTTATAATTATGACTCTTGCACCTGAGCCCGAGGAGTTGGATGCTCCATCCACAAAAATTTTCCTGCAGCAACCGGGGATGTTCGGGCTATCAACTGGCCCCCGAGGCCTCGGTGTGAGCTCTGCAATAAAGTCCGCCAAGGCCTGTGCTTTTATCGAGGGCCAGTGCTTGAACTCAATATCAAATTTGCCAGGTTAAATGGCCCATTTGAGCAATCTTCCTGATGCAACGGGCTTCTGAAGTATATGTTTCAGGGGCTAATTAGTAAGTACCATTATTGAATGTTTGGAAGTACTGCCTCAATTTCTTGGCGGCTATCTCTAGTGCCAACGCCAATTTTTATGCAAGGGTTTAACGGGTTTCGGCGTCAAGGAGGACTTTGCTGACATAATATATGGGTTGTATAGCGACCAAGAATTTTTACGCATTTAATAATTATTTTAAAACTATGAAACGAGTCGTTTAACGTCACGACGCGTTCGTCTAGCCAAGTCGAGAAATATCTAGTTCGTTCGATTTTAAATTAAATTCCGAATTTCCAAAATTTTATTATTTTATTTATTTATTTAAATTATTATTTTCAAAATCGTTTTAAATTCCAAATTTCATCAACTTCATTTTATCAATTCATTTTTCCAACCCAGTTGAATTCACGTACAATTTTTCCTCGAATTACGTGCAATGCTTTCTAGATTTTCACACTACCAATTTCCATCTATCATATCAATCCAATACCATGCCATACCATACCATACCCTAGCTCTATATCACCTACCCTTCCAAACCCATCCCAACATCATCTCACCACCCCAGCCTCCCAGCTCCATCCATTGCAGTTCAGCCAAGGTAATGTTCTCTTCCTCCTTCATCACCATCACCATTCCAGCAAGCAAGCAAAGATCAAGTCATAACCAACATCAAACTACATGCAACCATCGCCACCAACCTCCACAGTCGGTCAACCTTCAGCAAACCGACCCACCTCCAAACCATTTTCATCACAACCCCAACCCTACTAACAAACCCAACCCATTTCCACCATCATCACCGGCATCATCATCACCACCCAAAAACCACAACCGACCTGCACCACCACCACCGATGCTCAACACTAAACCCGCACCAAATTTCCACCAAATCAAATCAAAAACCCAAGAATCAAATAAACCCATATACTTACCTCAACCGTCGACCCATATTCACCGATTTTTTGCAGGAGATCGCCCCACCTTTCACCTCGATTTCGCACCCTTTTCTCACACCTAAACCGCACAAAAGCCACAAAAACCTAGTCTACAACACCCCCCGCCGTTCGCCGCACCCTGCGCCGGAGTTTTCGCCGGCGAGCCCGCCGGTTGGAGATCGGTTTTCCCTCAGCCGCTCCTCCGCTCTCTCCCTCTTCTTCTCCTTCGTGCGTGAGATAGAGGAGAGAGAAATGAAATTGGTTTTATATTTTTTATTTTTCAGAAATTGTAGTTTGGTCCCTAAGTTCCTAAATGATTTAATTCAGCCTTTTAGCTTTAAAGCCTATCATTTCAGCCCCTTGAGTTTTTAAATAATTTAATCAACCAATTCATTTTAAAAAATCAATTATTTCGGCCCTATAGTTTAATATTCGTTTTGAGCTTCAACCCAACTTTTGAAAACTTACATTTTAGAGCCTCAACTTTCAAAGTATTCATTTTAGTCCATCAACTTTCAAATCATTCATTTTAGTCCCTCAACTTTAAAATTATTCATGTTAGTCCCTCAACTTTCAAAGTATTCATTTTAGTCCCCCAACTTTCAAATCATCAATTTCAGTCCCTAAATTGTAATTTATCATTTTTTTTAAACTATAAGTTTCTAAAGACTAATTTAACTTATTTTCTAATTGGTAGACGAGGCGTACGGAGATTTGAAAGATTGAAGTCATTCTCGCTCAACCACACTCGTTAAGTTTAAGGTAGATTCGCCCCTATTAATTAATTTAAATTATGATTGCATGTGAATGTGTATGTTATGTGACTTATGTGAAAGTCATTTTTTTATGAAAAGAGACAAGAATGTATTTTTTCGGAAATATTTATGTTGAGATGAGAATATATTTCTTATGAAATATTTATATTGTTATGCTTGTCATAACTTATGTGTTTTTATGCATAGAAAGAAAGAAGAGAATATCTTGCAAGATAAATGATGATGTTATGCATAACTTATGTGCCTTAAGTGCACGAGACGAGACTACCCACACCCGATGATTTTAAAGAGTTTATGATTTTTCAAAGAGAAGTCACGTGCTTTAATGCACAAGAAGAGACTACTCACACCCTATGTTTCTAAAGAGCCTGCATTTATGTGTTCAATTATATTGTAGATTAATTAATTGGTGATGAGTCTACTGAGTATTTCTATGAAATGCTCATGTATATTTTTAACAACATTTGCAGATTTCGGAGAGGGTGGCAAGTGATGGATGATTGTGGCAATAGTCGCTAAATAGTTGAAAATCTTATTTTAATGATCCGTATTTCCAAACATTGGATAATTTTTAGAATTTCAATTATTTGAGAAATTATGACATTGTCAATTGTTTTACAATATTAATGGCTTGATTTATTATTTCGAATTGTTTCATAAAGGTTTTAAACTTTATCGACCATTACAGTTTATTTAATATTGCCAAAAATGAATTTTAGTTATTTTTTTCCGCTATAAATTATTTTAAAAGTTAGATCAGATGATGACGTGGTGAACCGGGTATTTAGAACTCGGGGCGCTACAGGTTGCCGGGCTCGACCGACCTCCTTAACAAGAACTGCGCTTACTGCATTTTGAGAAATAGCTAGGTACAAGGATAGCACATCTCATGAGCTTGGTTTTATAAGCACATGAGGCATTGCTATGGATTTTTTCAGATGTTGTAGCGCATGCTCACACTCCTCATTCTATTCAAAATTCTTATTTCCCCTAAGTATTTTAAAAAAGGGGAAACACTTGTCAGCTGCTCTTGACAAGAACCTATTAAGCGTTGCTACTCGACCTGTAAGCTTCTAAACGTCCTTTCTGCTCTTGGGAGACTCCATGGAAATCAGAGCCTGTATTTTATCGGGGTTGGCCTCTATACCCCGATGAGTGATCAAGAAACCCAAAAACTTTCCAGACGACACCCCAAACACACAGTTAGCTGGATTCAACTTCATTTTGTACTTTTTGAGTGTGGAGAACACCTCCTCGAGGTCATGAATGTGTTCATCAGTTTCTGCGCTTTTGAAAACCATGTCATCAACATATGCCTCAATGTGTTTCCCAATCAAAACTGCGAACACCTTGTTTATCAACATTTGGTAAGTTGCTCCTGCATTCTTCAAGCCAAAGGGCATGACTTTATAACAATATATCACTGAATCAGCCATGAACAATGTTTTTTCCTGGTCCTCCTCTGCCATTGGGATTTGGTGGTAACCTGAAAATGCGTCAAGGAAGCTGTACAGCCTATGGCCCGAAGTGCTGTCCACGAGGTTGTCAATTCTTGGTAATCGAAAGTTGTCCTTGGGGCATACCTTATTCAGGTCTGTATAGTTCACACAAACTCGCCAGTTGCCATTGCTTTTCTTTACCAAGACCACGTTTGCAAGCCATTCTGGGTATTGAACCTCCCTGATGAATCCTGCCTTTAAGAGCTTACCAATCTCTTCTTGGATCACAATTCGACGATCATGAGCAAACTGTCTCTTCCTTTGTTTTATGGGTCACGCATTTGGGTTTACATTTAACCTATGCGCTGCGAACTTGGGGTCAATCCCAGGTATGTCCTCAACACTCCAAGCAAACACATCGATGTTTTCCCTCAAACACAGCGTGAGTGCTGATTTTAGACCATCATCGAGATCCCGACCAATGATGACATTCTTCCCAGGCCCGACCTCGACCTCCAATAACTCCTCAACTGGAGAGAGCCTGCCACGGTGCTCGAGGTCGGGTTCCATTGCTTGGACCTGCGCAACTTTAGCTGGGAGATTCTTAACACTAGTAACGTAACACTGCCTTGCTACTGTTTGATCTCCCCGAACAACTCCTATACCTTCTGCTGTTAGAAATTTCATGGTGAGATGGAATGTCGACACTATTGCTTTGATCCTGTTTAGCAGTGGTCTGCCTAGGATTGCGTTGTATGTCATCGGAGCCCGCACAACATGAAACATTGTAATTTCTATCACCTACCTGGGGTCTGTTACCAACGTCAATGGAAGCTCGGTGGTGCCTTCAAGCATGATAGCACCCCTCGAATCCTTGCAGGGGAGTCCTGATAGGCCTCAAGCTGCTTGCTGATATCCCCATTTTAATGAAAGCATCATGCGATAACACATTGGCTGCGCTTCCATTATCGACCAGAATTTTCTTCACCTCGTAGTTAGCTATGATTGCTGTGACTACCATAGCGTCGTCATGAGGAGTGATCACTCCTTCCATATCGTTTGGCCCAAATGTGATGTCTGGATGATAAACATGTCCGACCCAAGAGGACTGCCTGACATATATTTTGCACCCATTTTGTGAGTCTCCACCTGAAGTTGTCCCACCAATGATAACATTGATTGTTCCAGTAGTAGGTTTGTTGTTCCTCGGTGGCTGATCCTGCTCATGATCACCCTTCTTCCGTTTGTCATTCCCCACGTATGTTTTCAGGAAACCCCTCCTGATCAAGGCTTCTATCTCTCGCTATAGGGCATAGCATATTTCTGTGGTATGCCCATGATCGCGATGAAAATCACAGTACTTGCTCTTGTCACGTGTATCTGGTGGTGACCTGATTCTGGCTAGCCATTTTAGCTCCTTCATAACCTTGATCTCCATTAGGATGTCGGCCCGAGGAGCGTTCCACGGAGTGAAAGAAGACGGTTGTTCTGTCCTTGCTTTTCCCCGATCATTACAATCACGCCCCTGCTTTGAACTGTCATCACGTTGTCTCTTTCGGTCATTTTTGCTGTCCTTACGTTCAGATTTTTCGGGGGTTGTATCGCTCTTTCTCGGATACATAGCTTCCTCCATATTTACGTACTTCTCACTCCGAGTAAGAAGTTCAGTCACATATTTGGGCGGTGTTTTCGAGAGGGACATCTTGAAGGACTCACACCTCATAGCATGAGTAAGAGTGGATACTGCAGCAGAAATATGAAGGCCGGGAATCTGTAGCCTTTCTGCGTTGAACCTGGTCATGAATTTGCGCAATGTCTCATTCTGTCCTTAGCTAAGTCTCATGAGCGAAGCAGCTGTTTTCCTTATACGCTTACTACTTGCAAAGAATGCTGAGAACTTATTAGCAAGGTCTGCGAATGTCGGAATGGAGTTCGGCTCAAGGGTAGAGAACCAATCCCTAGCAGCACTTGTCAAAGTCTGGGGGAATGCTTTGCACATAACTTGATCGGGGGCAACTTGTAGATTCATGACGTCAGTGTAAATATTGAGATGATTTACGGGATCGGTTGTACTATCGCACTCTTTTATCCTTGGGAACTTGGAGCTGTCTGGTAGGGGAAAGGCCAAAATCTCTGGCGTGAATGGAGTATTCGGGGTGAGACCTGCTGGGGCCTGAGTATTTTTTCGTATACCCACAGCTATTCCCTTCTGGATAATTCTTGCAAGCTCGGTAGGGAGCATGGCTACTGTTCTTGAACTCATTATATTTGGTGGTGAAGGTGGCATTCCCGAAGTACTCGCCCTAGCAGTGTTGGGCGCATGGTTTTGCGGCTTGGCCCGTGAAGCATTCCCTTCCTTGGGCGTTGGTGTACCTCGCTGGTTCTGTTGCGTGAGCAGTTGTGTAAGTGTAGCGACTTGTTGACGAAGTTCCTTCAAAGCTTCCTGAGTATCAGCGGCAAGTTGGGGGTGTGATGTCTTATTTTCTGGTAGCGTGGATTGGTTTGGTGGTATTGCTGGGGGTACCTGCTCCCCCCAACGGAGTGATCATGAGCAAAAAAGTTTGCTTATGGAAGTCCAGAACGTGTATTAACCATGACTTCTAGTTATGATTCCTACAGACGGCGCCAATGATGATGCTAAAAATTGCACCTGGAATATTTTGAGCTTGTGCAGAAAACTAGCATGATCTAGTTCTTCGAATACCTGCAATAAAGGCGAGGAGGTGTGTCCTCGTCGCCCCTCTGATGCTTAAGTCAGTAAAGAGGAAGGAGTAAATTTATGTAAAATGCTATAAACTGGAAGAGTAATAATTGTATACCTGAATTATGATTGAGTGCCATGTATTTATAGAGATATAGGGAGGAATCATGATAGGATTGAAATACCTGCATTGCATGAGTCCTGTTAGGAATCATCTTCCTATTTTCTAGGGATGAGGTTGTAAATCCTAAATAGGACTCTAAAGGGGGCGAGTCCTTTTAGGACTAGGAGGTTGTAGGTCCCAGACATTAGATCAGGTTGTGTCCGGACATAGATGTGTTACCTCCGAGCCCTATGTACCCCGAGGACATCATGAACCTGTTAAAGAAATACGTGTGCTCGGGGGGTTTATTGCTCGGGGTGGAGCTCTCTTCTTTGACATGTTTGATCGTGGTCGGGGTATATGATTGTGGTCGTGCTTGAAATTGGAACTGAATTATTGTTCATCAGTATATATTACGCATTTTATGTCAACAATAAATTTAGATAAATAGACATAACATCAGAAAATTAAAAGAATTATAACTAGAAGGATAACATATTAATTATATATTTAAAAAAATTTGTCCTTTAACTATTAGTACAACTTGTTAGTACGTATAAAAAGATCCTCTATATAATCTAAGCCTCTGTTTGGCAAAAGAAAAAAAAAACATGTTTTTAAACAATACAATTCTCCAAATCACTTTTTAACCACACATATTTTCTCTCTCCACTTTTCAACCACACATCTTACCTATAAAATATAAAAAAACATGTTTTTAAACACCAAAATTTTAACAAACAGAGCCTAATATAACTTTCTCATGGAACTATTCAACAAAAATTGAAATAAAAGAATTTTTTTGGGTCAAACTTTAGGGTCTGTTTAGCTGGGATTTATAATACAAATTATAATGAGCACAATTTTTCAAATCATTTTTTTAATTATACACATTTTTTCTCTCTAATTTTTAACTACGCATCTTACCTAGAAAACCCATATAATACATGGCTTTATTTGATAAAATTTTTTTGTTTAAAAATATATTTTTTATGTTTTCTAGATAAAATGTATGATTGAAAAGTAAAGAGATAAGATATGTGTGGTTAAAAAATAATTTGGAGAATTACGTTGTAAAAAAATATATGTTTACCAAACAGAGGCATCAAATTCTATTTATTTCAGCCACCAAACAAAGCGTAATCTTTCATTCAGTTCTTATTTCTATTTTCACAAACTTTTAGACATAGAATGAAAAAAACTAAACTACCGTTTGGTAAAAGACTTATAAATCAATTTATAAACTAAAAAAATTTAAAACAACTTTCTTAGTACGACCTAACAATAACGTGCATACGGCTTAGCATTTAACCCTCATTTTTCGACTCAAGTGTTTGACAAAGTGAATGGAATTGAATATTCAATAATTCTAGATGGATATTCATTTTGAATATTTAATACTGTTCGATTTGAACAATTAGCAATTGAAAAGAAATCAAGGGGCTTTGTAACTGTTCCGGGTCAGGCGTCACCAAACTTTTTACTACTTAGGGAACCATTGTGTTTGGTAAACTTTAGCATTTCTTATTTAACATAATCATTATAATTTATAAATAACATAATTTTTACACTATTTTTTAATCGCACATATTTTCTCTTCTCACTTTTTAACGGCACATTTTATCTTTAAAAATGTAAATAAACAAATTTATAATTGATATAGTGTTATCGAACATTTATAAATAAGCTTATAAACATGCATCACATTTTCACAAATCACTTTTTAGCAAGTGTTTGGTAAAAGAATATTTCTTATTATAAACATGTTTATAATAAACATAATTTTTCAAACCACTTTTTAACAACACATATTTTCTCTCTCCAATTTTCAATCATTACTTTTTACCTCAAAATCATAAATAAACAAGTTTATAAATCGAACAGTGTTACCAAACGAAGGTTTTTGAAATCACTTTATAACCGCACATTTTATCTCAGAAATTCAAATTTTCTTTTTGTAAACAAAAACTAGCCGTCAAACTGAGGGCTTATTTATAACAATTTTCCAAACCACTTCTTAATCACGCACATTTTTAGATATCACTTTTCAACCACATATTATACCTAAAAACTCAAATTCCTTATTTATTAACACCAACATACCGCCAACGGATGCCTGGTACAAAATTCAGGGGGTGGGCATCTAGTGGTTCAATTTGAGTATCTCAGGAACTGGAATTGAACCTTACTTTTTGGTTCCAATAAAATGGAACCAATGGAATTAAATCAGAACCAAACCATTCGATTTTGGTTATGTTTCGATTCTAATCCGGTTATACAATAATAATTATTTTTCGAGGGCCTTACTGTTCGGTTCGAATCCCGCAAGTGTACGGGATCGTTGACAAGTAATAATTGTGATAAGTTGAAAGTATCGTTCCCACGAGGAATAATGTTTAGTCCTAATTACTAGTTTATCGTCGATTCAATTAATGAAAACAATTAAAATAAAAGGATGATTTTGTTTGTTTATCTATTCTAAAAAATTGCAATAAATAAAACTTAAATAAAAACAAATGTTTGGGAGTAAAATATAAATGGGGAGCATGTATTGGAACCCGAATCCACTTGTTATCACCTATCTCAATTCAACAATTCGTAGTTTAAATCATTCATGCGTTTCTTGACAATCGATAATTCACATGCAATTAATTTTCTTTTCCAAGACAAATTAAATCTATCCCAAACATGAAACGAATCTATTCCTAGTCCGAATACGAATGTTTAGAACGCATTAAATCACACAATTATCAATTAGATTGCACATGTCATAGTGTTATTCCTAACATCTAGTGTTCATGTGTTGGTCATGCAATGTTCCAACTTATTGTGACTTTTTCAAGACTACAACAAGTAACGATATATTTAATTGGTGGCCAATCAATCAAATAAAAACAATAAAGCATGCAAGATCAATCAAGACAACATAAAAAATTATTAAGCTACTAGTTATCGAATTGAAATAAATTAATAGCAAGTTTCATCTTCATCCAATACATAAGGAGATTAGCCTTGCATAATAATTGATGAATAATCAATAAAAGAATTGATAAACATCACCCGATTGAAAGCACACAATAAACTCCGGTCACAATTCCTCAATCTCCAAGTGCGGTCGACTCCTTTGTGTCCGCCGACCACCTTAATTTCTCCCAGCTTCTTTAGCTTATAATCCAGTCGGCTGCTTCTAATATGTATGTATATATTCTGCCTTTTCTCCTCAATTCGAACTCCCAAAGCTGCCGACTTTCCTTCAATTGATTCCAACCTTTAATTCCCAGCAGCCCCCAAAGTAATACCAATAAGCACAATTTTCTGTGTGGCTCCCCCTCTCTGCCGTGTGTGTATATATATATATATATATATATATATACCAATTAAGCAGCCTCCTCTATGTATATATATTCCACCAGCCGAGTTGTTCTCCACTTTTTCAATTAATTCCCCAAAAGTCAGCTGTGTCTAATTCTTGTTCCCCCCAGCAATGCAGTGTATATATATGTATTTCACACGTTCAGCCCCCTTGTTCTTGCACCAGCCGTCGGCTCCTTTTTTAATCCACTATCTCCCTAATTCAATCAATAGCCAACAATGTATATAAATATATATATTTCTCCCAGTCGGCTGCCTTGTTTTGTCCACTCTCCCTTTTTGTGTGTATAAATTTATCAATGAAAGAAATCACCACTCAAGGATTTTCCCAATTTTTTTTCCCAGCAGCCTCCTCCTCTTTTTCAACTCCCCGCTCTCTGCCCCCTTTTGCCGTGTATATATATATATATATATATATATATATATATATATACATCCTCAATGCTCTCATAAGTAGGCTGTATCAAGTAGAGGTCACTCTTGGTTAATTGGATTTAGGCCCATATATGCATGCTACCAAAGTTTTGGGATCAATTTTGCAAATTAGTCCTCCAACTTTATATTGGATACACTTGAGTCATTCTTTCTTGGAATCACGTTCCTTCATTTTCAAATTGTATTCAATTAAATCCTTGACATTTTTATTCTTCATTCCATCGCTCGTCTCGTCTATGAAATGTTTGCAATTTAGTCCTTCTTGCACGATTTTAGTCAATTTTCTCCCTTTTGCCTCCAAACGCGTCCAAATTCGAGTTTTTCCTAAAACAAACAAAATAAATACATAATTAGCAATATTATATCCTAAAACACTTACAATTTTCTAAATTTAAAGTCAAGATAAGTACGCAAAACGTACTTATCACTTACCAAGGAGTATCAAGGCCTCGAGAAGCGAGTCGCTAACTTATAATAAACTTCTACCGAATATAGTAAGATCAAAGATTTCGAAAATCCTTTCACCCCAAAGAAAACATAAGATTCTCCATAAAACAGAATGAGGTAGAGACGTAACAAATTTTATAAAAAGAACTAAACCATTTTCACTTTACAAAATTACAAATTCTTTTAATTTTTAGTTTTAGGACAGTCAATTAAAGCCATAAAAAATAAATAAGGATCAAAGACCTGTTCTGAATTCGATTTTTAGTTCTGAAGGCAGAGACGAGAACCAAACCGAGAAGAACCAATTGGTTATCGATTTCAAAATTGATTTTACTATTTCTTTTAAACCATATGATTTCGATTTTTTCGTTTCGGTTTCGATTTTTTTATCCACCCCTAACAAAATCTTACCGTACATTCATACTTTAATAATTTAATCTCAAGGGTATAATTGGCTACTACCACATTGTTTATCAAAAGATTCAAAACTCGGTTTTTGCCGCCGCTCCACAGTCAAAAATTCCTTCAGCTCAGACACCTAGATCTTTGATAATTAAACACACAAAATCTTACCATCGTCTTTTGCATGGGTTGAATAATAGAATATCTACTTATTCAAACCTGTCTTGCAGCCTGCAGGAATGTTTAATTTTACTACAAGTACGATTAGTGTAAGAGAAATTCTAATGATGATATAAATTAGCTCCAATTAGTGATTTACATTTCAAAGTTCACCAAAATATTCTCCTATGACGGGGTATAAAATGGATATAAATTAAAATTTCGACCAAAGATTTAAAAAAATATCTACATTTGTATCTAATTTTACACCTTTACTTGGAACAAATTTCACCTAAATTTAGCTATCAATTCATAAAATCTTAATGTGATATATATAATTTAAATCTATTATATTAATTTACATTACAATTTGAATTTTTATACTCCTTCTGTCCCAATTATATAGATTGTCTTTCTTTTTTCTTTTGTTACAATTATATAGACTTGTTTCTTTATTGAGAAGTATTTATTTTGTTTGTTTACTAATGTACCCCTATTTATTACTTCCAATATAATAGTTTTGATATTAAATAAGGGTAAGTTGAAAATTTTCTTTACAAAAATTATTTTTTCAATGATATTAAATATATTTTCTTAATCTGTGTAAAAAGTTAAACAAGCCTATATAATTGGGACGGAGAGAGTATTAGTTTGCACATTTTTAATTTTTTAACCAAATTTCGAATTTTTTAGGTCGATTTGTTCGTAATATTTATATATATGCACAAACTAAAAAAATAGATAAACATTAAATTTATTAGCTAAAAAAATTGTACAAAAACTAAAGTTATATCTTATCATTTACATTTATCTATTGGAACAAAATTTTGATTTAGATTTATCGAGATGTATATTAGAACGTAAAAGTAATTTTCAAAGGTGTAAATCTATATCTATATGATATATTAAAGTTGTTGATCTTCACCATATCCCAATGTCACTTTCCCGCTCAAAATGAGATGCTTTATTTATTTTTTTCTTCTTTTCTTTTTCAATTCTTTTTCCCATTTTCCTGTGCTGCCCCTTCAAATTCTGCAGAGATCCTTTACATTTTTTTTTCAATTCTTTTTTCTTTTCCTATAGAGCCCCATTAATTCAACTATTGTGACCATTAAACTGTCTGCTACCATTTATATAATTCTGTCATCTATTTAATTCACTTAAGCCAATTTTGCATTCCTTTTTCTACTAAACAATTACTTCAAGATTGTCATAATAAAAGGTAGATGGCCACGTTTAGCCTTTTCAAGGACATCAACAAGAAACTTATGGATTGATGTTTGAAGGTCTGGCCCCAGAATCTGATAAGTTTGAAACCATTCTGGAGTTTGTCTTTATAGATGAAGCGGTAGGTTAAATGTAATTTTTTTTAAAAAGTTTTTTAGCCTTGTGTGCATTTTTTATTTATTTTTATTTTTTATAGTTTGGTCATAAACCTGACTGGTCTTCATCATCTTCACATGAGGATTTGAGTGGCCGGTCTTCATCAACAATCAACGAAGAACATATGTCGAGGCATAATGCATGTTGATTTTAAAAGATCAAACAAAAGGATACATTCGGAATACATCAAAACAAGAATATGCAATAATCACATCCATCCACAAATAGGTATATTAGCAGGTAATAGTATATTTTCTTCATTCTGTATTTCAATTATTTAGCTTTCTTATCCAACTAACTTTATTTTTATCTATTTTTCTCTATAAAAAAAATTTTATTTTATCTATTTTAACATGAAATACTAATTTAATCAAAGCACATAATAGATGATATATTAGGGTTTTTTTTTCTTTTTTTTGAGGTCTGGACCAGTATTAATATTTTATTTCATGTTCATCCTCTTAGCAACTATTTCTGACATTTATTTTGCTGTTACTAATAAGTATGCAAGCGTCATTTAAAACTTATGTTTTTTAAAATATTAGAAGATTTAGGTCTTAGAAATTTTATTTTCTTAAAATATTTGATTAATCTATTTTATAAAAACTACATTACATCCACCATATTTTGATGTTACTTTAATTAAAGTGTTGTTAATTTTGGTGGGGTATAATAAAATTATTTTGTATCGGTGACCTTCCTTTATATTTCGTTTGTGCAGAAGTTTTCACCCAAAGATGCTCTTTCCATCAGAAATGTGTTTGAAGATATAAAGTAAATATAAGCGAGAATTATGCTATATAATATTTTGCAATATGTTTATATATTATGAATTATTTTTCTTGGATGAGATATAATACTTTTTTTCATTCTTTATTTTAATTCTTTAGCATTTTTTTCCAACTCACCTTATGTAATGATACATTTTTTTCATTCTTTAGCGTTTTGTTTTTCATCCAATATAACTTATTTAATTATCTATTTTAACACGTAATACTAATTTAATCACATCACCAAATAAACGATATCTCACTTATTTAGTTTCTTTACTTTGAGGAAGTCTGGACGAATAATAATACTTTATTTGTTTTTTCTTTTTCTTAGGTGATTTTCTTACATTTTTTCTCTTACTATAAAGTATGCAAACATCATATGAAAATTTCATTTTTTTAAAATATTAGAAGATTTAGGTCTTAAACGTGTCTTTTTTTTTAAAAAAAATAAAAATTGATTAATCTATGTCCTACCAACTATGTTACGTTAAACAATTGTTGTTGTTTTGTAATAAGGTGTATGTATTTAAATGCAAAACTATATCACTATTAGTAACAATATTGAAAAATGGATTCTACATTTTGAACTTTCAAAAAATTAACAATATTTAAAAAATTAGTTTTAATTGTTAAAGAGATTTAAATTAATGGTCCGCTAGCTTAAGAAATATTCAGGAAACTTTCAAGCAAATATATACCAATATTCAAATCATTATCGGGCAAAATTAGGACACATTAAATTATGAGCAGCGGACAAAAAAATGTTAGATCTGTGAACATAACAAATATGAAAGGAGATATATACGATAAACGGAACCTTTTATCAAAGTTTCTTCTCGGTTGCTTTGCCTTTGGTGTGTGCCCGCCTGTTGAGTTGTCTTCAATGGCTTCCTGAAGTTTGGGGCAGATCTAAATATATAGATATCTCATGTTTACATTCCACTCTCAAAGTAAAAACTAAAGTGAAATTTATTTTACAAACAAAAATATATATTAATATTATAGACTGGCAATTTTCTAAAACCGTGATTTAACATTGTACATAAATCATCAAATAAAAATAAGTGTTTTCATTAAATGGCGCGTTCCGTTTGTTCCAAACGAGTTTATCCGTTCAACCCTCGACCTGAGCACAATGTTCAAAAAGCATATGTATTAGCATATTTAATGAATAATACTTTGGAAACATTGAAAAAACTTAAGTCTCAAGATGGGAGAAGAGAGGCATATATCTGTAAGCTGCAGCCAAAATGAAGCACCGAACTCCACTTGTGCAGCATGGATCCGATTTAAGACATGCTTTCTATCTGGTTTGTTTAGAAGGATGATATTTTATATTTTTATTAGACTGTGCTACACACACAAATATAAGTCATTTCCTGTCGATTTATAATATCGTTAGTGGTATGGCCTATAATGTTGTGTTGTATTGTCTCTATCTATTGGGCCTATATATTGAGCCAATTTTACAAATTTTGCATATGCTAGCTTATTCAATTTAATAACAGATATTGAAAATTTTGAATTTATAAAAATTTGATCAATCTCATAATTTAAATTATCATATATAAAATTGAATTTTAAAATGGTAAAAGAAATTAAATCTGATATCGTCAAAAAAAATAAATTGAACTAAGCAAAGTAAATAGAATAAAGATTCAAAATCTAAATATCCGTGATTTGAAATATATATATATATCTTTTCTTCTTTTTTTGAAATTTGAAATCAATATTAAATTTTTGATTTTGATTTTTGTAAGAATTTTGTTTTCCGCATTTGTGTTAGTGTGGTGTTTGTTTTGGAAGGTCAAATTTTATCTGACAATAATACAGATCATAAATTTTTTTATTCCAAGAATATCATTGAGCCCGTCGAATACTTGGATATTTGTAAAATTTCAAAGAAGACATTTCCATTGATAATGTCCTATATGTCATGACCATCAATAAGAGTCCGGGACAATTACATTTGCATGTAGGACTTCTTCTTAAAAGGTTGGTGTTCACTTTATGTTGCAATTTCAAGGATGATAAGTCATTCGGAATTGAAGATGTTAATTTGTGATAAGGATGAAAGATCAACAAATTCAACAACAAATGTCGTGTACAAAAAAAGTTTTTCAAAATTTATAGTAACACAAAACCAACATTTCACGATGTGGTCTTTTATTTGTTAATGTTATGTATTCTGTTCAAATAATTATTTGACATCGTGTCATGATTTCTTTATTCAAATTTTAATTTTCACCACATTGGACTTGCACTAAGCGTGTTGACATGAAAATCCGGCAATAAATGATTTTACTTCACATGACCTTGAATGTTTCAATAAGAACGGGGACAAACATGCCCACGAGTCTGTCGGGTCTTGAGGGAAATCATAACCCGACAGAGCAACACATTCACATGCGGATCCTGGGACCCACAGTCCGTAATTTGAGTTCAAGGTTGACTTTTAACTGCACCCACAGTCAAAGTCTCAAATCGTGAAAATGTCGAGTATTTGAACGTGGTGGGAAAGACAATACAATGAATGGTGTTTGTTGGGCCTTTGATCAATAATATAATCCACGTGGGTTTTCATGTGCACAAGCACCCAATTAGACTATTAGAGCCCCACCTAAACAACGAAAACTCTACAAAATCACAAATACACGCTTTCCATCAACGACGTGGACGAATAAAAGCCGCTTAATTTGGACACGTGTCGATCATGAGCAGTCAATAAAATATCTGCCGTCCAGTTCTCTTCTGCTATATATATAACACACTTTCACGTTTCACTTCAACGATCACAATTTTCTCCAATCTTTATAACCTGCCAATTTCGAATTTAGAAAGACATTAAAAATGTCACCGATGAAAACAAAACAGTTGCCGGAATCTGAAACCTCCGGCGCACTGAAAACGGAGCTCACTTTGGGTATGCCCGGCGATTCGCTAGTTCAAAAGTCTGGTATCAAGCGTGGATTTTTCGACGCCGATTTGACGCCGACGAACGATGCCAAAGCTGAATCACAACCTCCTTCCAAGTATGTCAATTTATCTGATGGCAAATTATTTTTCTCATTTCTATTATGAAATTTTGTGGGTTTCATGCACTAAAATTAAGAGAAAAATTGACAATTTGAGTTACGTGTGATGTAGTCTATGCTAAAGCTCCGTTTATTAAAATTTTTATATATAAAAATACATGTACGTTATTAAAAAATAATTTGAAAAATAGTTTACCGAATAGAGTCTTACTCACTCATGACTCAACACATGTAGGAGATTCAGTTGTGCATCTGCATGATGATGCATGCATATTGTGAGCTACACACTCAACACTTACACAGTTACACTAGCATATATTCAAGGTTCATATATCTATGGAAATCTCGATAAGTTCATTATATTGTCTAATTTTATTTGGTCATGTTTGGTCCTATTTTCTTAAAGTCATTTGTCTCAAGTTTATTCTCAATCACAAATTTAGCGGGTGCACAACTTTTATCAACTTTTCAAGTACATGTTTCATCGAATTTTATTAAGTCCCTCTTTCATGTCCACATTAAAGTGATTTTTTTGGAGAATTTGTTGTTGAAAAGTAGGATAGGTTATGATTTACGTGTAAAATATTTTATTGTGTGAATGTATAGTTGAAAGTGTATGAAAAAAAAAAGTTTAGATCATATGAGAATTAAACAAAGGCTAAATTCTAATTTTTAGCCTCGGTTTGGCCCCATTTCTTTAGACACAACTTTTTTCAAATTAATTTTCATTCACATATTAAGAAATACAATTTTTATTAACTTTTTAAAGACACATTCACCAAATTTTATCAAAATCAATTTGAAATTTAATTTTTATTCAAACCAAACATGAGCTAGCTAAACGAATCAGAGGCTCATTATTTTGGTTTATTTGAATTTTTTAGATAAAATGTTTGGTTAAAAATTAGAGAGAGAAAATTTGTTTTGTTAAAAAATAATTTGAAAAATTGTGTAATTTAAATTTTGAGTTTTAACCCAACCATCGAACACATTCTTAACAATCTGTTCAGTAACTCCAATAAATTGATTTATAAGTCAATTAACAACATCACAATTTCTCAAATCATTTTTCACCAACACACATTTTTTCCCCTTACCTAAAAGCACAAATAAACCAAAATAAATGGCTGCAATGAGCCGCGGAATTCATTGTACTATTTATAATGTGTTTGGCAAATTAATTATAAACAAATTTATAAATAACACAATTTCTTAAATCTCTTTTTTAAATACACATCCTTTTCGAAACCACACATTCGGCTAAAAAAATGTTTCTGTTTGGTAACAATACTGTGTGGTTTATAAACTGATTTATTTATGTTTTTTGATAAAAAGTGATGGTTGAAAATCAGAGAAAAAATATGTGTGATTAAAAGTGGTTTGAGAAATTGTATAATTTACAAATTGATTTATAAATCAATTTATTTGGTTTACCAAACGAATATCATTTATAAACGACGATTGTGCCGCCGAACAAAGCAAGTGGCGTCTTTACAAAATGCATACGTGTTTAGAGTTTTTGACATTTTGTTGTAAAAATTAAGGGTGGATGTGGGTTGGATTGGGTTGGGTTGGGTCGAGTCGATTTTTTTTCCAACCCAAACCCAACCCACTAAGATTGGGTTGATAAAAAATCAACCCTACACAAGCATGAGTTCAAACTCAACTCGATCCGACCCAATACCCAACCCAATCAAGTTTCGGTCGGGTCGGGTCGGGTGGTTTGAACTTTGATCCAATTAGCAAAAAATCTTGAAAATTGAAAATTAAAAAGTTAAGTCCATATATTAAATATTAACTCAAATCAATTATGTACAATAAAATAAGCTCAAATATAATAAATTGAATACTTGTTAATAAAATCAAAATATGTTCAAACCATATTTGAATTTCATTCAAATTAAAAATGAGCTTGAGATTCTTGAAATTTAAATCGTTCTATATTTTTAAAATTTTTTGGGTTGGGTTGTGGATTGAGTGAATTCACCCAAACCACAACCCAACTCAACCTAATCAGACCAATTTTTTTTTGTAGAACCCGAATTCAGCCCGATTTTCATAAAAAATCAACCTAAATCGATCGAGTTGAATTGGATGATTTGAGCGATTTGGATGGGTTAACGTCCATCCCTAGTAAAAATGATGTTATTTACTTTGTGACTAATATAAGTGTCCTTTTTTATTATAGGGCTCAGGCTGTGGGATGGCCTCCGGTGAGTTCATGCAGGAAGAATTTGATACAAAATTGCAAATACGTGAAAGTAGGCGTAGATGGGGCTCCATATTTAAGAAAAATTGATCTGGAAATATACAGTAGCTACCAGGATTTGTTGACTGCAATGGGAGATATGTTTACGTGCTTAACCATATGTAAGCACCGTAGTTAATTGATTCTAATTAATTATTATTTTTCTCGTGATTATAGTATAAATGATGATTAATTCGATTTGGTTTAGGTAATGTGTTGAGTGAGAAGAAACTGATGGTTTCTGCAAATGGTGAAGAGTATGTACCAACTTACGAGGACAAAGATGGAGACTGGATGCTAGTTGGAGATGTCCCTTGGAAGTAAGTTCCCAAATTCGTCCTAGAACTTCTTTATCCGACGATTACCATAGATATCATCGATGGAACTTCTGTTGATGATTACTCTATTGGAAATCTTCGACGGGAAATAATTCATCACGAGTTTTTGAAGTGTTAGTAGACGTGGTAATGAGTCGAACCGAGCCGAATCAACCCTTAAACACCCGAGCTCGGCCCGATCATAGGGATGAGCCCCAAGCACGTGCCTACAACCTTTTTTTTATTTAACGTTAAAAAGATTAACAAAATAAGCCCCAAAAAAAAATATATATATATATAAATTAAAAATAGGGAGAAAATAAGTTCACGAGCACTACAATTGAGCGGTTTATGGAAAAAAAAGGGTACCACATCTTTCAGCTCACTTTTCGTTTCAAAACAAGTCTGAGTTGCCCATGGATCGAGACGGGTCAAGCCCTTGAGTGGTTTGACATTCGACCTTTTTGTCACCCCTAAGTTTAGTTTGGTTTGCTAATCAAGTGATGCATATTAATCATTTTGGGTATTTGTGTTTTGCAGAATGTTTGTTGAATCATGTAAGAGAATGAGGTTGATGAAAAGCTCTGAGGCAATTGGATTAAGTGCAGCAGCTCCAGGCTCCAAGTACACCTTCAAAGGGCTCAAGCACGAGCTGTTCAATAATTGATTCAATGGATGAGCTCCTGTACAGACTACAGACCTTCATTTTCATTTTTTAAGAGTTATACGTGCTCTAGAATTTAGGGTTCATTAATTTGCCAGCCGGTTTTTAGACCTTATGACCATGTTTTGTTGGATAAAGCTTAGATAATACAAAGAATAAAAATTAGTTTAAGGATGATGCTATTTAAATATACAGGATGTCACCCTGTGTACCATCCTCTCATATGGTGTGTGGGGTCGCTAATTAATACATGAAGCCCCACACACCTTATGTGAGGAAGGTGTCATATATGGTGGTAAACTTGAATATTCAAATAGCATTATTCTTAGTTTAATTGATACAAAATGTTCCTATCCTTTGTCACTATTGTGGAAATCACTCTCTTCATTTCAATTTGACATTTGAATCCTCGGATAGGCTTTTTGTTGTAGAAAAAAAAATGTTTTTAGTGTTTTACCGTGCGATTCTATCCGTTAAATGGACACGTCCACCTCACTTCGCTAAGGCAATTTAGCCCCTGTTTTAAGCCCCAAAAAATAAAAAAATAAAAAAAATAAAAATCACTTTCAACAATGCGTGCTATTAAAATAATTTGCATAAAAGTCAATTTTTCCCTACTTTGTAATCATCATGCATTTTATTGTTGGATCTTGATTAATAAGTCGACAAATCAAGAAATTGATTAAGTATCGAAAAATTGACTAAAGCGACTTTTTGTCGACTTCGGCTAAATACTTAAAAGCTCGGACTCAATCCGTTTAGGCAAAATTATTTGCCACTTTGGGACACACAAACGGGGCTCAATCCGTTTAGACAAAATTGTTTGTCACTTCACCGTGCGACCTCATGATTAGGAAACCGTGCGATCACACGTCAAATTCATTTCTAACTTTTTGCGTAAAGCCGTGAGACCGCACAGATTATAACCATACGGCCGCACGGTTATCCGGTGAAAAGACATCTTTTCATAAAAGTGCATGGTTTGGAAATGATGTATGGTTTGGCCTCAACCATTTCATCCACATCCTTTCATGGTCTATTAATAGGACCATTTGGGTGTCCTATTCCTCACAATTTGATATGCAAAACATATATCATTCTCTCTTCTATCCAAAATCAAAATCATAGCATTTGTAGTTTTTTTATTTTGTTTCATTTCATCTTTGGAGTACATACACCAAATTTTGGTTCGTTGTACTTGTGTTTTGGAGTGCTACAAACACAAGTGAAGCCGTTGTATCTTGAGAATCGATTGTCGGAATTCGTAGGCACCGTTGCGAGCAAATTCGACTTAAGAACAAAGAGTCCAACTCTTGCCTCGACTTTATCCCTACTTTTCTTCTTCTTCTTCTTGTTTGTATTTTCCTTGCCGTTACTCTGTCCAATTTTCGACACGGATTTACAAAACTATCATTCTACTTATTTTGGCATCACTATTCACAAATTCCTCCAACATTTATCAAAAATCAAACTCATCTTTTAAAGCTCAAACAAGGGCTTAGTGAATCGACCGGAATACTCGTAGCAGATGTCAAAGGACATCTGTACCCTTATTGATGCAAACCACATAACAATTGTAATCACACAATCCACAAAAGATTGAAATGAACTCAAGAATGTCAAAACAATCACGATCTAGGGATTGTAATAATTAATTGAACCAAACAACTAACACAATTAATTGATACATTAACCTCTTAATTACAACAATTGCAATCTCACCCAAGTTTGAACGCTACAAGAATTAATCTCGTAAGTTCGAATTTTCTTCAATAAAGAATAGTTTTGAAAGCAAATAATTTCACAATAATCTCAAAGTTTTGTCGAATAATACAAAGAATAGACCTATATATAGGTAAGAAATAAAATCTTATTCTAATTAGGAAACTAAATAAATAATTTAATCTAATTGAAGAACAATAAAGTTATTTCCTAATCTCATTAGGAATATAACAAGATAAAACTCCAATAAGGGTGGAAATTAAAAGTTACCAAAAACTAGACTTTTAATTGAACTAAAATTGGAATCAATTTAAAATTCGCTATATTCTACCTCGATAAAAGCAGAACCTTAGTTATGGCCATAAGTCACTTTGTTACGGTCGTATCCATGGAATTTCAAGAAACGTCCCTTTGAAACAGGGAATCACTTACGATCGCAAGTGATTCAATTACGGCCGTAACCGAGGTCCGTTTTCGATTGCTTGAATGACTTGATCCACTTGCTTTTTCGACTCGACTTAAACATGAGACTTACTTTTTTTTTTTTTTTTTTATCCCAGTATCCCAGCTTCGCCGGACTATATCTGGACCACCAGCCCCCGGCCCCTCAGTGACTGGTGGATGTAAACCGCGGGATATGCCCAAGTTGGTCAGGGTGGCAGCGCGCCTTATACTCCAGCTCCCAGAGGGACCCTCCTCCATGCCTCTTACATCACTCTTACATCACCAATAAATTGACTGCTCCAGCTACTCCTGGCAGGATTCGAACTCCCCACGCCCAGGTTGTAAGCCCAGCAACGCTCCTTCCTTTACCACTCGGCTGTGCCCCGGGGGGTCATGAGACTTACTTCTTTAGTTGCTAAGAATGTGGTTCATCTATTATTTCTTGAAGACTTGTATTCAAAATATGGATCACATCACTTATTTCAAATAGAAAAAATAAATTATGTCTACAACTTTACGAAGAATTGTCTTGACATATATTTGTTAAACATATTAAATAAAATCTTCATTAACTTTGATAATATTAGGAAATTATACCTACCTCTACTATTAAAGATCCAAATTTATAATAAGATTAAACTTAAATAACTTCAAAAACAAGATATTAAATAAATTTCTAATTCTAAAACTAATAATGTGAAATTAAAATAAATTCATCAAATAACATCTCTACTCCAAATCCTAATTTCTCTCAGTTCACCTCAATCAATCAAACAAACAAATCACCCTCTCTTCCCACCCAAACCATTATCCATCGACGACGGCGACACAACTGATTGAAATTGCACAAATCACTCCATCTTTGGCTGGGTAGCACCGCATCTTCTCTATTCAATCAATCCATTTTCTCTCAGCACGGAGGCTATAGCCACCAACTTGCCATTCACCCACCGCAGCCACACTTCCCATCTCTTTCATTTCACTTCACACCTCTATACCGTCACCATTAACCTCACAGGGAGGCGGCGCTCAACCGACGCTGATGTGCCCCCGCCTTTGTTGCGCGACAATGGTTGCCTCCCTCGCAAAGTTATTCTGTTAATGGATGGTGGAAGGAGATACTTGGCGGAGGTGATGGTCGAGTGCAGAGGTGCTTGGGTGTGGCGACAATGGTAGATCTGTGTCTGGAGGTGAATGGGCGGTAGTTGTGGTGAGGAGATGAAGGTTGTTGCATGAGATGGGTTGTGGAAATGGCAGTGTGATGGCGGCGTCTCCTGCTATTTTCTTCTGCTTAGCTATCGTCGATGATTTTGATGAGGTTGTAGGTCGTGTAATGGTGAGCAAATTGGGGGCCGTCGGAGTTTGATGCAGCAGGTGGTTGGGTTTCAGGAAGAGAACGAGTGTTGTGGGCGGGTTTGAATTTTGGATTAGGTGGTGGTAGTGATTTTTTGTTGGAGATGTTGGTGGATTTGAGGTGGGACGATGGTGGCGTTGTTGGTATTAGAAGATGATGGTTGTGACCTTTGAAGTAAAAATATGACCTTAGTTTTAATCTGGTTGGTTAATTCTTTTAAGTCACATTAATTGATTTAACTTAAAAAATAAATAATTGTCACTTAAAAAATTTGTGACCTAATAATTTGATAAGGTGTGAATCTTGTGATATAAAATATCCCAAGTTTTATTAATTCAACATATGTGATCTATTGATTTTATAATATGTGGCCTTGAAATCAATTCGTGAACTAAAAAATTGTTAGTGTAACCTGGAAATAAGTTTAATTTATGACCTAATATTTTGATAATTTGTGAACTCGAAATTATTTGTAACTTGAAATATACAGTGATGTGACCTTAATTTATATAATTAATAAAATATTTTAATTATTTAATTTAATTAATTAATTTTAATTACAACCTGATTTTTGAAATTATACAAATTTAATCTCATTTTTAAAATATATATTTTTAAATACCTTATTTATGTATCTTCCCTTTTTTTTATTTCGTTTCAATATAGGTTGAAAACAAAGTTCTTTGTCAGGCCCAAGCTTTAAGGTCCAAAGGGTGTACATATATCAGTAGCGACTAGCGACTTGTCCTTTTTACAATTGTAACCTCAAGGAAATAGATTGATTTTTGGAAAGCAAATGAAATAGCATGATGATATTGATCCAATCACGTGGCACCACATCATATATTCATGAACATTAATTATTGTACACATGTAGCAAAATCGTTATTCCACAGCTGGGCCCTCGTTTCAGCTCTAGCTTCCGTGCGAAACCGTTCTTGGCTTCTGTACCCAGCAAGAGTAGAGTTTAGACTATGTTTGACTCAACGTAAAAAAAGTAAATGAAAATATTTGTTTTTTTCATACAATTTTACTCACCTAAATGATGAGAAAATATTTTCAAGAAAATACCTTAAGTTGTGCATAACATGATTGTACCAAAAAAAAAAAAAAATTTCCAAGCAAATTTTCAAATCAAACATCAAAAGGTGAAAAATCTTTTTCTTGATATGACATTTTTCAAGTAAATATATGTAATCAAACACACCTTTAAGTTTTTCCCTATATTCCCTTGCTGGGTCCTTGTCTCACCATTTATTAGGTGCTCCCCTCTACTTGCAACTAGGGGTAAAAGAGGGCACAAAAAGTAGGGAGGGACAAAATAATCGAATCAGATCAGACTAAATTAGAACCAAACCAAATCAATTGGTTTGATTTTGTCTGGTTCTACATAAAAAAAAAATAATGGTTTGATTTTTAGAATTAAGAATCATTTGGTTTCGATTTGGTTCCGGTTCTCTTTCCAGAACCAGAACCAAGAACCAAACTGAGTTTATATATATATGTGTGTGTGTTTTACAAATTAGTGGATATTCATCTCACAAAAAATTCAAATATGAAATTATAAATGTAAAATGTACAAAAATGTTATTTACCATATATTTTATCTCATTTCCTATTAGACAAAAATTTTAAATCATAGATCTAAATTATAATTATAATTCATTTTTCTTCTTTTCAATTATAGATACGCATTCACATCGCTTTACTTATACTCCTATAACACAGCAATCGTTGCACTCCTTAGTCACTATCGACGACATTGATGTTTATTTTTTAAAATTTATGTAGATATAAATCTCGACCCAATTCGTCAATTTTCAAGAGTTAACCCAAACTCAAATTGCAAATTTCATCCCTAACTTACACGGCACCACGGTAGAATGTGACTCGAAACTTTATCGTAATCTATAGCTATAAGTCTAAACGATATTTATGTCCGATTCTCTAAGTTTCAATGGGTCGACTAGCTTCCTTCAGGCGAGTTTCTTCTTCTTTGACTTAGAATAACATGTTACTTTTTTCTAAATTTTTGTTTTGTTAACTAAAATTTTCATTTTCTATTTAATAATGATGTAGATGGATTCTAATGAAGAAGCGGATATAAACATATTTTAATTTACATTTATTATTTAAAAATTCAAGTAATTGTCCCAGAATCAAACCAGACCAAACCATAATCGAGTGGTTTGGTTCCGATTTGGTTCCATATCTTTAAAAAAACCAATTGGTTCCATTAGTAAGAACCATCGATTTATAATTTAATTTGATTTTTCTGAAATCAGAACCAAACCGAATCACGTCTCCCCCTAACAAAAAGACTTCTTTCAGCCCTCTCCAGTTTGATAGGCAGGAGGTGCCTGTAAATGCTCGTATGGATTGTTCTTCCAAAGGTGATGTATCTGAAGCCACTTGGGAAGAAATTTTTGATGTTAAATCTGAGTCCCCTAGTTCAAGAAGCTTGGGAAACCTTGATGCAGCCTCGGAAGATTCTACTGGTGGAAATCAGAATCTTGATGATTATGTCCAGGAACCTAATGTTGATGGAGCAGCACCTAAAGTTGTTATGATAGTTTCTTCAAAGACGATAGGAAGGAAGAAAATGGGCTTTCTTTACACCCCATTGCCCATGTTGATGGTAAAATTCGGATTGACAAAGAAGAAGTTGACGACCTTGATGAATGGGGGATACTGCCTTATGGATTCTTTGCTGCAAAATTCTATGGAATGATGGCCCTCACCAATATTTGTAAATCATGGGGTGTCAATTATGAATTAGCTTTGCATGGCAGTGGCTGGATTATATTTAAATTTGAAGATGAATGTGATAGGGACAAAGTTCTTCTGGAGGGACTATATTCTATATATGGTAGGCAACTGATGCTCAAAAATATGCCAAGCTTGTTCAGATTCGATAATAGTGAACTCACTAAATTGCCTAGCTATCTGGATAAATGTTTATAATTTGCCTCTTGAATGTTGGAATACTCAAATTCTTAGCAAAATAGCTTCCGTTGTTGGGAAACCCATTTGCACAGACAAATTCACAGACACTAAAGCTAGAATTACTTGTGCCAGAATTTTGGTGGAGGTGGATGTGTCTAAAGACTTGCGTAGAAGTGTGAATATTACTCTTCCCAATGGAGATGTAGTTGATCAAAGGATTGTCTTTGAATATAAACCAAAATTCTGTTCATGTTGCCAAATGTTTGGGCACTCAACTGAAGGGTGTTGCCTTAACAAACCATTGGAGACTGCTGCTACTGGAAAGAAAACGGGACAGAATGCCCCAAAAAACCTCAGACTGCAAGGGCTAAAAGTAATCAGGGCCGTGAGGTGGCTTCTACCTCTGCGGCCATGGATGGGGTTCATGATCAAAATGCCCCATAGGATGTTGATAACGAGCACACTCCTGAGCAGACTTATACGGAGGCTGCTACCATTCTACAGGCTGGTTTGTCTGATGAAAAGGTTCAAGGGCAGGCGGAAGTTGGGACTCAACAGGGAGGAAAGGCAGTGGAGGGCTCAAGTATGTCACAACACTTGAACATGCCAAATGATATTAATGAACTTCAATCTGGGAAGGATATTTCACAGGTTCACAAAGCTGTGGATGACTCGGAGGCACCTTACATTGATGTCAGGAGTTGGAAAAGGAGAAATAATACAAGTAGTACTGCACTGCTTGCGCCATTGGCTACGGGGATGGCTCGTAGAATTATTCCTATTCCAGTTCCAGTGGACAGGAAGGCCAAAGGGAAAGCTAATGATAACCTGGAAAAGCCTCATTTGCATCATGAGGTTGATAAGAAGAAGGGGAACCCACCCCTTATCATATCATCTACATGAAGATTGCAAGTTGGAATATATATTAGGGGTTTTAATATGCCCCTAAAACAAAATGGGGTACGTAACCTCATTTATAGCATTTCCATTGACTTGATTGGTGTTGCACCCCATAAATTTGGGTCAAGGTTAAAAGTCACATATTCAGTGGTCAACGAGCTTATTGATCAAGTTCCACGTCAAACTAATGATCAAGACTACTCAAGATAAACTCAAATGGTCAATATGATACTTATCTGAAGATATTGGTGAAATTGTCTATAACTATTAGAAATTGTCCCATTATGTAATTATTAGATGAAGGATCAAATATGTAAATATGTCTACCCCCATTTTGCCTATAAATAGGGGGATTTTATGTTCATTTGAGAGAGATATTTATTGATTCAAAGAGAAACATTTAACTTCAAATGACTTGCAGACGTGACGCTCAGGTCCAAACGCTTGTAGACCTGAATGTCAGGTCATACACAATGCAGACCTGAGTTGGTGATAAGAAGTTCAACATCGTATAAATTCACATACTATCTAGAATTCAGTTATATGACCTGGTTGTTTAGCTAAAAATCTCAAAATCAAGTTATCTCAACACGATGAGTCAAAGATCAATCCATTTTATTTGTTGACCAGCTTTGTGACAAAAAGTGACGTCAACAAATTGGCGCTAGAAAGAGGGCCCGTTCTTGTGCAACCGGCCTTCATTTATCAAGCAAAAATCCATGATTTCAATTTAGATTGGCCAAACTCCCGCGCAGGCTAGCAGTTCAACTCGAGAAAATTCCGCCCTTAATCGCCAGTCTAGTACCAACTCAATTTTCTGAAGTAGCCATGCAACTCGCCCCATTCAACCATCACATATTCAAATCGAATTGGCCATGAAAGCTGGAGTCACATATTCAAGTCACACTTGAGTAAACGCGGTCAAGCTCAGTTCAACATGGTTCAGTTCGGAACAACTCCAGTTCGACTATTAAAGTAGAGGCCATTCATTCAAGTTTGTTTCCTCAGTCCGATCATTCGTTTCAATGAGTGAATTCTACCATTGACATGGAAGATAAAAGAACCGCCCGCTCTCAGCCTATGATAAAAGAGCTATACATGAAGAATAAAGGAGACTTTCAAAGCTGAACTTGGATTGATTGGGTTTCAAGTAAATATTTTGCATCAGTTCCTCCATGTGATTATGAATGAAGAGAAATTCAACCTGAATAATTGTTCATTTAGAATGAAGTGGGGACATCAAACAAACCAATCACAATCAAAGACCTTAGTTGATGATCCATAAGTACCTATAAGGCAGGACACCATCAACATCACAAGGCAATCCGTCTCAAATGCGAGAAAGACCTCCTTGAGAGGCAAACCAAGACCTTAGTTGATGATCCATAAGTACCTATAAGGCAGGATACCATCAATATCACAAGGCAATCCGTCTCAAAGGCGAGAAAGACCTCCTTGAGAGGCAAACCAAGACCTTAGTTGATGATCCATAAGTACCTATAAGGCAGGATACCATCAACATCACAAGGAAATCCATCTCAAAGACAAGAAAGACCTCCTTGAGAGGAAAATCAAGACCTTAGTCGATGATCCATAAGTACCTATAAGGCAGGATACCATCAACATCACAAGGTAATCCGTCTCAAAGACGAGAAAGACCTCATGGATGAAAAGGAATCGTCATTAAATCGAGGTGAAAGTTTCCCGTCCTCAACTTTGCAAACGAGGTGTTTTGGTAAAACCAAACCGAGGTGAAAGAGTTCCGACCTCAACTTTGCAAACGAGGTGTTTCGGTAAAAACAAACCGAGGTGAAAGAGTTCCGATCTCAACTTTGCAAACGAGGTGTTTCTGTAAAAGAAAAAAACCGAGATGAAAATGGTCCGACCTCAACTTTGCAAACGAGGTGATTTGGTAAAAACAAACCGAGGTGAAAGAGTTCCGACCTCAACTTTGCAGACGAGGTGTTGTGGTAAAAACAAACCGAGGTGAAAATGTTCCGACCTCAACTTTCCAAACTAGGTGATTCGGTAAAAACAAACCGAGGTGAAAGAGTTCCGACCTCAACTTTGCAGACGAGGTGTTTTGGTAAAAACAAATCGAGGTGAAAGTGTTCCGACCTCAACTTCGCAAACGAGATGACTGGTGAAACTCGAGCTGAAATATTGAGATGACATCAAGCCTCATCCATTATTTAATAATCACTTCGTCTAAGTGCTCATTTCGTTGATATATGCACCTCAATAATGAGGTGAAACCTCCATGATAAGGAGGTGACCATGATGAGGTAAGACCTCCATGGTGAAGTCAACCTCAGTGATGAGGTGAAACCTCTATGATAAGGAGGTGATCATGACAAGGTAAGACCTCCATGGTGAAGTCAACCTCAATGATGAGATGAAACCTCCATGATAAGGAGGTGATCATGATGAGCTAAGACCTCCATGGTGAAGTGAACCTCAATGACGAGGTGAAACATTTAAGATAAGGAGGTGACCATGACGAGGTAATACCTCCATAGTGAATAAAACCTCAAAGAAGAGGTGAAACCTCCATGATAAGGAGGTGACCATGATGAGATAAGACCTCCATGGTGAATGAAACATCAATGATGAGGGGAAACCTCCATGATGAGGAGGTGACCATGATGAGGTAAAACCTAAATGGAGAATAAAACCTCAAAGAAGAGGCGAAACCTCCATGATGAGAAGGAGACCTTGATGAGGTAAGACCTCTATGGTGAAGTAAACCTCAGTGATGAGGTGAAACCTCCATGATGAGGAGGTGACCATGATGAGATAAAACCTCCATGGTGAATAAAACCTCAAAGAAGAGGTGAAACCTCCTTGATAAGGAGGTGACCATGATGAGGTAAGACCTCCATGGTGAATGAAACCTCCATGATAAGGAGGTGACCATGATGAAACCTCAATGATGAGGTGAAACCTCCATGATAAGGAGGTGACCATGATGAGGTAAGACCTCCATGGTGAATGAAATCTCAATGATGAGGTGAAACCTCCATGATCAGGAGGTGACCGTGATGAGGTAAGACCTCCATGGTGAATGAAACCTCAATGATGAGGTGAAACCTCCATGATAAGGAGGTGACCGTGATGAGGTAAGACCTCCATGGTGAATGAAACCTCAATGATGAGGTGAAACATCCATGATAAGGAGGTGACCGTGATGAGGTAAGACCTCCATAGTGAATGAAACCTCAATGATGAGGTGAAACCTCCATTATGAGGAGGTGACCATGATGAGGTAAAACCTCCATGGTGAATAAAACCTCAAAGAAGAGGTGAAACCTCCATGATGAGGAGGTGACCGTGATGAGGTAAGACCTCTATGGTGAAGTCAACCTCAATGATGAGGTGAAACCTCCATGATGAGGAGGTGATCATGAAGAGGTAAAACCTCCATGGTGAATAAAACCTTAAAGAAGAGGTGAAACCTCCATGATAAGGAGGTTACCATGATGAGGTAAGACCTCCATGGTGAATGAAATCTCAATGATAAGGTGAAACCTCCATGATCAGGAGGTGGCCATGATGAGGTAAGACCTCCGTGGTGAATAAAACCTCAATGATGAGGTGAAACCTCCATTATGAGGAGGTGACCATGATGAGGTAAAACCTCCATGGTGAATAAAACCTCAAAGAAGAGGTGAAACCTCCATGATGAGGAGGTGACCGTGATGAGGTAAGACCTCTATGGTGAAGTCAACCTCAATGATGAGGTGAAACCTCCATGATGAGGAGGTGACCATGAAGAGGTAAAACCTCCATGGTGAATAAAACCTTAAAGAATAGGTGAAACCTCCATGATAAGGAGGTTACCATGATGAGGTAAGACCTCCATGGTGAATGAAATCTCAATGATGAGGTGAAACCTCCATGATCAGGAGGTGACCATGATGAGGTAAGACCTCCGTGGTGAATAAAACCTCAATGATGAGGTGAAACCTCCACGATGAGAAGGTGACCATGATGAGGTAAAACCTCCATGGTGAATAAAACCTTAAAGAAGAGGTGAAACCTCCATGATAAGGAGGTTACCATGATGAGGTAAGACCTCCATGGTGAATGAAATCTCAATAATGAGGTGAAACCTCCATGATCAGGAGGTGACCATGATAAGGTAAGACCTCCGTGGTGAATAAAACCTCAATGATGAGGTGAAATCTCCACGATGAGAAGGTGACCATGATGAGGTAAAACTTCCAAGGTGAATAAAACCTTAAAGAAGAGGTGAAACCTCCATGATGAGGAGATGACTGTGAAGAGGTAAGACCTCCATGGTGAAGTCAACCTCAGTGATGAGGTGAAACCTCCATGATGAGGAGGTGGCCATGATGAGGTAAAACCTCCATGGTGAATAAAACCTCAAAGAAGAGGTGAAACCTCCATGATAAGGAGGTGACCATGACGAGGTAAGACCTCCATGGTGAAGTGGAACCTCAATGATGAGGTGAAACCTCCACGATGAAGAGGTGACCATGAGGAGGTAAGACCTCCATGGTGAAGTGGAACCTCAGTGATGAGGTGAAACCTCCAAGATGAGAAGTTGACCATGACGTGGTAAGACCTCCGTGGTGAATCAAACCTCAATGATGAGTTGGAACCTCGGTGATGAGGTGAAACCTCCATGATGAGGAGGTGACCATGGTGAGGTAAGACCTCCATAGTGAATGAAATCTAAATGATGAGGTGAAACCTCCACGACAAGGAGGTGACTATGATGAGGTAAGACCTCCATGGTGAAGTGAAACCTCAATAATGAGGTGAAACCTCCATGACAAGAAGGTGACCATGATGAGGTAAAAACTCCATGGTGAATGAAACATCAATGATGAGGAGGTGACCATGACGAGGTAAGACCTCCATGGTGAAGTGAAACCTCAATGATGAGGTGAAGCCTCCATGATTAGGAGGTGACCATGATGAGGTAAGACCTCCATGGTGAATTGGAACATCAGTGATGAGGTGAAACATCCATGATGAGGAGGTGACCATGACGAGGTAAGACCTCCATGGTGAAGTGGAACCTCAATGATGAGGTGAAACATCCATGATGAGGAGGTGACCATGACGAGGTAAGACCTCCATGGTGAAGTGGAACCTCAGTGATGAGGTGAAACATCCATGATGAGGAGGTAACCATGACGAGGTAAGACCTCCATGGTGAAGTGGAACCTCAGTAATAAGGTGAAACCTCCAGGATGAGGAAGTGACCATGACGAGGTAAGACCTCCAGAATCAAATCTCAATGATGAGGTGGAACCTCAGTGATCAAGTGAAATCTCCTTGAGGAGGAGGTGACCATGACGAGGTAAGACCTCCATGGTAAAGTGGAACCTCAGTGATGAGGTGAAACCTCCATGACGAGGAGGTGAGAATGACGAGGTAAGACCTTCATGGTGAAGTGGAGCCTCAGTGATGAGGTGAAACCTCCATGACGAGGAGGTGACCATGACGAGGTAAGACCTCCATGGTGAAGTGGAACATCCGTGATGAGGTGAAACCTCCATGACGAGGAGGTGACCATGAGGAGGTAAGACCTCCATGGTGAAGTGGAACTTCAATGATGAGGTGAAACCTCCATGATAAGGAGGTGACCATGACGAGGTAAGACCTCCATGGTGAAGTGGAACCTCAGTGATAAGGTGAAACCTCCATGATGAGGAGGTGACCATGATGACGTAAGACCTCCATGGTGAAGTGGAACCTCAGTGATGAGGTGAAACCTCCATGATGAGGAGGTGACCATAATGTGGTAAAACCTCCATGGTTATGTGATCCTCAATGATGAGGTGAAACCTCCATGACAAGGATGTGATCATGTAGAGGTAAAACCACCATGGTGAAGTGGACCTCAATGACAAGGTGAGAACTCCATGGAAAGGTGCAACTACAATGATGAGGTGAAGCCTCCATGGTGAAGTTGACCCTAATGACGAGGTACACCCTCATGACTATGTTAAATTCCCATGACGAAGTAAAACCTTTGGAGACACGAGGGAACCAAGCCCTTGAGGTCTTCATTACTATTACACAGGGGACACGAGAGAACCAAGTCTTTGAGATCTTTACTGCCATTACCCGAGGGATACGAAAGAATCAAGTCCATCAGGTTTTTATTACCGTTACCCTTGAGGTAGGACATAACAACTCCCATAAGGTCCGGTCCAATCCCTGAGGTCATCTTGATTATATTCTTATCAACTAATCCAGTGCACTGAGTTACCTTCAGAATTGATATTTTGATCTATGCAAGTATGCTTCGTCAGAATTTGACTTTATGGAATTATCTGTATAAATGGACTGGCCTGAATACTTAGAAAAAAAATTGCAAGTAGTCAAAAGAATCAGATTCACTCTTTAAAAATAAAAATTGAAGCAATCAGCTCTTCAACTAAGCCACATCTTCAGTTGGCCACTATTTCAACTCTTCAGCTGGATGTTATTTCAGGTCCTCAGCGGCTCTTCAACTAGTAGTTATTTCAACTCCTTGACTCTTCAGCTGTCTCCTCAAATCAAGTCCTTAAATGAAATGAAGACTTCGACTACCTGGATCAAATATAGAACAGTATGACCCAATCAAAATTTACTGAGCAGACTTATACGGACGCTGCTACCATTCTACAGGCTGGTTTGTCTGATGAAAAGGTTCAAGGGCAGGCGGAAGTTGGGACTCAACAGGGAGGAAAGGCAGTGGAGGGCTCAAGTATGTCACAACACTTGAACATGCCAAATGATATTAATGAACTTCAATCTGGGAAGGATATTTCACAGGTTCACAAAGCTGTGGATGACTCGGAGGCACCTTACATTGATGTCAGGAGTTGGAAAAGGAGAAATAATACAAGTAGTACTGCACTGCTTGCGCCATTGGCTACGGGGATGGCTCGTAGAATTATTCCTATTCCTATTCCAGTTCCAGTGGACAGGAAGGCCAAAGGGAAAGCTAATGATAACCTGGAAAAGCCTCATTTGCATCATGAGGTTGATAAGAAGAAGGGGAACCCACCCCTTATCATATCATCTACATGAAGATTGCAAGTTGGAATATATATTAGGGGTTTTAATATGCCCCTAAAACAAAATGGGGTACGTAACCTCATTTATAGCATTTCCATTGACTTGGTTGGTGTTGCACCCCATAAATATGGGTCAAGGTTAAAAGTCACCTATTCAGTGGTCAACGAGCTTATTGATCAAGTTCCACGTCAAACTAAGGATCAAGACTACTCAAGATAAACTCAAATGGTCAATATGATACTTATCTGAAGATATGGGTGAAATTGTCTATAACTATTAGAAATTGCCCCATTATGTAATTATTAGATGAAGGATCAAATATGTAAATATGTCTACCCCCATTTTGCCTATAAATAGGGGGATTTTATGTTCATTTGAGAGAGATATTTATTGATTCAAAGAGAAACATTTAACTTCAAATGACTTGTAGACGTGACGCTCAGGTCCAAACGCTTGTAGACCTGAATGTCAGGTCATACACAATGCAGACCTGAGTTGGTGATAAGAAGTTCAACATCGTATAAATTCACATACTATCTAGAATTCAGTTATATGACCTGGTTGTTTAGCTAAAAATCTCAAAATCAAGTTATCTCAACACGATGAGTCAAAGATCAATCCATTTTATTCGTTGACCAGCTTTGTGACAAAAAGTGACGTCAACAGTTGGTATTTTGGAGACTAAGCTCAACACTCATAAGGTGGGTAGAATCTTAAGGAATAAATTTGTGGGATGGGAAGCTATACATAACTTTGATACGCATTCAGCCGGCCGTATCTTGGTACTTTGGAATCCTGTTAAAGTGATGATTGAACTGATGGAAATTTGTGAGCAAATAATCCACCTTCAAGCTACTTGCAAAGTATCTTCAAATTCTTTCCAAGTTAGCTTTGTTGATGGATTACACACTATTATTAATAGAAGACCTCTATGGAATAATATTGTGAATTTTGGCAGTAATTCCCACATTCCTTGGCTTCTTTTGGGAGACTTCAATAATATTTTGCATGTTGATGAAAGACAAAATAGTACGGCTGAAAGACTATAGATTGCTGCACTACTGTGGGGATCTCGGATGTCAACTCAATTGGCTACCACTTCGCGTGGATGAATAATGGTGTTTGGACTAAATTAGATTAACAGGCATTGGGTCAATTTGGGTCTTTTTTGCGTGGCAAATTTCTTACCAGCAGGGTACCTATCCGACCACTCTCCTTGTCTAGTCACTTTGTTTCAACCCGAGGTCAGGACGACTAGGCATTTTAAATTCTTCAGCATGTGGACCTACCATGAAGAATTTAATCACACTGTCCAGCGGTCTTGGGGAGAATGGATTGAGGGGACTGAACAATTCCAGTTGTGTAAAAGGCTTAAGATGCTGAAGAAGCTTTTACAGCGCCTTAAAACCCAGCACTTCTTGCATATTTCAGCAAGTGCAGATCGGGCTAAGGAGGAACTTAAAGCTGCACAGTTAAGATTACATGACCAGCCTGCCAACTTGGATCTACAAATTCTGGTTTCTGATCTAAGGAAGCTTGCCTACAATTTGTGTGAATCGGAACGTTGCTTCTTTTTCCAACAAGCAAAGTGTTCTTACGTACCTTAAAAATTATGATAGGGGCACCAAATTCTTCCACTCCATTGTGAAGAGGAACAGTGGCGGACACAACATTTTGTCACAGTGGAGCACAGAGATATACTTCTGTGTTTTTTCGATGGACATACGGGATTCGGGGGCAGCCCTCGATTTTTTTTTATTAGGAAGAGATCAAAACTCCATCCGTTTCTTCACCAAGTTCAATCATTTCTTCTCCATCTCCATTTTCATTATGTTGGTCATCACACAAGGAAACGTGGATTTATGCTTAAAATATTTATCTACAACTGATACAAACAAACAAATAAACAATTGTAAAAATATATTCAATCCCCAAATGTAAAGTTCAAAAGAGATCAATAGCACAAAATATTAATTTGAAAGTATAAATTCCAAACAAACAGTATATAATTTAACATTTGTTTGACAAACTATAAAAAAAATATGATTTTAAACTATACAATTTCTCAAACAACTTTTTAACTTCACTTATTTTCTCTCCACTTTTCAACCACATATTTTACATTGAAAACATAAAAAAATGTTTTTGAACATAAAATTTTTAACAAACTAAAATTTCAAATTCTAATTTCTTTAATAAAAAAAATCAGATTTTTTAGTGGGAAACGTGCCCACAAGGAACTAGTGTAGGTCCGCCGATGAAGAGGAATATGAAACGAAATCAAATTGCTGCTGTGTAGAAAGAAGATGGTTTCGTTATTGAATCGTAGGATGAAGTAGCCAAGGAATTCCTTACCTTCTATGGTAAGTTAATGGGGAGTAGTTATGATTGTGACCCCATTGATCCGAATATTCTTTCTCAGGGTCCTATATTTGAAGTTCATATGCAACAACTTGTGCATCGAATTACACATAATGAAATTAAGTAGGCCCTTTTTAGCATCGGAGAAGAGAAGTCACCTGGCCCCGATGGGTATTCATCTTGTTTCTTCAAAAAAGCTTGGCATATTGTGGGTGATGACTTTTGTCATGCTGTTAATGAATTCTTTACTTCGAGTTCCCTCCTTAGGAAAATTAACCACACGGTTATAGCATTGATTCTGAAATCAAATCATGTTTCAACAGTTGGAGATTTTAGACCGATAGCTTGTTGTATTGTGACTTACAAGGTCATTTCCAAGATACTTGCGACGAGGCTTACTCCACTTTTGAGCAATATTGTGGATAAGGCACAATCGGCCTTTGTTGAGAGGCGTAACATGACTGAAAATATCCACTTGGCCTAAGAATTGATCAGATAGTATAATAGGAAGCGACTCTCCAAGATGCCTTCTTAAGATTAACCTGAAGAAAGCATACTACATGGTCCGTTGGGATTTTCTACGTTCGGTCTTGCATGGACTGGGGTTTCCCCCAACCTTTATTGACTGGGTCATGGAATGTGTAACTAACTACTCCAACATATTCTATCTGACTTAATGGCAACTTGTACGGTTTCTTCAAAGGTTAAAGGGGGTTTCGACAAGGAGACCCACTTTCCCCTTACCTATTTGTTCTCTGCCAGGAGTATTTTTCTAGATCCTTGAATATTGCTACAAAGGATCCTGATTTTAACTTCTATCCGAAGTGTGATCACTTGAAGATCAACCACCTTGCTTATGCAGATGATTTGATGCTTATGTCTAGAGGAGATGAAATATCCTTTGGTATCTTATTGGATACCTTAACTAGTTTTGGTGAAAAATCTGGCATGAAGGCAAATGAACTCAAGTCTGCCTTGTACATTGCTCAGGTGCATGGGAAACTTCTTCAGGATTTCTTGTCTATGACAAATATTACCAGAGGCACTATGCCTTTTCGTTATTTGGGTATACCACTGGCTGTAGGAACATTAAAAATTAACCAGTACTCAATGTTGGTGGACAATATGTCTGATAGTATTGCTGCTTGGCCAAAAAACTCTCTATCATATGCGGGTCGAACTGAGTTAATTAGGGTTGTCCTGCAGGGGATTGCATGATTTTGGCTCTCTATTTTACCCATTCCAATCGACGTTCTTGATAAAATCACCAAGCTTTGTAGGAATTTTCTTTGGAATGGGGGTAAGCCTTTAGTGGCTTGGAAGGACATATGTACCCCTAAATCTGAAGGGGGACTGGGATTTCGAGACTTAACGGGGGTGGAACTCGGCACTTCTTGCTAAGATCCTTTGGAATTTGCGTGATGATAAGGAATCACTTTGGATCCAATGGATCCATCATTTTTTATCTTCGAGGGTAGTCTATTTAGGCCGTGGCAGCAAAGAAGGATCACTCTCCTTTCTTTAAGAAAGTTTTTTCTTTACGGGATCACATCTTGCAAACTGAAGTCAGCGTAGAAGCTGCTGAAAGTAGAGTCGGATTGTGGCAGTTTGGGGGCAGATTCAGTGCGTCTACTGCCTCTGATTACTTCCGAGTTCGGGGAATTCACAAGGTTTGGGCTTCAACCATCTGGAAGCCTTGCATTGCTCCTAAACATTCTTTCCACCTTTGGTTGAATATTAGGGGCAGATTATAGACTAAATACAAGCTAGATTATATAGACATGTCTACTAAATGCAGCTTCTGTCAATTGCCTGTTGAAAGTCAGCATCACCTTTTTTTTTAGTGCACATTGAGCTACAACGTTTGGAATTTTATTAGAGATTGGATCGATATCACGAGATCAATGGGAACTATTGCTAGCGCACTCAAATGGATGAAGAAGGAGGCACATGGAATTACTTGGAAAAGTAAGGCTAAGCACATGGCCTTGGCTGCTACTGCCTATCACATTTGGATTGCTCGGAACAAGATACATTCTGAACTTCACAGGTGTTTCCAATTTCACTCCGGGGTATGATCGGTGTATTTGTACTCGTGCCTTGCATCTATGTTGGGGCATGGTGCCATATTCTGTGGTTGTTTTTGATCCCTCAGGGTTTGCCTATGATTTTCCTGGGTATGCCCGGCGTTTTTGTTTTGGTAGTTTGTAGGGACTTATTGCCTCTTGTGGCTCTTGGCTGCGTTCAAGCTTTGTCTTTTTTTTTTTCCTGCTTCGTTGCTTGTTAGCAGGTTCGATATGTTCTTCCCGGGTATGCTTGGCGATTTTGTATCATGATTTTTGATCTATATATTTACATTTTCGATAAAAAAAAAATTTAAAGCCTCGATTTGGGAAACATTTGTTTGTAAATTTTGTTTATAAAAAGTGACGTACCAACATCTTATTGGGCCTTTTTTATAAAGTAAACAATTTTATCTGATCAAATATTCTCGCTCACCATTTATGTTTATACATGTCATTTAAAAAAAACATATTTGTCTCATTTCTTTTTTGATATTTATATTTATATATTATTTATTTATTAATCATCAGAGGTTCGACCCAATTAAAGCTTTCGATCCTTGATTTTTTTAATTTTTTTTTTGGGATTTATTTCAAAACATTGCCAAATTATGCATAATTTGATGAATTTTTCAAGTTCCAATCTTGAAAATAAAATTTAAAAAAATGAATAATTTTAGAGAAACATTTTAAATTGATATGTCGAATATACATTAGATGATATAAATAATTACATCACCATTTATTTTTATAATATTCAATGTATATTCACAGTGCCGGCCCTGAGAATTGGAGGCCCTAATGCAAAATTTTAAATGAGGCCTTGATAAAAAAAAAAAAAAACTAAATAAAATCGTTCAACAAACAAAGTTACAACAATAATAATGTAAACCATCAAAAGTTCAAATTAAAATACTAAATAAAATCGTTCAAAAGACAAAGTTACAACAATAATTAATATTAAATCAATCAAATACCAAAATCAAATAGACAAATACCAATTCACATATTCAAATTGTATAGGCAGTGGCAATGTGCCACAACACAAGAGTTAACAATCATCAGTACAGCACAATGCACAATCAAATAGACAAATACCAATTCACATATTCCAATTGCATAGGCAGTGGCAATGTGGCACAACATAAGAGTTAACAATCATCAGTACAGCACAATGCACAAGTGCACAACACAACAGAAATCAGAGAACAGAAATGATAAATTGGAAATTTGAACTTGAAAGTTTGGATTTTGGAACAATAAAACCTGATAGTGTAAATAGTGCACAGTGCACTGCCTGCGTTACAACCCGTTCCCGGAGTCGGACCCGTAGAAGAAATCAGATAAAAATCAGAGTTATTGACTTATTGATGCTTTTAATCTGCAAAAAAAAAAAATAGCAATCGAAAAAAAAATTAGAATTACGAATATTGATTCAAATCTTAAATCTAACAATTAACAAAATAAAAATATGGTTTATAAATTATAATTACTAATATTTATATATTCGATTTTTGGGGGGGAAAAAATTCAAATACCAAAACGGCGAAAATTAGAGTCGACGACTCGACAGACTCAGTCACCAGTGCTGGGCTCCACGGCTTTGAGATTTTTCGACTCTAGTCTGTGGAACTGATGAAGATGATTAGTCTGTGTAACTGATGAAGATGATTAGATGAACTGATGAAGGTAGTGGCGCAGCCGCGCATGAAGAATCGAAGATGAAGTCTGAAGACTGAAGAAAACGAAAAATAGGTTGGCTGAAGGTTTGTGGTATGTGGATTGGATAGTGGACTGGGCCTCACCTTAGTTAAAATGACTTGGGCTGCTGGGCGCGGGCCTATTCTTATATTAATTCAGATTTTTAATCAACAATTTGGGCTGGAACATAAATAATTTTGGGGCCTTGAAAGTTGGGGGCCCTATGCACCTGCATCTGATGCATTGGCCCAAGGCCGGCCCTGTATATTCATCGTGGTACAATTTCACTTAAAAATCTCTTCGTAGTATTAATCCTAAAAAAAAATGCTAATAGTCCAGACGTCACGCAATCTATAGCCATTCTCAAATTACCGTTTGCGCTAAATCTCCTCAACCCATTTCATTTCCACCGACAACGGAATAGTGAAAACAGCCTGTCCAGAAATTTTTACGCTCATAAATCTGTGATCCAAAGCAAGCCGTATCAATCTCATTCATAAACAAAAACGAGTAAACACATCACATTAATCGATTTGACTCGTTGTCTTCTTTTTGGATCTGGAAAAAATCTTTGAGTTTCTCTCTCTCAACACACCAAGTAAGTTTCTTTCTACTTCCGTTTTCAGTTTATATTCATCCAGATCTACTTATATTTATGTAAATGGCAGCATTCAGTTGCATGATTTTTTCTCTTTTCTTGAATCAATTTTGTGGATTTCTTGTATTTTTATTTTCCGCAGGGTGTTATTCGTGACTAAAAATTATGTCTGGGGGCACAGATTTGAATACGAATGGTGCTCAGGTAAGAGTATATCATTCAATTAATGATAATACGAACAACGGTAATGGAAATTGCCGAAATGGGTTCGACCCGAATTCAAAGAAATTCAAGATTTTCATAGGGTATGATCCGCGGGAGGATCTTGCTTATGAGGTCTGCCGCCACTCTCTGTTGAAGCTGTCTTCAATCCCTATTGAGATATTTCCCATTAAGCAAAGTGAAATGCGCGAAAAGGGTGTTTACTGGCGCGAAAGAGGGAAGTTAGAGAGCACTGAATTCTCATTCTCGCGGTTTTTGACCCCATATCTTGCAAATTACGAGGGTTGGGCCATGTTTGTGGACTGTGATTTCCTGTATCTACGTGATATTAAAGAATTAGTTGATCTGATTGATGAAAAATACGCAATAATGTGTGTTCAACACGATTACACGCCTAAAGAAACAACGAAAATGGACGGGGCAGTTCAAACTGTGTACCCTCGGAAGAATTGGTCTTCAATGGTGTTGTATAATTGTGGGCACCCAAAGAATCGAGTGCTAACCCCGGAAGTGGTGAACAAGGAGACTGGCGCATTTCTTCATAGGTTTCAGTGGTTAGATGACAATGATATTGGAGAAATCCCATTTGTGTGGAACTTCCTTGTTGGACATAACAGGGTTGTTGAGGGCAATCCCAGCACATTCCCCAAGGCGATACATTATACGCTCGGGGGGCCATGGTTCGAGCAATGGAAGGATTGTGAGTTTGGGGATCTTTGGTTGAAAGAGTTGGAGGATTACAAGAAGGAAGCTGAGAAGAAGGTGAATTAGTTGGAAATATCAAGGAATATGTATGCCTTGAATTTTTTTCATTATAAATTTAGTTTCTTTGATATTGGTTGTGCTACATAGATAATTCACTATTTTTTTATCATTCTCAGCATTTTTTTGAGATTCAGTTGAATCAATATTTGAGGCCATTGTAGCATGTGAAAGATCTCTTCCTCATCATATGTACTTGAGGCTGCTAATGAATTTTTAGTTTTCTACTGTGTTAAAATCTAAGACTCTGGTGCACAAAATTTAAGAGCTTTGGGTATTCACTTGCCTCTGTTCAGATAAAAGGTTTTTTTTTTTTTTTTTTTTTTGAACCAATTTTTAAAATACACAATTCTCCAAATCAATCTCTAATCCTACATATTTTCTCTCTTCAATTTTTAGTCATCCATCTACCTAAAAAAAAAAAAAAACAGTTTCTTTTTTTTGGCCTCAGCCGCCGAACAGGAGCGTTCATAAATTTATCTGGGAATAGCCATTACATGCATAGATTTTATCTCCCTGTATTAGGATGTCACTGCGGCTACTAGATTAATGGGAGTTATCATTTCATGTTCAGCCTAATACATTAAAATGTTATCTGTGAGGGTGACTGCTAAAATTTGAACTATAGCCTTCGGATGCGTTTGTATGTAGTGCTCAACCAGATAATACAATTATATGGGATCCCAATCGCCTGCATCACCGGAAAATGGAACTGTCAAATCTCGGAGACGAATCTTAGAGAGGGGTCTAGAATCTGAGGAAGCAAATGGAAGAGAAGGAATTGGGCAGTGATACTCTAATCCACCCTGGATTTCGAACACCCCAGGAGCCCACAGCTTTGGTGGATGATTCGCTGTTTCTCATTGGTGCTTCACCAGGATTCAATGGATCTTGATCTTATTGAGTTAGTTCTACCCACGACAGTGGGATAGGTGAGCTTGCCCGGTTCAATCCGTAACACTAGGGGCCCAAGTTCTCGATATCAAAAAGGGATAATTGCACTGTACATCTTTTCTAGAGACACCAACTGAGAATTACATGAAAATTATGTTCTGTTGTTGCTCCAGCTTCATCTGTTCAACCACCTCTCCACTTTATTCTCCTCAACTGTTGAGCCACCTTCATTTTCACGTCGTCTTTGTCATCTTCTTTTGAACGAACTTAGCACCGACCAGAGATCGACCGCAACCACAACACATGAATTATGAATTGAAATTCTGGTTTTTTTACTCATCCATAAATTTAATAGGCAATTGATCTTTGGTTGAATTATGCTGATTTGATTCAACAACGACAAAACAATAATAATAAAATATGTGTACCACTAAGTGTTGGATGAATTGCTTGACTTGTTGATAGTGAAGTATCATAAAAAGTGGAAAGTGCCAAAGTATGATACTAAAATTATGCCTTAAATATTATAAAAATTTGAGAAGTGTCAGGTTGTTACACAAAAAAAATTGAAAAGTATCATAGGTATTACATTGTGTATATTAAAAGTATTTCTAATAGGTTTCCGGAAGAAGCATCCAAAGTGAAAGTCGTATCATCTTACAGATTAATACGAGGAAGTTATGGTTTTCGAATACGATTTGCAATCTGGTTCACTGTGAAAGTATGGTGTCAACTGTGCTTTAATGAGATACGACCTCTAATCGATGACTATAGTATGAAATTATAAACACAAGACATTGTAAGTTTAATATTATCCATGAAGATTTTGTTAAGTATCAAGTTTAAGCCTAGGTTCTTTATCACTATCGTACAATTTTCTAAACCTTATAAACAACAAAATTTCTCAAATTAATTTTTAATCTTACACATTTTATTTCTCCACTTTTTAACCTCACATTTTACCTGAAAAACACAAATAACCCAATTTATAAATGCTAAAATGTTAAAGAATATAGCTCATGTTCGACCCCTATTTTTCGTAAATCAAATTTATTTAACACTCAATCTCAACAATCTATTTTAATCGAGCCTACCATTTTTGACTTTTCAAACATTTTTTAACCACACATCCTCCCAAAAATACCATTCCAATTCCAAACCATAATTTTTCCCAAATAATGGGTCTCAAAGCATAGTAGCTTTATCTTATTTCTACCTTATTTGAACAAAAAATCATTATTTTTAAATAAAAATAAACAAAGTAGCTAACACTATGAAAATCAATTAAAAAAAATCACAACGCAGAACAATTACCTAAGATTGAAGTGTTGGAGCATCTTCAAAAGTGGTGCAAATTTAGATCTAAATTAATATCTTCAAAATCACTTTTACATCTCCACTTACACCCCGATGAATTTAAATAAAAAATTTGCTACAATGGATATATATAAATTATAAGATTTAAATTAAATTTTTTCACAATATTTTAAACTCTTAAATTTTATGTTAATCTATTTTTTTTTTTTTTATTTGTGCATATATATAAATGCTATGAACAAATTGACCTAAAAAACTCGAAATTTGGTTAAGAAAATAAAAATATTAAAAATTAAAAATGTGTAAATTAATATAATAGATATAAATTATATATCTCGTGTCAAAATTTTATAGATCCATAGCTATTTTTTTGGTGGAATTTGTTCCATATGAATATGTAAAGGAAGATTTAAATTTACATATTTTTTACATTTTTTGCTGAAATTCTATTTTACATCTCCTTTGCATCCTTCATTAGAGACCATTTGGATGAATTTCAAGACCTAAAACATTAATTAGGTCTAGTTTAGAACACCATTGGAGATTTTCACAAATTCATCATTGGTAATGCTATTCAATTTCTTTTACAACACATTCATGCGATCATTCTAATATCTATAATTTAGCCTCTTTTTTGATAAAATTTGTTTATAATTTGACATCATCTCATTGTTTCGTTTTTTGAAAAGTTAACAATTTTGCCTGATTAAATATTTATAAATAATTTACCAAATAGAGGCTTAATTATAATGTCTTCAATGTGCCTTGGAAATTGTGTAATTTTGAATAGAACTCAGGGTGTGTTCTTTTGCAATTTAATTTGCCATCGTTACAAAAATTTAAATTACACAATTTTTCATACCACTTTTTAACCATTCACTTTTTCTAATCCAATTTTTAACCCTTCATCTTACCTAGAAAACACAAATAAATCAACAAATAATTTCAATTCCTTGATTTGACACAAAACATTTCAAATTAAATTCCAAAAGAACACACCCTCAAAGAGAAATTTTCTTAATTTCACTAAAGTGAAATATTTTGTACCGGGAATTTTGATTGCACGAAATTACCAACTTGATTTCCCTTGAATTTATGAAAATATATAGAGATGTCAACGAGCTGAATTATGAGTAAAGTTCAAGGGCTCAATCTTTAAGGAAGTGGGTTTTTATTTTTATTTTTTTCTCGAACCGAGCCAAAGCAAGCCCCCAAAAATAAGTTTGGCTCGAGTTTTAAGCTTGAACTTTTTCGAGACGAGCCAAAATTTCCAAACATCTACTTCTCAAAAATATTGAAAACTACCTATTTCATCAACACATACTAACCTAAACTATATGTAATTAATTCAACCATTTAATATATTTTATGGTACAACCCAAATGAATATAAAACTATGAACATGTAGTAAATTCATAAGCTTAGATACTTAATCAAATAAATCATACAGCCAAAACTGCAATAATAGTCAGGGAAATTCATGTTACAAGGGCGTGTCGTACTTAGTGTTTTGTTTGGTGTATAAGAAATTTGAAAAAAAATTGAACGTGTAGTTAAAAGATGTGTAAAGTGATGAGATCATAAAAATGTGTGATTAAAAATAAATTTGAAAAAAAAATTAATAAATTTATCCTATACCAAACATGCTCCTAATTCGAGTTTTTCCCCTAAATTGTATAGGCTTGAAAGCCTCTTACGTGAAGTATTTCTCATAAAAGCAATGTAATGGAGAGAATCAAAGTAAACTTTTAACAATAATGTTAAAAAGTAAAAAATGGTAAGCAATTATTTATAAATAGGACGTGTCAATATTTCGTTGATCCATTTTTTTGAATAGGGATGGCTACGAGACGGGGGCAAGGTTGACGTGCCCCACGACCCGTCCCATCTCGGATAATTTGCCCTGAATCCGCCCCGTGCCCCGCTTAAAGGCAGGACGGCAACAAATCGCCCTATTAATGAATCATTTATATTAGTAGGACATAGTGAGTTTCATAAAACTAAACTATTTTGAATCAAAATCAAATCACGAGCTTCACACATACACAAAAGGGTCCCTACTTAGTGGTAATATTAGTTTTTACCATTATACACTGTACTAATAAAATTGCTTGAAAAAAGTAATTAGCAATCTACATTGCAGTTTTTCTTGCTGCAACTAATAATGTTGGATTGGAGAAATAAATAGTAAACTATACTACATTAGAGAAGATTGAATTATTTTCTATAGGAAATTGACTTATTTTCTTTGATCTATCTTGTCTGCCTTGTGCTTACATAATTCATTTATATGTTGAAAGTGATTCCATTAAATGAACAATTTTGTCTTACCATTCCACTAAAAATGGAGGAAATGCAGAATAAAATAAAGATTGAGAATAAAATAGTGAAAAATTCGTTAATTATTGATTGGTTAATTAATTAAGCATACCTCTCTTTTTTTTAACTGGAGAACAAGGCGGGGTGGAACGAGTAGGGGAAAACCGTCCCCGTCCCATTTAGATCGGGGCTGAGTTTTTTTACCCCGTATCCGCCATGCAGCCCCATTTTATGCGGGGCGGTTCTGCCCTTAATGTTATCAAAAATGAACTTACCTTGAGAGGTTGGAGACGAAATAATCGAATGCTACTTGAAGAATCACAAGCCAAAACACATGGAATCATCCACTTGAAATCATGATATGAATGGAATAACGCTGAATTATGGAATCAAATGAGAGGCTTGAACACGTGATTACACGTTGTCCTAAAAGTACATTTGCTCCCTCTCGTTCGAGATGCTTAAAGGGTTAGATAGCAAATGCTTTAGCGGATTAATCAAGCCTTCAAACCATGTATTTATTAAGCACTAATAATCCATGGAGAAGGAACAAAAAACAATTGAAAAATGAGTATTAATTTTTGTGGAAAATTGCTTCTATGTTTTTATGGATGTTCTCCCTCATATTTGGAATAAGCACAAGTTTCTTAATTCTTTCATTTCATTTGAAAGAAATAAATTTGTAATTCTTTCACTCATTGAAAGACTAACATGAGCAAATTTGTTTTACAAAACAAATATCAATGTTAATCAATGGTCGTGATAAAATCATATTTGTGATCTCATCATCCAATTGTGTAAATATTTGTCACTTTTCACATGACCGTTGTAATAAACACAATAAGTATAGAAAATCCAATCTCATGTATTCTCAATGAAAATTCTCAAATTTTCAATAATTGTTATGCATCTCTATGCATTAATAAAAAATACTTCATTTAAGTATTTTATTTCAAAAGAGATAAACAATATGATAAATCTCAATATTCATCAATGATCTTAGTTTGATCTCACCCCCATAATAACATTGCTTTCACAAGCAAAATATGACATCTCCATAATTCGATGTAGAGTCATTTCACATTTCTTAATACAACAATAAGTATCAAGATTTTCACTACCACATTTAAGCCAACAATGGGCATTTTTAATACAAGTGGTAGTCTCCAATTTACCATTGAAAATGGTCACTTTATTAATACTAATAACATTATTAGCAAACATGTCATGAGATAATTGAAGAAAACTATCATATTTACTTTCTCCACAATATTTGATTAAATATTGGTAAAGCAACTTGTGCAAATACTCATACTTGCATACCTCAATATTTTAGGAACTCTATTTTCCATAAAATAAAATTGTATCACAAATAAGTATAATTTTATTTACCAATTTATAAAATTCTCATGTCATTTTCAAGAGTCCAATTGATTCATATATCAATATACTTGCATAATGTAAAAGAGAAATACACTTCTCATAAATGAATCAAATGGAAACAATATTATTGAAAGAGCATATACTTTCAAATTTCCACTATCATGAAAATTCCACAATGAATGATCACATAGTTAAAATAATTTATCCAACAGGTCTCATGTATTGAATAAATATCTAACATGTATAATTAATCATCTAAAATGTCATGTCAATCCATTACTTGTCACGAGAATTAGGATTAAAACAAACATAACAATTCCCTTGAGTTTTTTTACACACTTTCATGAAACATTACATGCGGTTATGATAAAATTTAAAAACATAAACATTTTCAAGTTCACACCTTTTCATTTTATCATGCCTTTTGAAATCAATTTAAATTGAAAGGGCACAAATTAACTGTAATAGTGTCTTCTCTTCATGAATAGACACATCATTTGTAAAATAAATGTAATGAAAGATTAAACTCTTACTTCTTTCACTAATCACCATCATCATGCCACAAACATGATTACATATATTATGGCACAGTAACGTTAATCAAGCACCATCTTTAATTTCTCATGCATTGAAGAAAAAATTTCTTAATACTTCTATGGATACATGCAAAATATGCATGTTATAACCAAACATAAAGAAGCCTTCAAGAAACAATCACGCTACAAAATTTGTTTTATGATTTATTGAACACACACAATATCACGATTCAAGATCCTCAAAATCTCGACTCCATTAGCGAAAATGTACTTCTAGATTGTTATCAAAAATGAACTTACCTTGAGAGGTTGGAGACGAAATAATCGAATGCTACTTGAAGAATCACAAGCCAAAACACACGGAATCATCCACTTGAAATCATGATATGAATGGAATAACGCCGAATTATGGAATCAAACGAGAGGCTTGAACACGTGATTACACGTTGTCCTAAAAGTACATTTGCTCCCTCTCGTTCGAGATGCTTAAAGGGTTAGATAGCAAATGCTTTAGCGGATTAATCAAGCCTTCAAACCATGTATTTATTAAGCACTAATAATCCATGGAGAAGGAACAAAAAACAATTGAAAAATAAGTATTGATTTTGGTTGAAAATGGCTTCTATATTTTTAGGATGTTCTCCCTCATATTTCATATATCATATATCATATATCATATATAGAATTGATCAATATAACATCCTTTATATAGAGATTAATCCACCTTTTATGAAAGTACGCACCTCTTAGACAAAATGGCACCTTTTGGTGCAAAAAACCAACTTAGGCACCAAAATGTGCCTTTCGGAAACCACCACGCGATCGCTTGGTACAAGGCTCACGCGATCGCGTGAAGCCTCTTTATTTTGAACAGATTCAAATCCGTTGAACCACGCGATCGCTGGACCATGAACCACGCGATCGCGTGGTTCATATTTTGGCCTCTTATGTTCCAATTTTTCTCATTCTTTTGTCTTCCTTATCAATACCTCTTTGTATTGATTTAATTGTGTACTTCATCTTATCATCTTTAAATATTTGAACAACCATTTGGAAACACAATTTTCCAACACTTAATGAGGGCGAGGCTCCGCGGGTCATAGTTTTTATAGTTCGTTTTGTCGTCCCTATTTTTGAAAAGTAAAAAATGGTAACGAGAATCTTTAACCAATCGAAAACCGTTGACTTTTTCAATGTAATGTTGACATATGATTATTTATAAATAAATTTTAGCCTCCGTTTGGTAAATAGGTTTTTAAACATGTTTTTTTCTACACAATTCCCCAAATTACTTTTTAATCACACATATTTTCTCTCTCCATTTTTCAACTATACATTTTACCTAGAAAACATAAAAAAATATGTTTTTAAACAAAAAGATTTTAACAAACAAAGGCTAATAAACAATTTTACCAAACAGAGGCTACAATATAAAAAATGGTAAGCTCTGGAATAAAGATTTATGAGTTCAGGAATCAAAAATCAAAACACAGCGGCGGAAATTGGAACTCATGTACTTCTTTCATCTTTCACTACTTACTCTTTGGAGGAAAAAATATTAAGACCAAGGGCGGAACTAGGATTTATAATCGTAGTAGGCTTGAGAAAATATTAGGGTGGAGGGGGGCGACCTCCCTCTCCGGGAGTTCGGGGGCGGAGCCCCCGAAAAAAAAATTCCCTAGGAAAAAATAAGAATAATTCAGATTTCAAATTTGTAAATATAACAAAATAATACTTAAATGTCAATGTCTAAGAGCTAAAAAAAGCACAACAAATGTGCAATACAAAATATCTTAATGTGTTACTTTTGACGCATCCTCTTACTCCCCACACGATAAAATTTATCACGATGACATCCATATCAATTCCAAGAGCAATTTCCCTCTCAATATGTATTGTCTAAATTCAATCAACAAATTTTCATCACAAATAATCAAGTGGTAAAATAAATCAATAAATTAACTCTAAACTATCACAAATAACAAAAAAGCTAAGTAAGCCATTTAATGATAAAAAAATTAACTACTAGTCTACTAATCTACCACAAGAAATTCTAGATAAACCCTTTTATAATAAATAAATTAACTAACACAAAAATTCCTTATTCTAAATAAGCCCTAAATAACTAAAATAAATTAACAAATTCAACACTCAAAATAATTAATAACAAATAATTAAACTACCAAATTAAGAAATAATTTTAAAAAAAGTAAAATAATCATATTATAAGGTAAGTTAAAGTTAGTAAGTGACTTACCACACTTCAGTCGGCACATACGGTCAAGGGCGGAAGGGGGAACCAACAAACATGAGCTCTTTGGCGTCGGTGGTAGCAGCAAGCAGCTGAGCGGGCAAAACTCTGTTGATGCAGAGCCAAAGGGATGTCGGATGAGGATCGGGTGGTTTGTTTCTCTCGATTGTGAATCAGAACTTGTGATATGGACCAGGTGTTGTAAATTGTAATTGATTTGTAGCAGTTTGGGCCTATTGAGTTGGAGCTTGGCTGCTTGGAGGAGGAGAAATGGAAAATTCTAGTGGACTAAGGTAGAAGAACAGTTTGGCCGCCAGATGAAGTTGAAAATTTTCAGAAAATCTTAGTGGGTTTCAATCCGCTAGTTCCGCCCCTGGTTAAGACGTTACAAAAGTTTTAAGCATTATGAATGTCTGTCCACGTAATTTGAAAAAGAAGATAAATAATTAGTAGACGAACGGAAGAGCTTGTTGAATTTTAAAATAATACTGCATTATGGCTATGTTCAATAATAATACTTTAAAAATTATAAATTGATTTAGTTATATTTTTGAAGTAAAATATGTGGTTAAAAAGTAAAGAGATAAAATTTGTATAATTAAAAAGTGATTTAAAATTTGTGTTATTTGATTTATAAATTGTAATAATTGACTTAAGAGGCTATCATTTTTTCCAGCATTATTAGTTATTACTCCTCACTTAACAAAATTGTAAATCAATTTCAATTGTAAAATAAAAATGAATATACAAGGGTAGATCTGTAATTCCGATTTCTTTCTTCAGCTATGAATACCATTTAAACGTCGCCGTTCTTGCCTATTTCTAAATTCTACTGCTTCAACTCCGACCACAATCTCTTACAATTTTAAGTTCATTACGAATCTAATTCGCGCAAATCATCTGGATTTGTGAAATTGAGGTATACATAAAGATTCAAGAGGAGTGTATGTATATATAACTGATGGGTGGCGCGTCCCTGGATGGATTGCAAGATCACCTGAAGTTGGCTAGAGAATACGCTTTGGAAGGACTGTATGACACATCCGTTATTTTCTTTGATGGCGCCATTGCTCAGATCAACAAGTATATGTCTCAATTTCAAATTTTTACCTTTTCCCTTTCCTTTCCTTTTCGTTAGTGTGTGTTTTAATATTCAGTTGCATCTGTATGAAATTTAAATTTGAAGATATGGGTTTATTTAGAATTGCATCTTTAATTTGAAATCTTGCTCCTTTAGAAGTGACAGGAACTGGGGAAATTCTTTTCTGAATTTCAAAGTTTTAAATTCTGATGCTTTTTTCTCAGTGTATCGAAAAATACTTTGTGCTCAAATTCGAATTTTATAGATTTTTAACTTACTTAAAATGGAAATTCGGGGAAAGTACGTCAAATGTGATTTTTTTTTTTGTATTTTATGGTTTTTTAACTTGTCATATAGTTTCATGTATTACAGTCCTAAAGCTCAAGTATCAGTCTACATGTTTAAGTAAGACTGTGCTGAAATCTGTTGCCTGAAATTTCTTATATTTTGTTCTTTATTTTCCCAAATTTTAGGCATTTAAATGCAGTCGTTGACCCTTTACTGCGTACGAAATGGATGAATGCGAAGAAAGCAATTTCAGAAGAAGCAGAGGTTGTGAAGCAATTAGATGCTGAGAAAAGGTCGTTCAAGGAGGTTCCTATTGGCAGACGTCCTAATTCACCTCCAATTTCGACGAAGTCATCCTTTGTATTTCAGCCATTGGACGAGTATCCAGTGTCATCCAGTGCTCCAATAGACGATCCCGATGTGTCGCGACCGCCCACTCGAGATCCTTCGAGTAGAAGACCTACAAGAACTGGTCAAGTTGGCATGAGGAAGTCACCACAAGAGGGGACTTGGGCACGTGGAGGTTCCATGAAAACAGGAACAGCTGGGCGTGGAGGAAGGACAGGTGGTTCTAGTAAGTCCAACACAGGAGTTCGAGCATCAACTACTGCAAAGAAAGGAACTGGGAAATCAGCCTCCGGAAAAGCAGATTCAGTAGTAAGTTTTTCTGCTGGAGATGTAGTTTGTTTAATGATGTCGGCATCTTTACTTATGAGTTGGAAAAAGTATTCTGTGATCATTTCTGTCATGAGGTACTAGTTTAGCTAACTAATTCTTTTGCTCTATGGAATATCAAGTGCCTAGGATTCTCTTTGAGACATTGATGATTAAATGGGGAACGTTACCCTTCCCTTATTGGTAGTTGGGAAGAAGAGCAAATGTTATGATTCCCGTGACAAAAAAGATCCATTACAATGTTATTGGCAGAGCCATTACAGTATAAAAGCATTCCAACTATAGATCTAATTAGCAATTAATGTACAAATTATTTAAGGTGTCTTAATTGGAAATTTAGTGTAATGTCAATTCCTTTTATTTCATCACTGGGTATGATGGTATTCACGGCACAATTCTTCTTCTCTCCACTTTTGATATGAGACAATATAACGAAAAATCTGTGTGTTCATGTTATTCTAATGCGGTTGGTAAAGACATCTCATTTAAAAAATTGTTATCTTTCAAAGCATAGTAGAATTGTTAGTTCAGGCCAGATACACTTGAAGTGCTCGCCCTCAGATTTTATTGCAGCCTTTTGTAATCCGATACTCTTACTATTCTATTTTCTATATAAGCTGAATTCAACTTTTCCTACTACCCTTTTAAAATTTAAATATATCTTATGCTAAACCTCAATATGATTAAAAAATTTCACCTGTCCTTTATTTTGATGAAATCTTTTATGATATTGAAGATTGGTGTATCCAAGTTACTAAGGGATTGGTGTGGTTATTAAGTAGAGTACATAGTTACTGTTTCAGTTCCATGGTAAGAACTGTCCATGAAGATATTTGAGAGTCCGATCACATGGTCGTTGAGTTCTTTTAGTCATAGTTTTGTATGACTTGTACTTTAAAAAGGGTTTGTAGTTGAACAAGATTAGTTGAGTTATACTACTTGTTTACCAATTCAATATTACTTTTGATGTCAGAATCTAAACAAATGAATACCCAGATTCAACAATAGAGAACCTGAGATGTTGGCAAGTTGAATGAAGATATGTCTGAACTTTGAAATTTCCAATTGCGCATATTCAGACAGATTTGACCCATTTATCAGATTGATAATTAAGAGACTTCTTGGTTTAGAATTTTGAGCTGATTTTCTAATCATGAGATATAATCAAGGCTTGAACATTGTATCTGAGTTTCAATCTTCCACTTATTTCTTTTGCAAATAAATGTCAAACATCATTCTCAATATCTTTCAATTTTAGCATGTGTTCGGTAAACTAAAGAAAATGGTTTATAAACATGTTTATAAACTATACAATTTCCCAAACTACTTTTTAACCACACATTTTTTTCTCCAATTTTTAACTACTACTTTTTACCTCAAAATCATAAATAAACCAATTTATAAACCAAACGGAGGCTTAACATGCTAAACTTTTTGAGTAGTTTAATAATTAATTATTTATCCTCTTTTTTTTTTTTTTTTAATATATGTAAATAGATTAACTTACCTGAAGTGCTTCTGCTTTTAATTTCCCTTCTCTATCCTGTTTTCTTGATGTCCGAAATTTGATATGTATTTTGCGGAGTTTGTGTACAAATTTCTGTGCGTGTAAGGTATCACAAGTGACCTATGCAATGGAGATATATTATGCTATAGGAATATTGAAATCTTTCCAGGGGACCTTAGTTTTTGCCCATTCAAATTTCGAAGGGAGTGTAGAAATGTTTAGGTAATAGATATATCACTTACTTTTCATTGCTGGGTTCTTATTACCCTAAAAATCCAATGTAGGTTCTGTATTCACTATTAGTTGATAACACTATTCTTCATGGGCTTCTTTCTGATTTTTGTTGCTATTGTCAGAATGGTGATGACACTGAGGACGGAAAGCCGAAAAAAGTGCAATATGAAGGGCCTGACGCAGACTTGGCTGCTATGCTCGAAAGGGATGTCTTGGAAACCAGTCCTGGTGTCCGATGGGATGATGTGGCTGGGTTGAGCGAAGCAAAAAGACTTTTAGAAGAAGCTGTAGTTCTTCCACTGTGGATGCCCGAGTATTTCCAGGTATCAGATATTTGTCAAGGCTGAGTAAATTTATTTCGATTTTGTTTACTCCCATCTTCTTCAAAATCATCTAGATAATATAGATTTAGTATTAAATATGAATTAGTTTGTTATGATGGAATCTCTGATGTGTGACAATACAAATAACATGTCAGCCCGTGTATATCTCTAATTTTATTCTTGTAGCGACCAAGAATTTTTACGCAATTAATAATTACTTTAATATTTAGAAAATCGTGTCGCTGCTATCTCACCCATTTATTTTTATGTTAACGTCTTGACGCGCTCGTCTAGCCAAGTTGTGAAATATCGAGAAATGTTGAATTCGTTCGATTTTAAATTAAATGTCCGAATTTCTAAAAAAAATTATAGTATTTTAATTATTTATTCAAATTATTATTTTCAAAATCATTTTAAATTTTAAATTTATTAAAAAATATTTCCATTTTTCCTTATTAAATTATTTTAAGTCCAAAATACGAAATTCAAATTTTATCTCAAGATTTATTCATTCTCAAATTTATTTTCAGTCCAAAATATATATCAAAATTTACACAATAATCTAATCAATTATCATATATTTACACCAATTCCATCATCATTTCCATATCAATCAATTATGATGTTTTTCATTATTCTTTCCTATAATTCCTAATTTAATACCAAGATTTCAGCATCTTCACAAATGAACAATTGGATCACACTAAGCACCATCATTATCATCACAAAACTTCCATTGTCTGCAGCAAATTTGTCTCCAGCCCTTCTCCATCACAATCACGGCCAGCTCCTCCCAGTCCCCTCCAATTCAACTCCATTCAATACAATTTCCATTGCCAGCAATTTCCATTTGCAAGATCATCACCATTGTCAAACCACAATTACTACCAAAATGTTATCACCTGCAATTTCTCAATCCAGCCATCACCCCTGCCCCGGTTGAACTCCAAAACTAGCATCACAAACCACCATTAAGATCCTGCCATAACCATCACCAGAATCCATCCACTGCAAACCAATCGGCAACACCACTCTGCCTCCATCATCATCACACAGACCACTATCTCACCAACGCGGCAGCACCTCACAACCATCATCACCACCTCAGTCACCGAAATTGAACTCAACCACATCACAATTTAACCATCAACCCCGTTTCCATAATCTGCGAATCTCAAACTTCACCAATCATTATCATCATCATCATCACCACCACCACCTCCATCTTCAGCCACCAACCTCACACAGTCACTGCACCACCAACGACCCATCCCAAACCGCCACCATCGACGGACACCAAAAATCCCCTCCAATCCAAAACAAAAATCAAACAACCCAAAAAAATCAAGAATAAGACATAAACCTAATAATAGATCAATTACCTACCTCAAACGCCGAATTCTAACCGGAAAACCCCAATTTTCTGCCTCGGATCGCACACAAAAATCGCACTCAATCCGCTCAAAAACCTTAACCACTCTCTGACCGCTTCTTGCCGCTACCCTGCGACGATGTACCGCCAGCTAATCGCCGGGTGTAGTGCCGGAAATTGTGAAGGATATCACACTTCCTCTTCCTCTCTGTTCCTCCGCCCTCGACTCTCTCTCTCTCTCTTACTACTCAGGTCGCGAAATGGTAGAGAGAGAGAGTGAAATCTGATTTTAAGTTTTGTTTTGATTTTTCGGAATTTGCAAATCAGTCCTCAAGTTTGAAAATGTTTTATTTCAGTCCTTTCAGCTTTAAATCTTTTAATTTCATCCCTTAAGTTTTTAAATGAGTTTTAATCAGCCCTTCATTTTAAAAATCAATTATTTCAGCCCTATAGTTTAATATGCGTTTTGAGCTTCAACTCAACTTTTGAAAATTTACATTTTAGTCTCTCAACTTTCAAAGTATTCATTTTAGTCCCTGGACTTTCAAAAGTATTCATTCTAGTCCCTCAACTTTCAAATCATCAATTTCAGTCATCAAATTGTAAATTATCATTTTAAACTATAAATTTCAAAAGACTAATGTAACTTATGGGCTAGACGAAGCGTACGGAGATTTAAAGGATTTACATCGTTTCCCGCTCAACTTTGCACTCGTCGGATTTGAGGTAAACTCGCCCCCGCTAATTGATTTATATTATAATTGCATGTGTTATGTGGATTTGTGTGATTTTGTGCTTAATTGCATGAGAAAAGAATATCTCTTTTGAGATAAAGAATTTATGTTATGCCGGGCATAACTTATTTGCTAGCATGATACAAGAAAAGAATGGTTCATTTGTGTTCACTATGTGATGCCTATGAACAAGAAAAGAATGTCATTACATTATTTGCATAATTACTTGTTCAATTATCTTGTAGACTAATTATTGGCGATGAGTCTACTGAGTATTTCATTTTGAAATGCTCAACCCGTTATTTTAAACAATTTTGCAGATTTTGGAGACAGTGGCGAGTGATGGGCAATGACGGCAAATTACAAATTGATATTTTTTTTAAAAGTCGTGAACTTTGAAATAATTATTTCATTTTATCAAGAATTTTCAATTCTTATAAATTTGTACGAATTTACTTATTCCATCTGAATTATTGAATTATCTCTAAACTTTAATTCAATAAATGCGATATTTAATATTTAGTCATTTTCCGCAACAAAGTTTATTCAAGAATTTAGAAAAGTGATGTTCCCGCGCTCCTCGGAATTCGGGGCGTTACAATTCTGCTTTCTTCATAGCTGATTTCATGTTGCATTATTGAGAGCAGACACTGGAAGTACTTGGGGTGATTCATTTATTGTTCCTGACATGTAGAGAGATTTATATATCTAGACGTGAAATGGAAATTCTTCATACTTCATGCAATCCATTGCTCGTTCCTTACATGCATAGTTTATGACATTCAATCTTTGATAAGTATCTGGTTTCAGGGAATTAGGAGACCATGGAAGGGTGTACTCATGTTTGGCCCTCCTGGTACTGGGAAGACACTTCTAGCTAAAGCTGTTGCTACTGAGTGTGGTACAACATTTTTCAATGTTTCTTCTGCTACCCTGGCTTCAAAGTGGCGGGGGGAGAGTGAACGAATGGTCCGGTGTTTGTTTGATCTTGCAAGAGCTCATGCTCCTAGTACAATATTCATTGATGAAATTGATTCTCTTTGCAATTCTCGAGGGTAAGAATTTTATTATTTTGTTCTGGCAATTCTTATATTGGGTAAATGGGTCATTTTGCCTGAGTTTATTTTCTTTCTACGGTTATTTCAGTGGTTATGTGAGTTGGGGTACTCGAATGCATGTATGACATAAATCTGCTTACATTTATATGCTAACCAAATTCTCCATATGACCCCAGTTCTTTGTGGTCAATCTGTTTTGTAATGCTTATATACACAATTGAACTGCCTTTATACTTTTACTTTAGATGAAGGAAAGCTTATTACAGTGTGAGAATTCACATGTTTCATATGTATTTAAGTCAAGCCCCTTTTTATGAAACCAATTTCTAGGGCGTCAGGAGAACACGAATCATCCCGACGGGTCAAATCGGAGCTCCTAGTTCAGGTAGATGGTGTCAACGCTTCTTCCACCAATGAAGATGGTAGTCGCAAGATAGTGATGGTTTTAGCAGCTACGAATTTTCCTTGGGATATAGATGAGGCGTTGAGGTCTGGTCTTGTTTCACTCACTTTATTGGTATTTGATTTTATTTCTCGAGGTTCTAAGTAGGGGGCGCTTTTTTAATCTTAAACATCAATGATTAATGCAGGAGGCGGCTGGAGAAGAGAATATACATTCCACTTCCAAATTTTGAGAGTCGCAAGGCACTTATAAGGATTAATTTGAAAACTGTCGAGGTAAGTCTTGCTGCCTATACAGGGCACCAGGCAAGTTTATTTATTGGTCTGGTTGGGCATTATCAGGTCATGATTTGGGATTTCACCAACTTGGACTTCAAATACATTATTGACATCAAAATTTAGCCTATGTTCTTTAACGCAATCATTACAATTTATAAATCAATTTATAAACAACACAGTTTCCCAAACTACTGTTTAACCACACACATTTTCTTTCTCCAATTTTTAACCACATATTTTTACCTCAAAAACATATAAATAAACCAATTTATAATTGCTATAGTGTTACCGAACAGAGTTCTGGCACCATCATTGCTCAACTCACTTCTGTGTAGTTTTCAATTCTTAGAGTAAGGTGTAGGTTTTTCATTTGACAACTATATCATTGATTCTTGCAATATGCGTACTTGCTGTGAAATCAGGTGGCCCCAGATGTGGATATTGACGAAGTGGCTCGTAGGACAGAGGGTTACAGTGGAGATGATCTAACAAATGTTTGCCGGGATGCTTCTTTGAATGGCATGAGGCGTAAGATAGCAGGAAAGACACGCGATGAGATCAAGAACATGTCCAAGGACGAGATTTCAAACGATCCCGTGGCTATGTGCGACTTTTTAGAAGCCTTGACTAAGGTTCAACCAAGTGTTTCGGAAGCCGATATTGATAAGCACGAGAAGTGGTCTGCGGAATTTGGTTCAGCGTAGAAGGTTTGACTTATATTAGTAATTCGCAATCCTCTGTTTTTTCGCGCCTCGTTTCCTTCTGGGCTCACCACTATCATTTTATGGTTTGATTCTAAACCATTGTTGATTGGGATATGATTGATAAGAGGTTTTGCATTTTCATTCTTGTGTATCTGTAACCATGTATAGCAATAGCTTTGCTCTCCAACCCTTCAACTCCAAGGGTAGGAGGGAGGGGGTGAAATTTGGGGGTGGAGTGTGGGGCCCACTGTCACCCGCCCCATAGGGGTGGTGGGTTTGCGAGGAGTGGATATTTTCGCTCTCCCAAGTCCCACCCGAACCTTGATGTTCATTTCCTATACAATACCGATTGTAATTTCGAAATTACTATTTACCACATCCAATGCTGCTGAGCAACTCTTTCGGTATATCGCCTGATACAAATTTTCCTTTACTTATAAGTTATTTATATTAATTTTTACTTTAAAAAAAATAGCAGAAATCTTTATCTCTACCTTTATCTTTATCTTTATCTTTATTTTTATTTTTATCTTTATATTTGTATTTCACTCGTGCGATGCACGGAAGTAGTTATCCACAATATCGATTTTAATAAGTATTTATAAAATTTTAATGCTTATACATAATCAACACATATATAAATGCATAAAAAATAATTTTCCATTTCAATAATTATTAGGCTTTATAAAATAATATACCTAATTAAAATTATTAAAAACATCTTTGAATAGTAAATGTCAATTTATATATTTAAATATTTGAATTTAATGAATAAAATTTTATTTATAAGTATAGTTAAAAAATATTAATCATTGTATTAATATTATTAACTTAAAAGAAATTAAAGTATTAACTCTTTAATATTAACCTTCGTTCAATAACTTTTCGATAAATTATTTATAAGTAACACATTTTTTTAACCCACTTTTTAATCACATATATTTCTCCAAAATTTTTCTCAACCGCACATTTTATTATAATACTAAAACATAAAGAATTTAAGAATTAATTCTGTCAGACTATCCTACTTTTATATATAGTATAGATTTTCATCAGTGCAATGAACAAAAATTGCTATCCGTAATATCGATAAGCATTCATTAAAATTTAATGATTATACATAATCAACACAAATGCAAAATATATAAAAATAATTTCTTTATTCTCATCACATATTTAACATTTTTCTCAATTTTCATTCAAAAACATCAATACAATAATTAAAAATATGTGTTTAATCTTAATATACGACAATTGAACAACGTTGAAGATCAAGAAACTATTATATTATATAATCTTTGCGCAATTATTAAAATTAAAAATGAATAGAAATATTAACCATAATTTACCATAATAGTAGACAATAAATGCATTCATATCTTAATAGATTTTGCATTCACACTAACAAAATCATATAAGAGATGTGCACTTTAGGCGGGAAAATAATAGCTTCTATGACAAGCTACACTTCTATTTTTACTAATACTAGTGAATCATCCCGTGCGATGCACGAGAAGAAACATCTAAATAAAAATAATTATATTCGAAATTAAATGAATCCTTAAACAAAATAAATAACATTAACAAATAAGAGATAAGTTCATCATTTATTAGTTTCATGTATAAACATCAACCTTTTAGGGAGAAGTCATACATGTGAAAATGATTGTACCTGACTCTTATTGATAGTCATGACATATGACACCATCAATGAAAATTGTTTTTTTTTTTTTTTTTTTTGAAATCTAATAAGTATCCTAAAATTCGAATGGCTCAACGATATCCTTGAAATAAAGAACTTGTGTCCTGCATTACTGTCAGATAGAATTTGACCTTATAGAATATGATCGTCAAGTTTTGTAACGATTATTCACTATCTCCTCGAACCAAAAACTTGCCTTGCAAAATGAACACTTAAATGTAGGATCTCCAGTATTCATGTACTCTGAATATTCAAACAATAGATGAAAAAATTAATAATAGAAACTAAGCATATAAAAGATAAAATTCAATATTTTGACCATTGACAATGAAAAACATGTATAATAATAATAATAATAATAATAATAATAATAATAATAATAATAATAATAATAATAATAATAATTGCGTGGTTGACAAAGATATTGCATCAAATTTATGATATTTTAAGTTTTCAATATTTATACAATGTAATTATTTTCTGATTGAAATTATAATTTAGTATTGATCATCTAAATTTTTAGTTAAGTAAATTGGGAGACAATTTATATATTATTGTGAAAAAATATCATAAAATTTGAATTAAAATATAGTAAAGAATATCTTGGTATGGTTAATTACTTTTTGAAATTTTAAAATCAACAGTTAGGACAAAAACCATTAATAACTATATCATTTCAAACAATATAGATAAATTTTTTAACCATTAATATTAAAAAATGTGATATGAGATTTCTTGGAATAAAAAATTAATTAAGAATTAAATGTAATTGTCATTGAAATAATTTTGATAAATAATGCAATATAGGAAAGAACTTTAATATGTATATGTAATATGTAATAAATAACTTAAAAATAGGATTTAGTTATAAAAATTTCAATACACTGTGATTTATAAAAATACGAATGTGTATAAATTTTAGATATAATTTTAATTGAGAATTTGACATTGAATTTGTATGACTAAACCAAATATTTATCCATGAAATTAAGATCAATGAAATATCACAATTATTATAAGAAATTAATTACATATTAAATGTAATTATCTATAAAAATATTTAATAATACACTATAAAAAAGAGCTCCAATTTTTAGATGTACTAAATAACTAAAAATAATATTATTTATAAAAAATATATATGTATGATGTGGTTTATAATTTAGTACTTCATCTATCCCATAAAGATAGTCCTCTACTCATTTTCACACAGATTAAGGACAAAATGAAATATAAAATATTAATTTCACTTTTAAAAAATAAAGTAGATTATCTTTTTGAGACGGACAAAAAAGAAATTGTGGACTATCTTTGTAGGGCGGAAAGAATATTATCTATTAATAAAATTTCGACATAATTTTTAATTGAAAATTTTACTTTGGATTTGTATAACTGAACACAAATATTTATTTGTAAGATTGAAAATGTTAGAAGAACACATTTTTTTATGAAAAGAGAGGTTTTGACGTCAAATATAAATAAGTAAAATCAAACAAATTATCGTTCTTATATCATAAAAAATAAAAAACAACTTCTCGGTAAAAGCAAATTTTAAAAAAATAATAATTCTAGTTTCTTGTTTTTATTATTTTTTATACAATGTGATATACAATTTCATCAAATATATATACTGACTCATGAATAATATGTTTGTTCTTCACTCAACGGCCGAAACTGTTAACATATCTATCAAACCCAAAACTATTCTAAATAACCCAACATTAGTTAACACGTTGCAACCCCAACAGAGAAATCTAGAAAATAATATAAATAGACTATTAACAAATCCTCTTATTAGTCCAAAATAATTTTGCACTCTATATTGTTTTCGAAGCTTTCTCTACAATATTATTGTTTTAATATTTTTTCTTTTTTGTCAGAAATCCAAATCTATGTTCAACGACTCAAAATATCACAGGTCTTGAAGAAAAGAGTAGTGCCAATCCTTTTTACTTTTTCAAAAAATAATTTACGATTTTTTATTTTCAACTGGTTTGTAATATTAATAACTAATAAACATTACCACCGCACCAGAAATTTTGAATCATAATAGAAGGTGGAGTGGAGTGGAGCGGTCATGTTAAACAGTACACATTTTTTCAAAGAAATAACCATTTAATTGAATCTTTTATTATTGTGTATATCTTCATGATAATTATATATAACCGAAATGAAAGAGGTTGTATATAGGAAAATGGGAAAAAAAAAAAGATATAGAAAACAAAAATGAATAAACAGATTTTGAAAAAGGGAAAAAATGAAACAAATTCTGAAAAAACGAAAAAGGAAAAAAAATAATAATAACTGGCTTTCCAGTGTAATTAGGCGACGGGAAATAGAAGCCATGTAAACACAATAAATATTGAAGACTGCAAGTAGACGTCAGGGATTTTGAAAATAATAAATAAATATTGAAATCTCAACTATTTTTGAAGTGGGTTTTGAAGTTGATTGTTGGAAGGGGTATATGAGTAGTGTGAACATGATAAATATTGAAGTCCCAAAAAATTGGTAAAATAAATAAATAAATAAAATCTGCACATAGTACAAGAGTTTTGGAGGGAAACAGTAAAGTTGACTGAGATTGACTCAGCTACTTTTATATATTAATATATAGATAAAGATATATAAAAGTAAAAGTGAGAAGAGAGAGGAAAATTGCATTTAATGACTCTTTCTCCCCACTTCTACTTTTATATATAAAAATAAATAAATAAATAAAAGATAAATATTTTTGTAGGAAAAATTATTATTTATTACATATTTAGAAAGAGTTGTAATAAATATATTATGTGTAAATGTGTGACATTGAAAATGAAAAACTTAGATTAATATATTTAAACATAAATAATGTGATATCTATGTAAATGTGTTATGTAGGAAATAAAAAAATTAGATTAATATATTTGAACATAAATAAATGTGATATCTATTTAAATGTATTACGTAGGAAATGAAAAAATTGTATTAATATATTTGAACATGAATAAATATCATATTTATGTAAATGTGTTACATTGAAAATGAAAATTTTGGATTAATATATTTGAAAATAAATAAATACATGCTATATAAATTTGTTAAGTTAGAAATGAAAATTTTGAATCAATATATATTTAAAATAAATAAATAAAATCATTGAAGTTTTACTTCCTAATATGTCAATAAATGAGAGGTTCTTCAATAAGCATATTACAAAAATAATTAATTATTTGTTATCAACCTCTTACAACCAATGATAAATTGGTAAAAAATTTAATCATTTCATCATTTTGACAAAAATTGGTACGTTTAAAAAAATAAGGAAAAATAAAATATATTAATTAATATATTGGATTTCAAATAAAATATATGTAAGCAACATATTAAAAAAATAAAGTTAATTAAAAATTATAACATATTAAAAGGAAAATTGGTGATAAGGTGAGCAAATTTTTAGAGAAAAAATGTAAATAAAAGTCAAATCAAATTTTATATAAAAAATTTAATTAAGTGCCAAACTTTGAGTGGCACGGTAAACTGAGTGTAAATGCAGAATTTTTTATTTTGATCAGTTTTTTTTTTAAAGTTTCAAATTTAATAACATGTGTTATGTAGGAAATAAAAAAATTGGATTAATATATTTGAATATAAATAAATGTCATAACATATCTATGTAAATGTGTTGCATTAAAAATGAAAATTTTGGATTAATATTTATTAAAATAAATAAATATAAACTATATAAATTTGTTAAGTTAGAAATGAAAAAAATTGAATTAATATATTTTGAAAATAAATAAATAGAATTATTGAAATTTTACTTCTTAGTACGTCAATAAATGAGTAGGCTCTTCAATACGCATGTTACAAAAATAACTTATTATTTTCTATCAACTTTTTAACCACACGTATTTTCTTTCTCCAAACGGAGGCTTTATCATTTCACCATTTTAACAAAAATTGGCATGTTTTAAAAAAGAAAAAGAAAAAGAAAATATATTAATTAATATATTTGATTTCAAATAAAATAAATGTGAGCAACACATTAAAAAATATAGTTAATAAAAGATTATAACATATTAAAAGGAAAATAGGTGATGAGACAGACAAATTTTCAGAGAAAAAGGTAATTAAAAGTCAAAAAAAAAATTATATAAAATTTTTTAATGAGTTACAAATTTTGAGTAGAGCGTTATACTTAGTGTACATGTATCATTTTTTATTTTCAATATTTTTGTCTTATTTAAAGTTTCAAATTGAATAACATTTTTTATTTAAATTTTATTTTTTATTTGATATGATTGAATCAAGATATTTTCAAAATTATAATTAAAAATTATATATTTCGTGTATTGCACGGGAAGACAACTAATGTATTGAAAAGTGAATGTAGAATTCATGAATTAAATCAACATAGCTAACAAAATTAAAATGGTGAGGTGAATTGAGGCTTTCATGGATGGTAGTGATACAACATGCAAGGAATCTCATGGTCGACTCTTTAAATTTGGTGGCATGCTTCTGGTTAAAAAAAGGAGAAGCTTGAAAATTTATTTACAGACAAATAAGATTTTAATTTTATAAATTTGAAATATCCGAATTTTATGTTACATTTAAATAATAAATCTTATAAAACCTACCAAAATGGTCAATTCTGCCTATACAGATGAAATGTACATATAGAATTCATGTTAGAACATGCGGGGAAGAGTATTCATATTTGAATTTCACGGAATTTTTATAGGGACGAACAATTATAATATGTTGAATTTTATGTTATAAAAATATAATAAATCACAATAAACCAGCCAAAATTGTATCGGTCACAAAGAATAGAATAACTCTTTTATAAGGAAAAAAATGATAAAAAATTATTGAAATCATATATCCATACTATGATTTCGGTGCCTATGTTATGCAATAAATGTCTTTAATCGTTGGCTCATTTTTACACCTCTACCTTTTTTTGTCACATTCTTACAATAAACTTTCTATTAATTTGCAGTTTTGCACGTAATGTCTCCGATGATGGTTCCGTCCAAAAAAAATCATTCAAAGAATCAAAATACGTAAGACTCATTTGCTTCTCATATTTTTAAATAAAAAATATTTGCCTCTAACTCCAATAAACCGCAGCAGAATACATGGGTAAAAATCGTCATCAAGGATAACATATGCTAATTTAATTGAAGATTAATGATAGGAATGCAACATAAAAAATTACACACAAGTAAAAAAATTGAGTATCCTAATTAAAATTAAAATGTGGTGCAAATTAAAATGTGTCTATAAAAGATGAACTTGGCCCAAAAAATGTGGTGCAGATAAAAAAAATCGGGTCTATAGAAGATGAACTTGGCCGAAAAATGTAGAGAAGACCCAAAAAAAAAAAAAAATCCTTGGCGTACAAATTAAACTTTTAACAGTTCAACAATAACTTGTGCAAAATAATCAGTAATTACTCTCCCAATTTACTGTTTTCAAGTATCTATTCACGTTCAAACTAGAAAACAATGACAAACGTGTACTCTTTTGATAGTATCCCAGTACTATTTCTGCACTATCGCTTTTGGAAATTGAACACCTTGATGCAATAGGCAAATGTGAAAACAAATAGAATTGTGAATCCAACAATGACAATTGCAACATCTCCGAGAAAATCATGCCTGAATCCATAGAAACTTCTCAAGAATTCTTTCACCGTTTGCTGTGTATCGAGGATGTCCTCTATATCACCAAACTGTGACACAAGTAGTCCATATAATGTCCAAGAAAGAGGACATGCCCAATAGTACCATCTCCACCACACCGGAATCCTCTGTTGTCAACAAAAGAGACCCATAAAAAACAATTATATCTTGACCCGGGTCTCCAATCTATTTCTTGACTTGCAAGTTTCCTAACCTTTCAATATAGCTGCACAGCTAGTCTCCAATAATGGAAATTGTCCAAAAGTTTGGCAATTATGTGACCCTCATATGTGCAACTTTGTGAAAGGTAAAACTATTAGGAGTTTTGCCTTGAGTTGAACGGACACGAAAAAGCTGTGGAGAATTGATTTTCCTAAAAAGTAGGCCACATATACATCGAAGACATCGGGGATTTAATTTTTTTTTTTTTTTAAATTTATACATTGCATCTTTTTTCTATACTTTAAAGTACAGGGCACGGTACATTCAATGTTGAGCGCTAGAGATTTAAAATAAACAAAAAATAGGACGCAGCATTTGGCTATTCGAACCCATGTCATTAAGTGACGGTATCTAACATGACAAGATGTGTATCGGACAAAGGACACTGTCCTAATAGGAGTATCATTGCACCATAGGAGTACCCTTCTTAAAGTTGGCCATATTAGGATCACATGATGATTTAATGGAGTTTATCGGTATGTGTCACTGGAGACTGGTTGTACAACTATATTGAAAGGTAGGGGATCAATTTGTAACTCATACAATAGGTTGGAGATCTATGATGCAATTTTCCCATATTTGTGTGTGCATACATTGTAAGTACCTTTTTTTTTTTGCTGGAAAAATGGGTTTTTAAGAACTTACTGTCCAAGGAACGATGAATCCTGAAAAGAGGTTCCACATCCCGAAGAACGCTAAAGCGATTATGCTACCGACATGTTGATTAGGTGACATGGCTACTGTCATCATGCCGAAAAAGGTGAAATATAATAGCGTGAAGTACATGAAAAATAGGTACCAGAAGAACTTTGCAGCCGTCCATTCAAATCCGATCATTGCATAGCCTGCAATACCATACACTGCAGCTTGCACAAATACGTATGGAAGTTCAATTACAACCTACAAAAGGGAATAAAACATTATAAACTTCTCCAATAAGGTATATTAGCCATATGCCCCAAGTAAAATATTATAGTTTGAGATAGAAACCTGTGCTAAGGCATATGGCAAAGCTGAATACATTCCAGCGGCTCTTTCTCTATAAAAGACAGTTCGCTCAATAGAAATCACTGGCTGCACACTAGTGGCATTGCTGATCCCTAGAAATAGGACTGATGCATACATAGAACCCATCGCATTGAACAGATCTTGTACGGTACTCCTAAAATAGCAAGAAAAATAGTTTTAGTTGATGAAATAACAAACATGCATACTTGGAATAAAATTCTCAGCATTTGTACGTTTTGACATGTTTATGATGAATAGACACTATTCGACACTGGACTGGATAATATAAAGAAAGAAAAAAAGTTGAAATCTTGTCTATAGTCCTGTACAGTTCAGTTCGGTTCAATAATGCACACCAAAGATGCCCTTTGTTCTCTTTTTCACTTACCTCTTTGAGCCGAGATCCCAGAACATGGTACCAAACATCAAAGATATGATGATTGTATACGATAATCTCACAGCAGTGTAATGTGTATTTCGCCAATATGACCATTGTTGTTTACATAGGCAAGCAATGCACTGGATGAGGAAAGGCTGCGAGTACTGACTAAGAAAATATAGATCTTTCGTTCCGAGACGTGGTGTATTTAGTTCATTGATCTGAGATTTGTTCCTCCTGAAAAGTTCCATATGTAAGTGCAACCTTTGACAGCAACTCACACGAAATATTTCCTCAAGCACGTCTGTCTAAGCTTAAAAGCTTCACTTATAAGTAAATTTACTGCTAAGTTTTAAACGAATTGTCATTTTATTGGTCGAAGTTGAAAATAAGCAAGTTATTTTTAAAGTTTGGTAAGACCTACTTTGAAACTAAGATTTTTTTTTTTTTTACCTAGGAGTAAGAAAATATAAAGCTATAGAAACATGTTTGAAATGAAAAAAGTTACTTGAATGTGACTTTACTTTATAATTTTCTTTTGGGTCAATAGCACAAAACGTCCCTACCTTTGACATGTATTGTGCAAAACATCCCAACGTTGTGATTTTTTACGCTGAACGTCCCAACCTTTACATTTTCTTGTTGGAGACGTCATTTTCGTTATATTTAACCCTATTTCAACTTTAAATGAGGGGCATTTTTGTCCAATTCCATTTTAAATTCATTTCTTAAGGGTAATGGTACAAAACGTCCCTACGTTTGACACTCATTGTGGAAAAAGTCTCTGTGTTCATTTTTTTGGCGAATAACGTCCCTACCTTTAGATTTTCTTGCAGATTAGTCCTCAAATTTTACTTTTCTTTCAATTTAGTCATTTCGTATTTGATTTAAAGGTCATTGTCCTCAAACGTTTATAAATTTTGATCTACAACTCCTAATTGCACTCCATTTTTTGCGCTGAACTCCAAATTCAACCATTTTTCTTATGATGTATCATGTGCTCATTTATTAAATATTTCGTTTTAACTTTTGTATTGTAGATACTTATTTTGTTAGGGCATCACTGATTAACGTAAATTGATTTTTGTAAATTTTATTGAAACAGTGAAAATTTAATTTTAGTGTGTGTTCGACGGCCAGCAGAATTTATAAATTGGATTTATTTGACTTTTTTTTTAACGTAAAATGTTTGGTTAAAAATTGTTATGTTTAGCCCCTATTTGAGCCATATTATAATCTCAAATCATTTTTTAAAAATTGGAGAAAGAAATTGTGTGTTGTTCAAAAGTAATTTGAGATTATAATATGGCTCAAACAGGGGCTAAACATACCAATTTTTAACCAAACATTTTACTTTTAAAAAATAAAATAAAAAAGTCAAATAAATCCAATTTATAAATTTCGCTGGCCATCGAACACACATTAAAATTAAAATTTCACTGTTTCAATAAAATTTACAGAAATCAATTTACGTTAATCAATGATGCCCTAACAAAATAAGTAACTACAATATAAAAGTCAAAACGAAATGTTTGATAAATGAGAACATGATACATCATAAGAAATATGGTTGAATTTGGAGTTCAACGCAAAAAACGGAGTGCAATTCGGAGTTGTAGATCCAAAGTTATACACATTTGAAGACAATGACCTTTAAATCAAATACGGAATGACTAAATTGAAAGAAAAGTAAAATTTGGGGACTAATCTGCAAGAAAATCTAAAGGTAGGGACGTTATTCGCCAAAAAAATGAACGTATGGACGTTTTTCCACAATGAGTGTCAAACGTAGGGACGTTTTGTACCAATTACCCCTTAAGAAATAAATTAAAAATGGAATTGGACAAAAATACCCCTCATTTAATGTTTAAATAGGGTTAAATATAACGAAAATGACGTCTCCAACAAGAAAATATTAAGGTTGGGACGTTCAACGTCAAAAATCACAACGTTGAGATATTTTGCACAATACATGTCAAAGGTAAGGAAGTTTTGTGCTATTAACCCTTTTCTTTTCTAAGCTTAGCCGAAAAATTTATCATGTATCAATTATCTGTTCAGATGTTCACAGAACAAAGTCGTGAACTGACCTGTATAGTTCCGAGTTCTTGTATAATTCATTAAAATCAACGCCCAAGGCCAATTCTTGTGCCACAGAAGTAACTTCCAGCATCTAAGTTGCAGGATTGTGACCATTTTTTGTTTTGCTCACCCCTTCAATTCCCTTCATTGAACAAAAAACCGTGCTTTAACAGTTCATCAAAGAGAACAGGAAGACTGTTTCTTGTTTTTATTTCTTTTTGTTGCTACTCACTTCAAAATATTTGATCAGTTGGCTACAATGATGTCCCAATGGCCCGACATATATCTCCTGTCCTCCTTGTTTCATTAGAAATAGCTGACAAAAATATTATATACAAACCAGTTAATGGGAAAAGGGAAAATAAGCACACTGTACACCATTAGAGCTCATGTCTGGCTAAGATTTAAAAAGTTATTTATTTTGACAAGTTTTATAAGAGTTTTTTTTTTTTTTTTTTTTTTTTTTTTTTTTTTTTTTTTTTTTTTTTTTAAGTAGCTTTTGTTAATGGGCTGTCAAAGATCCTACTTTCCTACTATACTTGCATAAATTAATTCTAATTCTAAGGAATTTGATTGTACATATTATTTCCTAGATTAGAAGATCAGTACATATTATTTCCTTAGAAGATTCAATTGTGCCTTACTATATTTAAGTGGTTGTAGTTGTACTATAAATACTAGAGATATAACCTCAATTGAGGCATTGAATAAAATATATTTTGACATGTATCAGAGCCTTCATAGAATCTTTACGAGTTCTTTGATATTTGAAGTCATTGAGGATTAAATTTTAATCCGGTGAATGACCTTGGATCTTGGTGCTGATTTAATCAGCTTCTTTGTTCGGTGGGTTCATTAGGAAGGGATTCCAATTCTTCCTTGCACAGTCGGACCGTCTTTACGTGAAAATCAGGGACACCAAACGCACAGTTAATCAGCGACGAACCCTTGCTGCCGGTGATTTACGCTGTCTGGATTCGGTATTGTTGGTGTTCGACGAGACCTTGCTTCCGGTAATCTACGCTCTCGGATTCTGTCTGCGACGAGCCTTGCTGCCTGCGATTACTGCTGTCGGGATCAAAATTGGACCTGTTTCAGCTGCAGTGTAGGTATCGTTTTCAATTGGGCTGTGATACTTGGGCTTGTTGGTCCGTTTGAGTAGTGGGTAATTAATTTAGACGTGTGTTTTGATATTAAGTTATTTGGGTTGTTTCATTTTTTTTGGTTTATTGGGCTTTAATCTTCTTGGAGCTATCATGTCTCGAGAAAATTCGATTGTTCGCTTTAATGGTAAAAATTACTCTACTTGGGAGTTTCAGTTCCGAATGTTTGTTAAGGGTAAAGAATTATGGGGCCATGTGGATGGATCATCTCCATCTCCGACAAACCCTAATGAGCTTAGTTCATGGGAGAGCAAGGATGCTTGGATTGTTTCTTGGCCATTGAGTTCGATTGAGCCACATATGGTCAATAATCTTCGCTCATTCACGACTGCTAAGGAGATGTGGGATTATCTTCGGCGAATTTATTATCAAGATAATTTTGCACGAAAATTTCAATTGGAATTGGATATTGGAAATTATCGACAAGGAAATATGTCAATTGAACAATTTTATTCGGGTTTTCTTAATATATGGAGTGATTATTCTGGATTAATACAAGCTAAGATTCCTAAAGATGCATTAGCTGCTTTGCAAGAGGTTCACTCTGAGAGCCAACGTGATCAATTCTTGATGAAGCTACGACCTGAGTTTGAAAGTGCACGTGCTGGGTTAATTAATCGCAATCCTGTACCCTCCTTAGATGTTTGCTTGGGAGAACTTCTGCGTGAAGAACGTCTTGCTTCACAACTTGAAACCACACAAGACACCGCTAGTAGTGAGATGGTCAATGTAGCCTACGCTGCTCAAGGTAAAGGAAAATTGAAATCACCGCCACAATGTTACAGTTGCAAGGAATTGGGCCATATTGCAAAACACTGCAACAAGAAATTCTGCAATTATTGCAAAAAGAAAGGTCATATTATTAAAGATTGTCGTGTGCGGCCTCAGAATCGATCCACGCCTGCTTTTCATACTGCAATTCAACCTACTCGTGTCACTACAAACTCAGATCAGCTGGATGGTTCAAGTTCTTCCTCGGCACTCACACCTGAGCATGTTCAACAGATGATTATTTATGCTCTCTTGGCACTTGGTCTCCAAGGTAAGAATACATTATTTACCTCACCTTGGTTAATTGATTCCGCGGCTTCTAATCACATGACTAGCAGTCCGAAAGCTCTACATAATATTCGTAAATATGATGGAAAGCAACATATTCAAATAGCCAATGGCAGTACTTTGCCTATTACTGCAGTTGGAAATTTGGGGACCTCCTTCACTGATGTGTTTGTATCTCCTGATTTATCTGCTAATTTAATTTCTGTTGGACAATTGGTTGAAGATAATTGCGCTCTTTATTTTGATCGTCATGGTTGTCGTGTGTAGGATCAAGCGTCGGGGAAGGTGATAGCAAAGGGGCCTATAGTGGGACGTCTCTTTCCTCTTCAGTCGTTTTCTATTCATGTTGGTTATTCTACTGTTACCAGTAATGGCCATTTGTGGCATAAGAAATTAGGACATCCAAATTCTGTTATTTTGACACATTTAATAAAGCATGGTTATTTGAGCAATACAAATGTGTCTTCTTCATCACACTTGACTTTTGATTGTGCATCTTGTAAACTTGGTAAAAGCAAATCTTTACCATTTCCTTTAAATGGTAATTGGGCTTCTGCGTGTTTTGAAATTATCCATACTGACGTTTGGGGTATGAGTCCCGTTCTTTCTCATGCTCAATACAGGTACTTTGTTACATTTATTGACGATTATAGTCGATTCACTTGGGTATACTTTCTTCGTTCTAAGGCCGATGTATACTCTATGTTCCAAAATTTTGTTGCCTATGTAGAAACACAGTTCTTGACATGTATTAAGATCTTACGTTCTGACTCTGGTGGGGAATATATGTCTCGAGATTTTCAATCTTTTCTACAACAAAAGGGTATCCTTTCCCAACGCTCTTGCCCTTACACTCCCCAACAAAACGGGGTTGCTGAACGTAAGAACCGACACTTTTTGGATGTTGTTCGTACATTGCTTCTTGAATCCTTTGTTCCTTCTAGGTTTTGGGTAGAAACTCTTTCTACAGCTGTCTACTTAATAAATCTTCTTCCATCCCAGACCCTGCAGCTTGATTCCCCATATTATCGTTTATTTGGCGTTCCTCCTGATTATAATTCCTTACATCTATTTGGTTGTGTATGCTTTGTTCACTTACCTCCCACTGAACATCATAAACTTACTGCCCAATCTGCTCGATGTGCATTTCTTGGATATAGTAATTCTCATAAAGGGTTTGTGTGCTATGATGCGGATAATTACAAAATTCGTATTTCTCGAAATGTAGTTTTCTTTGAAAATCACTATTTCTTTCCTTATACTAACAATTCAGTTTCTTCTTCCATTTCCCTCCCTTCTTTTGATGATGTGTCTGGAATGATTAATCGTTTTAAGCCAGGTGTTGTTTATCAGCGTCGTCGCCCATTGCCTCTTGCTATCTCTGATCCGACTCCTGATCCTATTTTACATGAGCCTCGCCGATCTAATAGAGTTTCTCGACCACCAGATAGGTACGGATTTTCACACTCTGCTCTTCAGGCTACTCTTCATAATACTCCTGTGCCTAGATCTTATACTCAGGCTTCTACTCAAGAGTGTTGGCGACAGGCTATGGTAGATGAGCTTCAGGCTCTTCAGGACAATCATACTTTGGATATTGTTCCTTGTCCTGTTGGAGTTAAGCCTCTTGGGTGCAAATGGGTTTATACGATTAAGTTACGCGCTGATGGTACTATTGATTGGTATAAAGCTCGTCTGGTTGCACTTGGGAATCAACAAGAGTATGACCTTGATTATGAGGAAACATTTGCTCCCGTGGCCAAAATGACTATTGTTCGCACAATTATGGCCATTGCCATCTCGAAAGGATGGTTGCTTCGCCAAATGGATGTTAAGAATGCATTCTTGCACGGTGATCTTACTGAAGAAATATTTATGAGTCCTCCACCTGGCATGTTTTCTTCTCCTTCTTCAGAGGTTTGTCGCTTAAAGCGATCCTTATATGGTTTGAAACAAGCTCCACGAGCTTGGTTTGAGAAGTTCCGATCTACTCTTCTACATTTCACCTTTACTCAGAGTCAATACGATTCCTCTCTTTTCTTTCGCATAACTCTTAATGGGATTGTTATACTTCTTGTGTATGTAGACGACATTGTGATCACTGGTTCTGATTCCCAGTTGATTGAGCAACTCCAACAGCAATTACAATCTTCTTTCCATATGAAAGACCTTGGCCCCTTGCAGTACTTTCTTGGACTTGAGGTTCAAATTTGTCCAACTGGTGCATTTCTACATCAACATAAATATACACAAGAACTGCTCTCATTAGCTGGTCTTCAGGACAGTAATTCCTTTCTTACACCTATGGAGGTTAATTTGAAACTAAGCAAAGACAGTGGTGATCTCTTCTCTGATCCATCAATGTATCGCCAACTGGTGGGCAGCTTGAATTATTTAACTATTACCAGACCTGACATTTCATTTGCTGTCCAACAGATCAGTCAATTTATGCAAGCTCCCTGTCAGAACCATTTAGCTGTTGTTCGTCGTCTTCTTCGTTATCTTAAGGGTACCTCTGGCCGTGGTTTGTTCTTCCCATCTGGGACTTCCTTACACATGGTGGGATTTAGTAATGCAGATTGGGCTGGTTGTATTGATACTCGTCGCTCTATTACTGGTTGGTGTATGTTTCTTGGTGGTGCTCTTATTTCTTGGAAAAGTAAGAAACAAGCTCGAGTTTCCAAGTCTTCCACTGAGTCGGAATATCGGGCCATGTCATCAGCTTGTTCTGAAATTTTATGGCTTCGGGGTTTATTGGGAGAAATTGGGATTCCACAACCTTCTCCTACTCCTCGTCATGCTGATAATACAAGTGCTATTCAGATTGCTAGTAATCCGGTTTTTCATGAGCGTACAAAGCATATTAAGGTGGATTGTCATTCTATTCGAGAAGCACTTGGGCGTCATGAGATTTATTTACCTCATATTTCCACAGAAAATCAAACCGCGGATGTATTTACCAAAGCTTTGTCTCGGCATCGCCATCAATTTATGGTTGACAAATTGATGCTTCTTGATCGTCCAGCATTAATTTGAGGGGGGATGTTAATGGGCTGTCAAAGATCCTACTTTCCTACTATACTTACATAAATTAATTCTAATTCTAAGGGATTTGATTGTACATATTATTTCCTAGATTAGAAGATTCAGTGCATATTATTTCCTAGATTAGAAGATTCAATTGTGCCTTACTATATTTAAGTGGTTGTAGTTGTACTATAAATAATAGAGATATAACCTCAATTGAGGCATTGAATAAAATATATTTTGACAGCTTTTAACTTAAAGTTCATAAGAACAAAAATGTAAGATGCATGGTATTAAGAGCATCTCTAATGCATTCCGTGAATTGGGGAAATACACATGACACGTCAACAAATAGACAAAATATGATAAAAATCCCTCTCCAATGCACAACGTGGATTAGGATATTAGTCTGACCTGACGCTAAAAAAAATAGACATTGTAGGGTGGAACGTCTATATCTAGACGTTCCGTGGGACATGCTGACTCAGCATTAACTTTTATTTTTTAATTATTTAATTATTATAAATAAGGACGTTGACCAATGAGGTTTTATGATACAAATTATTTGTATTTGGACTCTTTATACAGAGAAAAATCCTGCAGATAACACTTAATTTATGCATAATAATTAATTTTAAATTTAAATAAAAAAATGTCACATAATCAATATTATTTAAATGTAGAATGAACCATTGGAGAGTAAATTTTTTACTTCTCCGTTTATTCATTCACGCTCTCTAGAAGTTCGTCTATTTTATTGTCATGTCAGCCCCAATCCATGGAGTGCATTGGAGATGCTCTTAAAAAGTTAATTAAAAGTAACTTTTGACTCATTAAGCTTAGGCTAACTTGCAATAACATTTCCTTTCTCCATCAACTCATTTTTTTACCTCATCGAAGGCTTCAAATATGTCAATGCTGGGCTGATGGATGGTGCATACAACTGTTCTTCCAGTGTCTACAGTGTTCCTGACCGTTCTCATTACAATTGCAGCAGCTCTTGCATCTAGCCCTGAAGTCGGTTCATCCATGAATATTATAGAGGGGTTTGCCACCAGCTCGACTGCAACAGTAAGCCGCTTCCGCTGCTCAGTTGAGAGACCATTGACTCCTGATAGCCCAACTAGTGCACCTCTCAAATGTGCAAGTTCCACGAGCTCCATGACTTCCATGACGAACATCTGCAAACGTGAATCTTTTTTAAGGCCTGGAAATGGTCATGTTCGGTTCTGAACTAAATCAAAATTTCTAGGTATTTAGTAAGTGGAATGGTTAGATCTAAATTTAATTATGGAACCAAACCGGCTTGGTTCCATTCAATTAGGTTCAGTTTCACTCCATCATAACTAATTTCTTTAACATCTACAACACCACCACATTAAACGACCAATGATATAAACGACCAATGATATGTTCAATCATAACTCTTAGAAAATAACAGTCTAATTTAAAAATAAACAAACAAGTTGTCTAATAAGATTTATTTAGCAATGTATACAAATTACTAAAAAGAAATAATAATGCAAAAACAAGGATTCTTGAACGGTAACCTAACCTTTCTGGTTTCAGCGTTAACTTCTGGAGCCAACCGCAGCCATGCTGAGAAAAACAAGGATTCTTGAACAGTGACATGAGGAGAATGAATGTCATTCTGTTCACAGTATCCTGAAATCCGAGCAAAAGTTTCTTGCCTTTTCGGATACCCTGAAATTGTAATATTTCCCTCAACATAACCTCCAGTTTTCCTGCCGGACAGCACATCCATAAGAGTTGTTTTACCCGCCCCACTAACACCCATTAAAGCCGTGAGAACACCCGGTCTAAAAGTTCCACTTACTCCTTTCAGAAGCACCAATCTATCATCAAGAAAACCCTTATCCTTCATTTCCTGTAAATCATATAATAAATGGTCCGATGCTTTTAGACCATATTCTCCTCAACAAATAGTTTCCAAGAAAACACACTCATGGAAAACCTAGGAAAATGCAACCAAAAATTTTGAATTACCTGTGGCATGTCAACAGAGTACACAATTTCATTGAAAGTAATGAAATGGGGTTCGAATGGAAGAATCATTCCCCTTTTTTGGTTTTGATTAGCCTCGATAATGGCAGCCTTCCTCATGGATGAGGATCCACACCCGATAGCTTTTCTACTTTGTTCACCTAAACCTGCACGAATTTAATTTCGTTATAACTTGATAACTATGAAATAATTTTATAAGTTTGGTAGAGAGGATTGGATAGTAATACTGAGTTGTATTGAAAAAGAAAAATAAGTTAAAAATCTTATTGATTATAATGTCTACTCTAGAGCAACACTACCGCGCACAGAAAAATGCACTTATTGGGAACTTCATTACCTTCAAATGAAATTGGGCCTAAATCATTTCTTTCGAACACTATTCGAGTACTTTCTCTGATTCCAGCTTCTTTCTCATTGCTTTGATTTTCTTCTGGCAAAACAGCTTGAGACTTTCCAAAAGCTGTAGAATATGGAATATTGATCAATGTTGAATGAATACTGAACAAATTGTTGGTAGAAGGGGAATTAGAGATACTCACGATTGAGAAAAGCAAGAGCTAGCATGAAAGCGAAGTTGAACAAGATTGTGAATCCAAATAAAGCTCCAATTCCTATCCAATACCAGTATGCTTCAGTGAAGAATCCTCGGTACCTTAGAACTGTAACTCCTAATGAGTCATTTGTATATGGGACAACCTTAGGAAGAAATTTAATCCAGAATCAGATTCTTTTGACACAAAAAGTATGCTTGGAATATAACACAATTTTCTGAGATATGGACTTACATTTTCCCAATTGTTCCCTAAAAATTCATTCACAACAATTGCGTTTTGTGCATACATCAACGGTGAAGACCAAAAACCCCATATCCACCATTTCTTTATCTTGCCTGAGGAATCATCCAAAGTTTGAAACTAAATGAAATATCTCTATGGAAACATTTTTCAATGTAAGAAATATTTTATTCGCGTTTTATACCTCGTGACAATACTGTACCACCCAGTGCAAACAGTAAGAGCAAAGCAAATGATCCAAAGGTGTTTGCAACAATAAGGTTCCTACCTACTGCAGCAATCAGTCGGAACAATGCAGATGCCATCTGGTTAGTGAGAAAAATTACCATGTATTGTTTGAATAATCTGCAAAACAGATTCTTGATCAACGATCAGTTGAAGAAAAGGAAAAAAAAAAAAAACAATATAAGGGATCTTAGCAAACGGCCATAGTAGTTTTTACCTCCCAACATTTGGATCAAATCCAATAGCATAGTAAGTGAGAGAAATCCAGACAGCTGCTTCAACAAATGTTACAGGGATCTTGAGGATCCATGTGGGAAGAGCATATGCCCAAGAGGGATAAAAAAGAAAGTCCCGTTGTTTGTAAAAAACTGGAAGCTTGTTAATTGTCATGGATATCTCTGGCATTCCATTAAACAGGAATATAGTGAGAGTTAAAAATAGAACACCGATGTAGATCAGTCCATCTTGTATGTTATCCTGGTGCATTGTAGTTCGTAGGAACAGTGTCAATGCTATAGACGCCATTAAAATAATCTGAAAAATCAGAAAATAAAGAAGTGACAAATATATTCTAGATAATAAGTATTTACATAATACAGTAACAATTCATCTTATTTCATCAGAATCCTGGTGCAGTTACTCACCTGACAAAGCTTGAACAAGTAGAAAAATGAGTTTCTTTTCATTAGCAACAGTTCTCTTGAGGTGCATGCTTTCACAAATTCTTTCATTCCTGCACCATACTTTCTGGTTGTTAAGGCAGCTGGGTGGCTATTGCTTTTGTCAAATGCACATGCAAGATTATCTCCCAGTCTCTGCCCAACATGGAATGACTGATATGCCTTCACAAATTCACTGACAGTCACAAATCTGTAAGGCTCCTCTATTCTCGACCAGTATTGCAACTGATCTTTCTTTGATGTCACCTGCATCATAATTAATATTTTCTTGTGTGTTAAGAACTATGAAGTGAATATGGTTGAGCCAAGAAACATTGGAAGGAATAGGAGAATTGAGTAGCACTAATTAAAAAATCAAATAATTATTGAATATTATCACATAGAATTTGGACAACACAGAATCTGGAAATATTAGGGACATCACAACCATCTTTCCATATTTCTAAAGTACCTATCTAGATATGGACTTGATATGCAAAAGCTAAGAAGGGTTTATTCAATTGGATTTTGAAAGACATTTAAAGACTTTCACGAAGTTTAAAAGTCAATGTATATTCAATGTAAACTTTTATAACTCCATAAAAGTCTTGATATATTCAATATAGATTTTAGTGGACTCTTGAAAAATCTTTTAAAGTCGTGCATGATTCAATCAAGACTTTTTAAAATCTTACGAAATTTAGGGGTATTCAATTTATCAATCAATTTAATAAAAAATTGGATCATAGTAGATTTTGATGGACTTTTCCACCTAAACTAAAGATTTCAATTGATTTCAATTCTCTCTTCTTGCCGAACTTCTCCTGCCGCGAAACACATCCTGCCCGAACCTCCTCCTTCTTCCGTCTTTCTTTTTTCGTTTGAGGTGATTCCTTCCTTGTTCCTGCTGCAAAGACCTTCCGTTTTGAGGTGATTAATTGTTTGTTTATTTTTATAAATTTCTTTTTTTTTTTATCTGGGTTTGGCTTCATCAGGCCTAGATTTATGTGTGTATGCCTTTGTTTTCTTTATACCCTGAAATTGAGAAATGTTCATGTAAATTTGAGAATTTGTTGTGTAAAATTGAGAATTTCTTTGTGCCTCTGCCTTTGTTTATTTCATACCGTTTTGTGGTTGAGAAGAAGAATTCGATGGGATGTGATATTTTGGCTTCTAGGGGAGGAATGATAGGTTGAATAGGAGGTGAGTGCGCTTATTCTGGTGAAATTTTTTAGGGGTTGAAGAACAGCAAACAGAGAATTGACTATGTTGGGTCAAAAGTTCAGAACCTCATTACAAGGCACTCATTGCTTGTCGAAAAATTCAGAACCTCTCGACTCTATCTAAAGTTATGTTTTATGGTTATTTACTTTGAAATTTTATAATCTTTTTGACTTATGAGATGTTAGATGAACATTATTTGTTTTAGCTGACCTTCCTGAACCAGACTTTGATCTGGTATAAAGTAATAATATGTATTTTTTTTTTAAAGTTATTCATATACTATTATTTAATATAAAATGTATGTTATTATTATCTTGTGACATTAGGATGGACAATAACAAGGAAACGGGAGACTCACATCGAGGAAAATATAAATTACGGACAGTGGAAGAGAGCAATGAATTGTTAAAAATCCTAGTCGATGTTGCCACTCGTGGAAAATTAATCAATTAATTTTCAAGTTTTTCAATTGAAAAAATAAAGTCCTTAAAAGTTTTTAAAAGTTTATGAAATCAATTTACGGAAGTCTTTGAAAGTCATTTAAATAAAATTTTACAAAAGTCTTTGAAAGTCTATACAAATCCATAAAAGTCAATAAAATCTAATGAATTCCATTAAAAAAAAGTCATATAAAAAGAATCTTTAAATGTGTTTCGAAATCCCAATTGAAAAAATCCTAGTAAGCTTATAGATTACTTACTTCTTGCAAGAAGTCGGCCACCCCTTTCCTCTCCGGGCATTTGAAACCCATGGATTCAAAAAATTCGAGCACGTGTTCTCTAGGGCCCTGATAAACAATTTGGCCATCAGATAAGAGAACTATATCATCAAATAATTCATATGTTTCAGGTGCTGGCTGTAGGAGTGATATAATAGCAGTTCCTTTGAGAATATGGACATATTTTCTAAGTGAATCTACTATTTGGAATGTTGTAGAGCTGTCCAATCCAGTTGATATTTCATCCATAAAAAGGGCATTTGCCGGCCCAACCAGCATTTCACCTGTGATTTATTTAAATAAATTAATGTTAAAACCTATTATAAAATCATTCAATAAATCATAAAAAATGAAGTTTTTCAGTATGCCTGTAGTAACGCGTTTCTTTTGCCCTCCAGATATTCCCCTTATCAATTCATCGCCAACCATGGTATGTGCACAAGTTTCCAGTCCCAATATCTGAAAAGAAATTAACAGGATCATTATTTATTTATTTTATTTTTATTTTTTTCAGTTCTATATTATATTACATTCTGAAAAGCTTCAGTGCTTGTACCTTGAGTATATAATCTGTGACTATGCTGCCTTTTTGTCCTTCTGTAGCTGCAGCCTACAGTTTGGTATTCTTCAGATTAAAGAAAACGTGTAAAATACTACACAATTACTAGATCTTAAATGTTTGGTTGGTGCGTTGTGCTTAAAACAAGACTGATTAATATAACAGACAAACTTTGAGTTCATGTTTTTTCTTAGTGATGTTGAGTATTGTACATTTCACTTTACTGAACAAAAATGTCCTGGGAAGTAGAGCACATGCCTGATTTATCAGATTATCTAAGCAAATCAAATAAACTTGCAATAATTTGCATTGAAGCATAAATTTAGGGTAGGAAGTGACACTAATAGGAGTACAGCATTCAACATTCATACAAGGATGCTGGACAATATAGAAGTTTATCGACATAGATCCCAAATTAATTTTCTGGTAAGTCCCTAAAAAGGATATTAAATATTCCTAAAATCGTTCACATAACATTCTGCTTGCCCTTCCCAGTTCTCATAGTGGGCAGGAAATCACCTCGTCTAAAAGTTTGTTGTAAAATTCAGAGGAATTCATTTAATTAATATTTACAGTTTACACCTTCAGTTCTCATGTGTAAGCCAAATTTTTTCCCAATTATCCGACGTGAAATTCTCACAGTTAGATGGAAGTTAAGAGGTACCTTGTCTCTCATCCAAAAGTTTAAAATGTTAGAGAGATAAATGATATTATTTATAGTTTCTTTAGAGCTTCTAATAAATATATAGCAATGGACCAAGTAGAGTAGCAAAAAAGGATTCACGTAGCCAACACTGAATTTATTGGTAACAAGGCTTATAACCTGTTTGGACTTTGGCTAACCTTAAAAAGTCCACACTAAATAAACAAATTTTAAAATATATTTTTATATTGATAAAAGTGGTGAATAAGTGAGTTACTAATTTGACATAAGAGTCACTTTAAAGAAAAAATTATTACTTAAAAGAAAGAAAAAAGTATGTCTATCCGAACATGTTTGCAGATATAAAATTACTTCAAAGCAACTCTTATATTTTTTTAGGCTTAGCAAAACATGGTCTTAGTCTGTTGTATATTTTATGTCGAACACGAGGGTCTTCATCATACATTAATTGATTCATACCTTCATGTAGAGATCGATATGTGAATCAGGCTTAATATCGGCTTGCTCTTCCCTTCTTGTCAACTCTGCTAACATATCTGCACAATTTTTACGTCAAGATTGAATTAGGAATGACAATTGACACAAAAAACCAGCACCCCATGGTGTCCTGTTCTGATGAGGTGGCGTGGTGGTTTTGAGGCGGGGATGCCTCGCTCCAATTCTATAGTTATTTTTAAAAAATTCAAAATTTGTTTAAAAACACCATAGCCCAACTTTTTATGCCCAATTACCCTAGAAAAAAATTATAAAATAAAAAACATAAATGGGGTGGCAGCTTCCCTGCCCAACACCGCCTAAAATGGGGATCGGGGAGGAAAATCCCCAGGGTGCAGCCAGCCCCTGGCTGACCCCATTGCATCCCTAAGATTGATCAGCGGCTTCTTATCTATCAAGATGGTGGTTGGGAAGAAAAAAAGAAAGAAAAATTGCCCTTTACTGACCATAACGAGATCCAACCCCTTGGCTTCTTGCAGAGAATTCCAAGGTTTCCCTGACAGTCATTTCTCCAATATGAACATCATGCTGGCCAATATATACCGCAGTTCTTTGGGGTACAAACTCATTCATTCCATGTCCATTATAAGTCACATTTCCGGAAAACTGACATTGTAGAATTAATTAGTTTGTAGTAAAAAATAATGGTGAATCAATGTAAGATTAATAGTTTGTTCAGTAAGGTGTACTTGATAATACGAAGAATGAAAAATAAGCCAACTTCTTGCCTACTATATGCTCCAATCATGTCCACTACTACATAATAAATATTATAATTACAACCTTTAAAGCGGAATCACGCTTTCCAGCCAAAGCCAATAACAGTGTTGTCTTTCCTGAGCTTGGAGGACCTAAAAGCAATGTCAATCTTTGGATAACAAATGAAACATTAGTTTTAGTTAAGTAACAAATATATATAATGCATGTTTGTAATGCAATAATGGACAAGATTAGACAGTGCGATCTTTTTCTTCCTCAATATTGCCTATTGCCATTCAGTCCAAGTTACCAAACATGCCATAGAGTCTAAATGAATGTACATATTAAGTCATTAATCAGTTTGTGTTCCCCACCGGCAAGGTCTGATGATTCCATTGACATCTTTCAGGATAGAAAGGTGCTTCTTTCGGCTTGGAAGCACATGTATATAGTTCAGGAAACCCTTTCAAAATTGAAGATCAGTTAGATTAACATCCCCTTTAATTTTCCAGGAAAACAATAGTAATATGAATGAAAAGAGGAAGTTTCTTACCTCAAATATATCAGCAAAGAAGTTAAAGAAGGTAGGCAATGCTCTGCTGCCTACGTAGGCTTCAGCACCAATATTTAGATGCTCAGATCTGACTTCAATTGTGGGCAAATCAATTCCAACTCTGAAAAAATTTATGAACTTTAGTGTCACTCTTGAAATTTAGAACCAGGTTCAAATGTAAGTTTCATGGAAATCTGTCACCATTATAGTATCCTTCTAGAAAACCAACATAAGACACAGCTCATTACCCATTATAGATGCTTTATGTGGCATTTAGCCTTCACACAAAACCCCATTTTCCTCTGTAAATCAGATTGACAAAATTTTAAATTTACCTGTCAAGTCGGCTCCTTAGTCTCATCAAAAATTTCTCATTGTCTTCCTCAGGAACCTTTACTAGCCTCTCAAGCAACAATTTTCTCTCTTGATATCCAAGATTTTGTACATCAACTTCATTGCTGTCACCTTGAAAACCTGATAATATACCTTTCCTCAAACGATCATAAGTGGGAAGCCTTTGGAGCGCGGCCCACTTTAGAGCTTCTTCATCGTCTTCTTCTCGCCTGGAATGCGAGAAAACTTCCAAACCACCGTTTCTCCAAATTGAAGAGCTATTTATTCTCAAGCTACTACTGGTTCTATAAAGATCATCATCAGGACCCATATTAGCAAGAGGGAAAAAATTGCAAGAAAACTTGAACGAAATGAATCTTATATGGTTGAGTAATTATTTATCTGTTTTCTTATTGATCCCAAGGTTGAAAATAATCAATGAACATAAGACAATGTTACATTTTAAGGCAATAGAAATGAAGTTATATAGCATGTTGAATGTAAGTTAGGCTATTGGGACAATCTACATGATACTATTATTTTATTTTATTTTTAATTTAGCACAAGGAAATTAAATGGTGGATTGAAATCTGACCTATTTTTCTAGTTGTTCCCAACCTTTCACTTTCACAGCACCCGTAGTCCCAAATGTCCATCAAAATTGTCATTAAAATGATTCGTGAGCAGCACATGTTCTTCCCCTACACCCCCAGCACCCGCCCCTACCCTACTCCCAAGCCCACCAACCTTTCCCCAAGCCTACCCACAGGGTCAGTAAGAAGGATAGAGAATTTACGTTGCTATATTAGTTGCAGAATCAAGGACAAAGCTCAAGCGATGTCCAAATGTTCTATAAGCTATAGAGGGTGAAAGATAATACAGCTCTGAAAAAGCACATTAAGAAATTAAATAGCGACGAAGTCAAAGTAAATGGTAAAAATTGCAATTATGAGGCCACAAGTTGCTCATTTAAGAAAACAATCCAAGATCATGGTGACAATAGGCCATAAAGTTAATCAATTTCTCCCTGCATGTCGAAAATTCAGCTTATACAGATCTTACTCGTCCTTGATTGATCTAGTTCCAAATCAATCCGCATAAACCTTCGCTCTCTTTTGCAATTCTGGGTACGTCATTCGTCAAGCATTCCCCGTTACTGGTGTTCCGGTTGCAGAGGTACGTCGGGGGATGGCGAGTGATGGGTTGCATACTTGCAATGGTGGGTTCGGAATCCCCGTCCCCGGCCGGCCGTCGAGTGTCCATAATCCCCTCTTTACGTCCGGTGCTCCATGAAAGTATGACCAGGCAAGATTAGCAAAGAAAGTTGTGGTTATCAAATGACGATAATACAAAAGACAAGAACTAATTTTTCAATTTGATATCAATTCCCGACTTATAAAATGATATAAAGGTGATTCTAGGAACATTATAATGTTTTTGGACAATACATTCTTTTCTTAAAATATGATTATTTTACAAAATTATCATTTAACATTTCTAAAGAATGATTAACATTAATAAAAAATAAAAAAAAAACCTTATATTAACTTTTATAGAGTAGTATAAGGATGCGTTTGATAGCGATGGTGAAAAGAAAATGAATTTCAGATAATTGAATTTTTGAGAATTGAAAGTTTAATATTTTTTATTGATTTAATTTTTTAAGTGAAAAAAGTGGAAAGTTTTTCGACTTTTATTGTTTGATTAACATTATTTTTCGTGACAAATAAAACAAAATTTACCTATTATAATCAAAAAAAATTTATTTTTTCACACATTCGTACTTGATAATAATAATATTAATTTTTTGAGAAATAATAAATCAATTAATAATAAGAAAAATGATCAAACGTGACAAAAATGGTTAAAAATTTTCTTGGCAAAATAAAACCTCTCACCCATGATGGAAAACGAATTCATTGATTTCATGGAATTGGAACGCATGAAGTAAATAGTTTGAAAATGAATTGATTAGAAAAATTGTGGCGTTCTTTTTGTATTTGATTTTATATTTTCATTTTTGAAAATGTTTTATGTTTTATGTTTTTATTTTTATTTTTATTTTTAAATTTGCTGAAAACTCGTTTGATTTGTCATTTTTGAAAATTGTTTTTGAAGATGAAAAACTGAAAAACATGTTCTGTTTGAAATTTTACAGAATTCTACTGACTCAAACTCAGATTTCATTTCACAATACACTGAAAACATGATTACCTGCAATACACTAATATGGACACTAAGAGTCTATATTAAAACAGTTTTGTCAGGTTCGAGATTTAAGGAAGTTCTAGTTCTATTAAAATCCAAAAAATGCAAGTTCTTTTAAAATCACCAGAATCCATTTATCAAGGCATTTTTTGAAATATAACAACAAGAATTTTCACTTAATTTTTTTGTAATGTTGATATTGAATTCAATAAAACTTTATTTTAGTCTTAGTTCCAAGTTAGGATAATTCTTTTAAAAAAAAAAAAAAAAAATTCGTTTAGGCTTAGTTCCAAGTAAGGATAATTCTAAAAAAAAAATGCGTTTTCTTCGTTTTGAACTTTTTTTGCTGAAATATGTATAAATTTTTTTGTTTTCCAAAATGAATTTTCGAAAATAGTAAAGAGAACGCGTTTTTAGTTTTTTCAAAAATAAAAATTAGAAAACTACCTCAAAACAGTAAAGAGAACAGAATCAAACACAAGAATATTGAAAAAGTAGGAAAAAAAATTCAATTCCATGGAAAATCTTGTGTTTCAAACACAGCCTAAGTTTAATTGAGTTAAGATGTATATTTAGAGAGAATGAGATGATAATTGAGAGTGTGAGATGAAGAGTATAGTTAAATGTATGGCTTGATTTTAAAATTACATATTTGAGTATTGGGTGGTTTATGACTATTTATTTGAAAAAATTTTAATTGAACTTATTAATTGAGATAGTTTTGGGGAGGGTCTGCGGCTAGGGGCGGGGACAGGGATTTGACAGCCATCTCCACCCCCGATCGGAAATACTTTTTCATCAACATCCCCTCCCTATTCCCGTCATTCCCGATGATTTCTCGTCCCATTCTCATCCCTAACAAAAGCTTGTTAATGTTTTAATGAACATTTTTTTTAAAAAAGAAAAAAATCAACAATTTCGATTTCATCCACTATTTTTTTTAATTATTTAAAAAAATGGATCAATGGATAAATAGTTGGAAAATGAATTAACTGGAAAATTTTAGATGGCGTTCTTTTTGTATTTTATTTTATATTTTAATTTTTTAAAATGTTTTATATTTCCTATTTTTATTTTTATTTTTAAATTTGCTGAAAACGCGTTTGGTTTGTCATTTCTGAAAACTGTTTTTAAAAATGAAAAGCTGAAAAACATGTTCTGTTTGAAATTTTGCAGAATACTACTGACTCAAACTCAAATTTTCTTTCACAATACACTGAAAACTGTTGGATGGAATTTGTGAATAGTGACGTCAAATAAGTAGAATGAAAATTTGTAAATTCAAGCCGAAAATTGGACAGAGTAACGGTAAGGAAAGTACAAACAAGAAGAAGAAGAAAAGTAGGGACAAAGCCGAGGCAATAGTTGAATTCTTTGTCCTTAAGTCGAATTGGCCCCGCAACGGTGCCTACGGATTTCGGCAATAGACTCCTAAGATACAACGGCTTCACTTGTGTTTGTAGCACTCCAAAACACAAGTACAACGAACCAAATTTAGGCTTACGTACTCCAAGGATGAAATGAAAGAATATAAAAACAAATGAAATGATTTTGATTTTGGAGAGAAGTGAGGATGAGAGATGTTTTGCATATCAAAAATGTGAGGAATAGGACATCCAAATGGTCCTATTTATAGATCATGAAAGGGTGTGGACGAAATGGTTGAGGCTCAAACCATGCACCCTTTCCAAACAATACACATTTATGAAAAGGTGTCTTGTGACCGGACAACCGTGTGGTCGCACGGTTATAGACGGTGCGGTCGCACGGTTTTATTCAAAAAACCAAAATTAAATTTGACGTGTGATCGCACGGTTTCCCAACCATGCGGTTGCACGGTCAAATATTTTGACCTGATTATCGTCATTTTCCGTAATTTCTTATTCATCCGATATTGGTTTTCGAAATGCCAATATACCCTTCAATACATGCAGAGAAGTCAAAATTCTCTTTCGCCGGCGTTGCCCCCGAGCCCCCACGGGGGGCGCTGCCCCCTCGACCCCCGCGACCTGACCGGGAGATCCCCATTTGTGCACCCCGAAGCAGTGAAGTGGCAAACAATTTTGCCTAAACGGATTGAGTCGAGTTTTTGAGTATTTGGCCGAAGTCGACACGAAGTCACTTTAATCGATTTTCAATTCTCGATTTATTTAACCAATATCCAACAAAAACATGGTTACTTGCAACACACTAATGTGGGCACTAAAAGTCTATATTAATACAGTTTTGTCAAGTTCGAGATTTAAGGAAGTTCTAGTTCTATTAAAATAAAAAAAATGCAAGTTCTTTCAAAATCACCATAGTCCATTTATCAAGGCATTTTTTGAAATATAATAATAAGAATTCTTACTTAATTTTTTTGTAATGTTGATATTGAATTCAATAAAACTTTATTTTAGTCTTAGTTCCAAGTTAGGATAATTCTAAATAAAAAAAAATACTTTATTTAGGCTTAGTTTCAAATAAGGATAATTCTAAAAAAAAACACGTTTTCTTCATTTTGAATATTTTTCTTGCTGAAATACACTTAAGTTTTGGGCGTTTTGCGTTTTGTGTACAATTTTTTTCTTTCCAAAATGCGTTTTCGAAAATGGTAAAAATGATGCGGTTTTAGTGTTTTCAAAAATAAAAATTAGAAAACGACCTTAAAACAGTAAAGAGAACAAAATCAAACACAATAATATGGAAAAAGTAGGGAAAAAATTTCAATTCCATGAAAAATCTTGTGTTTCAAACACAGTCTAAGTTTAATTGTATTAAGAAGTATATTTAGAGAGAATGAGATGAGACTTGAGAGTGTGAGATGAAGAGTATAGTTAAATGTATGGCTTGATTATAAAATTATATATTTGAGCATTGGGTGATTTACGACTATTTATTTGAATTTTTTTAATTGAACTTATTAATCGGGATAGTTTCGGGGCGAGTTTGCGGCTAGGGGCGAGGAGCGGGAACGGGGATTTGACAGCCATCTCCATCTCCTATCGGAAATACTTTTTCATCAACATCCCCGCCCCATTCCCGTCATTGTCGAGGATTTCTCGCCCCATTCTCATCCCTAACAAAAGCTTGTTAACGTTTTATTGAACAATTTTTTTTTAAAAAATCAACAATTTCTATTTCATCCACTATTTTTTTTAATTATTTAAAAAAATGGACCAATGGAATTAATATTTATGGACAATTTGTTTACACCTTGTTCCGTAATCAGAAATAATTTTTATTTCACACCTTTGGCACACAAGCCAACATAAAACATGTGGTGCAGTCAGACTACTTGTACCCTAAGGCTGTCCATCTTGTCTCTCTCATCACTTTGCAGCAAGAATTTGAAATCCAGTACCTTTCTCTTCTGTGTCTTCAACTACTATTTAGAAGAAGTTCGTCTCCCCCAACCTCATGAAACCAACGACCTGTCTCGACACTCGTCGGAAACAGGAACGTCGACGCACCCAGTTGCACATTCGCAACATGGACCCGTCAATTTTTAACAAGGTCGTAACTTTTCCCATTTAATTTTGGCCGACCAACATCCACCGATTCTCACCAAGACCCGCTCTCCCATTTGTAGTATGCACACATCCCACAGTACAACACGAGATCCTCACCGAAAAAGAAGGGTACTAGAAAGGAAGTAGCAAGTCGGGTGAGCTGGAAATGGGATGACCGGCATAGGGTCATGTTCTTCAGCCTCTACATTGAGGAGGTTCATAATGGGAAGCCCTTGGGTGCTAGTCTAAAATCGGAATCCTAGAAGAGGGTGGCACAGGAGCTCAACAACCACTTCAATTCTACTTGCGTTGAAACCCAAGTAAAAAAAATTTGGACTGTTCAAAAAGGTTTTTGGAGCATAGCAAATTCGCTACGTTCTGCAACAAGGCTTGGGTTCAACCCCACGAACGAAACACTCTCGACCGATGAAGAATGGTGGACAAAGGCCATCAAGGTCTGTACCAATTTTTTTTTTTCTTTTGGCATTCAACTACTGCCTTTTGTATGGGTGTTCTCCAATTAAATTATTCTCGTAGAATAGGTGCAACTAGTGCAGATACATATTGTGATATGAACAAGAAGCATGGTGCCTGTATTTTGATCTAAATTCAGTATCCAACAATAAAATGGTAGGATGTTTTCGTTACATATCCAAAGCACATCCACTGGTGGATTCACTCTTCAGTAGGCTTGGTTTATTACCTAGCAATGTTTCTTTTTTTTTTGTTTCAGATTTTAAGAACTAATGAAAATGAGGGACGGGATTTCAAGATTATGGTTTCCATATTGAATTAGCATTCGATTGGATCTTAATTGCTAAATTTGCATATCATTTTCATCTTGATTCAGATTAAGAGAATGCTGTGAAAGAGAATCATGGTAATTTTAACCTTCTTTTGGTTCTGCTTAGGCTAGGTCTATTACCCCACCAACGTTTTTTTTTTTTTTTTTTTTTTCATCTTATAATCAATAATGAGAATGAGGGAGAGAATTTGATGATTACGTTGTAAATATTGAATTGGTATTTGATTGGATCTTAGATCTAAATTTGCATATTATTTTGATGTTGCTTAAGATTAAGAGAACACTGAGAATGAGAATCGTGGTATTTTTTTATAATTATTGGTTCTGCGTTTATTGTTTCGTAGCTCTCACCCTTGACAATCCTGTTTCCTTTGTTCGATAACCAGACTCAATTTTATCACTCTTTTAAATAGACTTGCTTAGCAGTTAATTCTTTGGTAATGTCCAAAATCATATATGAAAAAACATTTGTGCGGATGAATTTGGTGTAGTGCTGCCTTATCTAATCGAGATCTACCTTTGAAATGTTAGTTTGCTATTGCATCTTCTTTTTTTTTCATTTCACTAATTAGACTTTCTTAAATGTGTGAGTTTTAATTTTTCTTTTTTTACGTTTTCTTTAACCTTCGTTCGGTTGCGTTGTAGCGGATTATAAACCAAGGTACTAAACCCCATGTCTGCCACAATGTCTGACTTGTGCGTCAATCAATGCAGATAAAGCTGTAAATATAGCCTTTTTTATCGAAATTATTTACTTTTGTAAATAAAAACTCACACGTTTAAGAAAGTCTAATTAGTGCAATGAAAAAAAGAAGATGCAATAGCAAACTAACATTTCAAAGGTAGATCTCGGTTAGATAAGGCAGCACTACACCAAATTCATCCGCACAAATGTTTTTTCAGATACGATTATGGACATTACCGAAGAATTAACTGCTAAGCGAATCTATTTAAAAAAGTGATAAAATTGAGTTTGGTTATCGAACAAAGGAAACCGAATTGACAAGGGTGAGAGCTACGAAACACTAAATGCAGAACCAAAAATTATAAAAAAATACCATGATTCTCATACTCATCGTTCTCTTAATCTTAAGCAACATCAAAATAATATGCAAATTTAGCAACTAAGATCCAATCAAAACCCAATTCAATATTTACAATGTAATCATCAAATTCTCTCTCTCATTCTCATCATTGATTATAAGATGAAAAAAATAAATAAATAAATAAACGTTGGTGGGGTAATAGACCTAGCCTAAGCAGAACCAAAACATGGTTAAAATTACCATGATTCTCTTTCACATCATTCTCTTAATCCAATCAAGATGAAAATGATATGAAAATTTAGCAATTAAGATCCAATCTAATGCTAATTCAATATGGAAACCATAATCCTGAAATCCCGTCCCTCATTTTCATTAGTTCTTAAAATCTGAAAAAAAAAAAAACAGAAACTTTGCTAGGTAATAGACCAAGCCTACCGAAGAGTGAATCCACCAGTGGATGTGTAATGAAAATATCGTACCATTTTATTGTTTGAAACTGAAGTCTAGATCAAAATGCAGGAACCATGCTTATTATTCATATCACAATATGTATTCGGAATAGTTGCACCTATTCTACGAGAATAATTTAATTGGAGAACACCCACACAAAAGGCGGTAGTCGAATGCAAAAAAAATAAAAAATGGTATAGACCTTGATGGCCTCCGCCCATCATTCTTCATCAGCCGAGAATGTTTTGTTCGTGGGATCCAACCCAAGCCCCGTTGCAAAATGTAGCGAATTTGCTATGCTCCAAAAACCTTTTTGAACCGTCCAAAAATCGTTGACTTAGGTTTCAACACAAGTAGAATCGAAGTGGTTGCTGAGCTCTTGTGTCACCCTCTTTCAGGATTCCAATTTCAGACTAGCACCTGAGTGCTTCCCATTCTAAACCTCCTCAACGCAGAGGCTGAAGAACATGACCCTACGTTGGTCATCCCATTTCCAGCTCACTCTACTTGCTACTTCCTTTCCAGTACCCTTCTTTTTTAGTAAGGATCTCGTGTTGTATAGTGGGATGTGTGCATACTGTAAATGGGAGAGCTGATCTTGGTGAGAATCACCAGATGTTGGTCGACCAAAATTAAAGGGAAAATTCACTGACCTTGTTAAAAATTGACGGGTCCATATTGCGAATGTGCAACTGGGTGCGTCAACGTTCCTGTTTTCGACGAGTGTCTAGACGATTCGTTGGTTTCATGAGGTTGGGGGAGACGAACTTCTTCTGAAATAGTAGTTGAAGACGCAGAAGAGAAAGGTATTGGATTTCAAATTCTCGCTGCAAAGTGATGAGAGAGACAAGATGGCCAGCCTTAGGGTACCAGTAATCTGACTTCACCACATGTTTTGTATTGGCTTGTGTGCCAAAGGTGTGAGATAAAAATTATTTTTGATTACCGAACACGGTGTAAACAAATTGTCCATAAATATTAATTCCATTGCTCCAAAACTTGTTCAATATAACACTGTTAACGAGCTTTTGCTAAGGATGACAATGGGATGAGAAATCCTCGACAATAACGGGAATGAGGCGGGGATGTTGATGAAAAAGTATTCTCGATCGGGGATGGGGATAGCTTTCGAATCCCTGTCCCCGTCCCCACCCCTCGCCGTAGACCCGCCTCGAAACTATTCTGATTAATAAACTCAATTAAAAAATATTCAAATAAATAGTCATAAACCATCTAATGCTCAAATATATAATTTTAAAATCAAGCCATACATTTAACTATACTCTTCATCTCCCACTCTCAAGTCTCATCTCATTCTCTCCAAACATACTTCTTAACATGGTTAAACTTAAGTTGTGTTTGAAACACAAGATTTTCTATGGAATTGAATTTTTTTTCCCACTTCTTCCATATTATTGAGTTTGATTGTTAAATTTTTCCAATCAATTCATTTTCCAACTATTTACTTCACGCGTTCCAATTCCATGAAATCAGTGAATTAGTTTTCCATCATCGGTAGGTGGTTTTATTTTGTCAAGAAAATCTTTAACTATTTTCGTCACGTTTGATCATTTTTGTTGTTGTTAATTGATTTTTTTTCCCCAAGAAATTAATATCTTATTATTATTATAAAGGAGGATAGTAGCAAATATTTCCCTCCAAAATGTTCCCCCCAAAATGCTGATCCGAAAAATATATTCCTAAAAATAATAAATAAGGACAAATGAATATGTAATAAATATTGTGTTCGGAAACTATTATAATCAAGTTTTCGTGTGTTATTTCATTTTTTAGGTAGAATTTGTGATTAAAAAGTAGTTTTGAAAAATGTGTGTGATTAAAAAGTAATTTGAAAAAACGTGTTGATTATAACACCTAATAAAATAACACATTTTACCGAACACATGCAAAGTTGTCAATTGTCACGTCCAAGTCAGGTTTACCAATACCCATACAAATTTTCTGCCGAGATGAAACAACGCTCCAGCACCATCAATTCAAATTTCAAATTTTATTTCTACAACAGCTCCATTTCTCGTCTCTCTCTCTCTCATCGTTCTGCTGCACTTTGAAGATACAGAGTGGACTTTGGAAGAAGAAGAAGATGATGATGATGGAGATGGAGATGGAGATGGAGATGGAGATGGAGATGGAGATGAAGATGAAAACTCTGAGACTGAAAAAGACTTCGACAACTTCGAAAACCTGCAAATCGAAGAGCCTGAGGTGGGGGCTGAGGCCGAGCACTTGAAGCTTGCTGATGGGTATTATGAGATCGAGGCCGTACGCAAAAAGCGAGTCCGAAAGGTCTGTCATTTCCCCCTTTTATGGGTTTATAGATGATGGAAAATTTGAGATTATTTTTTGTTTGTTAATTTTCAGTTTATGAGGGGTTCTAAGCGAAATAAAATGGAGGTTTTAGTTCTGGTAGGTTTCTGGAATTCTTCCTTTTTAACTGAATTTTGTTTCTGTTTGATGATTTGGGGGTTTTCTGGAGTGCGAAAATTGAAGGCCCAAGTGCAGTACCTCATGTGTTTTGAGAATTTTTAACAAGTGACTTCCTGTTTGATTCGATAGAATTGAGTAGATGGTGGTTTGACGTGCATCCTAATTGCTAAAATGTCTTGGATTCAGTCAGCATTTGGAAGTAAAATCAGCCCAGTAGTTCTTTTCATCATAGTAATACTACCTGCTATATTCTTCATCTCTGGTGCTCTCCACCTGTTTGTTAAATTTCTTGTGAAGCAAATAAATCTATATATCTATATTTCAGTCAGCATTTTTACTTGTGCTTCATCTCTTTGCTTTTTATTGAGAGTTAATTTTTTTTTTCCAGTTGGGATTTACAGAGATGTTTTCCCGTTCACATATGTTCTTCATCCGTCTCTTTTTCCAGTTTAATTTTTTTACCTGTACTTTATCTCTTTTGCTTTTCATCTCTTTTTATTGCATCCTTGCCTTCTTTTGGTGCAGCATTCAGTGGAGGTAAACATGATTAAGCCATAATCCACATCTTCTTCCATTTCTTGCAGGCATGAAAAATACGTGACCCAATATCGAGCAATTTTTGTCGTCAACTGCAAGATTACAAGTGAGAAAGGGTCGGAACCAAGCAGTAAGTTATCTTATTTGCCTTCTACTCTAATTGATGCTTTGTGTATGTTAAATGACTAAAAAATCTGCTACCATGTTGGTATATTGTGAGTTCCTGCTGAGTACAGTGTTTTCTTGGCAGCCGGTGTTTGTGGGATCGCTGGGCTGCCCTGCTCTTTCCTAACCGCTGATCCATCCGTGTTTCTCGACCGTGCAATTTTCTCTATTTATGTGTATGACTGTATGATTTCGTAGCTATATATGGAAATTTTTATTTGAAATTTGTCCGATGTTTTGATTTTTTGTGGCAGTATTTTGTTACTCTTTTGATATAAAGGTTTCCTAAATATTAAACAAGATTGTGGTTCTGAATCTTCTGATTATTTGGGTGGGTTTTGTTGAAATATTTTTGGTAGGTTGTGATAAGGTCGCCAGGCTCCGGCAAGACCACTTACTGCAACGGCATGTCCCAATACCTCCAACTCATTGGATGCTAAGACTATCACTCTCATAATTTTCTGTGTTTTCCTCAATAACCTTATTGTAATTTTTGATAATTTAACTGAGTACAGGAAACTTGCAGTTATTAATATGGATTCTGCGAGTGATGCTCTGCCGTATCCAGTTTGTATTATTTTTTCCAACTTAATTAAATTGTTTGTGTTGTGTTTGAGTTATTTCCTTATGTTATAAAGATAATATGAACGTGATATAAATATTGAGGATCTCATTTCAGCGTTGTAATGGCTGAGCATTCTCTTGGTCCCAATGGAGGTAAAGACTGTTGATTGTATATTTTTTTTTTATTTTCCATATCATATTGTACATTTTCAAATACTATACATTTTCAGGATTTATGTTAATCAATATCTTTTACTATAGTTTTGATCATTTATGCGGTTGTGCCAAGATGGTTAATTTTAATTAAATGGAGAAAAAAGGTAATTTTGCATAAAAATGTATTTGCTCCCCCTTTCACTTTACCTTTCGTCAACCTAATTTTTCTATCCTTAGCAATAATTGCAATTGAGGTTACTTCAATAATGATGTATATTTTATGAGTTTACTGCTTAAAGTTTCAAATTTAAGTGATTGATAATGATAGGATAGCACTGTTATAAACCATGATGGTGGAAATGTGTGCCATTCTTTGGATTATTGTTTTTTGTGTTTACTTAAACAATTTCAACTTCAAGCGGGGAAGAAAAAGAGCAGACAAGACCATGAGTGCAGAGATAAATAAGTTCAAGTTCGTAAAAAAAAAATGTAATTTCGACTATCTTCTCTGTTTTAAATTTTTTGCCTTGAGTAGTCATAGGCTTTTTTGTTGAAGTGTTTAAACTTTTGTTAGTTGAGATTATGCAAAATTTTCATCGAATTATGAATGTCATGATATCATTGATGCGTCCATTGAATTTCAAAAGGCATATGAGAAGGGAATCCACAAATTTAATCAAATTCTTTAATCTAATTAAAAATTTATATATGTTTTACACAAAAAATTTATCTTCATTATTGCTTCTCATTTTCATTTATCATTTTGATTTTGTTATATTTATTTTTGGATTTGTTGTTAAAACATTACTTATAAAGATAACAATTGAATTTTGTAAGGAGCGTGGAGTCAAAGCCTCGAGTGATTTTTATGTCAAATACATGCATCTCTTTATCTTCATTTGTATCTTTTTATGTGATTTTTATGTCATGGTGATGTTTTGACAATTCTTTGTGTTGGATGGCATTTCTTGGTATTATTACAAGCCGTGCTGTTTCAAGGGTTTCCTTTCGATATAATTGATTCGAGATATGTAACAACCCTATAAACCAGGTGGTAATGTGAAGATAATAATTGAATTTTGTAAGGAGCGTGGAGTCAAGAATTTAATTTTTATATTGTGAAGCTCTTCTATTCTGTCAGTTGCATAACTTTTTATTATTATGTGAATTGGTTGATGTCCTACTTAAAATACTACCAATTTTGTATATGTTACAGGATGAGGATGACAATGATGATGATGAATCCGAAGAAAGTGCTGAGGACACACCAAAGAAGGTAGTGTGTAATTTCTTCCTCGGTTTTCTTTCATGTTCTGCTTAAGGTTTTCATTTACCTGTTGACAATTCTCTATTCTGATGAAGGTTGAACAAAGCAAGAAAAGATATGCAATTAGTTGGTGCTGATACTCAAAACAAATCCACATGGCTGCAAATAGTTCACCTATGATTTGCTCAGAATGTTATCTTCTCAATTCTCTTCAGGTTAGATTGTTAAGCAAACCTTATGTCTTCGTTTCTGTCTCTCTCATTTTCATTTTTAGTTTCTCCTTTCGACAATTTAAACTTGTGTTCTTTTAATTGTTGCTGCCAATCTTATTGGACAAGGAGGGTGTAACTATGTATACAAAGGGCTGCTTCATGATGGAAAACCAGGGTGTAACGCGTTTTTCGCGCTTCCGGCCAAAACGTCGCGTGGGCAGCGCGCATCGCGCATAATGCGCGCGTAAGCGCGCGTTTTTTGCGCGTTTTCGAACACTGGTTATGAGTGCTTATAGAGAATCAATTATGATGCTGACTTGAGTTTCACTCTTGGTGTCTTCATGGTAAAGAAAAGAAAGATGGAAAAATTTGCATGCCATTAATGTCTAGGTAAAAGGTCTATTTTGATATTATATTTTGGAGGCTATTACTTTTGCATATTTGGCATTTGCAATTTATGCAATGTATGGTTCATGTCCCCATTGTTCAATTTTGAAATGTGATTTAGAATGTTAATTTTTTAGTATTGTTTTACATGTTAGAGTATGATTTTGAAATTTGACTACAAGTCTAAAGAGTGGCGATGAACATTTTTTTTTTAATTTATTGTTTTTCTCTAAAGAACTATTTGGATGCCAATATATTGGTGATATTGGTATTGGAACATTGGCCCAGAAATTTATTGTGATTTCCTTTCTTCCACAAGTATAACGCTATTACATTGCTCGGGAATCGTGAGGAAGACATTAGGGAGATTGAACAGTCAATACAATATTCAGATGGAACCATTATGATGGGTTTTCAACAGAGTTATAATGCAATATTAGATATTGTAACACTACAATATTATATAAATATGAAAATTCTTGAGTGAATATATGGAAGTCTTTTGCTGAATTGTGTGATGTGCTATTTTTTAATGAAACACAAATGTTTTTTTTATATCTAATATCGTTCATGGTTAGTTATTATTATATAATATTATTTTTTATTGTCATGGTTAGTTATTGTAATATAATATTATTTTTTATATCTAATACCATGCATCGCACGGGTGGATGAACTAGTTATTATTATCAAGTACGAATGTGTGAAAAAAATTGATTATAATATGTAAACTTTGCTTTATTTGTCATGAAAATAATGTCAATCAAACAATAAAAGTTTGAAAATTTTCCACTTTTTTCACTTAGAAAATTAAATCAATCAAAGACATTAAACTTCCAATTCTCAGGAATTCAATTCCTTAGAATTCAATTTACTGATATTCATTTTTTTTCTATCATCACTATCAAACGCAGCCTTATACTGCTCTATAAAAGCTAATATAAGTTTTTTTTATTAATGTTAATCATTCTCTAGAGGTGTTAAATGGTAATTTTGTAAAACAATCATGCTTTAGGAAAAGAATGTATTGTTCGAAAACATCAATGTTCACAGAAAATGTAATAATCACCTTTATATCATTTTCTTTAAGTCGTAAATTGATATCAAATTGAAAAATTAGTTGTTCTCTTTTGCATTGTCGTATTTAATAACCATAAATATCTTCGTTAATCTGCTTGGTCATACTTTTATGGTGCACCGGGGATGTAAACGAAAATTATGGTCACTCGATAGGGCGGGGATTGGCAATCCCCGCTCTGAACCCGTCCTGTTGACATCCCTAACTATTTCCTAATAGAAAGTATTTTATTCCCTTTTCTATGCCATCCATTTAAGAGCTTGTTTGATAATGTGATTTTTAAAAAAAATTATAATTTTTTTTATTTTTTTGAATGTGTAGTTTAAAGAGTCAGTAACTGTGGGCTTGACTAAGAATGGACTATTGAGATTGTGTTTGAAAGGTTAAGGTTAATGCTCCTTGAATTGTTCAACTTGCTCATGCAGTCATGCTCATGCTCATGCTTCTTTTATTTGAAATGAATAGCAAATTTTAAATGTGGTTAAAAAATATGAATTTTTTTTTTTAAATTCATATGTAATATTATTTTATTGATAAATGTGTGATTGAAAGGAAGAAAAATATTTGTTAAATTTTCAAAAGGGGCTAAGAAGGGTTTATTCAATTAGGATTTTGAAAGACTTTTCAAGACTGTTTTTTAAATGGATTTCATTTGATTTTATTGATTTTTATAAATTTTTATTGACTTTCAAAAACTTTTGTGGACATTTATTCAAAAGACTTTTGTATATTGATTTAAAAGACTTTCCTAACTTTCAAAGACTTTTACATGCTTTTATTTTTTAATTGAAAAACTTGAACACTAATAAATTAATTTTCGTATGGTGTGAAGTGAATCGTTAACAATAATTATATGTTAGTGAATTACAAAAAAAATAGGCGTGAGAGATAAATAGTTTTAGGATAGAGAAACATTTGTGATTAAAAAATATAGGGGAAAAATAAAATCATGTTTGATATAGACACAAAGATTGTACTATGTTCATAAATCTTTTTGAATATACAAATTTTCAAGATTTCGATTGACTTTTAATTAATATTTTTGAATATACAAATCTCTCCAGAGAAATTCTAGAATCACTTTGCTTAATTAATATTTGATTTTGAAACAATTATTATTTTTCTATAAAATCTTATAAAATTTTAGTTGGATTTATTTTCATAGAAAAATGAAAAAAAATAATGAAAAAGAAGATGGCCAAAATATAAAAAGTTGAAGAGAAAAAAAAAATAATGATTTATTTAATCGAAATTTCTAAAAATAACGTGAAAGTATAGAAGAAATAAAATTACAATTTAAAAGATTTTTTTTTTTTTGGAAAGTCTTTCAAAATCTTGCAGGTTAATGAGAGGCAAATTAAAATATTTTGTAGTTGTACTTTCTATTTATAATAAGTTAATACATAAAAGATTTTGTAGGAATCTTTAAAAGTCATTAACATTTTGAATAATATAGGATTTTTAAACACTTTTAAAAGCTTTATTTAATACACATTGACTTTTATGGACTTTTAGAATGTCAATTAAAATCTATATTAAAGATCTCAAGATTTTTATGGAATATTTAGAATTTTAATTGAATACAATCAAACTTTTCAAATCCTTTAAAATTTTTAAAAGTAAATCTATATATTAAATAAACCCCCTTAAGTTTTATTAAAAATTTAAATTAATTATCCTATATTCTTTAACGTAATCATTACAATTTATAAACAACAAAATTTCTTAAATCACTTTATAATTATATACATTTTCTCTCTATTTTTCAACCACATATTTTACTTCGAAAATGCAAATAAACCAAAATTGCTACTGTGTTACCGAACAATTTGTAATCAATTTTTATTAGAGTTTTTCCTTCGAAATAATCTTTAGAGGAAACTATTTTGTTCTATAAAATATTTTTTAACTAAAAGAAATATGCTTATAAAAGTAATTATATGAAACGAGTTCAAAAGAAGATTTAAGGACTTTCCCAAAAAATAAAAAAGCTTTAGGGTCTCCAAAAATCATGTTGACTTCTTAAAGTCGCGTGACTTGTCTCAAACAGGATCTAACTATGACCACATGTATAGTATACCATATACCATTTAAATCATATTTTCAACAATTTTCAATGAATATAAGTAATTAGATTAATTCATATATATATTTAGCAAAACTTATTTTTATTTAAAGTAATAAAATATAATATTTATTCATATATTTCATAAAACTCATAACTTATTACTCACTTGTTACCGTCGTATTCGTAGAATCACAACTTGTAACTGCTTGGTTTATAACATCACAATTGCTAATACAGTAAAAGGTTGTGACTCGTGTCAAACGTTTGCTTTAGTAAGCCTCAAATTTTATTTAATGAAAACATTTGCTAAGGTTCAGCTATCATATTGGTTGTCTGGTTACAGAGTCGTATACTAAGTCCCCGTTAGTCTATATATTTAGCTGATTTTTAGCAAAATCTGATAAATTTGATTCTTGTTATAAATAATGTATATATGTGAATGACATAACCATTATATCCCTGTAAACTTTACAATATTACGATTGTGTCATTGTCCACTCCTATAAATAGGAGCATATACTTACCAATTTATTACACCAATTCTTGAAGAGAAATTCTCTCCTCTAAACTCTCTCAATTTCTCTCTCTATGTTGTTCTTATGATTTCGATGATTTTATAACACGTTATCAGCACGAGTCTCTAACCAATTGAGTAATAACGGGAGTATGCTCTACAGTTGCATCTAAATGATGAGCCTCTGTATCAGAAACCTGATTATTACTAACCAATGTTTCCTTTTCTCTCAAACTGAAAAAGAATGATTCTGGCCGATCCAGATATCCGATCGACGATCGGCCACCGCCATCAGAACGGGCTTGTCAAGGAGAAGACTCGCCTAAAATTTGGCGCAGAACCAACAGCTGAAACAAAAGATATCGACCGAAGAAGAAAATCTGAAAAACTGTGCAAAAACAGATATCTGACCGAAAATTGAAATGCTTATTCCGGACGATTCTGAACTCCGATCGACGATCGGCCAGCGGCATATCAACGGGTTTTTCTAGGAGAAGACTCGACTGAAATTTGGCGCAAATCCAACGGTTAAAACGGAAGTTATTGTCCGGAGAAGAAGATGCTGGCGGACTGAAAAATGATGATTCCGGCCAAACGGTTGATCTTTTGGAAAATCGGAGACCACCGGCATGTTCAGGACGCCGAGGCACATATTATGGTGATGGGTTAATTTTTCCGATCACCGGCGCGTGGCGGCCGGCGGCGGCCGGCGGCGGCGGCGCGTGGCGGATCCGGCGATGACGAAAGGCAGTTTGTCCGTTTTGATGAATTGGATTTTTCTATGATCTTATTTTTCTGTTTTGTGCAGTTTTTAAAATATTCCGGCGGTCGAACATGGCGGTTTTCTTAAAAACTGTTTTTGGAGCAATCCTGACGAGATTTTGAACTTCGGACCAAAAGTAAGTTTGTTCTAAATTAAATTTTAAACCTATTGACGGTTTCAATTTATTCATATGAGCAATATATTAAAATATGGACGATTTTGCCCTTAATAATACATACAAGTATAATAATCGTAAATTAACGATTAATATGTGATCAATTGAATTATATTATGCTGCCACCTACATGGTTGGTTTTACCACCTACATGGTTGGCTTTACTCGGTTTAATTATTTCATTATGTCGATTCCGCCTATATGGCCGGTTTAATTGTTTCATCTCGTTGATACCGTCTATATGGCTGGTTTAATTATTTCATCACGTTGACACCGCCTATATGGTCGGTATATCAATTGAATACATATAAACACCTCAGTTGTTGGTTAATTCTAACATATTAGAGGGTTGTTGTCAACATATATACTTGGTGGTATAACCCCAGTATCGTTATTGTTAATATATATATACAATATTATTGTTATTTGATACTTCATTAAATGATACCAGAAGTTATCAATACTAAAGTTAGAAAATATTTTATCAAATGATACCAGAAGTTATCATTACCAAAAGGTTGATAAATATTAATAAAATGTTTTATCCAATGGTACCAGAAGTTACCAATATCTGAATTTGAATGGGTGGATGAAAATTATTCAACAAGAGAATGTTGATGTATGATAAGATAATATCACATGATAGCACGGATATAGCTAATGTGAAAATAATCTCATCAGTATTATGAGATGAATGTTAGATGATAAGTGCCTGGAAAAGTTCTTGCACGAGCACTTATATATTCCAGAAGAAGTACATATTTACTCCAGAAGAAGTAAAAATTATCATCTAAACATACTGAAATGATATTATTATTGCTCCTGAAGAAGCATAAACGAGACATACATGCAAAATGCAAAAGGGGAAAACATTTATGATCCTCAAAATTAGAGATGTGTTTCGGGAGTAGCCGTATCCTACCACCTCTGACCTTTTGAGGAAATAAAGAAAAAAGTGTGTTTCAAGAGTAAGAAATACTCCATACTCTACCACTTTAAATCTTTGAGGTACACAAGATTAATACATTGATAAAATCCTAGAAATTTATGGTGTGTCTCAAGAGTGAGAATACTCCGTACTCTACCACCACCTATTCTAGAGTTCACAAAGATAAATTTACATTAACCGGACTCCATTTTCGCTTGATTCCCCTTCCTTGCGACCAATCTATCTTTACTCCTGCTGGATCTTGTATTGGAATATATGATTGCAACTTATCCAGCAGTTCCTCGATAGTAGGAGCAGAAATAAGGATTCTCCTAGAAAATGGAGATATGAATCCCTGTTCCACAGCATAATCAAGAAATGTTAGCAAACCATCAAAGAAATTGTTTACATTTAAAAGCCCTATAGGCTTAGTATGGAGATCTAGTTGAGCCCATGAAGTAATATTAAAGATTTCTTCTAAAGTACCAAAACCTCCAGGCAGGGCTATGAAGGCATCAGAACCATATAACATGCAAGTTATGCGTTCATGGATAGATAAGGTTTGTACTTCATGCCCTCGTGTTTTGCCTGCAATATCAGCTAAAGGAGTAGGTATAACACCTATCACTCTTGCTTTCTCTACTAGAGCGGATTGTGAAACACAACCCATCAATCCACTGCTACCTCCTCCATACACGAGAGTGATACCTTTCTCTCCCAATTTCTTTCCTAAATCCACGGCTGCTTCTAGATACCCAAAACCTTTTCCCACTTTTGATCCACAAAATACACAGATAGTTTTGATCTGTCGAAATTTTGGTCCTTCCATTTTTGAAAGTAAAGAAGGAAAATGTTATTTTGGGATGCATGAACTATGAAAAATGTTTGGCTATTTAAAACCGAAAAACTTCACTATTTACTGGTCGTTTTTCGAAAAAGTGAAGATTTACTTTTGACAAAATCATCCTACTCACCTTTCGGCGATTTAATATTTTTAACCAGCCTTTATCAAAACTCGTGAAAGGAAACAGAAAAAATATTTTATATGTGCATATATATCAAATGATTTACCTTGTATTAATGCTGCATAGCCAAAGCATCATTGTTTATAACAGCATGGCAAACAGGATCTTTTACTATTATATTTTTGAGACTATATCTCTCTTTATCGCTGATGAATTTAGCCCATAAAGATAGTAGCTCACGCTGCACATATCCACTAGGGTGCGTCTCAAGAGTCAATCGGATATCATCCAATGACTCCTTACTCAGTCCACCCTTAATGAAGTCTATCTTATCATCTCGATTTATGGATGAATATCCTATTGATTTACAACGGGTATCACATGTCCATCGAGCACATTTGTAGCAACTATTTAATCTTTTTGCTCTTCGCTTCTTTGCAAAAGTACTCTTACCTAAGCCAGGCTTGTGCTTAGAAAATGAATCTGGTAATTCACCAGCTAATCGAACTTTTGCTTCGATCAACCAGCGAACATCTTCTGGCATGCCATGATCCATCAGCAACCTCAATCTTTCGAGCCTAATTCGATAAATTTTTCTCAAATCATTTACTGGAAGATTGGAATAATATTTGCGAATATTTGAAAGTATGATATCCATTTTTGATGGATCTAGCCTTCTTCCCAAATCATCTATTTAAATGCATTATTCAACGCGTAAAAGAGCGGCGGCTCCGCGTGTCAGTGATATGGATTCCATCAAGAAATAATGGAATAAATTATTGAAAAGGTGAGATAATATGCCATTACCTTTTTCGATATAAGGGAAGATTTGGCGACAAGATTGAGATTATGAGATATTTCCTTGGATATTGTACCTGATTTTTCGGTATACTAAAAGTAATAAAGGTATACTGATTTGAACTATATAGAATACTGATGAAATAAATGTTGTATTGAACCAGAAGTTCATACATATGTACAAGTGAAATATCTTATTGAACCAGAAGTTCATACGTACAAGTGAAATATGTATATAGTATGAACCAGAAGCTCATAAATGAAATATACATTGTATTGAACCAGAAGTTTAGCGATATTGTATTGAATCAAATATTCATACATAGAAATGAAATAAAACCGTATAGAACCAGAAGTTCTATAATAAACGGTTAGATTATCAAAAGTTCCAAATTATTTTCTATGAGAATAACTTATTCAGAAATTGTTTATCATACAACAATATTCTATGTCAAACAGGGAATAGCTCAAGAAGCTTTATTATTTGTAAAAGTGCGATATGCATACACTCCACCAAAGCGCACTGAGATATATGATTGAAATTACATCCCTAAAAGAATGACATGTGTTATGGCATTTTAGCCGATTGATAATATTTGAGAACATTATGGTGAAAACACGCCTGAAGCGTAATTATGCCTGAAGCATAATGACTATCGATTCCAAAAATAAATATCTCTTGAATGATTGAAATGATTCCTTTGAGGCTAAATACTCAAAGTAAGTAAAAGGGACATAGTCAAATGATGAGATATTCAGGTACCTGATGATAGAACATATAAAGAGATCTCTCCACGTTATATTGAGATGGAATCGATAAATAAGTCGACTGCATACCCTCTTATGAAATAAGATTGATGAAATCATAATTCTTTGGCCAAGTATGAAACCCTAATGTAGGGATTATTGTTCAAGGACCTGAAGTCCAAATGCTTAAATGTGTAAAGCCAGTAATTATATGTACAAATGAAAAATATTTCACAGTCGTAAAAGACGACTAGTTGCGCGCGAAATTTTTCATAGAACTGGCATGACATATGGTGGATAGACTATAGTCTAAATCACTAGCTTGAGCTCCTTGATATACCAATGAGTGAGATCAAAATGTATGATTCTCATCTCGGTACTTTGGGAGTATTCTTTGATGTACCAGTTGATCGCGGTACGTTGGGATTTCAAGTAAAATGATTGTAGATTATATGTCGAAATTGATATCTATTTCAATGATTGATTATGCTCCTGCAAAATTAGAAATTGCAGTTTATAAAGTGTAAGAACATACATGTATAAATCATTGAAAGATTCAATATGCCCAGATTAGTATCACTATAGAATGATACAAATGACTCCATGATATAATATGTTGAAAGTGAAATTGGAGTGTACTATTTATGACATCTGGGAAATTGATTATTCACTAGAAGTGAATACGAAAATGAATATTCACCAGAAGTGAATTTGAAATTGATTATTCACTAGAAGTGAATTTGAAAATGAATATTTAATTATTCACTAGAAGTGAAAGATGCAATCTATGAAAGTGAATTATAGATTTGATTATTCACCAGAAGTGAATTCTAAATTTGATTATTCACCAGAAGTGAAAAATACAATGAAAAGATTCGTGATTGCACCAATATACATGTAATATTCCATGAAAGGAATAAATACGCGTTGCACTCTTTTTCCCTTAGCTGAGGTTTTGTCCCACAGGGTTTTCATAGCAAGTTTTTTTAATGAGGCAACAGTTGAGGCGTATTGATGAAAATTAATGAGAATAATGCACTCTTTTTCCCTTCGCTGAGGTTTTGTCCCACAGGGTTTTCCTAGCAAGGTTTTTGAGGCATCATCATAGCTATCAACAAGCTATAATTCAGCAACACATTGGTATACTGGAATGATATCAACAAATGAAGAAAATCATACACATCTTATGAAGAATGTTATGATATCGACTACACACAAGAAGATTTTCATATATATTCCAGAAGAAAGATGATATCATTATTCAAAAGGTTCATGAATACTTGATTGCACACTTCAGGGGGAGAATCATGCTGTCATGCTGTACTCTTTTTCCTTCGTCCAGGTTTTGTCCCACAGGGTTTTCCTGACAAGGTTTTAACGAGGCAGCGGCTGTACTCTTTTTCCTTCGTTCAGATTTTGTCCCATTGGGTTTTACTGACAAGGTTTTAACGAGGCAGCACTGAAGCACTGAAGAACTTCAAAGATTCAATACATGATTTGTTCTACTTGAACATTAAGACTCAACGATTGACGATGGCCAATATCAGGGGGAGCAACTGTACTCTTTTTCCTTCGCTCAAGTTTTATCCCATTGGGTTTTCTTAGCAAGGTTTTAACGAGGCAGACAATTGCGTAATATGTCATTCAAGGGGGAGTGTTATAAATAATGTATATATGTGAATGACATAACCATTATATCCCTGTAAACTTTACAATATTACGATTGTGCCATTGTCCACTCCTATAAATAGGAGCCTATACTTACCAATTTATTACACCAATTCTTGAAGAGAAATTCTCTCCTCTAAACTCTCTCAATTTCTCTCTCTATGTTGTTCTTATGATTTCGATGATTTTATAACAATTCTGAATTTTTTAAATAAAATTTGAGGCCTACTAAAGCAAACGTTTGTGTAGGCCTACAATTTTCCCTCAAATACCACATATACCCCTTAATAAGCTGAGTCTAAAGATCGAAAAGCCCCTCTTAATAATATAATAAAAATAAATGTACAAGAGCGTAATTGTGTTGATCTTACCTTAATTGAAATTTAATAAGGCAAATTCCACTTAACAGCAAAAAATTCACAAATTAATCAGAAAATTTTACTTTTTGCTGTCATAATTGGCCCGCTACAATTATAAAAATCAAACTGATCCAACACAGTGGTGGATCCAGGACAACAGTTCAGCTAGAGCGGCCCCATCGTTGACCGTTGACCGATGACACCGATGACGACCACAAGTTTGTTTATTATTATTTAATTAAATTAAATAATATTAAAAATTAATAGATCAATATAGAAATACACCTAAACAAATATTCAATAAAGCAAATTGTAAGAAAATTTAAAGTCTCTTCTCTTGATTCCAAACAAATTAGAATTGCTATTGATCCTCCTTTTTCTTTGTTTGTAAGCTTTTTCTATGTGTTTCTATCATATTCTATCATGATTCTATCACATTCTATCATTATTCTATCACCATTGAATCAACTTTTATCGGATAGATCATATAGATCATAGAAGTTGTTTCTTTTTTTTTGTTCTAAATCTTTTCTCTTTCTCTTGGCAATAGTTTGGGGAAGCCAAAACACAACATAACACAACACAAATTCAAAAATCTAATATTCACAAAATTTCAACAATCACAATTCACAAATCCAAATATCCAATATTCACCAAATCAAAATAACCAAAATTCAACTTCGCGCAAGATGACTATAGGGTTCACAAGTGACCCACATTGCAAAAACAAAAAATTAACATTTATGCATGATTTCCAAATAAAACTTCAATCATAATGAAGGTTAGCCTCAGTACCTGAGAATTAAAATGAGAAATTGAGAAAATATCAAGAATTTGACCGTAGCACCGGAAGCGGCATTGGCTCTGAGTGGTTAGTGTCCTTAGAAGTTAGAAATTGAGAAATCAAGAATCAATATTATTGATTAGAACTTAGAAATTACTAAATATACAAATTACAAAGCCAAATAATTACAATTTAGAAATTACCTAGAGGCGAGAGGGGAGAGTTGCTGCGAGGAGGGAAGAAGCAGTCGCGCAAGAGAGGACGAGCAGTGTTGATGCTGTTACTGGAGACACGACGAGCAAACACCAAACGGAGCAACGACGGAGCAAGGAACAGACCGTCTGAGGAAGGAGGGTTTGAAGAAATGGGTTGGGACTTTGGGAGATCGATTGGGACGTTGGGTTATTGTTTGGCTTACTGGGTTGTTTGAAGCCTTGAGGGTACCAAGCCAAAGAATCAATTTAAAAAAAAAAAAAAGAATTCAAACCGGCGAATCCACCGGCGGCGAGCTAGCTCGCCACAGTGTAGCTCCGCCATTGATCCCACGTCTGAATAGCTAAGGCCCTGTTCGGTAGAAATTTGTGTCAAATTAAATTTTGTGTTGGATTTGTTTGTATTTTTTAGATAAGATGTGGGGCTAAAAATTGATTTGAAAAATTGTGTAATTGGAGAGAGAAAATATAGATAATTAAAAAGTGATTTAAAAAATTGTATAAATTAAATTTGTTGTCTTTTAGCCAATTAATTTGCCTCTGTTCGGTATTTCAATTTTTTTGATTTTTAAATCAAATTTTAAATTACACAATTCCCCAAATCAATATTTAAACATACATATTTTCTCTCTCCACTTTTCAATCATCTATCTACCTAAAAAAAAAAAAAAAAAAAACTGATTTTTTTTCCTATGAAAGCCTCCGAACAGAACCGAACGCACCCTACAAAAAAAAATAAATAAATAAAATTGATGCACAGACACAATTATAGACTGATTGACAAATAGACGATTTGACAGCAATTCATTTCTCCAAGCATCACATTCGTAAAATCAACTGTCACAATTTTGTTATATATTCATCTGTCATCCTATTTGTTAAATTCATCTATACAAATAGTATTTTAAAAATTAAACATGTGGAAAAGCGATACCATACATTGGCTAGATAGGGTTGGCAAGTCCTCAAGGCACATCTCTAAATAATAAAAGGAGAAGGTGGAAAAATCCAACTTTGCTTGAGATTACCGCATCAAGGGTTCAAATTCTGGAATATGAATTTGACATTTGGGTAAGTGCAAGTGTACAAGCAGCATTTCATTCGCTATCTTTGAAGACATAACCTGTAGGGCAAGGCAGGACATGTGGGGACAAGATTGCAGCTCAACCTAGATAGGGTTGGCAAAATTAAAGCAGAAACGTGGCTCCATCAACACAGTACGTACTTGTTAGTTGTTACTCTTAGGATCAGTCTAAACTATGAAGTCAACAAAGAATTTATTACTCATTAAAGTCATAAATATGCTAGTTAATTCTAATCAATGTTTAACAAAGATTTTTCGAATAACCAAAAATTGTTTTTATATGAATTTATAGATAAAAAGTTATTGAACAACGTACAAAATTGATTTTTTAAAAAAAAATTGTGAGTGAAAATGAATGTGAAAAAAAAAAATAATACTCAAACAATTAAAATTAAATGAGACTTGAGTTCTAGGCTTCGTCAAATTTACAAAGACATGCATGATGCTCTCCCATTGAATAGTTGTTTAACGTGGGAAAAAAAAAAAAAAAAAAAAAAATTAGTTTCAATCTCTCTTTCATCTATTAATGAAATTTGAATGCGTCTGACATGATACAAATTAAATTTAATCAACACATGAAGACAAGGGTAAAGACTGAATTTAAATAAATAATCTTTAACGACTTGCGCTTCCATTATGAATTATAGATTGGGATACATCACAAACCGTTTGGAATCAAAGTGAGAGTTCATTCGAATTTAACAGAAAATAAATTTAAGGGTAAACAGCACAAATAGTCCACAACTTTTAAGTTTCTTGCGAAAATGGTCCTCAACGTTTAGATTTTTACATTTATACCCTCAGAATTACCAAACGTTGCGAAAATGGTCCCTACCATTAGATACCGTTAGTTTTTTCCGTTGAAAAGTGTAAATAGCACAAATTATCCCTAACCTTTGAGTTTTTTTTACGATAATAGTCTCTAACATATTAAGGTCACGTTTGACATTTTTAGTTTGTAACTTCCAAACGTTTGACATATTTAGTGTAAAATAAACTTGTTAAACAGTTCACTAAGTAAAACAAATAATTTGCAGATGGTAAGTAAAGCAGTTTACTAAGTAAAATAAAATTTACAATAAGCAATAAACAAAAGGTGGTGGAGCAGGAAATAAAATGAAGGCTGGAGCCGGGGCCTGTGTTCAACACAGTGTCCTTAAAGCAATATTCGCCCTCTCACCGAAGTACGCTTGCTTCCCAAGATACAGCGGCCGGAACTGCAGGTGGGCAGTCGAACGGAAAATGTGCTTGAACAGAATCACCAAGACTGGAAGAAGGAAGGCAGGGAGCTGGACATAAAACGCAGAGAGATTTTCGAGTTTTTGGTATCCTTGAATTTGAGGGATTGGCTCAATATATATAGGCAAGGAGGAGCCTTTGCCTCTTAATGCTGTCATAATTCCTCCATTTGAATTCAGACGTTTTTTGGAGTTACAAACCCTGTCTTTACACTCCATTTGAATTCAGACGTTTTGGAGTTGCAAAATAAATTTTCAGGTTATTTTTTAATGGAAACTGTAAAAGAAAATTCCAAAACGTGGCTTGCACTTTGTGGCCAATTTTTAACTTGTTCGGTCCGACATTCGTGTACGCAGGTCGCGCCCGCACACAAGTTCAAGGCTCGAAGGCCAAGTCGGTCCAAGATTTGCACCCCCCTGCGGGCGCGTAGGCCATGGAGGATTCTCTATGCAACAAATGGTTACACCTTACAAATTGTTAACCATATATAAATTGATCCACAAACTTATTTTTATCCTATGTGGGATAACATTTAAGCATTCCCAATATTTCCACATTTTTCCATTTTCCAATGTGGGATGGAACTATTATTTATAGCTTCCACTTATTCCCACTTTTCCATTTTCAACCAATGTGGGATTGTAATCCCTTTTAAGGCTCCTTTTCAAATCCCAACTTTCAATCAATGTGGGATCAATTTCACATTCACACAAGTGAAAATCAATTGCCACCAATATATTTTCCAACATTTAGTTCATAACATATTAAGCCCCTATACGTTTGGAAAATTTAGTCCATAACATATTAAACTCCTATTTGAGACCAATTATTTCAAATAATATGATTTGTAATCGTAATTTTTTGAAGAATTTGTTGTTAAAAAAATTGAATTTATTTGTAAATTATTTTATTTGTAGAATGTGTGATTAAAAACGAGTTTTAAAAAATAAAATTTATTTTGAATTTCTAAAATGCACAATAAACTATTTAACAAAAATTCACCGCTTCAACCTGTTAAAAAAAATAATGAATTAATGGAACATAAACAAACAAATACATTGGACATTATTTTAGGAATTGAATAAAAAATCCCCTACACGTTTGACATATTTAGTCTCTAATATATTAAGTCCTATTTGAGACCAATTATTTCAAATAATATGGTTTGTAATCGTAATGTTTTGAAGAATTTGTTGTTAAAAAATTGAATTTATTTGTAAATTATTTTATTGATAGAATGTGTGGTTAAAAACGAGTTTTAAAAAGTAAAATTTATTCTGAATTTCTAAAATGCACAATAAAATATTTAACAAAAATTCATCGCTTCAACCTATTGGAAAAAAAATAATGAATCCATGGAATATAAACAAACAAATACATTGGACATTATTTTAGGAATTGAATAAAAAATATGTTTTTATGAATTCTATTTTCGATTTTTGAAATTTCAATTTTTTTCAAAACTCATTTTCTTCCACACGTTATATTAATATATATATTTTTAATTTATGCATAAATTAAAAAAAAAAAATCTTACGTTTTAACCAAAATTCTCCAAACTTACTTTTCAAATCGATCGATTCTCAAAATCCAAAATCGAAATCGAAAGTAGAACTGATAAAAACATATTTGTTATTCAATTCCTAAAATAATGTTAAATGTATTTGTTTGTTTATATTCCATAAATTTATTATTTTTTATCCATATGTTGAAATGTTAACGCGGTGAATTTTTGTTAAATATTTTACTGTGCACTTTAAAAATCTAGAATAAACTTTATTTTTAAAAATTCGTTTTCAACCACACATTCTATCAATAAAATAATTTACAAATAAATTCAATTTTTTTCCTTATACTTTTTAACCACAAATTCTTTAAAAATTTATAATTACAAACCACATTATTTGAAATAATTGATCTCAAATAAGGATTTTATATATTATGGACTAAATATGCCAAACGTATATGGGCTTAATTTCTTAGGGATTAAATACGCCAAACGTTTGGAGATTTAATATGTCAAACATAACTTTAATATGTTAAGTACTATTATCATAAGAAACTCAAAGGTTAGGGACCATTTGTTCTATTTACACGTTTTTAACGGTGGAAACTAATGAAATCTAACGGTAGAGACAATTTTCGCAACGTTTGGTGATTATGAGGGTATAAATGCAAAAATCTAAACGTTGAGAACCATTTTCGCAAGAAATCTAAAGGTTGTGGACCATCTGTGCTTATTACCCTAAATTTAAATATAATCGAGCTAAAAAGGGATGTAAATCAAAACTGCCAACCCGTAAAACCGAATTGAAACCGCAAATTTCAAACCGTGGTCGGATCCTCGTGAACCCGTCAACGTTTTGGTTTTGAGCCAAACCGAACCGCTTTGAAATTGTTTTTTGTAGGTTTCACTTTTCAAAACCCGTTTTAAACTGTCAACCCGTAAAAAAAAATATAATTAATATTTATTAATTAATAAAAAATTACAGTATCATTTTACAATTTTTTTGACAGAATTTGGCTAACCGATCCACCCCCGTGGAGTGTTGGTCCCTTGTAAATTTGATCCTTGGAGGAGGGGTAATGGAAGTTAGCATTATTGATTAAAGTTTTGCCTTATAAACACATAGACGTATCCATATGGTTTATATTTTGCATTAACATTTATGCGGTCACTGGTACAGATACTGTAATTGAACTACAGTTGGTATTTTGCTTTTGATCATGCTAAAAAACTTAGGTGGCGTTCTGTTTATATTTTATTTTGTATTTTCATTTTCGAAAATGTTTTGTATTTCATGTTTTGTATTTTTGTTTTCAAATTGTCTGAAAATGCGTTTGGTTTGTCATTTCTGAAAACTGTTTTTGAAAATGAAAAGCTGGAAAACACGTTTTGTTTGAAATTTTGCCGAATACTACTTAGACTATTTTTAATTAATTTGCTTGTAGAATACTACTGGTTCAAACTCAAATTTTCTTTCACAATACATTGAAAACATGATTACCTGCAACACACTAATGTGAGCACTAAGAGTCTATATTAATACAGTTTGGTCCGGTTCGGGATTTGAGGAAGCTTTGGTTCTATTAAAATCCAGAAATGCAAGTTCTTTCAAAACTACCAGAGTCCATTTATTAAGGCATTTTTTGAAATATAACAACAAGAATTCTCACATAATATTTTTAGTAATGTTGATATTGAATTCAATAAAACTTTATTTAGGTTTAGTTCCAAGTTAGGATAATCCTCAAAAAAAAAAAAAAAATTTAGATTTAATTTCATGTTAGGATAATTCTTCCAAAAAAAAAAAAAAAAATTTATTTTAAGCTTAGTTCCAAGTTAGGATAATTCTTTAAAAAAAATATTCTCAAAATGCGTTTTCCGCATTTTGAACATTTTTTATTAAAATACACATAAAACGCCCAAAACGAGGTTTTGGGTGTTTTGCGTTTTGTGTACAATTTTTTTTTTCGTTTTCCAAAATGCACTTTCGAAAATGATAAAGAGAACGCATTTTTAGTGTTTTCGAAAATAAAAATAGAGAACGATCCAAAAACAGCAAAGAGAACAGAGCCTTATATAGTTAGTTGTAGAATCGTAAATTATAAGTTTGCTGGAATGTTAATTGGGTAAATCTCATAAATATTATATATTATCGTGAATTAATTTAAGTTATTTTGTAATACAAAAAAAAACTTGACAGTAAAACTAGAGAAATATAAAAAAAATTATTTCACTTTGTTCTAAATATATTAGTTTAATTTCGCTTGTAAATCGAGGTTTGAACCCGCACCAAACTGCAAAAAATGGTTTGGGTTGGGTTGGAAAAATGTCGAACTGTTTTATATGATTTGATTTGAAAACTTATCAAAAATCCCCAACCGAACCGTTTACACCCCTGACTAAAAGTGGTTGGTAATTTTGCAAAAAAATATATAAAAGAAATCCACATGTAGCATTATTCTTTTAAAAGAGGGCAACTAGAGAGGGGAAGTGAGGCTTCATAAATGGTACGGTTGAGTATTTATATATATATATTAAGGTGTTGCCAACCCACGAAAGTATTATTAGGTATAAGAGCCATGCTTCATGTACAGGGGCTTAGATGTCCAGGCCCCTCACTGTAGCTACAGTAGATCACTGTAGCGCTACAGTGAGGGGGCCTGGATGTCCAGGCCCTGTACAAGTGGTATTTCCCTTAGGTATAATTATTAAAAGAGGGCAACTAGAGAGGGGAAATGAGGCTTCATAAATGGTACGGTTGAGTATTTAAAATCGGTACCGTGTTCATGTTTTTTAGTACACATGCCATTTTGTTCGCCAACCTCTCACATAGAGTGCGAGCCCGTTAATTAATACATAAGTCCCCACACATTCCATGTAAGCGAAGTGACACATAGTGTGATAAACTTGAGTGTTCAAATTACATTATTCTTAAGTTCGGTGGCAGCTTCTGGTTAAAAGAGAAGCTTCAAAATTTATTAACAAATATTTATTTTATGGAAATGCTACTTGTAATAATGCATTGTACAAATTAGTTTACTAACATGTGCAATATCGCGAGATTTAGGTAAGTCCAATGCATGACGAGATTTTGCCAAATTGCAAAATCAAAACATATAGGTCCGGCTTTAATCCTTCGTCACCTGTAGGCTCAGTCCACATTAACAGACCGACTAATCTGGGTTTTATCCTGCTTCAACGCTAACCGCAAGCCAGTTTCCACAGCTCCCTTGGCTCAGCCTACATTATCCGACAACAACGAAGCTTGCATATTAACCGCCGACGACTATAGCTTGTCAATGTCACCTGCAGGTTCAGTCCATATTTTTCGGTGACGACGAATGTTCTGGTGTCTTTTCTTGGCAATGTCTGTGAATGAAGGTAAGAGCATCTTTAATTGTCTAAATTCTAACATGGAACCCTACAAAGATAAATATTGAATGTATAAATCTCTTTATAATCATTTTTCTAAAATGAGGTATATTGTGTAAATTAGCATGTATTTGGCAATGTTAATCAATTGAAACTAGTATTTAGAAAATCGTACTGGATAGGCGGGTCAACCGGTCCGATCAAGCCTTAAAACCGGGCATTTAAAAATCGGATCGGAACCCCGATTTTTTTCCCTGTTGAACAGGGAATATCGAGAACTGATCCGAGTTTTATACCAGCTGTTGACTTCTTTTTTTTTTTTTTTTGCCGAAATTCCTTTTTTAGTTGTTTTCAACTACTTTTGATTGTTTTAAACTACTTTTATGTATGCTTTTATTTTCTAAATAAGTAAATGTTGGTTTATTTGTAAAATAACTTTTTTTAAAAAAAATTGTGATTTTTTGAATAATTTTTAATTGAAACCGGTTCGACCAGGTCGGACCTTCTGACCCTTGACTTGTTGCCTTTTTAGATTCGAACTGATTTTCGATTTTCTAAATACTGATTGAAACACAAGTGAATGACCAGAACAGAGATGCACCAAATTCCATTAGCATGATTATTGACTTTACTTTTCCCAAAAAAAAAATTAAATCACCCACTGATGTGCATTCAAAATTGTGCATAGGTATCTCCACAATTTTTTTCGAACAAAGTTGTCAAGCTAGGTAGACTACTAGAGTTGAAATATCTAGAGTGTGGGTAGTGACGAAAGTTATCTTGGAGAATAATCACCGAATTAGATCTTCTAAATCTAGGTTGTATCGTTGTAATCGACACCTCAGTGATAAAGTAAAGCGGAGGCTTGAAGTCAACGACATAGCTGAAATTTTGATGTACAAAAGTTATAACTCAGCTGTATTGAGGTTGGAGGATACGGAGAAATGACATTTATAGAGAATGATTGTAGAAATTACATTGCTAAGGTAAAACGTTTAAGGCTGGGGAAGGGGATGTGATTGTTATCCAGACATACTTTTTAAAAATGTAAGCAAATTGTCCTGAATTTTGTTTTAACATGGACTTGGACTAGGATTGTCAGTTGAGGAATATATTTTGGTGTGACAATCGGTGCAGAGAGGCGTATAAGAAATTTGATGACGTCGTAACTTTCGATACCACGTACTTGACAAATAAGTATGACATGTCACTCGCTCTATTTGTAGGGGTGAATCACCATGGACAATCGACTTGCTTGGATGTGGTTGACTCTCTAATGAGGATAAAAATTTGTGTGGATTTTTAGGACATTGGCTTGAGTATATGGAGGATCACGCCTTGATAGACATCATCACTGATCAGGACAAAGCTATTCAGAACGCAATACAAGTAGTATTCCCTAATACAAGACGTAGATGGTGTTCGTAACATATATTAAAAAAAACTACCTGAGAAATTTGGGTTCCATAGTCATAAGACCTCTATACTATCATCAGTGCATAACATGATTTATGATTCTCAATCTCCTGAGCAATTCGATGAAGGTTGGACATCGATGATTAATATGCATAGCCTCTACAAGATTTTTTGGCTTGCTGGACTTTACGGGGAACGATATCGCTAGGAACCTTGTTTATTGAGAACTAGTTTCTAGTTGGGATGTCTACAACGCGCGCGGTGACAATATGAATGTGAGAGTAAAATTTTCAATCGTGGCCCAAAATAGCGTAGCAAGAATTTGGTACCTTGCAAGTATTAAGAAAGACAACGTATTTGTTTAATATCGAAAAGTTATTAAAATAAATGTAGACAAGTATAATGAGAAGTAGCACATCTTCATTAATCAAAAATTCAAAATAAGTTTTACAACTTCAATCGGTACATATAGGTTTCAATGGAATCTGTAGAAATATTGAAATTTTTTATACATCAATCTTCATCATATGCGATCAAAGTTCATAGCAACACATAATTGATACTTTTATTTTTGGGCAAAACCATTTGATTTATTAAAAACACAAATTTGAGAGAAATGATGACTCAAAAAAAAGTTCAATAAAATGAGGTTAGGCTTTGAACCATTTTGAATTTAATGGGATATATATTGAATTTATTTTTGTGTAAATACATATTTAGGATTCTTTGAATTATAAACATGTTAATGAAAATTAGTTATTGGGAGTTATATGTATCCATGTGATTGCATTAAATTTAATGTTATAATGTATGTGATTTTGGTTATAGAGTGGAGTCGTATATATTCTTATTGAATTAATAACATTGTTGACAAATAAAAAAAAAAATATTAAAAATATAATTCAGACGATATATTATTTATATTTCTCACAACTTTAACAATGAAGGAAAATTTCAGTTTCATAAAAATATTATAATCGAACTTTTTTCACTAATTCCTTTTTGATAGTGTAATAATATAATTATATTCGTGTTTAGTGAAAATAAATAATAATTTGAAATAAATCAATGGAAAATGAAAAATGAAAACTAATTTTTAGGCTTTATTTGAAAGACTTTTAGTGAGAAAGTAAATAGTTTAAATTGTAAATGTATTGATAAATGACATTGTTGATAAAATGAAAAAAAATAATTATTCATTAATTAACATTAAGGATAAATATGAAATTACTAAAATTTGTGAGGGTAAAAACGTCAAAAAATGCTTCTCCCTTTAAGCCACACTTTTAGAAGTTGTATGTATATAGATATAGATTTAAAATCACATCCCACTTATTCATTACTTATTTTTAATCAATTTCCAAAAAAATCCCAATTGTGTCGAACTTTCTATTTTTGGAATGGAATAGGATCAAGATCAAACATTATTCCATGATATTTACATGAGGTTCCTCTTTAAGAAAGTCCCCGAGAGGGCTTAGTTGATCCATGATTTATGTTTCATCTTTCATTTCCTTTTCGTTTATTTCGAGAAATCTATCGATCAATTTCGATTCTTTCTTTTTCTCTTGATTCTTTTCCGATCGAGATGTATAGATCATGTTCATGGATTAACGAAAATGTGCAAAAGCTCTATTTGCCTCTTCCATTTTATGAGTCTCTTTCTTTTTACGTATGGCATCGTCACTCCCTTTGACAGCATTCACCAATTCGGTTATATATTTATAATTTAAATAATATATAAACCCTTCCCGGATATGCTTTGGACCGAAAACGTTTGATTCATTCCAAGTTCTGTATCCAAATACCATGCTTTTGGCTTGCAAGATGTACGCACACAAGGAGTAGGTTGATGCCCAAACATTTCATTATAACTAGGCAAGTTTAATCTCTACTTATCTCTGTCCCTTTATAAAAAAATATCCACATAAACTTGTCCTGTAGACCTATACTTCCATCCACAACCATCAAGGTCCAGGAATTTTGCTCGTGCTTCTACTTTCATGCATAAGAGCTTTCCTAGGAAACTCGCTTAAGCCAGCTCCCTCAAAAGCTTTTCTAAGTTGACAATATACTCTCAGAAAATTATTCATTCAGACATATATGAAGGCAACATATTAGCTTCTGTTCGGAAATAGTTATTATAAACCATCTATAATTGCTCCAATTCTCAATACAACTATTTAACCACACATCTTTTCTCTCTCCAATTTTTTATTCTAAATTCGCCTCGAGATGGACGCAGAAACTGATTATAATCAGCTTTTTTTTTTTATCCGAACAGTGGCTTAGTCTTAAAAGTATCTTTTGACTTTTCAAAAATCCTGTCAAATGGTCTCTAAGCCACATTCCCAGGCACATCCTTGGTTATATACTTATATTTGGATAAATGTTCAAATAATTCATTTCCTTGTTATATTGAGTGTTCTAAAAAGCTCGCTTACACTTATATTTAGGCGTGCTTAGGCTCGAAACTTGGCATTGCCACTTCGTAACGCTTCGCGCTTTGCTCGCACATTGTCATGTTTTTTCACTCCTAGGCACGCTTAAGCGTGATGGTAGGTCTCGTCGCTTCATCGTGCTCTATGCTATTTAGAACACTTTATACATAACATCACCCATGTATCTCAATTCACATAATAACAATCCTGAAAATATAAAATACCTTGTGCTTCCAACATCCTAATCTCTACTATATTAAAATAGGACAAGGAAAATTACTGTTCATTTGACGTCACGTTGACGTCATCAAAACGACGTCGTTTGTCTTTCCTCTCTCACTTTTTTTTCCTCTTCCCACTCTTCTGCTTTCTGAGAAAAAATCTTTTCCTTCTTTCTTTCAGATCCACCGTCTCTCCCTCATCACGTCTTCCACAGTCAACGGATCACAAAATCGGCAGATCTCGACTCCACCCACCGACTGAAATTGACTGAACCAACACTCTTCCTCTCGCAACCACCAGATTTCTGCTTTCAATAGGTATGATATCCTGTGTTCGCCAAAACGTTTGGTTGTTTTCTTTTGAGAGATGTGGTTTCTTGGTATTAATCATTTTGTTTCCCAAATTTATTGCTAGCAGTTTGAGGCGATTTGAGATTAATCTTCATAAAGAGTTTAGTTTGGAATTCTAAACTGAGGGCACCTAATATTTTCAAATTCTTTATTGCAAATGAACATGAAATCAAGGGAAGAAATGGAGTCTGGACAATGTCCGTAGCTAGAAGATGAAACAGATTGTAAACATTATATTTGGGTCGGTATCACCTCTAGCTCGGTTAGTTCTCGCCTCTTGGCAAATAACTGTTGATTAACTTTTCTTATTTTGAATTTAGTTCAATTATTGATATGGAATTTTTAGAATATACTGTTTATGCTTTGTGGGTTTTTTGTCTAATTGCTCTTAATCTAAAAGAATGTTCAGAACTTTGAAGTTAGGGTAATTTCTAGAATAATTACACATGATTGCTTTAATAGATTCAATGGTATGTGGTAGTAGGTTCTAAAATTTTAGTTGCTTTAAATCTCTCTAGCTAAGAAGCACTGAAGATAAATTTGGTGAAAAAAAATGCTGGTGAAATGTTATACAAGTTAGAGGCTTAATACTTTCCTAATTCAACAAGTTAATTTTAAGGTTTTTATTTAAAATTAGGAAATGAAATAAAACCTATGTTAGAAATAAAAATGGTGATTTAACGTCTATCTTTAGGAAGTTCGTTTGACCTCTTCCGACTTCGGATAAATGCATATATTATATGTACGGATAAGTACTCGAAGTAAACTTCGAGAATCTGAAATCCGTTTTTCGTTTTGACTACTGTAAAATTCTCAGCAATTTTTCAAAGTTGGCTGCTCAATCACATGACTCGAAAAGACAGTTTCAAGGGGCCATCTTTGGAACGCTATAACTTCTTCTCCCGTTATCCAAATTCTGCGAGGAAATTTTTTATATGAAAGTACTATATGAATACTTTTGAAATGACACCAAAAACTCTTAATTTGGATGCCGTTTGCTACTTCAAAACCAGATTCGAATTCAACTACTCAAAAATGGGAAAAAGCCAAAATAGCAGCCATGAGTTGGACTCCTGGACTGCCAGCGCTGCTTGTATAGCTTTTATTACTCAGCTTATACCTTCTCTCCACCTGCTTGCATGGACGTGCTCCAACTCCAGGTGCATGATAAACACCTCATGCTTGGTAATTAGTAAGCTTAATGGTGAAGGAAGGTCACAATCCTATACAACCATGATCCCTTACTTCCCTACAACCTCTCTTCTTTATAAATACCTGAGTTTTTGAAATTATACAACATAACTTCAGGTAATCAGCATCCAAAAACTCTATCTCTTTTTATACATCAATTCTTGAATTCTGGCCAAAACCATGTTTAAATCCGTTTTAAATCATTCTTTTGATCCTCAAACTTGTTTTTCAAAAATGATTATCAAAATATATTAGTTAGGGATCAACAGAATCAAAGAAATCAAAATCCGATTCCTGAAACTATGCTTGGTGTCGACACCTGGTGATGTGGTGTCAACACCAAATGAAGAACGAAGAATATGGTATCTACACCTATATAGACACCCATGTAGACACCCCCTCTATTTTAGTTATGTTCATGACATGAAATTATTTTATGAGTTTTAGGTTGATAGATATTATATAATCATCAAAACAGTGAGTATTCGATACACCCTTTACATGTTTCATTATGTACAAGTCTGATATGTGATAAAATATTTTTGATGCATATTGATGATGATATTGAATGTGATATGATTCACAAAAGGAGCATTTTCAAGTAATGATTATAGATTTGAACTCTAGCCCCCTTGGTAATCAAATGTTTATTGTTTGGATACCGATGTTGATGATGTCGGGAGCACCTCGCGACTCCGAGGGTTGTGAGGAATGACATGGTGATCTAATATCCCTGTTGGAGTCGAACATGGTGAAAGATGACAGAGATGTAGAAGCCCTAAAGGATATGGAATCCTGAGTAACATGTTTATGATTATAGCCATTTATCGATATCCGGGTTGTGTATATATTAAGCGCTTTGGGGTAGAGGAGATAATCTATAATCATGCCCTGAAATCATAAATCTTTGAAAATACTTGCATGTGTATCGAATTACTCATTGAATTATCAATTCATGTTTTTCATGTTTTCAAATTGTAGATGCTGCACTTTGATCACTTGGAAGTTATCTCTTGGGAGTGGATTTTATCGATCGATGAACATTATTATATGTATGTTACAAAGACCTATACGTGACAAACGTATCGCAACTTCCCTGGTCTCTCTCTCAGTTTCCGTGATCGCACTTCTATGTGAACTACTATGGAATAGTCCAATGATTTTCCCTGCAAAGAAGTTTGAAGTCAAGGGTTAGTTTTTGTTTTAAAATAGAGAAAAAGAAGTCTGGGGTAATTTTGTAACATCTTCCTAAAACTTGGTTGTAAGAGATTTTTAAGAATCTATACATATGTGTCGGTTTATGTTTTTGTCAAGTATACGTTTAAAGCGTTATTTCAAGGAAAGAGGTTGGTTGGATCATTACGTGTCGGCATCGAAGCCCTAGATTTCAACACCAAACTATTTTATCTCAGAAATAGTGTTTGTGTCGACACCATATGTATTGGTGTCAACACCTACTCGGTAGTGCAGCTTTAGTCAGTTTTGTGTTGACACCAGTGTAAACACCTGAGATTCTAAGAGTCAAAATTTTAATTTTTAACTTAATATTCCTTATTAAATGATGGATTTTGGGGTCGTCACAAGCGTGGTTTCAGAGCATTGTTCTTGAAAAAGTTTCAGAATTTCGGGTCGTTACAAAGTAAATTTCCTTAGTTTGAGTTGGTGCTTCTGGAGTCAAATGTATGTTTAGCATACTTTTATTCTATCATGTTTCTTTTCTGTTAATGGATATAAAATATTTGACTTCATTGAGCTTGCTAACTGCATGCTTGGGAGTTGTTTATATACAGGTTAATTGATAAAATAGATACGAATAAGTGGTTGATTAGTGAGTATCACTTGTGTATTCAATTATTTTGGAATCCTAATGTGGTGGGTATTCAATGATTTTTGAACTAATTGATTCTAGCTTCGTGATTAATTCTGGCTTTCTAATTAAATTTGACTTCAATGAATTATTTTCTGATTTGAATGACATGAACATAATGTGCTTTACAAATTAGTGCTAGAATCTTTCATGTTAACATCATTAAGCATAGTAATGGGACTTTCTTGTACTAGATCTAATCTGGTGTTATATGGCCACAAATAATAAATGATATAATTTATCTCTACTCAATTTAAGTTTTAACATATTACAACTGTTCCAGCAACTTAATTTAGCTTCTCTCTTTGCTTTTCTTCAAGATTATAGTTTATTCATCGCTTTGATTGTATCTACATAATTTAACTTTGATAACTCAAGGTCTGTCTACATTTCCAGTTTATAGAAGTAATAAATTCTTTATGGTATCAAGAATGTTATGAATCGCTGATTGGCATACAAAATAAATTCTTTTAACAAGTCATTAGAATTTATACTAACCTATCATTTTGACTTTATAGATATAGAATCGCAGTACTACGTATTAGATTCCTTGACTCGCACCATATTAGTTAACCAACATCACATCACGACGCCCCACTAGTAACTATTATAAAAGCGGAGAAGTCAAAATACTATTCATTTACTATTCATAAAGCTTCAGTGTTACCTATTTTTTCCTAACGACTTATTTATATTTATGTAATATAATAATTAATAACTTTTTTTATTTATTTCCTAATCCTAATCCTAACATATATAAAAGAGGTTAATGATTTCACTATTCATTTACTATTCATAAGGCTGATGTCATAACTCATAAATATCCTAATATTTTTATCTTCTATTTTTAATTTAGAATTTATGTTGCAACTGTCTTTACTCATATCAATACGCAACATCCATGTTATGTAGTACTCCCTCATTTTCACGCAACAATCTTTACTCCTCTTTTTGATGAACATTATTTCTCAAATCACCGTCATCCAAAAACTGCAACAATGTCCAAAATCACCATCGTTCACCATTTTTATTTGTGTGATTCTTCCTTTTTTGTATGTAGTACTTATTCAAATTTTGATCGATTGCCCAAATCACCATTGTTCACAATTTTTATTTTTGTGTTCCTTTTTTTTATTTTTTTTATATTCAAGTTTTGATCGATTTTTCGTTTTTCCTTTTTTCATAAGTCTAAAACTTAATTTCTCTTATGAGACATAGTCGACTATGATTGAAGTCGGAGAAACGAAAGAAAATTGGTCACAACTTGTGAGTCTATTAATGATTGTAGAATATAGCATATGTGACCTTATTCGAATTTTAATGTATCGAGTTTTAATGTAGCGTTCAAACTCTAAGTAATAATCTTTAGGAGAACTAGTGAATCATCCCGTGCGATGCACGGGAAGAAACGTCTAAATAAAAATAATCCTATTCGAAATTAAATGAATCCTTAAACAAAATAAATAATATTCACAAATAAGATATAAATTCATCATTTATTAATTTCATGTATAAATATCAAATTTTTAAGGAGAAGTCATACATGCGAAAATAATTGTGCCTGACTCTTATTGATAGTCATAGCATATGACACCATCAATGAAAATTGTTTTTTTTTTTGAAATCTAATAAGTATCATAAAATTCGAATGGCTCAACAATATCCTTGGAATAAAGAACTTGTATCCTGCATTACTTTCAGATAGAATTTGACCTTATAAAATATGATCGTCAAGTTTTGTAACGATTATTCACTATCTCCTCGGACAAAAAAATTCTTCTTGCAAAATGAACACTTAAATGTAGTATCTTCAATATTCATGTACTTTGAACATTCAAACAATAGATGAAAAAGTTAATAATAGAGATCACGCATATAAAAGATAAAATATAATAGATGAAAATTTTACATTGAATTTGTATAACTGAACAAAAATATTTATTTGTAAGATTGAAAACATTAGAAGAACACATTTTTTTTTTATGAAAAGAGAGATTTTGATACAAAAAAACCAAATATAAATAAGTAAAACCAAATAAATTGTCGTTCTTATATTATAAAAAATAAAAAACAACTTCTCGGTAAAAGTAAATTTAAAAAAATAATAATTCTAGTTTCTTGTTTTTATTATTTTTTATATAATGTAATATACAATTTCATCAAATATATATACTGACCCATGAATTATATGTTTTTTCTTCACTCAACGGCCGAAACCATTAACATATCTATCCAACCCAAAGCTATTCTAAATAGCCCAACATTAGTTAACACATTGCAACCCCAGCAGAGAAATCTAGAACATAATATAAATAGACTATTAACAAATCCTCTTATTAGTCCAAAATAATTTTACATTCTATATTGTTTTCGAAACTTTTTCTACAATATTATTGTTTTAATATTTTTTCTTTTTTGTCAGAAACTCAAATCTATGTTCAACTACTCAAAATATCACAGGTCTTGAAGAAAAGAGTAGTGCCAATCCTTTTTACTTTTTTCAAAGAATAATTTACGATTTTTTATTTTCAACTGGTTTGTAATATTAATAACTAATAATCATTACCACCGCACCAGAAATTTTGAATTATAAAACGTGATAAATAGAAGGTGGAGTGGAGGGTCATGTTAAACAATACACATTTTTTTCAAAAAAATAACCCTTTAATTGAATCTTTTATTATTGTGTATATCTTCATAATAATTATATATAACATAAATGAAAGAGGTTGTATATCGGGAAATGGAAAAAAAAAGATATAGAAAACAAAAATGAATAAACAGATTTTGAAAAATGGGTAAAAAATGAAAGAAATTCTGAAAAAACGAAAAAGGAAAAAAAAATAATAACTGGCTCTCCAGTGTAATTAGGCGGCGGGAAATAGAAGTCATATAAACACAATAAATATTGAAGAATGTAAGTAGACGTCAGCGATTTTGAAAATAATAAATAAAGATTGAAGGGCCAACTATTTTTTGAAGTGAGTTTTGAAGTTGATTATTGGATGAAAGATATGAATAATGTGAACATGATAAATATTGAAGTCCCCAAAAATTGAAAATAAATAAATAAATAAATAAAATCTGCACATGGTACAAGAGTTTTGGAGGGAAACAGTGAAGTTGACTGATGTTGACTCAGCTACTTTTATATATTATATAGATTATTTTCTTTCGACCCGTCGACGCTATTACATATACAATTATTACCACATTCTGTGCGGACGACCACTAGTTCTGATAAAAAAACCATAATATAACAACAAATGGATGTAACAAAAGTATTACTCATTGCCATTACCCTTTGGATCATACCTTTCAACTCTTTCATCAATCCAAGCCCTCATATCAGCCAGAACAAGATTTGCACTTTCATCAGGCTCCCCTTGGATCAAAGAATGGTACATTCCTTCATACATCTTCAATGTCTTGTCTTCGCTACTCGCCTTCTCGTACAACAACTTCGATCCAGACGGGCAAGTGACTCCGTCTGATGTCCCGTGGACTGTCAAAAATGGCACTGTTACCTTGTGGAAATTGTTTTGCACGTACTCGCACTGCCTTGCTATCTCTCGCATCGTTCCAACTCTAGGCTTCCCAGTGTATCTTCTTGGATTACTCGCGATAATCTTTAACTTTTCAGGGTCTCTAATCGCCTTCCCTACCATCTTATTGTCCGGCATCGCAGCCCATGTATCAGCTAATCCGAATAGCAGTCCATACATGAATAAATGTACCTTTAAAGACAGTCAACCATTGTATTGTAAATATTTGTAATCAATTAAAAATAAGGCTATGTGAATCTCAATACATATTCTTATGATTGCAAATATCATCAATTAGCCCACAATTGGAAATTTTGTATTTGTGAACTATGATTGGGTAAAGGGAATTCCAGAAATTCATAGTACAGTACTTGAATGTCTATTTACGGATTTACCTTAGAGGGTTTCATGGGTTCTGGAATTACAAAGAGCGGGGCGGAGAAGATCAACCCGGTCCAAGTTCCAGGCTCCGATTGGAAGTACATCAACATGGTGGCAAGTCCACCCATGGATTCCCCGAACAGAAAAGCCGGCAAATGCTTGTACTCATCACTAAACCTGACGCTCTTGAAAAAACTCAAAGAGGAAGCAGCCACCTTATCCATTTCCCCTAGGTAGCACCGGATCCCGTCGGAGCGGCCATGGCCAAGGAGGTCAGCGGCGAAGACGGCGTAACCCCAGGTAGCATAGTGAATGCAAATCCTCTGGAAGAGCCACCCGGTGTCGGAACCGTAACCGTGGGACATATACACGGTGGCCTTGATGGGTTGGGTGGTGTCAAGCGGGAGGAATGATTGAGTAAAGAGTTTGCCATTTGGTGTTTCAAAGAACGATTTTGTGTTACGGACTCCTTGGGAAGAGTAGTATTCTTCCTCCGGCATGTCACCCCAGAAGTTCGGAGGTGGCGGAGGCGCCGTAGGCGGTGCAGCTGGTTGTTCTGGTGGCATGATTAGTTAGTTCTTGGAAGGTGTTGAAATTTGAAGGTGGAGTGAATTTATAGGTGGGTGGGGTAGGTGGGAGGCGGTATTTGCATTTGCTTTCCACCAACCCTGAAACGGTTTTGGTTGGGTGGTTCAAAGTTGAGTGGTGTGTAGGGTTGGAGAGAGTAGGTGGACCGAATATTGGTGGGGCCAGACGTGAATAAGGGATGAGATCTGATTGGGGATTGGGTTGATGGGGCAGTTCAAATGTCGTGATCCAGCCTTCTTTTTTGACCTGAAATTGGCCCTAATTTGACGAGCGCTGCCCCTCACAATAGGGGTTACACCCAGCGGTGCAAGCAGAATTTTCTTAAGGAAAAATTACATGAAACCCTACCTTCTAAGTTCCTATTTTAAAAATAAAGTATAGATAAAACTCTTTTTACAACTCAGGTGCTAAATACGTAATTAATATTTATTAATTAAATATCCTAGTAACTAATTAAGTTATAATCATAATCAAATCAACCAAATCAGAAACTCACCGAGTACCAATTCGAGAAATCGACCCTAGCCCTATCTCTAACCCACGTTTCCACCGATGATCGGCAACATCTCTCTCTACCATCTCTTTACCCTCGTTCCACTCAGACGATAGGCGGTGTAGCAGCGTCGATCTAGCAGCGAGATCGTTGTTGCATGTGCGATCTCCATCGGCGAGATCGCCACTAGCATCGACGTAGGTTGAGGAGGTAGTAGCTCTAGTTGTGGCTATGGACGATGATGATGATGATGATGACGTGCAATAGCTCCAATAGCAAATGAATTAGTAATGAACAGTGGTGATTGGCCATGTTGGTATTGTTTTTGGGGTGGAGGCGCTGGAGGAGATGATGAGGATGTATGTTGGGAGCAGAGCAGATCGATAGTGAAGAGGCAGATGATGAGGATGTACGTTTATATCATGTACATGGGAGAATGAATGGAGATAGCAAAGTGTCTAATTGGAGAGTTTTTTTGGGGAGAAATCATTCCCTCTAGGCTCAGATTATTGGAAGAAACATTTCGAGCTCTCTTTCAATCTGCAATGGCCCTCTCATCGTGTTCTCCAAGCTTACCAGTTCTTTGGTCAGTGTTTTTTCACTTGTGGTGGACGTGAGGCAGTGTGCGGTAGTGGTACAATGTTGATGGTGATTTAAAGGTATTGCGGTGGACGTGAGGAATTAGTCTTGATTTATGTTGTTGGATGAATTTTTTTATTTGAATTTGGATATGGTATGGAGTTGGTGGTGGTGGTGGTGGTTGAGGCTGCGGCGATGTTAATGGTGTGGAGTTTTTTTGTTTGGTAGTGCCGTAGTGGTGGTTCCATGGTGGTAAGGTGTGGGTTTGTTGGGGGTATGGCTATGACGGTTAGGTAGGTGGTGGTGGTTTGGCGATGGCAAGGTGGTAGTGGGGAGTATCTGCAGGTGGGGTGGGTGGTGGTGGTGGTGGATGAAAGGGTTTAGGTTAGGAAGGGGCAGGATTGGGGGCGGGTGACTTTAATAGTACACATGACCAATTATGGGTGATTGTGACCAATTGTAAGGTAATCGTGACTAATTATCTTGTAAATGTGATCAAAATTTGTGACTTTGTGAGACTTGTGATGAATACGAAATTTGACCAATTATTAGTTAATTATGACAAAAATAATAAATAAATAATATGTGATCAATTATGATTAATTGTGACCAATTATTAGGTAAATGTGATAAGAATATTGACTAACTTTGACCAATAAATGCGTAAGTCGTGATCAATAAATAAATAATTTGTGAGTAATTATGGTTGATTGTGACCAATTGTGATTTTGTGTGACAATTTGATGAGAATGTGATGTGACTTATAATTGTGTCAAATACGACTATTTGTGATCGAGTTGTGACTTTGTGTGATCGAGTTGTGACTTTGTGTGATCGAGTTGTGACCTCATGTAATCAAACGTGACTTTATGGGACTGGTTTGTAACCTTATGTGACCGAACTGTGACCCTGTGTAACCAAACTGCGACATTGTGTGATCAAAATGTGACTTTTGTGCGATCAAAATGTGACTTTATGGGGGGTTTGTGGGGGTGGGGTGATATATTGTGATCGATTATAGGTGATTGTGACTATTTTTTAGGTAAATGTCATCAAAATATTGACTAATTGTGACTTTGTGCGACTTGTGACGAGTAAGCGATGTGACCAATTATTAGGTAAATGTGACTAAAATATTGATTAATTGCGATCAATTGTGACTTTGTGTGACCATTTGATGATGATGTGATGTGACCTACAGTTGTGTTAAATATGACTTTGTGTGATTGAAATGTGACTTTTTGTGAGCGAATTGTAACCTCCCGCGATCGAAATTTGACTTTATATGATCTAACTGTGACCTTGTGTGATCGAATTGTAATCTCGTATGATCGAACTGTGGCCTTATGCAATCGAACTGTGACTTTATGTGACCCAACTGTGACCTCGTGTGATCGAACTGTGACCTTATGTGATCGAATTGTGACTTTATGTAAGCGAATTGCGACCTCATGTGACTGGACTGCGACCTTGTGTGACTGGACTGCGACCTTGTGTGACCAAACTATGCCCTTATGTGACCAATTGTGACCTAACTGTGACTTTGTGTGATGGAACTGTGACCTTGTGTGATCAGCTGTGACTTTTTGTGACCAACTGTGACTTGGTGTGACCATTGGACGAGGACGTGATGTGACCTACAATTGTGTCAAATATGACTATGTGTGATCGAAGTTTGACTTTGTAAGAACGAAGTGTGACTTTATGTGATCGACCTGTGACCACGTGTGATCTAACCGTGACCTCGTTTGACCAAATTGTGACCTCCTGTGACCTAACTGTGACCACGTTTGACCAAACTGCGACTTTGTGTGATCGAACTTTGACCTTATGTGACCAACTGTGACTTTGGAGGGGTGAGATTTTACAACTAAATTTGTAATTGTGACTCTGTGTGACTTAACTGCGATCTCGTGTCAACTTACGTGACTGACTGTGATTTTGGGGGTGGGGATGGTGGGATAGAGGTCGGGTGAGGCTAGAAAAAGTAGAAGAAATCATTTTTCTGTGGTGAGGTAGGGTCGAAGTGGGTGGGTGGGTTGGTGGGGGGGGATCGAGGTTGAAAAAGTAGAAGAAAAAAATCATTTTTTTTGTGGGTGGGGGTAGGGTAGGGTGGGTCAGGGTGGGGAAAAGTAGAAGAAAAAAATCATTTTTTTGGAGTGGGGTGGGTAGGGTGGGGGTCTAGGTTGGGTTGGGGGTTGGAAAAAGTAGAAGAAAAAAATTACTTTTTGGGTGGGTGCGTGGGTGGGGTGGGGTGGGATGAGATGAGGTGGTTGGGGTGAAGTGTGAAAAAATAGAAGAAAAACAATTTTTTGATGGGGTATGGTGGGTGGCGGGGTGCGGTGCGGTGTGATGGGGTGGGGTGTGGCGGTTGGGGGGAAGTGTAAAAAAATAGAAGAAAAATTATTTTTGGATGGAGTGGAGGTGGTGGGAGGGGTGTAAAAAATAGAAGAAAAATCATTTTTGGATGGGGGTATGGTGGGATAGGATGGGGCGGTTGAGGTGAAGTGTGAAAAAATAGAAGAAAAATCATTTTTGGGTGGGGTGGGTTGTGGTGGGGTTGCTAGGGTGGGGTCTGGTGGGGTTGTTAGGGTGGGGTGTGAAAATATAGAAGAAAAATCGTATTTTGGTGGGGTAGGATGGGGTGGGGGTGGGTAGGTGGGTGGCGAGGTAGGGTCGGGGCGGGGCGGGGGTGGGTAGGGGAGTGAAAAATTAGGAGAAAAAATTAATTTTGGGTGGGGTGGGGTTGGGGATGAGTGGAAAAGTAGTAAAAAAAAATCATTTTGGGTGAGGTGGGTTGGGGTAGGGTCTGGGGCAAGGCTGATGGGGTAGTCGAAAATTAGTGCAAAAAAATTAATTTTGGGTGGGGTGGGTGGGGTTGGGGTAGGTGGCGGGGTAGGATATGGTAGGGTCTAGGCGAGTTGTGGAAAAGTAGTAGAAAAAAATTATTTTGAGTGAGGTGCGGGTGGGATAGGGTGGGGTGGGACTAGGGGTGGGTGGGTTGGGTTTGGGGAGCAGTGGGGTGGGGTGGGATGGGACGGGTGGGTGGGTGTCTGAGATGAGAAAAAAATAGAAGTAAAATTATTTTTGTGGTGTGGTTTGGTAGGGGTGGGTGGGTGGGTGAGTGGGTGTGGGGTGGGTTTGGTTGGGTTGGGATTGGGGAGGGGAGGCGTGGATAAGTTGGTGTCGGGGGTGGGGGTGAGTGTGAAAAAGTAGAAGGAAAAAATTCATTTATTGATTTGAGGTGGGGTGTGTGTGGGGTGGGGTTGGGGAGGGGTGCGATGGGGTGGGGCGGATAAGTTGGTGTCGGGGTTCGGGGTGAGTGTGAAAAAGTAGAAGGAAAAAATTCATTTATTGAGTTGAGGTGGGGTGGGTGGGGTCGTGGGTGGGTTGGGTGGGATAGGGTGGGGGTGGGTTGACGGGGTGGGGTGAGGTGAGTGCGGGGTTGAGTTGGATTGGGTTGGGATGTAGTGGTGGGTGGGTGGATGGGTGTGATAGGATGGGACTAGTGGGCTGGTGGGGGGGAGAAAAAAATAGAAGTAACATCATTCTTGTGGTGTGGTGTGGTGGGGTGGGGTTGGTGGGTGAGTGAGTGGTGACGGGGTGGTTGTGTAATGACCAAGAATTTTCTTTGACTTATTTAAATATTATTTAAAACGTGTCGCTATGACTTTACCTATTTATTTTAAACACAATTTCGTCTAACCAATTTAAGTTAAAGTTTAAATTATTTAAATTTATCGTAGTTCAATTTCAATTTTTGGAATTCAAATTATTTTAAATCCAAAATATTTTATCTCCAATTTAAATTCATTCTCAAATTTTTATTCATTTTAATCCCAAAATTTCCTCCCCAACTTCCATTTTCATATTCAGCACATTTCTTTTCCCTTTCCCATGATCACTCTTCAATCCATCTTAATCAACTTCAATCCCATAATTACATTCACACAATTTTTCCTTTCCCATCATCATCATCACCCCAAATTCTCAGAAATTTCTCCCAATCAGAAATCTGTCCTAATTTCCATTTTCAGCTCCAAAATCATTCCCCTGCTTGCCGAAGCTGATCACTCATCAATCCCATAATTCCTTCCCAGTTCCCTCAATCTTTCCCCCCACTCTAGCCTACCCTTTGAAGACGACCAGTGTACAAAACCACCACCAAATTCATCCATCAGAACCAAGCCTCACAATCACGCAATGTTACTACTGCCATAGCCGAGACTCCAAAACCAGTATGCAGCAATCATCATCACTACCTTCTCGATTGGACACCACCACAATTCTCTCTATACACAATTGGAATCCTCATCATCATCATCCTCACAACCAAGCACCAACTCAACCTTTCTCAACTTCATTCACCATCCAGCCTGCACGACCAAAGACGTGATCTGAACCACCATCAAGCACCATCACCGCCTCTACAAACATCAATCCACCACCATCAACTACAATCTGCAAACCACCTATATCATTTTCATCATCACTAAACCACCACCACGACCCTTCCACCAGTACCAAACCAACCCAATTTATCAACCATCGCCTATACCTGCAACCAATATCCATTGAACCACCAACTTCGTCCCCTGCATCCAAAACCGAAACAGCCATCACCACCAATTTACAAACCACCATGTACAATCAAACCATCAGAGTCAGTTAACTGAACCTTCAAAAAACCGTCCACAACCGGCGAACCCAACCACTGCCAACCGCCTACAACCACAGTCCAACCATCAATGCCAAATCTCAATCTCATCACGCCACCAACATCCATCATCACCGGCATCATCGCAACCCTACCACCATCAACCACTGCCACTGCCCAACTCGAGAATCAAACCCAGAAACAAATCAAAACCCAAATAATAGATGAACCCAGTTAATTACCTCAACCACCACCGGATTTCGCAGCTAAGACCGAACTCCAAATCGCGATTTAAGCTTCGGCCTCGCACGAAATCAGCCCCCAAAACCCAGCCTTTTTGTACACCCGCCCCTTGTCTCCGTCCGCCGCTACCTGCCGGCGACGTTGCGCCGGCGAAACCGCCGGCTAGAGACCGGCACAGCCACAGCATGGTGTCGCGACCCCTACCTTTCTCTGTCTTCGCCTTCGTTCACTCTCTCTCTCTAAGCATTCTGATATAAGAAAAATAAAGAAAGAAAAAGGTTTTTAAATTATTTGTAACTTTTCAGAATTTGCAAATTAGTCCTCAAGTTTGAAAATGTTTTATTTCAGTCCTTTCAGCTTTAAATCTTTTAATTTCAGCTCCTTAAGTTTTAAGTAATTTTAATCAGCCACTCTATTTTTAAAATCAATTATTTCAGCCCTATAGTTTAATATTCATTTTGATTTTCAACCCAACTTTTAAAGTATTCATTTTAGTCCTCAACTTTCAAAAGTATTCATTTTAATCCATCACCTTTCAAAAACATTCATTTTAGTCACTCAACTTTCAAATCATCAATTTCAGTCCCCAAATTGTAAGTTATCATTTTTAAACTATAAATTTCAAAAGACTAATGTAACTTATGGGCTAGACGAAGCGTACGGAGATTTAAAGGATTTAAGTCGTTTCCCGCTCAACTTTGCACTCGTCAGATTTAAGGTAGACTCGCCCCCACTAATTGATTTATATTATAATTGCATGTATTATGTGAATTTGTGTGATTTTATGCTTAATTGCATGAGAAAAGAATATCTCTTTTGAGATAAAGAATTTATGTTATGCTGGGCATAACTTATCTGCTAGCCAAGAAAAGAAAAGAATGTGTTCATTTGCGTTCACTATGTGATGCCTATGAATAAGAAAAGAATGTCACTACATTATTTGCATAATTACTTGTTCAATTATCTTGTAGATTAATTATTGGCGATGAGTCTACTGAGTATTTCATTTTGAAATGCTTAACCCGTTATTTTAACAATTTTTGCAGATTTCGGAGACGGTGGCGAGTGATGGGCAAAGACGGCAAATTACAAATTGATATTTTATTTAAAAGTCATAAACTTTGAAATAATTATTTCATTTTATCAAGAATTGTCATTTTTATAAATTTGTACGAATTTACTTATTCCATTTGAATTATCGCTAAACTTTTATTCAATAAATGCGATATTTAATATTTATTCATTTTCCGCAACAAAGTTTATTCAAGAATTTAGAAAAGTGACGTTCCCGCGCTCCTCGGAACTCGGGGCGTTACAGGATGGTATCAGAGCGGGTCTACGTTTCTGTAGACTTACAAAATTTCTTTTTTTTTTTCAAAATAAGAAAATAAATTTTTCTAAAAATAATAGAAATAAAGTTTTCACGACTTTTTGCCATTGCCATCATTTTTCCGCCGACTCCGAAGGTAACGAAGTTTAGTATGTTTACTTTATTGATTTATTTCGGATACTTGAGAATAAATGTTTTGAGAATTTGATGAGAAAAGAAAAGAAAAGACGAGAAAGAATTAGAAAACTGGTATCCGAAATAATGAGAAAGAAATGAGTTTTGGAGCATAACGGACAAATTTTTTGAAAGAAAAGAAAAGAAAAAAAACGAGTGTTGAGCATAATGGGAATAACATGATTTAAGAATGATTTCAAAATAATTTTTGTCCTCGAACTTAGAAATGATGAACCCTAGCTGGACTTTGCATAATTGATTTTAGGCATGGCACCATTTACGAGAAGTCAACAGAAAGGATTAGACAATATTTTCGAAATATCTGTCGTTTAGATTAAACGAGAAATAGCAAGTCAGTTTTATGAAGTTGTAATGAGAAGTTGAGATTATAAGTGATATGATTTTATCGAGACTTTTATGAGAAGAATTATGAAATTAGAGGTTTAAAGATTTGGTTCATAGTTATTGGGAATTATGTAATGGATAATTGTGTTGAGTAAGTGAATTATTCCTCTATTTTGAGAGAAATTTATTATGTAGTTTGGTCTTGTGATTAAATTTTGGGAATATGATTTTTGGCATATATTCATAAGTATGAGTAGTCATTTGAGCCAATTAATGAATTGAAGGAAGCGATATTGTGACATTGAAAAATATGATTTGAAATTGTTATGTTGAGGAATGGTGAATTGATTTTTCGGGATATTCTTGATGATATTGAAGTTTGTTGGAAATGTTGTCGATATATAAATCGTTGTGGTCAAATGTAGAGTTATTTGTTATTGTTGGATATGAAGTATACCTACGGGTTGGATAGGTCCAAATTACAAGGGAGACTCTGCCTAGAATTTTATCATTTGGAAGTAAGAGCATAATATGGTATGCAACCACTAAGGAAATTGAGGTTAGAATTGCAAGTTCATTTACACCTTAAGCGAGATTTAGTAAATGATAAGTTATATTTTGAAAGATGAGTAAAGACAAGTATTATGTCGTTATTAGGAAGAATCTAAATTATTATTGGGAATGAATTGATTACTAGTAAGGAATGATCATTGATATTGGAGAATATTATAAATTATGAGGATAGGAGATAATACTGTTGATTTATTTTGAAATTTGATCGGGAAGATATGTTAAAGATAAGCTGATGATATTATGTTGATTTGTGAATAATATGTTATTGGGTATACTACATAGAGAGAATATTCAGGTAATTTTTATCGTTTTAATTATTTTGGTGATATTTAGTGATAAGAAGTTTTAGAGATGACAAATTATTATGGTTTGATATGTTTTTAAAGAAATAGTACAGATTTATTGAAATTGGAGAGAATTTTTGTAACGGGCTTACAGAGATTAGTGAAGAGACGTGATGTCATTTGGGTTATTGAATAATGACTTAAGTAGTCAGCAAATATTTCTTTATACAGAGTTTAGAGGCTATGTTGAGAGCTTGCATTTTAGACCTTTGTGATAGCTAGAAAAACCATTTACTGTTTGTTGAATTTACATGTAATATGATTATTGGGAATAGTCAGTTATCATGAATGAGAGGTATTGGAAGTATTTTATAGTGAAAAATTGGGAACAAGTGATTGAACGTTTGGGATTATATGAGATAATGATGATGGTCATAAGGTCATTTGAATACAAAAGGTATAATAGATGATGGTATGGAATAATGTGATAATGAAAACTGAAGGTGATAATGTATTGAGATTATGAAATAAGTCGACCATCCATGAATAAGTTATGCTGTATTTGGTTCTAAGTGAAAATTCAAAGAATAATGAATCTTAGTCATGGAAAATAAATCAGGATCTCCTCGTAATGTGAATGATTCACTGATGTACATTAAGTTTTCAATATTGATGAAAGAAACTTTATCAGGTCCTAGATTTGTACAAGTATTGATGAAGTAATGCATTTGGTCAGAGAAAGGCTTATGATTTATCACATCTTGAAATTTTGGAGATTTTTAATGATGGTATCTTGTTTAGAAAATAAGAAATGAAATTTTATGTAATTGTTCTTGTGGAAAGAATTTGTGGAAAATAGGGATAAGACTTCACAGTGGTGACTTATTTTGGAATAGTGTGCAGAAAGAGTGATATATGGCAGAATCCAAGGTTTATTAGTCTGAGAGATTGATATATAATCTTAGTGAGCAGATTGACGTATAAGTTTCACGTGATATGTATGATGGTATTTATATTGAAATCTTAGAGAGATTGATATGAATATTTGAGGTCATATGATACGATGATAATTGACAGGTTACATGATTTCTACGAGATATGGTGATTAGACAATTGATAAATGTTATGGTTATCCCGTGAAGAATCGTGTGAATATTGAGTTAATTGATCTTATTTTTGATGGATTATTGAATTATGGTGAAATATTACATATGATTGGGAATTTTCATTTTGAGTCATAATATATGGGTTTATTTAAAGTTTTGGTGATGCAGTTTCGATTAATTATTATCGGTTGTACATTTGAGGTGAGTAAAGTATTTTGCTACGAAAATAAGAAATCGGAGAAGATCATTTGTGTGACTTTTACTGAGATCGTATCTTTAGGTTAAGCAAACTTGATGAGAAATCCTATATGATTCACAGAAGTCTTATTCAATGGTGATAGACTTAATCAGAGTATTGTTCATAGTGTGACATGAATTGAAGTTTTGGGAGAACGGAAAAAATTGAATCTTGAACTCCAGATTGAGAAATTAGTGAGGTTTCTTAAGTTTGAGAATATCATATATGATCCTTATGATGCTACTTTAAGTTAGTATCTTAGCCCTCAGTTAGAATGAGCATGTGATACCGAGTACTTGATGCATGATTTAAAAGTATGGATTAAAGGATTTAAGTTTGAATTCTCCGATTTTGAAAAGGAAATTTCATTCGAACTTATAAATGCTACCAAGTTTGGGTTTTGTACTCAATATTTTGGAATTGATATCGCGCTTATATATTTTGGATCATAAGGATTTGTTCTTGATCAATCTTCTTGATTTTTAGGTTAAGCATTTGGATCAATGAATATTTTGTGATTTAGATATTATTATAGATCCTATAAAAGGTACCTTTCGCTTTGACAAGAGAGGGAATTTAAGATCTCATTTTATCGGATCATTTGTAATATTGGAGAAAGTAGGTAATGTGGCTTATTGTTTGACTTCGCCACCAGAACTTGCAGCTGTTTACAAAGTCTTTCATGTTTACCTACTGAGAAAGTATGTTTATGATTCAAATCATATGGTGAATTATTAGTTTATTGCAGTCCGGAAAGATTTGACTTATGAAGAGGCACCTATGTGCATAGTAGAGAGAAAAGTCCATATCTTAAGAAACAAAGAGTTTCCATTAATCAAAGTCCAATGGGGTAGACAAGATAGTGTTGAAACTACTTGAGAAAAGAAAGAAGTCTGGTTTAATAACCAGATATATATTTAAATCAAGAAAGTTTAAAATTTCGAGGACGAAATTATTTTAAGTGGAGAAGGTTGTAGCGACCGAGAAATCTTCAAACTTAAAAGACCTGTTTTACCAAACTTGTCGCTACGACTCTCCAACCTTAACAATTATTATTCAAAACCAGCGCTCTCGTCTAGTCATATTAGTTATTTTAAGATTTTAAGAAAAGAAATTTAAATTCGTTTAAATCTTTAAGTCCAAATTTCGACTTTAAACTTGTCTGAATTTCATCCTTCATTTTTAAAGTTCAATGGGGAAGACCTGGTCGTGATGAAGCTACCTGGTTCAAGAAAGAAGAAATTTTGATCAAGTATCCAATTATTTTAAATTAAGAAAATTTTAAATTTCGAGGACGAAATTATTTTAAGGTGGTAGGGTTGTAGTGACCAAGAATTTTCTTTGACTTATTTAAATATTATTTAAAACGTGTCGCTATGACTTTACCTATTTATTTTAAACACAATTTCGTCTAACCAATTTAAGTTAAAGTTTAAATTATTTAAATTTATCGTAGTTCAATTTCAATTTTTGGAATTCAAATTATTTTAAATTCAAAATATTTTATCTCCAATTTAAATTCATTCTCAAATTTTTATTCATTTTAATCCCAAAATTTCCTCCCCAACTTCCATTTTCATATTCAGCACATTTCTTTTCCCTTTCCCATGATCACTCTTCAATCCATCTTAATCAACTTCAATCCCATAATTACATTCACACAATTTTTCCTTTTCCATCATCATCATCATCACCCCAAATTCTCAGAAATTTCTCCCAATCAGAAATATGTCCTAATTTCCATTTTCAGCTCCAAAATCATTCCCCTGCTTGCCGAAGCTGATCACTCATCAATCCCATAATTCCTTCCCAGTTCCCTCAATCTTTCCCCTCACTCTAGCCTACCCTTTGAAGACGACCAGTGTACAAAACCACCACCAAATTCATCCATCAGAACCAAGCCTCACAATCACGCAATGTTACTACTGCCATAGCCGAGACTCCAAAACCAGTATGCAACAATCATCATCACTACCTTCTCGATTGGACACCACCACAATTCTCTCTATACACAATTGGAATCCTCATCATCATCATCCTCACAACCAAGCACCAACTCAACCTTTCTCAACTTCATTCACCATCCAGCCTGCACGACCAAAGACGTGATCTGAACCACCATCAAGCACCATCACCGCCTCTACAAACATCAATCCACCACCATCAACTACAATCTGCAAACCACCTATATCATTTTCATCATCACTAAACCACCACCACGACCCTTCCACCAGTACCAAACCAACCCAATTTATCAACCATCGCCTATACCTGCAACCAATATCCATTGAACCACCAACTTCGTCCCCTGCATCCAAAACCGAAACAGCCATCACCACCAATTTACAAACCACCATGTACAATCAAACCATCAGAGTCAGTTAACTGAACCTTCAAAAAACCGTCCACAACCGGCGAACCCAACCACTGCCAACCGCCTACAACCACAGTCCAACCATCAATGCCAAATCTCAATCTCATCACGCCACCAACATCCATCATCACCGGCATCATCGCGACCCTACCACCATCAACCACTGCCACTGCCCAACTCGAGAATCAAACCCAGAAACAAATCAAAACCCAAATAATAGATGAACCCAGTTAATTACCTCAACCACCACCGGGTTTCGCAGCTAAGACCGAATTCCAAATCGCGATTTAAGCTTCGGCCTCGCACGAAATCAGCCCCCAAAACCCAGCCTTTTTGTACACCCGCCCCTTGTCGCCGTCCGCCGCTACCTGCCGGCGATGTTGCGCCGGCGAAACCGCCGGCTGGAGACCGGCACAGCCACAGCATGGTGTCGCGACCCCTACCTTTCTCTGTCTTCGCCTTCGTTCACTCTCTCTCTCTAAGCATTCTGATATAAGAAAAATAAAGAAAGAAAAAGGTTTTTAAATTATTTGTAACTTTTCAGAATTTGCAAATTAGTCCTCAAGTTTGAAAATGTTTTATTTCAGTCCTTTCAGCTTTAAATCTTTTAATTTCAGCTCCTTAAGTTTTAAGTAATTTTAATCAGCCACTCTATTTTTAAAATCAATTATTTCAGCCCTATAGTTTAATATTCGTTTTGATTTTCAACCCAACTTTCAAAGTATTCATTTTAGTCCTCAACTTTCAAAAGTATTCATTTTAATCCATCACCTTTCAAAAATATTCATTTTAGTCACTCAACTTTCAAATCATCAATTTCAGTCCCCAAATTGTAAGTTATCATTTTTAAACTATAAATTTCAAAAGACTAATGTAACTTATGGGCTAGACGAAGCGTACGGAGATTTAAAGGATTTAAGTCGTTTCCCGCTCAACTTTTCACTCGTCGGATTTAAGGTAGACTCGCCCCCACTAATTGATTTATATTATAATTGCATGTATTATATGGATTTGTGTGATTTTATGCTTAATTGCATGAGAAAAGAATATCTCTTTTGAGATAAAGAATTTATGTTATGCTGGGCATAACTTATCTGCTAGCCAAGAAAAGAAAAGAATGTGTTCATTTGCGTTCACTATGTGATGCCTATGAATAAGAAAAGAATGTCACTACATTATTTGCATAATTACTTGTTCAATTATCTTGTAGATTAATTATTGGAGATGAGTCTACTGAGTATTTCATTTTGAAATGCTTAACCCGTTATTTTAACAATTTTTGTAGATTTCGGAGACGGTGGCGAGTGATGGGCAAAGACGGCAAATTACAAATTGATATTTTATTTAAAAGTCATAAACTTTGAAATAATTATTTCATTTTATCAAGAATTGTCATTTTTATAAATTTGTACGAATTTACTTATTCCATTTGAATTATCGCTAAACTTTTATTCAATAAATGCGATATTTAATATTTATTCATTTTCCGCAACAAAGTTTATTCAAGAATTTAGAAAAGTGACGTTCCCGCGCTCCTCGGAACTCGGGGCGTTACGGGATGGGTGCGTGGGTGGGTGGGGTTGGGGAGGAGTGTTGTGTGGGGTGGGTAAGGTGGTGTTGGGGGTGGGGGTGAGTGTGAGTGTGGAAAAGTATAAGGAAAAAAGTTATTTTATGGAGTGGGGTGGGTGCTAGTGGGGTGGGTGTCGGGGTGGGGTGGGTGGAGGGTTAGATTGGGATGGAGTGGTTGTGGATTAGATATTGTTTTTATTTTATTATTTAATATTATACCTTTCTTTGTCAACTCATTATAATTATTATAATATTGTATTAATTAATTAACATATTAAGACCTGATTTTGACAAAAAAAATTTAAGTTTGTTATGTTTAAAAAGTGAAAGTTTTAGTTGTATAGTTATGTATTTTTCCCTTTTCTTAAGCCTCCATTAGTTAACGCAAGTTTTTTTTTTTTTTTTTTTAATTGCTCCAATTTTTAATACAATTTTTTAATTTCACATTTTCTTTCTCTTCAATTTTTAATCCTAAATCTACCTCGAACTCCATAAAAAAAATCCAAAAAAATGATTTTAACCCTTCCGAATGGAGGCTAATTTGATACAAGAAATTTCACAAAAGATTTTAAGTCAGTTTGATAATGAGCTCGACCATTCTCTTATATAAAAGTCAAACCTCTCATCATTGAATGTAAGCGGCTCCATCCTCATGTGGGAGCCGAGAGGTGATCAAGCTTATTGTCGAGCTTGTTATGAGAGTATACTAATTCAAGATTTCATATAATAGTTATAGAAAACAACCATGTTTCAAAAGCAAAAGCGGAAGAAAAAAAAATTCTTGTTATGAGAGTATACTAATTCAAGATTTCATATAATAGCTATAGAAAACAACCATGTTTGAAAAGCAAAAGCAAAAGAAAAAAAAATTATCTCACTCCTCATCCTGCATGTATTATGATTTTATATAACTAGTTTTGGTGCGTGTTGCACGCATATTGACAATATTTTATTATCAGATAAGTTTCGAATAATGATTTCTTGTTTGATAATTCCTATGTCTCATAAAGATAGATTCATTTATATTTTTACACGAATTAAGAAAACACAATTACTATGTGTTGAAACTATAAATTTGCTTACATTTTACCTAATATATCCCTACATTATATGTGTTAATAACAATGCAGATAAAATATGGGTATTTTAAAAAATTAAAACATTGATATAATCTCAATAAGGAAAGTAACCTATAATTTGGGATAAACCAAAAAGGAAAACGAAAGAAAAAACTAATGAAAGATGAAATACATTGCTAATGGATCATTTTAAATGACTAAAATTTTTGCTAAAGTTTAGTAATTCGAAAATAATGTAACAAAGTATTGTACGAAAACTTCACATCAATATTAAGATATTGTAATTACGATTTTATTTGAACCCTCATAATTAACTTAACGAAAAAATATAAGTAAAAACGATAAAATAGGAACATGAGAAGGTCTTCATAAATATGTCCAATGTAATCTTTGGATGAGTGATCGAATAGTGCATTAAATTCAATTATTACCCGCATATTGTTTAATTAGATGAATATTGCCTAAATTGATGAAAAATTCGGACAATTTGCCCGTATAGTGTTTAGTTGGATGAATAGTGCATCAATTGTTGCCCACATATTATTTAATTGAACAAATATTGCCTAAATTGATGAGAAATCCGTGCAATTTGCCCGCATAGTGTTTAATTGGATGAATAGTGCATCCAATTGTTGCTCGCATAGTATTTAATTGGATGAATAATTGCTGAATTGATGGAAAATTAGGGCAATTTGCCCGTAAATAATTTTTTTCAATAATTGTGATATTTTATTGGTATCAATCTTATGAGTGAATAATTTCGTTCTGTCATACAAATCTAATATCGAGTTTTCATTTATATTTATATCGAATATTTAATCAATTTGTATTAAATTTTGTTTTAAATAATCATACTTTTAATTCAATATTTATGATTCTTAAATTTTTACAACAATAAGTAAATTGTCTCCCAATTTACTTAACTGATAATTGAGATGATCAATATTATATTATAATTTTCATCAAAAAATAATTACGTTGTATAAAAATTACAAAAACTTATAATACCATGAATTTGATGCATTTTTGTCAATCACAATTTTAGTTTTTTTCTTTTTTTATGATTATCGAATTCGTTTCTTATACGTGTTGTTTTTCATTGTCAATTGTCAAAACAATAATTCTTATCTTTCATAGCATGATCTATATTATTAACTTTTTCATCTATTGTTTGATTGTTCAGATTACATGGACATTGGAGATCCTGCATTTAAATATTTATTTTGCAAAGCAAATTTTTGTTGTGAGAAGAGAGTGAATAAACATTATAAAACATGTCGTAATTCGAAGTTCTCATTTTGTTGTGGGGTGAACACGATTTTTAATAATATTTCAAACCAAACCATTTTAAACGGTTTGGAATTTTTCCAAGTCAAACTAAACCATTTCATTTTTTAAACAAAATAAAATTAAACTATTTTTTGCGATTTGGTGCGATTTGAAACCACGGATTGCCGATGAATAAATTAGTATATTTCAAAGTGAGATCAAAGACACATATTCATCTAAAATTTCGAGTTGAAACTAGCTCAAAAATAGTATTAAGTTTCTAATTGAGTGCTTTGTTGTGAATCAATCCATGTTGACAAACAAACTAATTACATAGAAGTAAACGATAGTTAGCTCTTATATTAAAAATTTTATTTTAAGAAAATATCTTGGATGATGATAATGAATTGTAGGAGGAAAAATTATTTCCAAATGATTGTGGATTTGATCAAATTAATCTATGTCTCCTCAATTTTGATTTGTTGACAATAAAAAGTATATTGCTTTTTTTTTTTTTTTTAAATTGAACATTTGTCTTTATTTTTATTTTTTAAAATTTGGCAGGTTAGCTGTTTGAAATCGCGATTTTGACAATTGAAACCTAAGCCAAATTGTTTAAGGTGGTTTGAAATTTTTACAAACCAAACCATTTGTTGCAGTTTAATTCGATTTTGCGGTTTATTTGTTCACCCCTACTTTGTTGTATTCAAGAGAAAGTGAATATTTCTCTTATGGAAGATCGTCCTCTAATTTTGAAAGATTTGTTATATGACAGGGAGACGGGATTAAAAATTCCATTGAGAACATTCGGACATATAATATGATGTTTTCATTCACAGCTATGGGGGAATCGATAATGAGCTAAATGATGGTAGATGGCCTCCCCTCTTCAGATTACACTATCAAAATTGCCATAAGATTGAGAGTCTATTACCTGATGACGGTTCAACTCTGCAATTTGCTCGCTTTACATTGTTGACAATGTGAATGAGGTTGAAAGCAGAAAAAGGGTCATGAGGTACGTATTATGTATTTATTGCTTTTATATTTATATTATTTACAGATAATTTTGTTGTGATATTCTAAAATTTAATTTATGTCTTTTAATGTCCCCGGGTAGGAGTGAATCATGCGATTCTATGTTGCATGATTTAATAGTTTCTGATTCGAAGGATATGCTAGACAAATATAACAAATTGTTAAGGCAATTTCGGTTGGTTTGAGAAAAGATGATTGAGGAAACACTTCAAATTTAAGACTTATACTTATTGGTTGGTGGGCGACCAATGATGGCCAATATGATTTTTCTATTGTTGATGAAATTTCCGAATTAATTGTCGGTGGATTTTGACACACTACCTGGACACATGGATATCACTATTGCGCCACGTGGTGGAATTTTGCAACAGATAAATGAGGACACAAGTTCTTTCTGAGAAATATTGATCATACACAGGGATTGAGTAATGGAACAAGGTTGATAGTTACAAAACTTGGCGACCATGTTCTAGAAGGTCAATTTTTTTCTGGCATCAATGCAAGACACAAGTTCTTTATTCCAATGTTATCGTTAAACCCTTCTGATTCTAGGATACTTATTAGATTTTAAAGAAGACAATTTCTATTGATGGTGTCATATGTCATGACTATCAATAAGAGTCAGGGACAATCATTCTTGCATGTGGAACTTCTTCTTAAACCGCTGGTGCTTACACATGGATAACTTTATGTTGCGATTTCTAGGGTGAAAAATCGTTCCAAATTAAAGATATTGATTTGTGATAAGAAATGAAGAACAACAAAATCAACAAACAACGTTGTGTACAAAGAAGTATTTCAGAATTTGTAGTCATATGAAATCAATAAATGATGATATTATCTCTTATTTACGAAATTTATTTATTTTATGAAAATGATTTATCTAATTTCATATTGAATTATATTTATCCAAACGTTTCTTCCCGTGCATCGCACGGGTGATTAACTAGTTTCATATAATAGCTATAGAAAACAACCATGTTTCAAAAGCAAAAGCGGAAGAAAAAAAATTCTTTTTATGAGAGTATACTAATTCAAGATTTCATATAATAGCTATAGAAAACAACCATGTTTCAAAAGCAAAAGCAAAAGAAAATTTTTTTATCTCACTCCTCATCCTGCATGTATTATGATTTTATATAACTAGTTTTAGTGCGTGTTGCACGCATATTGACAATATTTTATTATCAGAGAAGTTTCGAATAATGATTTCTTGTTTGATAATTCATATGTCTCATAAAGATAGATTCATTTATATTTTTACACGAATTAAGAAAACACAATTACTATGTGTTGAAACTATAAATTTGCTTACATTTTACTTAATATATCCCTACATTATATGTGTTAATAACAATGCAGATAAAATATGGGTATTTTAAAAAATTAAGACATTGATATAATCTCAATAAGGAAAGTAGCCTATAATTTGGGATAAACCAAAAAGAAAAACGAAAGAAAAAACTATTGAAAGATGAAATACATTGCTAATGGATCATTTTAAATGACTAAAATTTTTGCTAAAGTTTAGTAATTCGAAAATAATGTAACAAAGTATTGTGCGAAAACTTCACATCAATATTAAGATATTGTAATTACGATTTTATTTGAACCCTCATAATTAACTTAACGAAAAAATATAAGTAAAAACGATAAAATAGGAATATGAGAAGATCTTCATAAAGATGTCCAATGTAATCTTTGGATGTGTGATCGAATAGTGTATTAAATTCAATTATTGGCTGCATATTGTTTAATTGGATGAATAGTGCCTAAATTTAATTGGATGAATATTGCCTAAATTGATGAAAAATTCGGACAATTTGCCCGCATAGTGTTTAATTGGATGAATAGTGCATCCAATTGTTGCCGCATATTATTTAATTGGATGAATAATGGCTGAATTGATGGAAAATTAGGGCAATTTGTCCGTATAGTATTTAATTGGATGAATAGTGCATCCAATTGTTGTCTGCATAGTGTTTAATTAGATGAATAGTGATAAGTGTATTTTATACACTTATTTCTATCCTAAAAGTAGGATTTTATATGTTTGTTTTAGAGTATTTTCTATTTATTTTGTGTTATTTGTTTACATTTCAGAAATAATCCCAAAGTCGAGAAAACAAAGGAATTGAAGCTAAAATTGAGCAATTGGATGTAAAAAGTGTCAAAGTGAGCAAATCAAGAATTGATGCAATCAATCAAATAGCTAATTTGAAGAAAAAAATCGAATTTGGAAGAAATCAGAAGTATAAGGATCAAATTGTTTTCAATCAGAAGATGGGGACTGGAGGAGAAATAAAGTATGAGGACCAAGTTGCAGAATTTAAAAGATAAAACAAGGCGTGCGGCCGCACGAACAAAAAAACAGGCGACTGAAGGTTGGCTTTTCGAGGCTGCGATCGCGCACTTTTGAACCGTGCGGTCGCACGGTAGTACCGACTAGGCCGCAGCTGGGCTTTTTGCGCGGAATTCAGCAGTTTTCTCCTCAATTAACCTAATTCTCGGGAAAATCTATAAATACCAGACCTAAGGCTCGAGATTGGGGGTTCCCGACTTGCTAAATTCATGCCAAAACGCTGTCGAAGTGCCGAGGGATCCAAACCACGCCAAGATCAAGATTGAAGATACAATTGCAAGGAGATAAATTGGGTTACATCTTTTCATATCTCTTGTTATTTATTTTCTATTATGTTTCTAGGCTAGGTTAATTGTGTTTGAATTGTGATGAAGTTTTGATTTCTTGACTCCATATTTTAATCTATTATTTAATTTATGCAATTCATGATTTTGAGCAATTGAATTGTGATTTTTCTATCATGCAATTACTTGATCACTAGTTGTATGATTTTAGGTTGTGATTTCTTAAGTTCGAAAGATTAAGATTTCATTAGACTTGTTTTGATTGCCACAAAATCCGATAGGGGATAGAAATATACCCCTATGCTTTGTGTTATTTGCTATAATATTCATAGTTTTTTTTCTTTCTTGCACATTCGTATTCAACATAGAAATATAGTTGGGTCGTGTGTAGGAATAGGCGCTATTGCTTGTCCGAAAGGAAGTTTTAACAACATTATGAATAAGGATTTTCAAAACCTGTGAATTGTATTTAAATAATTGGTTAAGATATGGATGGTAGAGTCAAAATGGATTCATAATTCTAACGCATTTATTTTCATTTGTTTAAAATCAAATTTGTCAATTTTTTAGTTTAATATTTATTTTAGTTTTCAAAATCAAAATTCTCAACTCAAAACAAATCTCTAGTTCCGGTTAAGGTTTGTAGTCTAAAATACGAGTTAATACAATCTCTGTGGGATCGATACTTGAACTTAAAATCGACTTTATTACTTGCGGCGACCCGTGCACTTGCGGACGCGAACAAATAGTACCTAAATTGGATGAATAATGTTTAATTGCAATTGGAATAGTGCCTAAATTGGATAAAAAATATTTATTTGCAATTGGATGAATAGTGCCACTTGCACATTCAATCTTTTATATATAAAACTAGTTTTGGTGCGTGCGTTGCACGCATATTGCCCGTATTTTCTTATCAGAGAAGTTTCGAATAATGATTTCTTATTTGATACTTCTCATATCCCATAAAGATAGACTCATTTCTATTTTTACACAGATTAAAAAAACATAATTATTATATGTTGAAATTATAAATTTGCCTACATTTATCCAATACACCCCTAGATATGTGTTGATAACAATGTATATTAAATAGGGGTATATTAAAAAAAATTAAGACATTAATATAATCTCAACAAGGAAAGTAACATTTAATTTGGGACAAATCAAAAAGGAAAACGAAATAAAAAATTAATGAAAGATGAAATACATTGCTAATGGATCATTTTAAATGACTAAAATTTTTACTACAGTTTAGTAATCCGAAAATAATGTAACAAAATGTTGTGCGAAAAGCTTCACATCCATATTAAGATATTGCTATTACGACTTTATTTGAACTCTCATAATTAATTTAATGGGAAAAAAATAAGTAACACAAAATGATAAAAAATAGGAACATGAGAAGGTCTCCATAAAGATGTCCAAAGTAATATTTGGACATGTGACCAAATAGTGCATTAAATCCAATTGTTGCCCGCATAGTGTTTAATTGGATGAATAGTGCCAAATTGATGGATAATTCGAGCAATTTGCCTGCATAGTGTTTAATTGGATGAATAGTACATCCAATTGTTATCCGCATAGTGTATAATTAGATAAATAATGCCTAAATTGATGGAAAATCCTAGCAATTTGCCCGTATAATGTTTAATTGGATGAATAGTGCATCAAATTGTTGCTCCCATAGTTTTTAATTGGATGAATAATGTCTAAATTAGATGAATATTGTTTAATTGCAATTGGAATAGTACCTAAATTGGATGAATATTGTTTTATTGCAATTGGATAAATAATAGTGCATCCAATTGTTACCCGCATATAGTATTTAATTAGATGAATAGTGTTTAATTGCAATTGAAATAGTGCCTAAATTGGATGAATAATGTTTAATTACAATTGTGTTGGATGAATGATGCCAATTTAATTACAATTAGATTGGATGAATAGTGTCATTTCACATTCATATAGTGTTTAATTGGATGAATAGTATCTACATGGGATGAATAGTGTTTAATTGCAATTGGAATAGTGCCTAAATTGGATGAATAGTGTTTAATTGCAATTGAATTGGATGAATAGTGTCAATTTAATTGTAATTGAATTGAATGAATAGTACCATTTAAGATTCAATCTTTTATATATAGTAAGATACTTATAGAAAATAACCATGTTTCAAAAAAAAATCTCATTCCTCATCCTGTTTACTCCATCCGTCCTATTTATATAGGCTGCATTTATTTTTCTATCTTGTCCCAATTATTTAGACATGTTTCTTTATTAGGAAGTATTTATTTGGTTTGTTTACTAATGTACCCATACTTATTACTTTCAATAATAATACTTAAATAAGGATAATTTGATAATTTTTTTTTACAAAAAATACCTTTTCAATAACATTAATTATGTTTTATTAGTTTATGTGAAAAGTCAAACCAACCTATATAAATGAGACGGATGGAGTATATTATGATGATGGATTAAGTTCAATTAATAACATATCCCAATTCAAAAAAAAAAGTTTGATTAATATGATTTTATGACTTCCGAATGATATAATGTACACACCGTTCTTTTACGTAATGATTACAATTTATAAACAATACATTTTCTCAAATCATCTTTTAACCACACACATTTCTTTCTCTAATTTTTAACCACACATCTTACCTAGAAAATACTAAAAAATACAAAAAAATAAAAATCTCATAAAGAGGCCGCCAAACAGTCTGGTATGCTTAGATTGTATAAAATGGCATACATTTGTTGTGTGTGAAAGAATTATACCAGAATTCTCTTAAGGTCCGTTTGATAGGCATAAATTTTCTTTGCCATTTTTCAATTTTTGTGGCGTTAGATTACTATAATTTTCCATGAATTTCATTTTCTAGCTTTCATTGGTTTTTGAAATTTTCCTTTTCTTTGGTGGAATTCATTCCCAACACTTTGGTGAAAATTGATTTTTCACATCGGGTGAAAAATCATTTTCGCCTCTTTTGATTTTTTTTTATTGTTGTTAATTAACGCATTTTTTTTAAAAGAAATTAACATTGTTATTATCAAATAAAAACAAACGTATGAAAATTAAAAAAAATTAATTAAAATAGCAAAATTATGATTTATTTTTCATGAAAAATAATGTCAATCAAATAACAAAACTTAAAAATTTCTTCTTTTTTTTTCATCTACAAAATTAAACCAATCAAACACATTTAACTTTCAATTTCCAAGAAAATAAATTCTCAGGAATTCATCATCTTTCCACCTAAATTTTACCATCGCGATCAAACGGACTCTTAGAACTAACTTCCCTTGTGAGGATTTGCTTAGTACTGTGACATAAACCATAACAAGCACATACGACCACATAACAGTACAATACAACTTGTTATTAGAGATGCAAACCAACATAAACAAAAGTAATGTTTCCGCATTTGCTACCAAAAAGGAGGTCGAGCGAGGCAAATAATACTCATCCTGATCTTTGGAACAGTCTATGCCTCCCAAAGTTGACCCATCTGCACCTGTTATGTAGCGTTCATCTTGACTCACTTCAGCACTGATTGTAGAAGACTTGGTCTTGGTCTCAAGTATTCGAACTATATATAGTGCCAGTTCTCACATCCCACAACCCAGGACATAAGTTCATACAACATTAAATGGAATTGATATATTGAAAGTCAGGAAAAATGAACTTCGAAGAATTAATGAGAAATAATGGAGAAAACTTCTCAGATCTTATTCACAACAAATCAATCAGATTACATCACTAATCATCTATATATATATATAGATTTAATAGAATCTGCAACAGAATATGATTTTTGGCAAAAAATAATCTGTGTTATAAACTAGAGAGAAAAGTAGAAACATCAATAAACTTGTGTATTCTATTATGAACTAGAGTCCCATATATATAGGGGAAGAAAGGGATATACAAAGTAATTATAACTAGAGTTAGAGGGGTACAATTATCATTCACTAATACAATACAATATTTAAAACACTCCCCCTTGAATGACATATGATATTACAAAATATCTGTCTCGTTTTGTTTGATAAAAACCCAATGGGACAAAAATATCAAACGAAGGAAAAAGAGTACAGTTGTTCTTGGAGTATTAAGATGAATGCTGCCTCGTTAAAATCTCGTCAGGAAAACCCAATGGGACAAAATATTGGCTAAGGAAAAAGAGTACAGCTACTCCCCCCTAGTGTTGATCGTTGTAAATCATCGAGTTTATGTATCCCAATCTTGTGAACTGATTTCTTGAATGTAGATGTTGATGGTGCTTTTGTAGATAAATCAGCTTCATTGTCGCTTGGGTAGATTTGTTGAAATTTTGGAGTATTTTGATGCTGCCTCGTTAAAATCTTGTCAGAAAAACCCAGTGAAAAAAACCTGAACGAAGGAAAAAGATTACAGCTACTCCTCCTAATTCAATATGTATTGAATCATCCATATAGTTACTCCTCCTGATTCAATCTCTATTGAATCATCCATATATTGATCTCTTCAGGAGTCTTGTATATGATAGTATATCAATAGACATTGATAATAGTTACCTCATTAAAAACCTTTCCAGGAAAATCCTGTGGGACAAAACATCGGCTAAGGAAAAAATAGTGTAGCGTATATTAGCTCCCCCTCATGGGAACATTACAATTAATATTGATACTGCACATAATTATTTCAACTGTAAATCGGTCCAATATCGAATATCTTCACCAAACATATATAAATGACATATATCCCATAATATTTGTTCTTCGAATATAAATTCAATTATTCCTTTGAAATTGAGGAACTATAAAATATTTCTAATCATTTGAACATGCTGCATCGAGTCATGTTCTATAATCAATATTATCAATGCATTTAACGCAGTTCTAAAATTTGGAAGTGACTTATTCAGTTCAATGAACAATTAACTTATTCACTTCAGGTGAATAATTAACCATGAATTTGAATTTGAATTTGAAAATCTATTGCCACGATTTTCAAATATTATTCACAATAATGGTACATCTCAATTTCAACATTTTGTTATATAGAGTCATTTGTAACATTCTTCATGTAATCTAATTTCATAATATCTATCACATTCCATTGGAAATTGAATCTATTCAAGGCATATGATATATTCAGATAGCAAAATATCTTTATACTTTGATCAAACAAGTTTCTTAAAAACTTGAATTATATGTTTCAAACATATTTAATCTTTTGAGGATTATATTGTATGCTTCATGCATAATATATGTTTCACATTACAATTGTAAAATACTACCACCAAATTTAAGTCGTGAAACTTTAGATATGTAACGATTCCTATATTTCAACTAGATTTTCTCTAATTATTTCACCACAATTCCAAAGTATCGAGGTATTGATTACCCTTTTTAAGCTCACTCATTGGTACTTCAAAGAATACTCTCAACGTACCGAGTTGATGATCATACATTTTGATATCACTCATTGGTATATCAAAGAGCGCAAACTAGTAATTAAAGTAAATCATTTTTCATTATATACATTTCTAATAATCATATACTTTTAGGCACTTATTATGCATTTTCAGGCAAATAAAATATTATATCTATGTCAGATCTTTTAAACATTTGTTACTCAACAAGTCGTGTATTACGGTATTTTACTGACTTTACACTTTTATGCGTTTGGACTTCAGGTCCCAAAATTTCAAGTTTTGTAATAAGTTTAATTTAGCCTGAATGCATACTTTTGCCAACTATTTTTATGTCGATTTTCTTCGACATATTTTCTTTTATTATCCTCGCTATCATTCAAATTATGATGCGGCTAGCTTCGCAATTTGCTTTTGCATAAGTGCTTTAAAAAGTGTGTCGACACAATTATCATCTCAATTTGATTTCTTTCCCCCACAAGACATAACTATAGAGATCTCAATTTTCAATATTTCAAGTGCTTGAACCTCTTCTGGAGATTTACAATTAATTATGTCAATAAATACTCTCTCACGAGTATATGCCTCCTCAATAAGACCATTATAATCATTTTCTCTATTTTTATTTATTTGGGGATCTTTATTAGAATAAAATATCGCTACGCTTCAGGCGTACTACATATCAATATAAGATAGAGCATGATATTTTATTAATTTCTTATGCATCTTGTAATTATGTTATCTTTGAACGTTTCGTTCATATTTTCAATCGAACTTCTCGTTCGTATTATCAATCGCGAGGATATATATAACATAATATCATTTGTTTGATTTTAAGCTATTTCCCCCTAATGTTGAGAAAATTGTCCAATCAAATTGACAATCATTTTTTTTCGACATTGTAAAATATCACCCATTTGGAATATATGTTCAAACAACGCATTTTTCTCAACATTCTTTATTTCTCATATCAGTGCATTGTGGTGGATCAATTGCACTATTAATTATATGGAAAAATTATGCTCTAACCATAAACCAATTATAATAGGGAGAACTATGATATTGACATGATGCATAATAGAATTTCCTAAACAAAAAAGAAAGTATTTTGTTCTCAATTAAATTAATTGGAGGCGTTTAACAAGCAAAAATGTTAAACCATTTATCGACATCCCAACTAACACTTATTAAAATGTTGAGATTCGTGTCCACTAGCATTATCAAGACACATTCTTGATTCTATAATCTGAAAATTATGCTCATAATTTAAAATTTGAGCAATAATTTCGCAAACTTCAGGTTGCGAATACCATGCAATCATCTAGTATATGTATCAAATCTATTAAATACAAATAATATTTAGATGATCAACTTGGAGGATGATGGTGGCCCATTTATCATCCTAATTATTTTTCAGAAATATAGGGAATTTAATCCCTATTTTAGCTAGTGATAGTCAAGAAATTTCATAAAAGAGAACAAACATCATATATGATTGGATTGAAGAATCTTCTTGTTCTTCATTAAAAATCCATTTTAATTTCGCATCATTATTGATCCAGTGATGGTCCATCTGGTCATGCCAAATAATAAAATCAAATTGAACTTGTGGTTCAATATAAAATATTATTGAAGTAGTCAAACTAATCAATGTCCTTATGACATTAGTTATATGTTTTCCTTCAAGGATAAACATGAACTCAAATGAGATATTCTTCGAAACATATGCTACTTCGAAAGCACGTTTTTATTGCTCATTCAAAATCAATATGTTAATATTCTTCCGGAATATTGTAATATCAAATTAATAACATATTTCATAATATTGGGCTCTCCGAGAGCAAATTATATTCCATATGAGATAAAATTATGATTCTTCAGGAATCATCACAACTATATATTAGACTACATCATAATAATCTTCTGGATTATTAATAAATTCGAATTTCTTTGAGAAAAAGAATGCAATATTTATCACTTGAGCAATAAAATAATATTCTTCTAGAATATTGAAACGTAGCAATAACACAATATTCTTATGGAATATTGATTCGAATCGGGAGTAACAACAAATTATTATTGTACTACTTCAGGAGTAACAACAAATTATTTATAATAGACAATTTTACGATTAATATTCTTCTGAGATATTAATTATTTATTACGTTATTTCAATAGCAATAACGAATTATTCTTCCTGAATAATTATAGATCTAAATTGCTATTATTCAAGAATATAATGTCAATATTCTTCTAGAATATTGAAAATTACAATTTATGCTCTTCAGGAACAAATAATATTCATCTGAATTATATGTTGTGTTACTTCAGGAGTAACAACAAATATTTGTAAAAGGCAGACACAGATATATGATTAATATTCTGCTGGAATATTAATATAATGTTGTGTTACTTCAGGAGCAACAACGAATGAACTAATAACATCAATAAATTTTTAATGGACAAATCTATAATTAATATTCTTCTAGAATATTAATATATACTGTTGTGCTACTTCAGGAGCAACAATATAATGAATTATCAATATAAAGATCAAAATCTGTCGAATTGGTTGGAGAAAATTAGATTCAGATTTATGCGCCGCAATTGCTAATGAACAACATCGTAATAAATAGATGTGAATTGCAATTTGATAGTAATAAAAAAAATTCATATGTCACCAAATTAATTTCGATGCATATGATTTTATCATCTAACTAATATTTTGATATATGAGATTTTGAAAAAGAAAATTCTAAATCAATTTGGTAGAGACTCGTGCTGATAACGTGTTATAAACTAGAGAGAAAAGTAGAGACGCCAATAAACTTGTGTATTCTATTATGAATCAGAGCCCCATATATATAGGGGAAGAAAGGGATATACAAAGTAATTATAACTAGGGTTAGAGGGGTACAATTGTCATTCACTAATACAATACAATATTTACAACAATCTGGACGTTTTTCCCCATTTCCCAAGCTCAAACAACATGTTATTAAGGTTGAGTTTGGCAAATATATTTTTAAACATGTTTTTTCATACACAATTCCCCAAATCACTTTTAAACCACACACATTTTCTCTCTCCATTTTTCAATCACACATTTTATCTAGAAAACATAAAAAAACATGTTTTTAAATAAAAAACTTTTTAACAAACAAGGCTTAAGTTACTTTCAGAATTAATAGCGTTGACGACCGACAGTTACTTTTTTCAAATCAACGGAGGTTTTCTTCCTAATAGGGTGAAAATGGCCCCTTGCTCTCCGTCTGTTTTCACAAGTGAACTCACCCCAAATTCTTCAAAATCCACCCAACAATCCCACTAAAATCTTTCCAATTTTCCTATAATATATGTCTAATAGGTTCTTCTTCCACCACTGATAGTCCGAGTTTTCGATTTTCATCCGGGGGCCATGACCAAAAAGCTTGCCGTCTTCCTTCACCGTCTCCGCCAGTATCTCGCTAAATCTGGACCGAAAATGTGAAGAAAACTTCAACATTGGATGTTCCAGTTTATTTGGACTTTCAAAAGTCCAAATCCGTGAAGAAAATTGCAACACACATCTGCAAAATCGGATGTTTTCGTTCATTGCTGTGAAGAAAATAGCAAATAGGGAAATAATTGTAAATAGATCCAATAACTATAATATTTAGTAAAATAGACTTTGAAACAATAATATTGTAAAAATAGACTTTGACTCCTTAATCTTACAAAAATACCCTTATATATAGAATTTGCAATACAAACCATTAAAGTATGGAAAGATTTCATTCAAGTCCTTAGAAAATTTTGTTTACATAATTTTAAATGATTTTTATATGATTTTTGTTCGCTCATAGTAGCACCCTCACTTTGGTATCAGAGTCATATGGCAGATCTAAAAGATAAATATTATACGACAAAAAATAAAAATAAATATATAATATATACATCAAGATTTATAATTATGCATACACTAACAATACCCGATAATTATAAAATAGAAATCTTGAATATTTTAAGAAATTTAGATAAAGATATAAGAAAAGAAATATATGATCTAATAAATTTCGATATAATAAAAGAAGATTTTATCATAAACGAAATATTAGATTTAATCCACAAAGATATACTAGAAGAATTATACAAAAATTATAGGAATGGATTATCATAGAGGAGAACCCCTTATTAATCAAATATCTAGATATAAAAACAAATGAAAAATTAGATTCCATAATAGAACAAAGAGGAAATCTATTAGACCAAATGATAGAAGAAAGAAATATAAAAAGAAAAGGATTTCTAAGACTAAAATCATTAGAAAGTAAAAGAAAATACTTTAATATAATTCTAAAACAATTACCTAATATACTTATGATTATAAATAACAAAGAAAAAATCAATATGAAAAAATATGATATAACTGGAGAAATAAAATATTACAATAAAAGTTATAGAGCACAACAAAGAAAAATTATGTTAAGATCAATTGAAGAATTTTGTGAATATAATATAATGATATGTAAAGAAGTAAAATATGATACAGAATTAAGATTAGAAGTCGAGCATATCAAAGGAAAAATTTAATGACAGAATTTCCAGAAATAAAATTTGAAAAACAAATAATAGAAAATATTAATCTACCAGTAGGATCTTACCAAATAAAAGGAGCTAATACAACAATGTTTCAACCATTAAGCTCATGGGGAGAATCTGACGGATTTCTTAACATGCAATTAAATTGGATAAGTGCATTTTTATGGCAAACATATAAAAACATAAATTTACAAGATAAATTAGCCGTTGAAGAATTACAACAATTAAATATACAGGATATGAATATCAAAGAAAAATTACAAATCATTCAAAATAAACTAACAATACAATTCAAAGAATTAAAAGAAATGATAGGAGAAGTTAAAAATATAGATGAAGAAATCTTAAAAGAATTCCAAAGAAAATCAGGAGAATTAATTAATCAAGATAAATTTGGAATAATTATAGAAAAAATAGATAAATTAAATGAAAAAATAAGAAAGAATGAAAACGAAAAAATCATATCAATAGAAGAAAAAATCAAAAAGTTAGAAATAAAAATAGATGATATGTATGACAGACTATTTAAAGTACAAAAAACTCAAAAATCAAAAGTATAAAATGTCGATAAGTGAATATATTGAAGATTTAAAAACATTAATAAAAACATTAATAAATGATGTACAAGAAGTAAAAAATGAATTAAAAGAAGTAAGAAATGATATAAATATACTAAAACTAGAGATTAGAGAATTCAAAGAAAATAATAAAAGCAAAGATAAGAAAATAGACAAAAAACTCATAGAAAAAGAAATACTTAGAATAGGAAAGAAGCATTTCGAACAAGAAAAAATTATAATAGAAGCAGGAAGTATGGATGATGATTTTAGAAGAAATATATTACCAAAAATATTAGAGGAAGAATTAGAATTACAAAAATCTATAAAAAAAACTTTAGGAAAATTAAAAGCTGAAGAAAAAATTGAAGAAGAACAAAAAAAAAAATGAATGAAGAATTAGATTTGCTTATAGAAAATTTTGACCAGTTAAGTATAGAAAACTTTAATGAATACCAAGTTTTAATGAATACTGGAGGAGCACCTAACCCTGCTCCTATAGGAACTTCTAAACAAGAATTACCAGATCCAGATGAAAGTTATGCACCCTTATATAACAAACCACACCGACAATATTATGATAGAATCAGAGATAGACAACCACCTAGAGGAAATAAATATAAAGATAGATTTGAACCAAATAATAATTATGATAAACCTATTAATCATGGAGGAACAAAATTGGATCTTGATTGTAAAATAGATACTAAAAAAGCCTTATTAACTTGGGCAGATTCAATGATACTATTCTTTTTATACAATAAAGATGATACATGGAAAAATACTGATAGAATGATAAATTTTTTAATAGCATCTTTTGAAGGACATGTTAGAAATTGGTGGGAAGGAATAAGTAGTGATACAAAAGCATTAATAAGAAGAAATGTACAGACAGAACTAATAAAATCAGATAGAAAAGGAATAGAAAAGATAGTAGATTATATTGCGGATGAATTTTTAGGAGAAAATTGGATAAGTAATTCTGAAGCAGAATCAATAAGAGAAAAAGATAATGCAAGAGTAAGATTAATAAATTTAACAATATGTGATATGTGTAAAATTAAAGAATATACTTGTGAATTTAAAGAATACTATTATGTCCAATTCTATAGTAATGAAAACCAAGAAGTATATAGAGATATGTATTACAATAAATTACCAGGTTCATGAGGAATATACTTTAAAATAGAATTTGAAAAATTTATTAGAGATAACCCTGGAACACCTAGAACATTAGGATCAAGGATAAAATTCTTATTTGAAAGATTAGCATATATATGTCAACAAAGACAATTATTAAAGAAATCAGGAAAATTAACTAGAATATGTTGTGAAGATATGGAAAAACCTACCCAATGGGATGTAACCCTGAAAGAAGAAAATATAATAATAAAAGAAAATTTAAAAATAGAAAATTTAAAAAATTCAGAAACTTCAGAAAAAGATATATAAAACCTAAGAGGAGATATTACAAAAGAAGATATAATCCAAATAAAAAACAGAAAAATAAAACTTATAAGAAAGATAAAAGCCAATGCAAATGTTGGAATTGTGGAGAAATGAGACATATAAGCCCTGATTGTAACAAAAAGAAAGTTAAAATATTACAAAATGAATATCTAGAAATAGAAAGTGAACTAAGTGAAATATCAGATATTGAAAAATAGATTATATATGTTTACTTAGCAGGTATCCAAATAATGTTTAAATCCCTGTTTAGAGAAGGATTAGATTCGCCTTTGACTGTAAGTTTACATGATGGAAGAATTATAAATTTAAAAGATAGTCATTTAGGAACAGTGGAAGGAAATCTAGCATATAAGAAGCTAATATTTACATGTTATCCAAAATATTGTATATCGTTAAAAGATAGAAACTTTAATGAAGTTTTAGGACTACATTTCAAATTACATAAGGATGACATAATGGAACCAGGAGATAAAATTATGACTATAGAATACAGAGCATTATACACATTTACTAATTCTAATTATGGAATCATTTATTCTAAAAAACCATATATTGAAATTCATAAAGAATGTAAAGATTTTGGTAAAGCTGTAGAACCAGATAAACAAATAAGTTTAGTTCCAAGAAATTATGAACTTACTATAACAAAAAATAAACCAGAAATCATTGAGTTACGAGAAGAAGAATACCCTAATAATAACATAACATTTGAAGATGACAGATTAATTAGGAGATCGGCAAGTTTACCTAATAGAAAACAATTAGGAGAAACTAGTAATATAAAAGAAATAAAACTTAATAGAAATGCTGGAAATATGAAAATAGAAGGTGAATATTTTAATGGAATAGAACATATAAAAGGATCAAATATATTAATTGACACAGGAGCTAGTGAATGTCATATAGCTTCAAATAGAAATAAAGGACTAATATCTCATAGAACCGATCCATATAGATATATAAATTTTGATGGACAAAAATACATATGACTGAACTTGAAGTAAAAGTACCAATAAAAATAGGAGGAATAAATCTCTTAGTACCATGTCATGTAGATAGTAGTATGGCAAACCCTCATGTATTATTAGGTATGAGCTTTCTAGATGGACTAGAAGATTATAGTATAAAACGTGAAGGATTATATATAACTCATAATGGTCAAACTATACTATGTAGAAAGGCTGAATAAATGAATAACCAAATAAGTTTTCCATTAGCCGTTTATATACAAATTACAATTGTTGAAACAAATATAACAACATGTGCATTAATTGACACGGGAAGTGATATAACAATATTCAAAAGCTTCTTAATAAAATCATGGAATACTAATGGAAAAATAAAAATTACAGGAGTAACAGGAGAAAGTACTCATATAATTAATAGTGCTGATAAAATTGATATAATACTTGGGAGTAAACAAATAGTTGTAAATAAAGTATATAATTATAACAAATTAGAATGTGATATATTACTAGGAAATGACTTTATACAACAATTTCAATATTATAAACAAAATAATTACATGGTAATGTTACAAACACCTTGTGCACATTTACTAAAAATACCACGAGAATTTAGACCTTACAGAGTTCAGCCAACCCAGCGTGGTGATAAATGGGAGAAAAAACCAATCATACAAAATGAAATAAAAAATAAAAGAATAATGTATAAAAAAGCCTTAAAAACAAACATACAAACAAATATGGAAAAAATCATTGATCAACTAGAAAAAATTTGTGGAGAAAATCCATTATTATTTTGGAAACCACATCATCCAAAAGCTAAAATAGAATTAACAGAAAATGTTATTATAAGAGTTAGACCAATGATGTATACCATACAAGATACACAAGAGTTTAAAACTCAGATAAAAGAATTACTTAATCAAAAATTAATCAGACCTAGTAATAGACCCCATAGTAGTCCAGCATTTATGGTCATGAAACATTCTGAACAAAAAAGAGGAAAAGCTAGAATGGTGATAAATTATAAAGAATTAAACAAATATACTAAATTTGACGGATACTTTTTACCCAATAAAGAGGTACTAATAAATCTTGCAAAAGGAAAACAATATTATTCTAAATTTGATTGCAAATCAGGATTTTGGCAAGTAAAAATGGAAGAAGATAGTATTCAATATACAGCATTTAGTACACCTCAAGGTAAGTATGAATGGATGGTTATGCCATTTGGTTTAAAAAATGCACCACAAATATATCAAAGAAGAATGGATAACATATTTAGAAAATTCAATGAATTCTTAATTGTCTATGTAGATGATATATTAATATGTTCTAATAATAGAGAAGAACATAGAAACCATTTAATTAAATTTATAAATGAATGCAAAAAAGAAGGAATTGTTCTTTCAAAAAATAAAGCTATAATAGAAAAACAAGAAATTGATTTTCTTGGATTATCAATAGATAAAAGAGGGATAAAATTACAAACTCATATATCTAAAAAGATAGAAAGTTTTCCAAACAAATTAGAATCAAAAGAACAAATACAAAAATTTTTAGGATGTTTAAATTATACAGAAGGATTTATTGAAAATCTATAAAAAAAGAGACATAAAATTCAAATTTTACTCAGGAAAACAAATACCAAAGGATGGAGTGATGAACATACAGAAATTGTCAAATCACTAAAAGAAGAATGTAAAAATTTGCCAAAATTAAGATTACCAGATGAAAAAGATAATCTGATAGTTAATACTGATGCCTCGGATAAGTATTGGGCAGCAATATTAAAAACAGATCTTAATGAAATTTGTAGATATTCAAGTGGAACGTTTAATCAAGCAGAAATAAATTATACCACTCATGAGAAAGAACTGTTAGCAATCATCAGAGAAATAAAGAAGTTTTCATTGTTTTTATTATCTAAGAAATTCATTGTTGAAACTGATAATTCTCAAGTTGCAGGTTTAGTAAAAAATAAATTACCACCAGAACCTCAATATAGAAGGCTCCATAGATGGCAAGCCTATTTGGCATTTTATAATTTTAATATAGTTTATATTAAAGGTGTTAATAATTATCTTGCGGACTTTTTAAGCAGGAATATTGAATTTGCAGATGGATAATATCAAAAGATCCCTAATAGATGCCAAAAAGCGAATGAACTTCCTCATGGAGGAAGCTGAAGATATAAAGCTTGGAATTGAACAACTTGCAGAAACTCTCCAAGGAAGTTTCAAGCAATTGATGGAAATCTCAACATTTCATCACAATTATACTAAAGAATTGAGCGATAACATAATTGAGATTGAATCTCAGTTTGAATCGTTGATTACCAAACAGGCTGATACCAAACAGGTTATACCAAAAATACAAACAGGTACATCTTCTGGAAGCTGTGGTGGACCAATAATTAAAAGAGATGAACCAAGTCCCAAAAAAGTTGTTATAAATGAAGCCAGTCCTCGAAAAATCACAATCAATGCCAAAGATGAACATACAAGGGTAATCAGAATTCGTCCTGAAGAAGAAGATGATTCCCCTTTTTTACCAAAAGAAAACGAATATAAAACCACTGTTGAAGTTATATATGAACTTCAAGAATGTGATTGCTATTACATTTCGTCTGGAGACCATGTATACCCACGATTGATCGTTACCCAGGGAGGAGACCCCGTCATAACAAAAATGGCAGCTGATTATGGATTCTTGGATCTTATCTATCCAGGAAAAGATCTAAAAGAAATCGAAAAATTTGATGATTTACTAAAAGGAGAAATTTCAAAGTTTGCTCAAGGAAGTTCCATTTATTTAAAATTTTATTCAATCAGTCCTGAAATTGATGGAAGGATATATTATCCTGCTGAGCATATTATCACGATTGGGTATGTTGCTCGAAATTTTCAAATTGAAGTTGGAAAAAATACCAAGCCAGTACCAAACATTACAAGATCATGGTTTAGATCCCGAAGGGTGTTGGGAATCAAAGTTCTCTACAACATTGCCAAAAATTTGTATGAGAAAAAATTCAAGTGCATATGCCAGTATAATGGATGGACCCTCCTCACTAATGGAGGAAAAGAAAAATCAACAATCCTGCAAGAATACATCAATAAATTTGACACTCATCAAATCCATGGAAGCTTTGCCACTTTGCAAGAGGCGTGCATAGCCAGGAACTGCCCCACATGCCAAAGGAATTGATGGACAGGTGGAAGCTACTTGATGGATCTGTTTCACATGCCAATAAATTGATGGACAAGTGGAAGATATTCAATAGATCTACTTTAATTCAACAATGCAGAATAATGTAGGGGCCATACCAAGACCAAAAAAGAGAAGGATAAGTGTCCCTATAATGTAAGGGTCATGTGATGTAATAAATAATAGAGGGACAGGTGTGTCCTTAGGTGAAAAAAGTTGTAAAATTGTTAAGACAATGATGTAAGCAGTGATGTAATTGTGTCCAATGTAGTATTATAAATAGGGCCTCCGGGCTAGTTGAAAGGCAGAACTCACTGGAGCACTCAGTTGGTGAGAAAGCCAAAAATCTTCTGTCTTTGAAAAATTCTCTTATCAATCTTGTTTCAATCTTCATATTATCAATAAAATCTCAATCTACTTATCAAATTATGATGAGTTTCTAAATTCTTGTCTTCTAAATCCTGTTTCCAAGAAGAAGATATATTATTAAGAAAACTCCCTACACTCTGTCCTAAAATATTTTCCATCTAAAACGTTATACAGTGAAGGCAACCAGGTTCAGCTAATAACCCGTGAAGGCAGGAAGCCATTGAAGGGTGTGGAGCAGAAACCTATAAGCCTGAAGGTCACTAACAATAGAAGGAAAATACAAAGGTACTAAGAACAGGAAAAGAGGTTAGTATTCTTAATATATCTATCTTTACGGAATTAGGAGGAAGAAGAATTTTTTAACATGACAGAATTCAGGATTATTAAATTTAATTATCAAAACAGTCCTTACAATGATGAACACCATAGCATAATTGAACCTTTATTCATGTATGAACAGTTTACCAGACCTAATAATGAAATAAAAAAGTTATATCATGTGTATATGCCATGTTTGTTAGTTATCTTTCCAACATTAAAAAGAATATTAGGATTAGAAATTACAAAATCAATTATTTATTTTTGGCTTGATAGTGATAATACTGAAATAAATAATGAATTATATTTAGGATATGTGTTTAGCAGTGATAATGATTATGACCCTGTAATAGATTATGACAGTGATGGAAGGGATGAATCTTTCTTTACCAGTTTTTGAAAATCTTAATATCATGAATAATAGTAATTATATCATGAAAAAACCCAGAACTAAAAGAGGTCCATATAAAGTTCAAAAGCATATCAAAAGTAAAAAAGGTATTGAATATGAAAATGAAATTGATAAAATAGGATACCAAGAGCAACTATATGCATCACAAGAGATATTAAAAAGTTTTAAAGAAAATTTGATAGAAAACTTTGCTAGAGGTACTGTAAGATCTATAATGGTACAAAATATTCAAGATATAATTGATAAATTAGAAAAGAGAAAGAAAAGTATTTCAAAATATAATATACCATTTGAACCAAGTATAGATATTATGGCTGATATAGATATTATCAATTCTCAAACATTGATAGAGTTTGAAAAATTACTTGAAATTTTATAAATTATTTATCTTTGTATTTATAATGCCTGGATATACTATTGAAGGATTAGACAATTTGTTAGATAGGATAACGGAAAAAATAGATAACATTATATCTCAATTAATAGATATGGATGAATCATCTGAACAATATTATATACTTTTAGAAAATCATGATCAATACATTATAGACTGTTCTGATATATTACAACTTAAAATAAATTTAGAAAATAAAATAGTAACAAATACAGTCTAAACCTAAATGCCAGGGTATACAATAGAAGGACTAGATAATCTTTTAGAAAAATTAAGAGATAAAATGGAAGATATTAAACATCAAATGGAAAATGAAAATATATCTTCTGAAGAATATAATAAACTTTTAGAAAAATACGAACAATATATTGCAGATTATTGTATGTTACTAGACCAAAGAATGGAATTATACCAGAAAATTTTGTATAATAATTTCAATAATCTATGAATATTTTACAAACATCAACATCTAATAACTGTGAATATAAACTATATTTAAATGATAAAGAAATTTCATTTTTATCGACTATTGTTGAAAAGTCTAAAAATATACATTCTGTTGGACAAACTAAACTAAAAGAAATATACGAAGATATTGACTATGCAATCCTAAATAGAATAGAATTTAATTCTGTTGAAACAGCAAAAAATATAAATACGATTCATAAAATTATAGAAGAATACGAAGATATAGAAGAAGAAGTATCAGAAGGAATAATGTTAGGATATATAAATAAAAATGATCATCCTAAAACTTTTGAAAAATTATTACAATATAGAACATTTTTAGAAGAACTTAAAAGATTAAAAAATATAAATATAACCAGAAACACTGAATTAAATCAACCTGACTAAGTTTGGGGATATACCCTGCAAATTAAACAGTCCTTTTCATTAAGAATAATTTTGACATTTCAACTGAGGGATCTATTTTACCAAACTTATTACATACCAAACCTATTTAACTAAAAACCCCTAGCAAATATCTCTACGCTCTATACTCCCTCCTATACGCCTAAACGAGTATACGGCATACCAATCCTCAATTGTGTGGAAGATAAACTCAATTTCTGGGATTCTAGTTCTTCACTGTTCAAAGATAGGTTTTTGTAAGATTTATTTCTTATCCATTTTTTGGTGAATGTGGTTCTGAATTATGAGTATTTGATGGCTTTAAAGGCGATTCATGTTGCAAATTGGGAAAGGGGGGAAAATGTCCAATTGTGTTTGGGATGGTATGTGGCTGTTCTTTTGTCAAGTTAGGGTTAAAGATTTGACCTATTTCTATGAAAATACTATTCGATTTTGGCAATCCTATATTATATATAATTTTTATTTTGATAGTCAATTAAATTCCAGTATATGGTTGTCTCTGAAATATGTTTTCGAGAATTTTAAATTCCTTTCTATTTATGTTTTCTAATGTTCTTAATTTTTCGCCTGCTATATGTAAGTTATATCCTTCTTGTAAATTATATTGATTATTTTATAGTGGAAAGCTGAAGCTTACCAATGATACGTTTGGACAATTCATTCTATTTGAAATTGATCTATATACTTTAGCTCAAGTTATGTAAATTAAATTTAATCAATTCATAAGTGAACTGGACAAACGCAGGAGTAAGGTTCACTGAGATGAGTGATGAACTGGTGAAATGGTAGGACAATATATGAGATTTTGAATCTTTTGATGTCGTTAGAGGGTTTTCGTTTTGCAAATTGGGAAAGAGGGAAAACGGGTCAATTTTTTAATGGTAAGTTATTCATTTTTGTATTGAGATGACCTCGGGGAACTAACATAGATAATTGAGAAATTGAAACATTTTCTTTCAGAATTGTGATGTACAGGATTCGTGGTGAGTTTTTTATTCATTTTTTGTATTGAGATGACCTTGGGACAAGCATCATATAATTGGTGAAATTGCATCCTTTTCCTTTGGAAATTGAAACTCAACTATTGGAAGAGCTTATTTGTCTATGCTTAAAACTCTCTTTGTGGTTTTTGTGGTGTTGTGAAATGATATAGGCAATTAATTGTAAATTGGAAAAGCTCATGATGAGGTATCTAACTCTCAAAGTGCTTATAAGGTCCAAGCAAATACTCAGAAGTTACATAAGTTATGAAATCTTTGTTGAAGCAAAGCAAGAGCGACTCATTGCTAAGCTGAATCCCATATTGGAAAGTCAATCAATAAGCTGAAGTTTTCAAGTTTATGAATTTATCACAGTTGATTTATTCATCTGGTTTTTGAAGTGGATTTAAATGTTGCTTGAATTTCTCTTGATGATTTCCCCTATCTCTGATTATACATTAGGATAAATTTGTTTGGAGAATCAATCTTGCAGTCATGATTATGATCACCATTGGTTACTGAATGCTAGATTAATATTTGGATATTATGTTCTGATTAATACGCTCTACATTGATTTAAGCCTAACTATGTTTCCTATTAATTTGTATGCACGGATATATAGTCTTGGCAATGAGCAGAATAGAAGTGGAGCTCTGAAAAAGCAACCGGAATGCATTGTTCTTTAAAGAATAAACACAGGAGAGGAAAGCTACCAAACACTTTTACAATTGATTCTGGGATTGTCTTTATGCACCAGCAACTAGCTCTATAGACATTTATTGGTATTTTTACTATTTTTAAAAGTAACTACCTAATTTTGTGCGTAATCTTGGGTCTAATCTAAACTACTTGTGTTTCAGTATACCTTATTAATTATCTTACATCCTACTTGATCAAGAATTTGATGAATTCTGGATGCACTAGTCATGCAAAATCTTTAGCCCTGACGCTTTTGGGAAAGTGGTGGAGCATATTTAGTTGTACTTGTGGTTTTAACATATGTTAAGTCATTTTTCCATGGACGTTGTGTATATTTTTAGCTTTATTTGATTATCTCTATCTCAAGTTCTCACCTTTGAATTTGTTAAAATAAATGTGTATAATGGAAAGCTGCGTCTTTTGATATATTGGACAAATGTGGAATAATTACTCGAAGGATAAGATGACTTTATTTATTTTGTTGAGTCAGGTTCTAAGTGTGATTATTTTGTTTACATGGAATGAGAAAGTAATTGGGACGTGAACATTAATACTCAATGCTTATTATTATTTAGATTAACCTTGATTTTTGTTATTTTTTATAAACTTTTTTCAATACTTATGCTTCATTAATGTAATATGTCCGTGCTTCATACTGGTGTAGAGCTAGTTAACTAACTAAAGTAACTAACTAATCAAGACTAATCAATGGTTAACAGAAAAAAAAATTAAACATAAATGCTGAGTGTATTGACATGTACAAAGAAATATTCCTTCACCCCCCTTCAAGTTGGACTTTGGTGAAAATCCCTCAAAGCCAATTTGGATAATAAGAACTTGAAACTTAGTGAAACTTCTCAAGATGCTTGGTCATCTCGTGGAAAACTGGATTGGCACTTATGTGTATAGTCGCTTGATTATCACAGTATAGAGGTATAAGTAGATTGGTGTAATTCCAAAATCTGCCATAACTTATGAGATCCAAAGAAGTTTACATATATTTGAGGTCATGCTTCTATATTCTGCTTTTGATGTGTTTTTGGAGAAGGTAGTTTGTTTCTTCGTTTTCCAGGAAATCAAGGCATCTCCTAGAATATGCAAAAACCTGTCAATGATCTTCTAACAATCTACATCACAATATGCCTTTAAGGTAAAATCGCTGCCAGTAGGATAGAATAGCCCTGTAGAAATGGTACCCTTGATGTATCTGAGAAGATGAATAATAGCTATCCTGTGAGAATTACTTTGTGACTGGGACTAGACAAACTACAATGAGGAAACTTTCTTAAGTTTAGAATTACGTTACCACTGGAGCTACTACCGTTTTCTTTTCCATTCTCTAAATGCCCAAAATATAATCCAAGAAAAATTGATTGGTGATAATTTTCCATTAATTCCATGGCAAATCAGTTTTCCATGCAAATTTCTCATATTGTAGTTGTTTGATTGCATCCATTTGGCTGGAAAAATTTTGCTGGGCGTAGGCACACGTGACCTCATTTACTAGGATTTCAAGGGAAACCTTCTCTTCCTTGGTAAAGAAAATATTTTTCATGTTACTTGAAAAATACTTTTCATCGCGTTAGGTCTTTTTTTTGTTATTAATTGACTTTTTTTTCTAAAAAATTAACATTATTATTATCCAATATAAATGTGTGAAAATAAAAAATTTATTAAAATAGCTAAATTTTGTTTTATTTGTCATAAAAAAATAACGTCAATCATACAACAAAACTTTAAAAATTATTCACTTTCTCCACCTTGAAAATTAATTCAATCAAACACATCAATTAATATTTTTCATGAAAATATTTTCATGCAATTAAATTACCTAAAATATATATATATATATATATATATATATATATATATATATATACACACCAATGTAAAAGAACTAAAAGAATGTCCCAAATTTAGGATGAAAATGTAAACCTTGAAAATGACAATTGACATTAAAATTACGAACAATTGCCCTAAAAAATAGATTTTTTTTTCCTTTTGAAAAATACCAATTAAAAACAGGAAAATTCTTTGATTAGATAATCTAGGGATTTAATTACAGGAATATATATGTATGAATTTTTAGAGTGAATTCACGCCTCCTAACCTTAGATAGATCAAATTTAGATGTTGAATTGATAAAAAAAAATGGACAAAAATTTATGGAAAAATAAGAACTCAGCAAGAATAAAGTCGAACTATAGGGCTAGGGCCGCTAGGCGCAAAGAAAAGTGGTAATTACACAGGAACAGGTTTTTAAAATCAATTGTTCATAAAATAGGTGTTGGGACCATGGATATTTTAATTTGCCCAATCCCAAGCCCAAACCTCAGGCCCAAGTGAGGTTCCAACCAAAAATCAATTGGTAATGGGTGGAGTAGCTCACTTGGGTTATATGGTAGTTTATTTCCTTCCTCACAACCGATGTGAGATTGTTTGAATCCCAACAATCCCTCCCTCAAACAAGGCCCACGAGGTACACCTGGTCCATCTGGCCCTCCCTCAAGATAAATCCCGTTAAATCTCCTCATGCCCAAAGAGATCACCATTCACCGAGATAATCCACCATAGCCGCTGCACACTATGTTACCATGGATCTTTCCATCTCGTGAGAAACTACAGGAATTCTTCATCTTGAGGCCCATCATCTCGATTCATCTGCCATTGTTAGGAAGTCACATCCACTCGATCGTGCGTCCACCAGACAATCTTTCCGGCTCTGATACCACTTGTTGGGACCATGGATATTTTAATTTGCCCAAGCCCAAACCCCAGGCCCAAGTGAGGTTCCAACCCAAAACCAATTGGTAATGGGTGGAGTAGCTCACTTGGGTTATATGATGGTTTATTTCCTTCCTCACAACCGATGTGGGATTGTTTGAATCCCAACAATAGGTTTGTAAGTTTTATATACACTAGTCAAGTCTTAATTTCTATTTAAAATATTAATTAATAATATTATCACCACAATAAAATCATTTTACGATGTTTTCATCCCCCTGCTGCTCTCCTTTTCTCTCCGAGTCTCCGGCTTCCAAAGCTGCCCCAAGCAACGCATTCTCTCCAGCGAAGGGCCTCAAATCCTATTAGTTTCCCCATCCAATCTAGGACAAAATTAACTATTCGACTAAGATTCGAGATTCGAGACAACAACTTCATTCAACTACAAAATCCTATAGCATTACAACCACCACGACGATGAGAAGTTGAAAGCATGCTTCCCACACACTATTAAGCTTACGAGTTTTGAGTGGTGAAGTTGTCAGTGCCTGATTTAGGTGCACACCCACACACCTCCGACTCTCAGAAATTCGGTGAAGGAAGAAGATTATTATTATTATTATTATTATTATTATTATTATTATTATTATTATTATTATTTGTGATTGATGGCTGTTTGAATCAATTATACATCCAATAAAAGTCTCCAATTGACACTAGATTGCACATTAGACACGGGAAGAATGGAGACGGAAGCTACAAGAACTGTAGAAGAATGGGCAACGACGAGATGAGTGGGATGTAGTGGGAGCTTCTTAGACGGTAAGGTGGACGTGGATGATCGGCGTATTTGATCTAGTGATTTACAATGGTGGTGGTGGTGAAGAGACGATTGTGGCTGCAGCTAGGTTGTGGATCCAAAGTGACTACAGTGGTGGAGAGTAGACTGGTTGTGATCGTTCGGGGTTGGGGAAGTGGTGGTGGTTGTCGATTGATGACGATGGAAATGGCGGTGAGGTTAGGTCTGAATTAGGTCACATGTCACAATTGATGTATTAGGTCACGGGTCACACTTCAAAATGTTTAAGTCACAGCAGTGAGATTAGGCCTAAATTAGGTCACAGGTCACAATTGATACATTAGGTCATGGGTAACACTTCAAAATGTTCGAGTCACAAGTCACATTTGATGCACTAAGTCATAGGTCACACTATACATGTTCAAGTCACATTTTATACATTAGGTCACGACTTTAAATGTTCGGGTCATATATTATAGTTGATGCATTGAGTCATAAGTCACACTACACATGTTCAAGTCACATTTGATGAATTATATCACAGGCCACAACTAATGCATTAGGTCACAGGTCACATATAACAATTGATGCATCGAGTCACAAGTCAAACTGTACATGTTCAAGTCACATTTAATACATTAGGTTCATGTCTCATATGACGCATGAGGTCACTGGTCACATATGACGCATTAGGTCACGAATCACACTTCAAATGTTCAAGTCACGGGTCACATTTGATGTATTAAGTTACAAGTCACATTTAAAAAATGTTTGGGTCACAACTTGTTTGATACATCATGTCTTAAGTCACACTTCAAATGTTCAGGTCACAGGTCACATGTCACACTTCAAAAATCTTCAGGTTACAACTTGTATGGTGCATTATGTCACAGATCACAGTTTGTTCTTCTTCTGGATTCTCAATTTTGAAAATAGACAACATTTTTTTATGGTTTAATTGGTGAAGTCACGATTATTATGATGGTGGCGCTGGTTGTGCATCGGAACTTGTGAAGCTATATCGATGGTGAAGGTAATGGTTACCGTGGTGGTCATGGTAATTGAAAATATGGGTGGCAGTGTTGGTATTGGTGATGTCGGCGGTGGCGGCGACGGTGACAAAAGTTGTAGTGGTGAGCCAGGTGGTGGTGGAGATTGTGGTGTCGTGTTGACAATGACTGTTGAAGTATGGATTTGGAAAATATGGCGGCGATAGTGGGTGGGGCGGCGACGGCGGATGGTCGGTGGTGGCTTTGGTGAAGATGCGATGTCTGTTAATTCAAAATTCGAATGTATCTGGGTTGAGGTGAGGAGTGTTAAGGGTGAATTTTTTTTTATATAATATATTAATTATTTTATTTAACACTTGATTTGTAAAGTTTTATACATTTTTCATTAAATTTGAATTGGTGTAACTTAAACACCTTATTGGTTTATTTTTCCCTATAGAAAATAGTGCATGCCTCGAGAATTTATAGGGGGGAAAATTGATTTATCCACATTTTCTGGTTTTTATTTGATTTAACAAAATTTTGGAGATAGTCATTCGACAAATAAATATGCCTAATTGTATTTGGACAACTTAAAATTATGTTTTGATTACACAATTGATTAATTTAATTTAATTTAATTATGGGATTAATTATTTTAGCATTTAAAAAAAATATCTAGTTTGCTAGTGAAATTATTTTTTTAGCATTGATAATTGGATGTGTAGAAGAAATAGAGATATATTTTCTATAGATTGAACCGTGATGATGTATCGATATCACTGGGCTTAATAGAACTCTGGAAATATAGGATTTTACTATGCCTTACTTCAACTCATGATTCTTTTGAAATTTTTATCCATCTTATCAGCTGGCGATGCTTAGAGCTCCAGATATTGTGAAATAATAAAGCCTCTTTTTGGCTTTAAAAAAAATAAATAAATAAGAGAGAAACAAGCTTTGAAAAGTCAAATCAAAATCAAATTTGGCTTTGATCTCTCCTCCTGGTGTATATGGCGGTTTTGGACAAGAATTTTTGTCTATAAATAGGGCATGTTTCATCCTTTGTTGATGCATGGATTGTAATCCCATGATTTCTCTAGCTTAAGGAGAAATTAAGAGATTTGGAGTGGTATAGTAGAGAGAAGAGAGAAGGTTAAAATAGTGAGAAAAAATATTATTTTTTTCGGGTGTTTTCTATTTGTGTTTCTCTTATTACAAGAGAGATTGGTCATTGTTATCTCTTTATATTTAGAGAGAAGGTTGTAATTTATCCTACTATAGTGGAATACTTCTATCATTGCCCGTGATTTTTACCTCAATATTAATTGGGGTTTTTCCACGTTAAATCTGTTTGTCCACTTTAAATCATTATTTCTCTATTTTTCTCATTTCTACTTCAGTTGTAATTGTGTGCCCCGAAGACAACTTTCTTTACAGATATGTCGATGATTGTTCTTCTTGTTTGCAGACGTTTGATAGAGAAATATAATTTGTTTTGTTTATTTCAGATGCAATATACCTACTATATTCGAGATTTTGTTGAAGTCATGGATGGGCTTCAAGAAATTGGAATGGCCATAGGTTGCTATGTTTCAATGCAAGACACGTTCGAGGCCAGGATTCTCATGAAAATCATAGGATCATTGGGTACCTTATGAAACCCTACCCCTTATAAGTGTTGGGATATTTGACCCAAATTAAGAATGAATATATCTTGAACAATTGATTTCCTTGTTAAAGTGATCAAGTTACGGGTGAAAAGAAAATGAAGATAATATTTTTGGTATGAATATTTTTCCTTATTCTGATTATTCTATTTTTGGTACAAGTAATACACGTTTTTGGGTATGTTTACCTATAAATATGTGTATTGAGGAGCCAATTAATTGCACATCGACTAGAGAGTTGTGAGAAAAAAATGTAGTCTAGCACTTGATTTTTCTTGGATTCTTTGTAGGTTGTACAAAGAAGTGGAAATTGGTAGATATGGTAAAGTTTGATTATTTTTCTTACAATACTTGGGGGGTTTGGTGAGTATAAATTCTATATAATTGTAACAATTTATTATATAGTGAAAATCTTTGGCGAGGGTCCGTTGACGTAAGCAAGTTGTCGAACCACGTAAATTTCTGTGTTCGTATTTTATTTTCTTGCTGGCTCAATTATTTCCTGAACATCAAAATTAATGTGGGGTTAATTAGAGAGGGAATTTGTGTGTAATTCCCAGTAGTGGCGCTGTCGACGGGGAAATCGACGTCTAATTAACAGAGTATCAGGTGGTTCGAAGATTTATTTTGGAGCAAAAGAAAATATGTTTGGAAAGTACAACGTGGAGAAATTTGACTGGAAGATCAATTTTGGCTTGTGATAAGTACAAGTCATGGATGTATTGATTCAGACGGGACTGCAGAAAGCTTTGAAAGAAAAACCAACCCCGAGTTCTAACAAAGAAACTAAATCCAGGACGAGTGATGAAGATTGCGAAAATTTGGATTTGAAAGCTGCTAGCACATTACAACTTTGTTTGGCCAAAATGTTCTTTCCAATATTTATGGGATATTTACTATGAAGGAACTATGGGAAAAACTGGTAGAGTTGTATCAGATGAAGAGCTTGTCAAATAACTTGTATCTGAAGGAGCGGTTTCATTCTTTGAGAATAAATTCAGGTATGAAAATCTTAGACCATCTTGGTGTTCACAGTGGGATTGTTTCTGAACTGAAATCTATTGGAGTTAAGACTGATGATGAGGATAAGGTTCATCTGGTCTCTGCCATCCACGTTTGAGCACATCATGCTGATTTTGATGTATGGGAAGGAAACGGTGGAATTTTCAGAAGTTAAGTTGATTAGGTTGAAGTGACACTTCATCTGAAAAGCTTTACTTGTTACTGAAAGTGGAAGAGAAGTAACTCCATGAAGAAGAAGAAGGTAATGTGTTGGAACTGTGGTAAATCTAGTCATGTGAGAAGAAATTGTCCAAAAGGTGGAGCAAACTCGGCTAACTGCTCGGATGTGGACAATGCGACTCTCCTGGTGGAGGGTGGTGATGATGTACTTTAGTTAGATGAGATTTCCCAATGGCATGAAGCTAGTTGTCATGAGATAGAGAATATGTTCTTACTAGTGGGTACATGTGTTTGCACCCAAGCATTTGTTTGGCGTTAATGCAAGGTGTGTGGTGAAATTGATGTTGATGGCTGATGAGCTCTCAAGGAAATCCAAACAAGGGAGTTGCACCATAATTTTTCAACAAGGTTTATTGTTGACGCCACCAGCCTCTGGGGTACTTACGGCTCGGCCAACACACGGATTGTCCACCGCATGGTGTGGATTTGTTCCACGCGAGGTGGACGCGTCCCCAGGGTGTTTCGAACCTTGGACCTTTGGAATATATGAATTCCAAAGGCCTCCATGGTAACCACTAAGCTACCAGGGAGGCCTTTGGAATTCATATATTCCAAAGGTCCAAGGTTCGAAACACCCTGGGGACGCGTCCACCTCGCGTGGAACAAATCCACACCATGCGGTGGACAATCCGTGTGTTGGCCGAGCCGTAAGTACCCCAGAGGCTGGTGGCGTCAACAATAATCTTTTTTGAATGAATATCTTTCCTTATTCTGATTATTCTACTTTAACAAGGAAACAACTTCGGGCACAAGTGATACACATTTTTGGGTATGTTTACCTATAAATATATGTATTGAGAAGCCAATTAATTGCACATATACTAGAGAGTATTGTGGGAAAAAAATATAGTCTAACCGTAACATCTTGATTTTTCTTGGGTTCTTTGTAGGTTGTACAAATAAGTAAAAATTTGTAGATGTGGTAAAACTTGATTATTTTTCTTATAATACTTGGGGGGTTTGGTGAGTGCAAATTCTATATAATTGTAACAATTTATTATATAGTGAAAAGTTTTGGCGAGGGTCCGTGGACGTAGGCAAGTTGCCGAACCACGTAAATTTTTGTATTCGTATTTTATTTTCTTGTTGGCTCAATTATTTCCTGAACATCAAAATTGCCGTGGGGTTAATTAGAGAGGAAATTTGTGTGTAATTCTCAACAATAAGTGAGCCTGATAGCCAATTTCCCTCCCCAACACGTGGCGGGTGGATTAAATTTATGGTGCTCACATAATTTCCTCTATAACTGATACATACTGTAACGCCCCGAGTTCTAAATACCCGGTTCACCACGTCATCGTCTGATCTAACTTTTCAAATAATATTTTAGCGGAAGAAATAATTGAAAGTCATTTTTTTTTTTTTTTGCAACATTAAATAAACTGTAATGGTCGATAAAATTGAAAACATTTATGAAACCATTCGAAATAATAAATCGAGCCATTAATATTGTAAAGCAATTGACAATGTCATAATTTCTCAAATAACTGAAATTCTCAAAATTATACAATGTTTGGAAATACGGAAATCATTAAAATAAGGTTTTCAACCATTTAACGTCTATTGCCACAATCATCCATCACTTGCCACCCTCTCCGAGATCTGCAAATGTTGTTAAAATAGACATGAGCATTTCATAAAAATACTCAGTAGACTCATCGCCCATTAATTAATCTACAATATAATTGAACACATAAATGCAGGCTCTTTAGAAACATAGGGTGTGGGTAGTCTCTTCTTGTGCATTAAAGCACGGGACTTCTTTTGAAAATCATAGGCTCTTTAGAAAATCGGGTGTTGGTAGTCTCGTCTCGTGCTCATGAGGCACGTATGTTATGCGTAACATCATCATTTCTTGTAGCGGATTGAGCTCCTTCAAGGGGCCTTTTCCCAATCTTGCCCGCATACTCATATCATCATTATTCCTGACGAGGGAATACAGGCTCGTTTTCATAAAATGACTTTTCACAAGTCACATAACATACACATTCACATGCAATCATAATTTAAATCAATTAATAGGGGGCGAGTCTACCTTAAAATTGACGAGTGCAAAGTTGAGCGGGAAACGATTTCAATTCTTTAATTTTCCGTACGCTTCGTCTAGCCAATTAGAAGATTAAGTCGAATTAGTCTTTTGAAATCTGTAGTTTAAAAATGATAATTTACAATTTGGGGACCAAAATTGATGATTTGAAAGTTGGGGACCAAAATGAATACTTTTCAAACTTGAGGGACTAAAATGTAAAATTTCAAAAGTTGGGTCGGAGTTCAAAACGAATATTAAATTGGGGGATTGAGATAATAAATTTTAAAATGAAAGGCTTATAAGATCATCCAAGAACTTAAGGACTGAAATATTAGTTTAAAAACTACAGGGACTGATTTAAAATCATTTGCAAAACCGGGGACCAAAGTGCAATTTTCGAAAATTAAAATATTAAAACCTAATACTATTCCCTATTTCTACAATTCAGGCAGAGAGGAGCGAGAGAAGGGAGAGAGCGAAACGCGCTCCATCGCGCCCTGTCTGCCGGTGATTCGCCGGCGAAGCGCCGGCGCAGAGTGGCGGCGAGCTGCGCCAAGGTGGGTTCAGGTCCTATGGGATCTTTTGGTGCAATTTGGGGCGAGAATGGGTGCAAAACCGAGGCTCAGTCGCGGCTTAGATCGCGATTTTTCCGGCGAAGAAACAGCCGGTGGTTGAGGTAAGTAATGGGTTTTGTTCATTCTTGGTTTTTGGGTTTTGATTTGTGAGGATCAGTCGTGAGGGTCGTTTGGTGAAGTGGCGGAAGGGCAGCAGTGAAGTTTGGGTTGGATTTTTGGTTGCAGGTTATGGTTGATTGTGGGTAGTGAACGGTGATGGTGGCTATGGTGAGGTTGGCCGGCTTGGCAGTGATGATGTGGTGCTTGATCAAAAATGGTTGAGGCAGTGAGTTTGATAGCGTGAAGGAGGTTGGTCATGGCGTCGATTCTGGTTTGTGAAGGTGTTCTCGTTCTGTGAGGGCTGGAGATATCGATGAGTTGTGGGTTGCAGCGGTGACTGCAAGTTGAGGCTCGGGTTGGAAATGTTGGGAATTTCAACACGTCGATTCCCACTTTAATTTTCCCACATGATCTTTCGATGTTCAAAATAAAATAAGCAAACAAGAAAATAAATACGAACACAGAAATTTACGTGGTTCGGCAACTTGCCTACGTCCACGGACCCTCGTCAAAGTTTTTCACTATATATTAAATTGTTACAAATATATAGACTTTCACTCACCAACCCAATCCCACAGACCACAGAGAAAATACAACAAACGAGCTTTACCACATATAATTTCTACCCTTTGATTTACACCACAAATAGTTACAAGAAACTTCACAATATGCTAGACTCACAATTTTCTCTCTTAGGTCACAGTGTGGCACTAATTAGATCAACCTGTTTGTGGTGGTAGTTTCTTCCTTGATTTCTCCTCGATTTATAGAGGAGAATTCACCGTGAAAACTCTTAACACCAAAACCATCATAATTAGTCAAGGATAATTATGACACGCTTTATTGGACCACACAATGCCATAATTAGCCTATACTAATTATCATTTCATAGACATCATAATTAGCTCCACCATCCTTTGTTTTAGCTAGGCACTCATTATGTTTCACTAGACACTTGATTAATTTGGGTCAAATACCCAACAATCTCCACCTTGACACAAATTCGTCCAAGCCAAAACCAAATTCAAATATTGGGTAACAGGCAAGCATTTTTCCACTTTGACAGTCCCATACTCCACCATATGAGTATAATCACTCAGAATTATCAACGAACTCCGAGAATTTCATCGGCACATGTCGAAACAAACCTTGCTGAAAAATTATGGTGCAACTCCCATGTTTGGCTTTCCTTGGGAACTCATCAGCCATCGACATCAATTCATCACACACCTTGCATTAACGCCAAACCAATGCCCGTGTGCAAACACATGTACCCACCAGTAAGAACACATCCTCTATCATGGCAACTGGTTTCATGCCATAAGGAAGTCCCATCTTACAAAAGTACATCACCACCACCCTCCACCAGGAGAGTCGCATTGTCCTTCGAGCAGTTTGCCGAGTCCGCTCCACCTTTTGGACAATTCCTTCTTTTTCCGGATTCCAGGGCTGGAATTTTCAAAAACTTTGTGTAGACCCGTCAAATTTCTCCACATCGTACTTGACATGTTTTCTTTTTCTTCAAATTATTTGAACCACCTGTAGCTCTGATACCACTTGTTGGGAATTTTCGACACGTCGATTCCCACTTTAATTTTCCCACAGGATCTTTCGATGTTCAAAATAAAATAAGCAAACAAGAAAATAAATACGAATACAGAAATTTACGTGGTTCGGCAACTTGCCTACGTCCACGGGCTCGTCAAAGTTTTTCACTATATATTAAATTGTTACAAATATATAGACTTTCACTCACCAACCCAATCCCACAGACCACAGAGAAAATACAACAAACGAGCTTTACCACATATAATTTCTACCCTTTGACTTACACCACAAATAGTTACAAGAAACTTCACAATATGCTAGGCTCACAATTTTCTCTCTTAGGTCACAGTGTGGCACTAATTAGACCAACCTGTTTGTGGTGGTAGTTTCTTCCTTGATTTCTCCTCAATTTATAGAGGAGAATTCACCGTGAAAACTCTTAACACCAAAACCATCATAATTAGTCAAGGATAATTATGACACGCTTTATTGGACCACACAATGCCATAATTAGTCTATACTAATTATCATTTCATAGACATCATAATTAGCTCCACCATCCTTTGTTTTAGCTAGGCACTCATTATGTTTCACTAGACACTTGATTAATTTGGGTCAAATACCCAACAGGAAATGTCTCGGTTTACAGATTGGGTTCTTGCAGAGAAATTGGAGGATTGGTTATGCTGGTTGATAGTGGTATTGACATTGATATTGGTTGATGCTTGCGTGCATATTTGGAAGGAGGCAGAGTGGTGGTTGCACGGTGATGGAGGTGTCGTGGTGCTGATGAAGATGATGGTGGTCCTAGGTGTGTGCTGGAAGTGGTGGTGAAGTAGGAAAGGAACGTTACCTCTGCTGGATTGGGAGACTGGGATGGTGATGGTGATGCTGAAATGGGTGAGGTGTTGGGTTGAGTAGTGTATAAGATAGTTTGATAGGTATGGTGTAGAATATGATTGATGTGATGGATGGGGTTGGTGGTGTGAAACTCTATACAAGACTTGCACGTAGTTCAAGGAAAAATCGTACGCGAATTGAATTGGGTCGGAAGAACGAAACTGATAAAATGAGATTGATGATACTTGAGATTTAATAAAATTTTGAAAATAATAATTTAAATAAATAATTAAAATAATAATTTTTTTGGAAATTCGAAATTTAATTTAAAATTGAATTAACTCGATATTTCTCGATTTGGCTAGACGAACGCGTCGTGACGTTAACTTAAAAATGGCGAGATCGCAGCGACACGATTTTCGAAACTTTGAAATAAATATTAAATTGCGTAAAAATTCTCGATTGCTACACATACATATATATATATATATATATATATTGCAAGACGTGCTATGTCACGTTTAAATATAAAGTAAACGATAACAACACAACATTATAGGATCAATTAAATTACTATGCATGCTATGACACGTATTAATAATATGAAAGAATATGAATCAATTCAAGTATCAAAACACTTGTCATAATTAATAATTTTTAAGGCGTTCAACATAAAATATTAAAAGAAAATTGAAAGCTAGTCATCAATCTGGATATTTTGTATAACAATTACGAAATATATTAAAAATACGTTATGTAAACCATGCTTGCTATATTGCAAATTATGAACATCAATATATAGTATATTGTGAAACATGTTATGTAGCATGTAAAAATGAATTTGTCATTGATCAAAAAAAAAAAAAATAAATAAATAAAAAATGAATTTGTCAATGATAAAAGGCAAAACTGGTGATATATTATAACACGTATCATTTTGTAAAATTTGTGATATATTATTCAAACACGTTTCATTGGTGATAAAATGCAAAATTGGTAATATCATGCTATTTGAACACACACGATATCATCCTGTGTGTCACTCCTTCACTTAAAGGTGGGGTCGCTAATTAATACATGAGGTCACACAACCCAATGTGAGGGAGATTGTACATAGGATGATAAATTTGGGTGTTCAAATAACATTATTCAGTCATTGTTTGGTCTTTTTAAAGTTTTCTCTTTTTTTTTTTTTTTTTTTTACAATAATCAATATTAAGTTATTAATCATCCATTAAAAGGCAAACCCACAATATTTGACTTTTTAACCAAATATCAATTATCAATCCTCCTAAAAATTACTATTCATTAAAAAAAAAAAAACTCTTTTTAAACAATTTCAAACACACGCTCAAATTGGTGATATATTCAAGAATAACTCTATTTTCACAATGTGGTCTACAATGTGGATGACAATCTACTCACATGGGGGTGAGTAGAGGTGTCAAGACGGACGGGCCGACCAGACCCGTGAAAACCGTCCAGGATTGACCCGGGACCGCGGGCCGACCCATGACCCGTGCGGGCGGTTCACGGGTCAAGAAGTTGTGAACCGCGGGTTTTGCGGGTCAAATTTTCGCAGGCCGCGGTTAGCCCGCTGGCTCGTAAAAAAAAAAAAAACTGTTTTTATTAAATATTGTAACATTGAAAATCTCTCTCCTTCTAGAAACTCTAATACAACTTTTAAATAAAATCTTATTTTTTCCCTAATAGCTATAAAAATAATATTTTTTGACAATAGTAATTAGAAATACATTTATCATTTAATTGTTATTTGTATATATTTTATTTAAATTTGCAAATTTAGAAGTAATTTATATAACATAAATTATAATTTTAAATTTTATGTAAATATTTTATGATATAAATATGAATTAATCATTTTGTATTTAGAAACTTGATAAAAAATTTGCTATAAATATGAAAAAATTTATGTTTTTATTCATACGGGCCAAATCAGAACAAACCGCGACCTGCATGGGCCAGCGGACGGCCCTGGGTTGTAGTTCAAAATTTGCGGGCTGACCCGTAACCCGCATGGGCGGTCTTTTTTTCAAGCGGACCGTTACCGGGCTTTTTATTGGCGGGTCGACCCGGCCCGGACCACCCGAATTGACACCTCTAGGGGCGAGGGCCACAAAATTCAAAATTTTGCGGCCCCACTTCCATGTGTGTGGATCACATTGTGAATGTAGCATGATTGTATATTTAAACATGTTTCATGTGGAAGAAAGCAACTGCCGATCAAGTAACTTGGAATTAACAAATAGAAGAAAAATGGTCCGGTGGAAAATGCATAATGCTAATATAATTTTTGGGGAATAATGATATTTGAACACTCAAGTTTATCACCCTAAGTGTCACCTCTCACACATAAGTGTGCGGGGTCTCATATATTAATTAACTGCCTCACACCCCATGTGAGGAGGGTGACATCCTGTGTGTTAAAATAGCATGGTCTTAATTAGGGGTTCTTCAAATTAACATATAGAAGAAAAATAAGAAGAATTACAGATTAATTTCCTGGAATTCATGTCGTTGCAATTATTTTATCTTCTTTCGAGCTTGAATTAAGTATTAATGCAAATCGATGGCGATAAATTCTTTGTGCCAAATCATGATCAGATAGAATAAGAGGAAACTGTATGAATTTCAGGGAGGGTTTCAATTTATGGAAATAAGGCCTTGAGCGAGAAATTTGTGATGTGGATTGATATTTATGAACTTATGGGATTAGATTGTGAATGGAGTGAGAATATATGATTAAAAGCTTTAATTTTTGCAGTGAAGTGGTTTTTTGAATATCAATTTTATTATTATATTACAATAAAAAAAAATTATGCATTGTGAATTTTTGAATAATAATGTACATAAAAAGTGTAAGTGATGTAAATTTTCGTATCGATCTTTCCTCGAGGCGATAAATTCGTAGTTGATTTATAATGAAAGAACTTATTGTCCTAAATGATCCTCATCAATATCTAGATAAAACTTCTATACATATTTCTTCTGAATAGCCTTGATTCTTCGACATGCAGAATTATTCTGCCGCTTTTCGATGATCCTACATCCGATGTTGTGTTGGTGGAATTTGTGAATAGTGACGTCAAAATATATTATAAATTCGTGCCAAAATTTGGACAGAATAACGGCAAGACAAATGCAAATAAACAAGAGAAAAGTGATAAGTCGAGGCAAGAGTTGGACTCTTTGTCCTTAAGTCGAAATTGCCCCGCAACGGTGCCGACGGAATCCGACAATCGACTCCCAAGATACAACGGCTTCCCTTGTGTTAGTAGCACTCCAAAACACAAGTTCGACGAACCGAATATTGGTTATTGTACTCCAAATATGAAATGAATGAAAATAATCCAAAAAACAATATTTATGAATTTGATTGGGAGATAAATGAGTATAGTATATGTATTGCATATCAATTGTTTTTAAATAGGACACCCAAAGAGTCCTATTTATAGAGTATGAAGGGTTGTGGACGGAATGGTTCAAGCCAAACCATGCAATCCTTCCAAAAGATGCACCAATTCCAAAAGGTACCTTTTCTCGGACAACCGTGCGACCGCACGGCTTTAGCGAAAACCGGAAAATAAAAACGACGTGTGGTCGCACGGTTCTTAACACCGTGCGACCGCACGGGCAAAAATCCGAATTATATTTTGTCCGTTTCCGCAATTTCTCATTCATCCGATATTGGTTTTCGAGATGCCAAATATACCCTTCAATACATGTAGAGAAATCAAAATTCCCCCGTTTGTGCGCCCCGAAGCGGCGAAGCGGCAAACATAATTTTGCCTAAACGGATTGGGTCGGGTTTTGAGTATTTAGCCGAAGTCGACACGAAGTCACTTTAATCGATTTTAAACTCTCGAAACTTTAATCGATTTTATTAACCAATATCCAACATGTTGTACACAAAGTCATATCTGATGTCCTGTGAGTATAAAGTTAGAGCTGTTAGAGCTGGTGCAGTGCGAGTGATACTGAAAAAGATAGTGGGAAGTCAGAAGTGTGCATGTGGAAATGGGAGAGTACTTACCATTAAAGTCTCTCACCTTGCTCACAAGTCACAATAAGAAGTCCAGAGCCAAGAGAATGGCTAGTGGCAATCTTGAAAGACTGAATATGGCTTTCAAAGTTTCAATCTTGTGGAAATGGGAGAGTACTTACCATTAAAGTCTCTCACCTTGCTCACAAGTCACAATAAGAAGTCCAGAGCCAAGAGAATGGCTAGTGGCAATCTTGAAAGACTGAATATGGCTTTCAAAGTTTCAATCTTCATCGTACTGCATGGATGTAGGGGGTTGTGAGATCAACCGGTTGCTCGTGCTGAATTTGCAAAAAATAAAATTTTTTACTTTATAATTTTGACTTCAAATCTTTTTTCCCTTAACCTTGTACAGTGGCGGACCCAATGCATGTCAAGTGTGGGCATACGCCTGCACTGACTTTGGGTCAACCAATGTTTTTTTTAATTTTTTTTTTTTAAAATAGATCAATTTTGCCTGATTTTTTCTGTCAGTAATTTAAACTTTGAAGCAATTTAATCTTAAAAGAACAATTGAAATGGACTAAATAATTGACCAAATTTTAATTTAACTAAATTTATAATTTACACTCAATTTTCCAAACGTGAAATGTGAAAATTGAGATTTAAAACCGTGATTACACTTACCTTGCTGCCCCACGCCTAAGGTTTTGGCCCTATTCGTTCAAAAAAAAAATTCGATCGGTCCACCTCCGCCTATACTGAACAAAAACTTGAAGTCCGTCACTGATCTTGTAGTGTCCACTCATGCTGGATCACTTCCTGAATTCATCACCGATGATGGAGTATTCCGAGCACTCATTCTATAAGTTCGTCGTATTGTTCTAGATTGGGTTAAGAGAGGCAGCAGTCAATAACGTGGCCTTATTGAACGATCTTGCGATGTCAAACTTTTTGTGATAGCCTTGAATCCTTCACCAGTTATCTTTATCTCTATTATTGATGATAAAATTCAATGTTCTAAAAAACGTGAAACTCGAGAGTCAAGCATTTAAAGCTTAAGCAGAAGTATACATTAAAAAGCGTTAAAAAACGTTTTTCAATTCCTACATATTTGATTTAAATTTTACCCATACTTGAACAAGTAAAAATAAAAAATAAAAAATAAAAAAATCTGAACGTGCTTCGACGCGCTTCACGCGCCATTTTTAGATAAAATTTTTAGAAAAGCTTTTTCGCGCTTTTCGACAAAGCGACGCACGATAGACGCTCGTTGCACCTAGGCACACACAATGTGTCTGTGTGTGCGCACATTTTAGAACACTGGTAAAATTCCTCGACAACTTGATCAAGAGTTCTTATATCTGTACTTCGTGACAATTCACGGCTTTGATGCCCAATTCGTTGTAATGATGAGTAAAATAGTAGATATGCCTAGTAATGTATTCTGCATTCACTCTACTCTAAGAAATTTGTTATGGACTATAAGTTGTATCAAACACAGAAGAGAGTTTATCATTTGATTTATCTCTATATCCTATTCAAATACATAACATGAGTTTTGTATGATATCATTTTGCTAATTGGAGAAAAAATTATTTCTTAAACTCTTTACCAAACAGGGCATATTTTTTAAGTTTCACGTAAAATCTATGAACTTTTTTAAAATAAATTTTGTTGTTGGGATGGATGATTGTAAGTCATTAACAAATGGAAAAAAAAAAAAATACACGAGGTTGAGATCTTCAATTTTCCCATTAGTTTCAATGGAAAAAGTGAGAAATACCATAGAAAATAATGGTTATCAAAACAAAAATTAATTAAAAATAATCAAAGTAGTATTTTACAAAATTTCAAACGGAATGTATTTTTCAGTTTTTTAATTACAAAAACAGTTTTCAAAAATGATAAATCAAATACATTTTCAACAAATTTGAAAACAGAAAACAAAAAAAAAACACGAGTTTGAGATCTTCAATTTTCCCATTAGTTTCAATGGAAAAAGTGAGAAATTCCATAGAAAATAATGGCTATCAAAATAAAAATTAATTAAAAATAATCAAAGTAGTATTTTACAAAATTTCAAACGGAACGTATTTTTCAATTTTTTAATTACAGAAACAGTTTTCAAAAATGATAAATCAAATGTGTTTTCAACAAATTTGAAAACAGAAAACAAAATACAAAAGGAACACAACCTACATGTTCACGAACATCATCACTGGCAGAACTAAGAAGTTCACGTCATCTCTCTTTCAGCAACACCCATTCTTAACCAGATTCCAAAGCCATCACCAACACCACACCAAACTCTACCACCGCCTTCGCAATTGATCCCTTCTTCACATCCCTCATCGCTCCAATTCCATCATCGACTCATTTTTTTTCAGTGGCGAGGATGATTGCTCCTGCTTTTGATTTCAGAACGAATGGAGTAGAATTTAGAGAAAGTGGTGGTGAGTTTGCACGTAGAGAAATGAGGGTTTTGATTTGAGTTCGGGATTTTGGAGGGTTATAATGTATTAATTATAGTAATTAAATGTTAAATTTAATATTTAAAGTGATTATTCTAATTCTAGTATGGTCTCCAATGCACTATGTAGATGGTGAGAAATTAAGTGACACGTCAACAAATAGACATAGTGTGTTAAAAATAATTATCCAATGCATTATGTGGAGTACGTCAGTACAATGTCAAGCTGACGTTGCTTAAAAAAAAAGTAGACAATGTGAGGTGTTCCTTTCATATATAGACGTTCCGTGAGACTTGATGACCCGACTCTTTTTTTTAAAAAAACTTTATAACTATTTTGTTTAGTTTGTGAATGAATTATTATTTTTAAATTAAAAAAAAAATTCTACATAATTAATAAATTAAAAAATATGCATTTTAATAAATCTAATTTACCAAAAAAAATAAAATAATTGTCTCTAAATAAAATCATATAAAAATATTAGTCATTGAAATGTTTAACAAAATGACAATAAAAAATAATAATTTAAGATTAATAAAGAATATTTTATTTGTAATAATTTTAAAAGAAATCTCATAATAAATTTAACTACCAAAACAAAATATAAAAGATGAAATATAGTACAATTAAACGAGATTTATAATTTTTAATAACTAAGAGTTTAAGATTATTTTAATTATTTGTGAATGAGTTATTAATTTTAAATTTAAAAAATACTACATAATCAACATTATTTAAATGTGAAAGAATCATTGGTAGGGGTACAAGCGGTCTGATTTATTGATTTTTGACAGATTTTCAAACCAAATCGTTTAAACAATTTAAAAACGATTTGAAAATATAAAACCTTGTACATAAACCTCACGATTTGGTTTGAATTTAGACTGTCAATGTCACCATATATTTTGTTTGTCTATCTACTTTTATATCATTAGTTCATTGATTTCGATGTATACTTATACCTTGTTGGCAATAAATATAAACAAACTAAATAAATATACTATAAATTTAAATACCAACTAAATCAAAACGAAATCACGATAAAATTATAACATAATTATTTATCCGCCTTTTTAGGCCAAGTGTAACTAAAATAAAAGTTATGACAGCGTTAAAATACAAATCTATAAGATCAAAAAATAGTATGATGTCCAACAAGACCATTCACATCACGTGTAAAAAAAAAGAAGAGGTTTATTGATTAGATAAAAAGTATAATCGAACCCAATTAAAAAAGAGATTTATTGATTAGATAGATAATATATAATCAATATAACAATGACATAAAATTATCGTTGTCTGCTATTACGAACTCAAACTATTCATCGGATATTTGGATGGAGATTATTGAATCTTTGTGAACTTTGAAGTATGGTAATTATCTAACTGAGTAATATGTATAATAGAAATTAGTAAAAATACCCACATAACTATTAAATTTGATATATTGGTCGGATTTTCAAAAGTTTTTCTTTTTATTATTTTTTATTTATATATATTTTTTCGTCGGTCCGATTTGGTCTCAAACCTTAATTAAAATTCTTAAACCTAAATCAAACCATTCTTGATTGGTTTTGTCTGGTTCAAAATCATTTCGTTAACGGGTCCATGTGGTACAAAATCGACGGTTTCTAAAATGTGGTTTAGATTTGATTTTTCGATTTGACGATTTTTGCTTATAGCTCTAATCATTAAAGAATAAATATTAAACTTCTCCATCTATTTATTCACAATATTTGAATGTCTGTCTAATTGTCACGTCAATTCAAATTCAAGTATTGAATTGAAGAGAATTGAAGATGCTCTTAGTTGGTGTGATTTTTTTCCCGTAATAAGCAAAGACTCACCTATGTTGGGCTTTCCTAGCAGGCCAGGCCCATGAACAATACTCACTGCAAGTCTGCACATTGGGGAACTGTACAGAAAGTCACAAAATATCCAATCCACCGTCCACTTGAAGTTTTCTCTGGCAGATCTGTCGTCGTTTTCAGTAAACTAACCTTAATAAAGCAAAAGCGCAAAAAGCACGGAAGCACTGTCTTAATTAGATAACTATCATTTGCCACGCGTACAATCTTATCCATTTCTTGAAGATGAGCTCTGTATCTTCTTCAAAAAGAAAAGAAACCATCACAATTTCTTATCTATCTCTATCCATAAAAAAGTCATAAATGTCTATCACATTTTCACCGATTCTTTGCTCTGCCGCTCCATCTAACTCCAGGAAACCCGATCCGTTTCGAAAACAGGGGCCAGGTACCAATTTGAACAACTGGTTGACGCCGATCTTCGGGTGGTCTTTAGAACCTGATTACATCCAGGGATCCGGTACTAGTTCTTCTAAGATCGAAGATTTAGGCCGGATCGAGAACGAAACGGGAAGATCGAGATCTGAAAAGTTATTTCGGGGATGTTTCACGGCAGAGAAGGCGAAGGAGCTAAGGAAGAAGACCATTGAGACCTCGACATTTCACGATATTATGTATCACTCTGCGATCGCCTCCAGGCTTGCGTCCGATGTTTCCGACCGTTGATTTCCGGTGAGGCCTGTCAATAATCAATCCGTCGACCAAAAATCGTTTCACAAATATGTGGATCTGTATTTCTTTTCTTTTCAATTAGTTGGGAAAAGGTTGTGTTTGGCTGTAATTAAAGATGCTTATTTTGATTTTCGAACCGTCAGTATGTATGCTTGATCAATGATCAATGTATTGTTAGTTAATGAAATCTGGATTATATATATGATTACCTCTTATACGATCTGATTTAAGAAGTGTTTGTTAAACTTGTTTATTGATAGCAACGAGCAGGTTGAATTGATTCGTTATCTGCCGGCAGATCCGCCCAATTCGCCACTGGATTTTTTTAAAAATTGTTTTTGAGTTTCTAGCAATAAGTTGTCTTTGATAAAAGATGGAAAAGGAAAATGAAAATATTTTTCATTCCCATCTTCTATTTTCTCACCTAAAGTTAGAGAAAATATTTGGAAGAAAATTGATGAAAACATGTATTATTTTCTTGTACCTAGAAAATTTTTTACATGAACAATTTATTAATCAAACAAGAAAAAGGAAAATATTTTCTTTTCATGAAAAATATAGGCAATCAAACACATCTTAAGATTAATGTTAATTTTTTATTATGAAAGGAGGTGGATCGATCTCGAACTGTATCCATCCCATCGATTTGCAAATCGAAATATTTTCGCTCTCGAATCGGATATTTTTATCATTTCTATCAAAAACAATTCTTTTTTTTTAATTATTTTTCTTTCTCAAATTACTTTTAATCATGAGCTTTTTTCTAAATGGCTAAGCCTCCATTTAGATGTCATTTGGTCCATCAAGAATTTTTACAAAAAAATTTCAAACTCAATTTTCACCATTCATCTTTGATCAATTCCTCAATTTTTTATTTTTCAAACAAATTTAAACCACACATTCATAAAAAAATACTAAAAAATCATAAAAATTAAAAATTTTCTATAGACCAAACGGGCTTTTAGTAAATTATTTAATATTTATAAACAACTTTACAAATAAAATATTTTTTTCAAATCATTTTCAATCAGATACACTTTTTTAACTACATAAATTTAATCAACACAAGGCTAAAGATGGACATAGGAAAGCCCAAGCCCAACCGTTCGTTTGGCGGCTGAAATAAATAGAATTTAATTTATAATTTGTATTATTTGAATTTTTTAGATAAAATATGTAATTGAAAATTATAGAAAAAAATGTGTATAATTACAAAGTGATACGAGAAATTGTGGCCATTATAACTTGTATTATAAATTGTTACCGACTTACCAATTGAGCATCGTTCCTTTTCCTTTATGGGTTTGTGCCTAATTTTGTCACTTTGCACACCTAATCCTAATCAAATTTATTTACGTGTGGAGATGGGTAAAGGGGCAGGATCGAGATGGCGTGACCCACGCCCCGCCGTGTCTCGAATTTTTTGCCCTAAATTCGCCCTGCACCCCGCTTAAACGAGGGTCGAGGCATTGCGGGACGATAAATTGTCTCATTTAGTGAACCATTTATATAAGCGAAGCGAGATGGATTAGGTTTCATAAACTAAACTATTTCTTACTGCATCAAAATAAAATCACGAACTTTGCGCGCGCACACACAAAAACTGTCCCCATTTTGACATGAATCTGAACAAATTGAAATAACCCACTTTCAAAAAAGTGGAATCCAAATCTCAAAACATATGAACAAGTATGAACATGAAAGAAGAATTATCCACTTAAGATTTTCAATAATTCTAAATGAACATTCATTTTAGACATTTTAAAGTGACACTGTGATGTGTCAAATTCTCATTGGATGATAAAAATATGCATTCAATAATAAAGTCATCACCAAATGAATAATCACCAAATAAAAAAGTGACACATCACAATGTCACTTTAAAATATCCAAAATGAATGTACATCTAGAATTACTCTAAGATTTTTAAGTTCTGTCCCAATAAAATACATAAGATCTGTAATGTTTTCTTGCCCTCAGATCCGCCCGTGCCCCGCCTAGCCTAGATCGAATAAAAGTTTTCTTGCCCCCGGATCCGCCCCACTACCCCATTTATGCGGGGCGGGGCTCTACAGGTCTCGATTTTCGCAGTTCGTTTTGCCATCCCTAGACTAACGTGATTATTAGAACTTTAAATTTTCAATATATATGGACGAAAGACCTTACTTGAACTGTCAAATAAGCACATGTCGCTCATGTGAACACTATATAAGAACAATTTTGTCATCCCATCCTAAAAAAAGGTTGAACACCAATTTTATGCGTCCCCACTGTTCCCTGATGATTGATGGAGGATGTAAATTGCAAGTTATGCCTCAAAGCTGGTCGGGGTCTGGGTACCATTCATTGAACTGACAAAGTGTAGCAAATTCGAACCTTTGAGAATTTGAACCCGCAACTTCTGCGCTGTTATCGTTTATAGATCCCCCAACATTTTTAAAATGGAATGTGCCCAAGGGGCTTTTTATTTTTTTTTTTGTCATCCCATCCTATTTCCTCCCTTAAGTCAATTGAATGTTATCATGAGTGACTCATCAAATTTAAGAATTTTTCCATTTTCACTTGACTTTAGAGGGTTTACTCCATCAACCACAAAACTTTAATAGTTCAATTTTATCTTACAAATCAAAACTAGTAAATAATTTATATACGAATATGTTACTGGCGAAAAAATAAAATATATTACTCTTTTCACATTCTTAGAGCTTCTCCAATGCAATTCGTAGATTGAGGCTGACATGTCAATGAAATTGACGGACAACTGGAAAACGTGGATAAATTGAAAGAGATGTATAAAACTTCATCTTCAATGATCTTGCTTACATTTAAATTTGTTGATTATGTGTAATATTTTTAAGTTTAAAAATAATAATATATAGAAAGTGAAGATGTATGTATATATATTTAACTAAATATTCCTTTATTTAACTGTTAAAGTAATTATAAAATAAAAATAAATGTTGACTCATCAGGTTAAACAGAGCACTCGACATTATCAATTTTTTTCCAACCATAACACCTTAACATTGTAATTGACATTATGCATTGGTGATATATTTTTAACTCGTTCCATCAATTTGCTGATGTGTCAAGTCATTTTTCCCAATTAATGATGTATATTGAAGATGCTCTTATGTTATGTAGTTAGATTTTATTGTTATTTATTTCAAGTCATCCAAAGTTATCTTGGCCATGAGTCATCTTAAATTACTTTTTTTTATTATTTATCAAGTTGAAAAATTAATTTAAAAATTGGTCTTCTATATAGTTTGGACTATTTTCAGCAACCCGTAATGTACAAATCAATAAATCATTGTGTCGTATCAACAAGTTTAAGAGACCTTCATACACAACCTCATAAATTCTAATATTTTTGTTATTTTTTATATCATCTTAAATATTCTATTTTATATAATAGTATGTCATAATCTTATTGAATTAATTTTTGAATCTCCTTCGAGTTAAAGTTGAGCTATCAATAAAAAATATGAGTAGTAAACACATCTAAAGTTGAGTGAGTGCTGAAAGACATCTTCCTAAAGTTGAATAACCAACGAGAAACATTTTAAAGTTCGGTGATTAATTTGTGATAATACTCAAAGTTGAGTGGACGATAAAGTGCAATGTTATAAAGTTAAGTGATAAACGAGAATTTGTGATTATGATTTTCAAGTGTAGTGAATAAATCGTGACAGCAATTGGAGTTTGGTGAATGGAAAAATTAAATCGTGTTTTATTTTATAGAACAAAAAAGTATGTATCGTTCTCTTTGTATTTCGATTTTCAATTTTGAGTTTTGAGTTTTGAATGTTTGTTTTGGGATTTCTGAAATATATGTTCTCTTTATAATTTTGAAAAACTGTTTTTTAAAATAAAAAAATGAAAAATATGTTTATTTTGAAATTTTCTATAATCATTATTTCGTGATATCTTTATATTATCTATATATATACTTAACTCATTTGCCTTGAAAACATTTTCTCAAATATTTGGTGAGAAAACATTTTTCACCTCAGGTGAAAAATATATTTTCGTTACGTTTGATCATTTTTTTTGTTGTTAATTGATTTTTTTCCAGAATTTAAACATTACTATTATCAAATACAAATGAGTTAAAATAAAAAATTATTAAAATAGCTAAATTTTATTTTATTTGCCATGAAAAATAATGTCAATCAAATAACAAAACTAGGAAAATATCCTATTTTTTCACTTGAAAAATTAATTCAATCAAACACTTCCAATTGACATTTTTCAAGAAAATAATTTTCAGGCAAATCAATTCCTAAAAATATTTTCTTATCATCCATTTTCTATATTTTCAATCAAACGCACGTAAGATTGTCTTTCAAATTAAAGATGCGACAATTTCAGTTGGTAGCTTCGTATTCTATGAATATCAACCAGTGTCAAAGGAAATTACTTTTCAAGGTTGGTCTTTATTTACAGAAGTCAGTTTTCAGCCATGGAAAGTAGTAATTTGCAATCTCTAGAGCGACGAATCGCAATGGTTTGAAGATAATCATTTGCTACAAAGATGAAAATAGAACGAACTCAACTACGAATGTAGTTTATATAGAAGTTTTTCAATATTTATAGTAGAAACATTGCAACTCTATTAATTACAGTATCGATTTTATTATTTTCCTATCTATTTCATTATATATGTGTTTGACATATAATTAAAAAAAATTAGAAAATATTGAAGTTGAAATTATATGTTTCGACATGATATCATGCATCGCACGGGTAAAACACTAGTTTAATATGTTAAAAATGATTGATTTGTATAATTAATAATTTTTAGCAATCATGCTCTATTTTATGTTTATTTTGTTTATTGGCAAATGATACATCTTAAAAAAAGTTATTAATAATTTTATTGTAAACTAAAACTATAAAAAAATATTTAAAATACAACAATAAATAAATATGAAATTACAAACATTTCCATTCCATGAATTCATTTAGCAAAATTACATTAATTTTGTTCCATTTCAAAAAACAATAATAATTTCTTGAAATTAAATTGTACTCCTCATGAACCAAAAATCAATAATAATTTCAATTGTTACTTTTTTTTATAAGCAAAATGAACATTTACTATGTCCAACCATTGAAGATCTTTGTGCTTGAATGATTAATCCCGTGACCCATTCTTTCTCCCAACACTCGAAATACGTTTGTTCAAACTCAATGGACTTCTTCTGTTCTTCACGCCTATCATCTTCCATTTATTTGAATCTAAAAAGATATGCAGTTCTTTCTTCTTCACGACTTAAATCACATCATGGTTTAACCAATTTTACAGAGCCGTCAAACTTCAACAAGAAGTTAAACTTGAATGAACTTAATAAAATGTAGTCAAAATTACATGAACAATAGATAACAACTGTATTTAATCAAATATGACATTTCATATCATAAAATAACACAAATAGCTCTTCATAAGGTGCATAGTTGGCATAGTATATGACAATTCATCCACTTTTATCTTCTTTGCACTTTTATTCTCCTGCACCAAAGAAAATAGAAAAAAGTAAGAATAATAAGGTACATTAATTGGGAAATGATTGAATGAAAGAATGTTATAAACTCCATTAGAAAATAGGGGGATTAGTCGATGGTTAAGAAGAAACTGGAATCAACCTAGTAAAAACTACAATTGCACTCTGAAATATGAATACAAATACTGGAGATGGAATTTATGAATACCAACGTCATTACCATGATACCACAATGCAATTCCCTTCTTTGTTTATACAAATGACAAATAGAAACATTTTATATACACATTACTGTTGGGTGGATTTGTGAATAGTGACGCCAAATAAGTAGAATGAAAATTTGTAAATCTAAGCCGAAATTTGGACAAAGTAACGGTAAGGAAAGTACAAACAAGAAGAAGAAGAAAAGAGGGACAAAGTCAAGGCAAGAGTTGGACTCTTTGTCCTTAAGTCGAATTTGCCCCGCAACGGTGCATACGGATTTCGGCAATCGACTCCCAAGATACAACGGCTTCACTTGTGTTTGTAGCACTCCAAAATACAAGTACAACGAACCAAATTTAGGCTTATGTACTCCAAATGATGCAATGAATGAAAATCAAAACAAATGAAATGATTTGATTTTGGAGAGAAATGAGGATGAGAGATGTTTTGCATATCAAAAAAGTGAGGAATAGGACACCCAAAGGGTCCTATATATAAATCATGAAAAGGTGTGGACGAAATGGTTGAGGCCCAAACTATGCACCATTTCCAAACAATGCACCTTTACGAAAATGTGTCTTGTGGCCGGACAACCGTGCGGCCGCACGGTTATGTATAACCGTGCGGTCGCACGGTCTTACTCAAAAACCCGAAAATAAAATTGACGAGAGATCGTACGGTTTACTAACCATGCGGTCGCACAGTCAAATATTTTGACCTGATTTTCGTCATTTTTCATAATTTCTCATTCATTCGATATTGGTTTTCCTAATGCCAAATATACCCTTCAATACATGCAGAGAAATCAAAATTCTCTTTCGGGGGCGTTGCCCCCGAGCCCCCACGACCCCCGCTACCTGACCGGGCAGGTCGATCCCCGTTTGTGCATCCCGAAGCGGCGAAGTGACAAAATTTTTTGCCTAAATGGATTGAGTCGAGCTTTTGAGTATTTAGCCGAAGTCGACATGAAGTCACTTTAATCGATTTTCAATTCTCGATTTATTAACCAATATCCAACAATCCCCTACATTAATGAAAATTTCTCGATATGCGCAACACAATGCGAATGCGATGCAAATGGAATGCAGACTCTAACAAATGGAGTACACACGACAAGTCATAGCATCAAGATAGGTAGCTTGTGGCCTCGAACCTTCTTTAGTTGAATACAATCGGATTTACTAGGCTAGTTGGTGAACGCGATGTCTTGAACCATCCAGCCGTTCGTGTAAAACCAAACAACTGTACCAACACCATGACTCATCTAACCTATTCGGTTCTCATGGTTGAGTCCATTTTGGCCATGGACTACTCTTGGTTTCATAAGTGCTCTAAGAGAATTAAGCCTCGAATTCTCGTAGAAGTGGTCCCACTTCACACTTATATAGGTGATCTCATACCTTTCTATCTCAAGGTTATGAATCATTAAAAGTATATATGTATACTTATCCTTATACACATTTTACATAGCACTTTAAATATTAGGAATGGGAATAAGTGCTTTATTCAGAATCATTTATGACTTAGTTGTCCCATTGAACCAAGATCTTGGGATCTCCAATCTACAAGGTTGGGTTTCCGTCATAGTAATTCTATTCAATAGGCTTTATGCCCATTCCCCTCGAAAGATGGTATACTTGATCTCTTGCAAGTCCTTTCGTCAAAGGATCAGCCAAATTTTCTTTTGACTTCACGTAGTTAATAGAGATTATACTATTCGATATTAACTGTTTAATGGTATTATGTCTCCGACTGATATGTCGAGACTTACCATTATACATACTATTTTGTGCCCTTGCAATTGCTGACTGATTATCACAATGTATATTAATTGCAGAAACCGGCTTTTCCCAACATGTAATTTCTTCAAGAAAATTACGAAGCCATTCTGCTTCTTCACCGGATTTTTCTAACGCAATAAACTCAGATTCCACCGTGGATCGAGCAATTCACGTTTGCTTAGACGATTTCCAGGACACGGCTCCACCTCCAATGGTAAATACATAACCACTCGTGGATTTTGAATCCTTAGTGTCAGATATCCAATTTGCATCAGTATATCCTTCTAACATAGCAGGATATTTTGAGTAGTGTAATCCATATTCAACCGTATGTCTTAAATATCTAAGAACTCGGTTTAATGCCTTCCAATGTACAACACTTGGATTACTAGTGAATCTACTCAACTTGTTGACTATGTATGCTAAATCCGGCCTTGTGCAGTTGGTAATATACATTAAACTACCAATGACACGCGAATATTCCAATTGAGATACGGGCTCACTAGTATTCTTGGCTAAGTGAATACCTAAGTCAACTGGTAACTTAACCGGTTTATCGTTATACGCCTTAAATTTCTTAAGTATAGTCTCAACATAATGTGATTGAGACAATGACAAACCATCGGATGTCTTAGAGATTTTAATCCCTAATATTACATCCGCCACTCACATATCCTTCATGTCAAAATGTTTTGTTAACATTTTCTTAGTCGAGGAAATGACTTTGGAGTTATTTCCCATAATTAGCATATCGTCAACATATAGGCATATGATTACATATTCATTAGGTGTGTTTTTAATGTAGACACATTTGTCACATTCATTGATTTTGAAGCCATTTGACAACATAGTTTTATCAAACTTTTCATGCCATTGCTTCGGTGCTTGTTTCAATCCATACAATGATTTTACAAGTCTACACACCTTCTTTTCATTTCCTGGTGCAACAAACCCTTTAGGTTGTTTCATGTAGATTTCTTCTTCTAATTCACCATTTAGAAACCCGGTTTTGACATCCATTTGATGTATTTCAAGATTATGCAATGCTGCGATTGCAATCAAGACACGTATAGACGTAATTCTTGTAACGGGTGAATAGGTATCAAAGAAATCTAGTCATTCTTTTTGTCTATATCCTTTGGCTACTAATCTAACATTGTATTTATCAATTGATCCATCCGACTTCAATTTCTTTTTGAAGATCCATTTACAGCCTAAAGCTTTGTTTCCCGGAGGGAGTTCAACCAATTCCCAAGTATGGTTACTCATGATGGATTCAATTTCATTGCGTACAGCTTCTTTCCAAAAAGGAGCTTCGGGAGAGGACATTGCAAAATGTCCTAGGATCATTTTCAAGTAAATTGGTTACGAATTCTGGACCGAATGTCTTTGGAATTTGTTGCCTTTTACTACGTCTCGGTTCTACATTTACTTGTAGATCATCATTCTTTCCATGTATGTTATCATAAGTTCGTTTATTTGAACATACTTCCTTTTCTTTACACGGAAAATTGTATTCAAAGAAGACCGCGTTTCTTGATTCAATAATTGTACCTACGTGTACATCAAGTACTTCGGATTTGTGAACCAAGAATCGATATGCACTACTATTGATAGCATATCCAATAAAGACACAATCAATTGTCTTTGGTCCAATCCTAACTTGTTTAGGTTTGGGTATTTGTACTTTCGCTAAGCACCCCACACTTTGAGATATTTGTAGGAAGGTTTTCGACCTTTCCATAATTCGTAAGGCGATTCAACCTTATCTTTGTGTGATATTTTATTTAGGATATGATTTGCAGAAAGTATGGCTTCCCCCCACAAGTTTTGAGGTAAGCTCGAACTTATCAACATTGCATTCATCATTTCCTTTAACGTTCGATTTTTGCGTTCAACAATTCCATTAGATTGTGGTGAATATGGTGCCGTTGTTTGATGAATTATTCCAGATTCTGCACAAAATTCTTCAAACGGTGCAACATATTCTCCACCTCTATCACTACGAATCATTTTAATTCGTTTTCCAAGTTGATTTTCAACTTCATTTTTGTAGTTTTTAAACACTTTCAAAGCTTCATCTTTGCTTTTCAACAAGTACACATAACAGTACTTTGTACAATCATCTATGAATGTGATGAAGTACTTTTTACCACCTCTTGTTTGTACGAACTTCAAATCACACACATCCGTGTGAATTAATTCTAATGGTGTGGTGTTTCGTTCAACCGAATGAAATAGTGTTTTGGCCGCTTTTGTCTCTACACATGTTTCGCATTTTCCATTATTAAAATGCATATTCGGAAGTAAACTTAAATTCATTAACTTTCGTATTGAATTAAAGTTTGCATGTCCTAATCTATGATGCCATAGATTACATGACTCAAGAATATAAACTGAAGATGATGTTTTATTGATTGTAGCATTTGGTACAACAGTTAGGACATTCATTTTGAATAGTCCATCTTTTACATAGCCTTTGCCTACATACATATCATTTTTGGAAGTACAAACTTATCCGATACAAAGACTAGTTTAAAGCCATTCTTGCTTAACGAAGAACCCGACACAAGGTTCTTGCGAATATCCGGTACGTGAAGGACATTATTGAGGCTAAGTTCTTTTCCCGACGTCATCTTCAAGACCACTTTGCCTTGTCCTTCCAATTTGGATATTGAGGAGTTCCCCATAAACAATTTTTCTCCCTTGGTTGGAGTGTATGATGTGAACATTCCTCTATCGGCACAAATGTGATGGGTTGCACCCGTATCAACCCACCATTCCATGGGATTTCCAACAAGGTTGCATTCAGAAACAACCGTCGATAAATTCATATCGGACATGCCATTTGAAATGGCATCAGATTTGACAATGTTGGCTTGAGATTGCTTCTTAGGTTTGCGACAATCAACTGAGCGATGTCCAGCCTTTCCACAATTATAGCAATTGCCCTTGAACTTCTTTGCATTCTTTTTTGTAGATTCAACGGAATACTTTCTCTTCTTTCCTTTGTTGTTGCTAGATTCCACCACATTTGCCTTTGCTTGTGGTATGTCATTCCCAACTCGTTTTTCCGAACTTCGGTTGTCTTCTTCAATCCTCAATCGGACCACGAGTTATTCAATGTTCATCTCCTTGCGCTTGTGCTTGAGATAGTTTTTGAAGTCCTTCCACATGGGTGAAAGTTTCTCGATAATTGCAGCCACTTGAAATGATTCGCTCACGGACATATTTTCCGCATGAATGTCATGGAGTATGACTTGCAATTCTTGCACTTGACTGATGACGGTCTTCGAATCTACCATTTTGTAGTCCAAGAATTTTTCCACAATGAAGTTCTTGGTTCCGGCATCTTCGGTCTTGTACTTCTTTTCCAAGGTCTCCCATAGTTCCTTTGCAGATTTCTTGTAGCAATATACACCGTATAAGGCATTGTCCAAGCCATTAAGAATGTAATTCTTGCATAAGAAGTCCGAATGTTTCCAAGCATCCAAAGCAATCAAAGATGCCCTATTGTTTTCCCCTTCTTGTATGGCGGGAGGATCTTCATTCAAGAATTTCGCCAAGTTGAGGGTTGTGAGATAAAACAACATTTTCTGTTGCCACCTTTTGAAATCAACTCCAACAAATTTCTCCGGCTTTTCCCCATGTGAAACGGAGTTTGAATGTACGATAGTAGGGGCACCTACAACCGGAGGAATCACATTAGTAGTAGTTGTATTCACAACGGGAGGAATAACATCGGTAGGAACACTTCCTTCAGAAGTTCCCATGTTCGAAGTTTTATTCGAAGTAGTATCGGTATTAAGAACCGTATTCATTTCTGTTTGCGTAAAACAGAAGATCAACCAAAACAAAAATAGAAATGAAGAAGAAGTTAAACTTAACAAGTTTAACCAAACAAGAATGTCACTTTCACAAAATATAACTAAAATTCGACTTAAGATTGTTGGGTGGATTTGTGAATAGTGACGCTGATGAGAATCGAGAAAGTCAAACCTCGATGCGCAAGTCTGTGGGACCCATGATGAGATCCGATGCCAAGAAGGTTCAAGGTTCGAGGATAAACAAGTAATTAAAGTCAAGAAAAGCAAGCCGAGAATCAAGTTGGAGCCAAAAAGAAGAAGAAATTGGACTCAGCCAATTTCGGTAGACCGAAAGTCATTCCGGTCGACCGAAAGTCTGCAGAGATTTTTGAAGGCAGCCTCAGTCACGTTCTGCTGAGGCTTGGTCGACCGAAAGTCCCATTTCGGTCGACCATGTGATTGACCGAAAATGGTTCGGTCGACCGAAACATCCCGTTTCACAAAAACGGGGTTTTTGTTGCAATTTCCACAAAAACGGGGTTTTGTTGCAATTTCCGAAATTTACACATTTTGCCCAATTTCGTATCTTTTATACACATTTTCTTGTCATTTGGAAGATAACTTGGTTGTTCGTTGAGCTTGGTCTTGGAGAGACTCATTGAGGTAAGGTTAACCTCCTTTGTTCTTGTATTATCCTTGGAATTTCTTCAACTAAATTTAGAGTATTATTATTTTTGTGTTTGTTGTTGATTTTCGCCACCTTGGAATTTGTTTAGTTGCTACCCATTGGGTTAGGGTTTGTTTAATCCTTGAATTTTGGGCTAAATTTAAACTTGGGTTAAGTTGTTTATCCTTTATTTTACCATTTTAGCTTTCTTGAGTTTTGTATTAAATTGTTGTGGGAATTTTCGGTCAATATACCGAAGGGGTTCGCATCATTTGGTATCAGAGCTTGACTCTAATTTGGTAAACCTATCCTTTACATTATTGTTGTGGTTAAAAAAAAAAAATCCGAAAATCTGAAAAAGAAAAATTGGAGAAAGTTTGTATGCCCATGAGTATTTATTGATCATTACATATTGGGTATATTGATTGTTGAATTTTTTGGGGGTTCTATTAGCCAAACACTTACTTTCCTACATTATCCAAAGTGTTTGATCAATTGTCCCAAAGAAAAATACTCCCTTAGTGCTTTATTGTTCAATTCCCATATATTGCTAATTACTTGGGGCTATCCAATTCCTATTATTGAGAGTGTCATCACCATTTGATTCCATATATCACTTGCTCCATACATTGGGTAATTGTGGATCATTCATTCCTTGCCACATTTGAGTTTTTTGGGGCATTCATATATCCACATTATACACATTCAAGATTGAGTACAAAGTGTTTGATAAATTGCCTCATTCAAAATTTACACTATTTGTGCTTATTGTTCTACATCTATGCCTTGTCTATTATTTGTGGTTTGTCAATCCCATTGCTAAATTGTGTTCCTAACATCCTATCCCACATAAATATTGTTCCTTTTGAGTTTAACAAGCACATAAATTCTACTTGCTATTTGTATCTATTTGTTATAAATTCCTTCTTCATTTGTTTGTGATTTCCTTGACTTCACAAGAATTATACTTTGTGGTTTAGTTGATTATATTCCTTGGAGAACTTGAGAAAGGAGATTTTGAGTGGAAAAAGGCAAGAGTGGTGAGCTCATTAGAGGGTAAAAGCCTAAATTGAGTGAAACACGAGTGAAAATTATTCTTGTGAGAACACTTTCACACTTGCACACCATGTCAAATTCCAATGCTCAAACTCAAGATTTGAAGTACTTGTTACAAAATATTTCAACCACCATGGCTAGACAAATGGAGAAGATTGGGGGTGAGTTGGAAAATTTAGGAACAATAGGGGAGAGTACATCAACTAGTATGGGTAAAGAAAATAGGGATGGTAGGAGAAGGTTGAGGGATAAATTTGTGAACATTGTGTATAGGGATGGAAGTAGAAAACAAAATGGGAGTTTGAATAGGAAATTAGAAAGGATGCTTGGGATAATGAAAGTGATAGTGAACAAAATGGGAGCATGCATTGGAAAAGGGGAGAATGGGTAGATAGGAGTGGAGATGGAATTGATGATAATATTGATAGAACAAAAATAAAGAGTCCATCATTCCATAGGAGGGATGATAATGAAGGGGAAGTTGAAGGAGGTTGGAGAATGGGTAGAAGAAGAAGAGAATGGGTAGATAGGAGTGGAGATGGGATGGATGAGAAGGTTAATATTGAGCAAATGAAGACTTCATCATTCCATAGGAGGGACGGAAGTGGAAGTAGTGAAGGAGATGAATGCTAGGCTACCAAAATTTTTGGTCCATGATAATGAGAGGGAGAAGCATGGAGAAAATACTTTCTACACTAGATGCCTTGTGGAGGATAGGGCATGTAGTCTCATTATAGATGGGGAGAGTGACACGAATTTGGTGAGTGCTAGTAGGGTGGGGAAATTGAGGTTACCGGTTATGAAGCATCCTAATCCCTATGTATTGCAAAAGTTGGGTGACGATGGAGGAGTGAGAGTGAGTGAACAAGTTCTTCTTGCCTTCAACATTGGAACCTATTGTGACCAAGTAATATGTGATGTAGTTCCAATACACACTACTCACATAATTTTGGGAAGACCTTGGCAATGTGAGCGAAATGTGAATCATGATAGAAAGAAGAACCGGTGTAGCTTCCAAATGGATGGAAAAAAGGTTGTGATCCTATCTTTGAGCCCGAAAGAAGTATGCAAAGACCAAATGAAGCTCAAGAAGGAATTTAAGGAAGAAAGGGAAAATAGGAAATCAAAAGAAAAATCACTTGAGGAAATTGATGTCAACACAAAAATGAGGTCAAGTGAAAAAGAGAGAGTTGGGGCCACGTCCCTAGAAAAAGGAGAGGCAATGAGAGTTGGAGCCACGACTCCAGAAAAAGGAGAGGTGAGAGAAGAAACGAGGGTTGAGGATTCTATCTCAGAAAAAGGTGAGGAAGTGATGAGTGCCACCAAAGAAATTGAGAGAAGAGATCACTCCAAAATGTTCTTTACTCTTGAATATTCTAACACTTCCCTCCCTAGTTTGGTTCTTTTCTTTGTTGCAGGAAATTGTGAGGTCAACTTATCAAGGCAACAAAGAACTCCAAAAGCATGCCTTATGGAAGAAATTCATGGAAACATTTTCCTACAACAACGAGTACAACCGAGATAAAAAAAAATGACATAACCGATGCAACATCTAGGAGGTATGATCCTAATATTTCTTTAAATGTAAGGTTATTGTGCTTTGAATACATTAGAGGGTTGTATGATCTTGAAGTAGATTTGACAAGTGTGTTGTTGACTTGTGAAAATGTAACATGTGGTAAGGGTCATTGGCATGATGAGTGCTTGATTTGTGAATGCAATTTTTTGCATGTGCCAATTTTCCAAAGTACCAAATCCTTGTGTGAAATTATGCTTGACGTGCATGTTTGCTCTCTAAAGAAATTGCTAGCTAGGGGAGTCCATGGGAGAAATTTATTGAGATGTCTTGGTGATAATAGGACTTCACTTCTAACATTTCTTGATGCCCCTCATTTTATTTTGAACATGTTAAGGGCAAGCATGTTAGTAATCCAAATTTGTTAAACATTTATGAATCATGTTGTGAGCGATATCTTGATGAATTCTATGGGCATGATAATTATTTGTTTTGGAAAATTGGATTGTTTCTTTTTAAATGTGCCATATGCAAATTGCTAATGAGAAAGACACATGATAGTTGTTTGATGGGACGATTTAAAATCAACGGGGTCTTAGGGGTATTATGTGATCAATTTTATTGGCCTAATTTGAAGATTGATGTTGAACATGTTTGCACTTATTGTAAATACCTAACTTGCAAAATGGCTAAACTTAAGTTTAAGTTTTTGCCCCAAGAATTCCATACATATTTGTCCATCATGAGTAAACCTTGAGTTACTTATTATATGAATTTTATAGTAGGTTTACTTGGAACAAAGAAAGAAAATGATGCTATTATTGTGATTGTTGGTAGGAGTATTAAAATGTCACATTTGATTGCATACCATGAAACCAACGAGGTCATTAACATAGTTAATCTTTTCTTTCGGGAAGTCGTGCATTTGCATGAAGTTGGTGCTAATTTTGTGGTTGTTAAATTTGCTTGCAATTTAATTGCTCATCATATTAGCAAGTTTTCTCCACTTAAAATTGCTTGTGACTTTAACCTATTAACTCTGTTGAACTTTATGCATATGTTTATTGAAGAAAGAGTTGGTTTAGGTGGCCTCGAGAATGTACCTTTGGTTAAGCCCCTTTGCAGGAGGCTCGAGCTTCCATTTGAGGGAATTGGTATACAATGTATTTCCAATGCCAACCATGGTAGGAAGCATATTCCATTTGACCCGGGCGGCTGGATGTATTCTTATTCGTGGAAGGAGCGACCCCCCGATCAAATAAAGTCCAAATTGCTACTTTGCAGTGTTGGCACATCTCAAGCTTTTGGCAATGCCTACAAATTGATTTTGAACGGTGAGTATGAAATTCCAGTTACATTTATTGTGTCTTAATTTTCTATTTTTTTATTGTAGGTGTCGATTCGTGGTCGAATCTCTTTCGAGATGGAGGAGATGATGAGAATCGCGAAGGTCCAACTTCATCGCATGAACCTGTGATCCACAAGTTGCAAGATCAAATTTCAAGGAGTCTCATGACAGTGCACTCAAGCAAGATTCGAGGTCGAATCCTTTTCAAAAGGGAGGGGATGATGAGAATCGAGAAAGTCAAACATCAATGCGCAAGCCTGTGGGACCCATGACGAGATCCGATGCCAAGGAGGTTCAAGATTCTAGGCTAAACAAGTAATTAAAGTCAAGAAAAGCAAGCCGAGAATCAAGTTGGAGCCAAAAAGAAGAAGAAATTGGACTCAACCAATTTCGATCGACCGAAAGTCATTCCGGTTGACCGAAAGTCTGCAGAGATTTTTGAAGGCAGCCTCAGTCACGTTCGGCTGAGGCTTGGTCGACCGAAAGTCCCATTTTGGTCAACCATGTGATCGACCGAAAATGGTTCGGTTGACCGTGTCGGTCGACCGAAACACCCCGTTTCACAAAAACGGGATTTTTGTTGCAATTTTCACAAAAACGGAGTTTTGTTGAAATTTCCGAAATTTACACCTTTTGCCCAATTTTGTACCGTTTATACACATTTTCTTGTCATTTGGAAGATAACTTGGTTGTTCATTGAGCTTGGACTTGGAGAGACTCCTTGAGGTAAGGTTAACCTCCTTTATTCTTGTATTATCCTTGGAATTTCTTCAACTAAATTTAGAGTATTATTATTCTTATGTTTGTTGTTGATTTTCGCCACCTTGGAATTTGTTTAGTTGTTACCCATTGGGCTAGGGTTTATTTAATCCTTGAATTTTGGGCTAGATTTAAACTTGGGTTAAGGCGTTTATCATTTATTTTACCATTTTAGCTTTCTTGGGTTTTGTATTAAATTGTTGTGGGAATTTTTGGTCAATATACCGAAGGGGTTCGCATCGACGCCAAATAAGTAGAATGAAAATTTGTAAATCCAAGCCGAAATTTGGACAGAGTAACGGTAAGGAAAGTACAAACAAGAAGAAGAAGAAAAGAGGGACAAAGCCGAGGCAAGAGTTGGACTCTTTGTCCTTAAGTCGAATTTGCCCCGCAACGGTGCCTACGGATTTCGGCAATCGACTCCCAAGATACAACGGCTTCACTTGTGTTTGTAGCACTCCAAAACACAAGTACAACGAACCAAATTTAGGCTTATGTACTCAAAAGGATGCAATGAATGAAAATCAAAACAAATGAAATGATTTGATTTTGGAGAGAAGCGAGGATAAGAGATGTTTTGCATATCAAAAAAGTGAGGAATAGGACACCCAAATGGTCCTATATATAGATCATGAAAGGGTGTGGACGAAATGGTTGATGCCCAAACCATGCACCTTTCCAAACAATGCACTTTTACGAAAAGGTGTCTTGTGGCCGGACAACCGTGCGGCCGCACGGTCTTACTCAAAAACCCGAAAATAAAATTGACGTGTGATCGCACGGTTTATTCGTAATTTCTCATTCATTCGATATTGGTTTTCGTAATGCCAAATATACCCTTCAATACATGCAGAGAAATCAAAATTCTCTTTCGGGCGTTGCCCCCGAGCCCCACGACCCCCGTGACTTGACCGGGCAGGTCGATCCCCGTTTGTGCGCCCCGAAGCGGCGAAGTGGCAAACAATTTTGCCTAAACGGATTGAGTCGAGCTTTTGAGTATTTAGTCGAAATCAACACGAAGTCGCTTTAATCGATTTTCAATTCTCGATTTATTAACCAATATCCAACAATTACATGAAACACGTGTATAGAACTTTGATTCTAGCCCAATGTGACATGGAAGCATTTGAAGAATTTTAAGCATATTTTATTTTATAGCTCAGCTTCTATCAAAAAATTCAATTAGGCATTTTAAGAACATATAATAATCACGAACCTTTTCTACCATGTTTAAAAATATCTTGATTCACCAAGGTTCCCACACAATCTAACACCAAAATCCAACACATTCAATCCAAAATTGGTTAAATTAAGATTAGAATGAAGAGGAGATAATGAAGCAAGATTTAGAATGAACTAATATTACAAAAATTGAAGACTTGAAACAACTAAAAATTGACTCAATATCATCTTCCCTTGAGATCAGACATTATTTTCCTATTTCATGGATACTAGTAGACTCATGGGTTTGCTATTTGTTAATAGAATCCAATCCTATCAGTTTATACGATCAACAGTAAATATCAAATTATCGACAAATGGACGGACATTAACGAGCTATTACACTAATCAGCCAAAAAGAAGTTCAACAAAAGAAGGTAGCCATACAACCTTATATCAATGTGTCAAATAGGGGTTAGGATGATTAGGATGCTAGAAAATGCTCAAAATGTTTTTTAAACGTTTTGGGTTTCCTTTACGATATTTTATTTTTGTTTTCGAAAACTCATTTACAAAAATAAAGAAATGGACGAGTTTTTAGTATTTTCGAAAATTGAAAAATGAAAATGGCCTGAAAATTAGGGGTGGACAAAATAACCGAACCAGACCAGACCAAACCAGAACCAAACCAAACCAAGCGGTTTGGTTCGGTTCTACATAAAAAAAATAATGGTTTGATTCTTAGAATCAAGAACCATTTGGTTTTGGTTCTGGTTCCGATTCTCTTTCCAGAACCAGAACCAGAACAAGAACCAAACTATATATATATATATATTTTACAAATTAGTGGATATTCATCTCACCAAAAAATTAAAATCTAAAATTATAAATGTGAAATGTACAAAAATGTTATTTAACATACATTTTATCTCATTTCATATTAGACAAAGATTTTAAATCATAAATCTAAATTCTAATTCTAATTCATTTTTCTTCTTTTCAATTATAAATACGCATTCACACTGCTTTACTTACACTCCTATAACACAACAATCGTTGCACTCCTTAGTTACCATCAATGACAATGATGTTTATTTTTTAAAATTTATGTATATATAAACCTCAACCCAATTCATCAATTCTCAAGAGTTAACCCAAACTCAAATTGCAAATTACATCCCTAACTCACACGACACCACGGTAGAATGAGATTCAGAATTTCATCGTAATCTGTAACTATAAGTCTAAACTGCCTTTATGTTCGATTCTCTAAATTTCAACAGGTTGACGAGCTTCCTTCAGACTAGTTTCTTTTTCTTTGACTTAGAATAACATGTTACTTTTTCTAAATCTTTGTTTTGTTAACTAAAAATTTCATTTTCTATTTAATAATGATGTAGATGGATTTTAATGAAGAAGCGGATATAAACAGGTTTTAATTTACATTTATTATTTAAAAATTCAAATACTGGTCTCAGAACCAAACCAGACCAAACCAGAATCGAGCGGTTTGGTTCCATATCTTTGAAAAAATCAATTGGTTCCATTAGTAAAAAATCATCGATTTACGGTTTGGTTTGGTTCTTCTAGAACCAGAACCAAACTGAACCACGTCCACCCCTACTGAAAACATAGAGTACCGGGGCGTAGATTTTCATCTCTCTAAACATTCCTCTTCTTCTATCTCATTTCTCACAGAAAACAGGGGCTACCTGGGATCACAATCCAAACCCTAATCGGAATTGCGGAGGAAAACCATGTGGAGAAGACTCTCTGTCCATCTCCGAACTCTTGGCCCGATCCGATTCACTCCCAAACCCACCCAATTTCGCACTCGGATTGTTTCGTCCCTTGCTCCGGTAACGTTCGATGGCTCGCTTCCCACTGACTATCGCCAGATCAGTACTGCATCTGGTACTTCTCTTGACACTATTTTTTTCCCTCAATTTCATTTTACACGTTGATCTTTTCAAAAAGTATACAGTGTGTGGATTTAATTTTGGTAAAATGCAATGTGTCGAATAGGGAATGTGGCTTCAGTGAAAAGAGTGGAGAATATAATGCCGATCGCAACTGGTCATGAGCGCGAAGAGCTCCAAGCTGAACTCGAAGTGAGAATTTTTATATTATTCATTTATGTCTAGGTTCTGTTTCATGTTAAAGTAAAATGTTTATTAATATTGTTCTGGTTTTTATTGTATTATTCGATCAGGGAAAAAACATTCTGGAAATTAACTATCCCTCTGGACCCTTTGGAACAAAGGTTAGCATGCAATCATTTTTGTTTAGTAATTAGAAAGTTTTTGTTGATCATGTACTTGTTTCAGATGGTCTGTTGGCTGTTGTTTAGTCTTTGGAGTTAAAGTGATCAAATAATTTGTTATAAGCTGATTGCCACATGGTAAAATGGAAGTAGACTTGAATTTCAATCAAATTAATGATGGGCCCATTTGTTAGGATTTATGGTATGGGATATTAAGATAGAGAGTATAGTACCTTTTTCATAGTTTGATGATTTCATTCTATAAATTAAAATTAGTTGGCATGAATGTTAAAAATGTGAATATCAATAATTCTTAGTTTTTGTTTTATATATTCTCTTTAGTCTGTTTGGCTTCTGATTTCTTTTGCTTTTTAAATTGTATTGCCCTTTGTATTGTCTTGATTTTCTTGAAGACGCAACTCACTAGAAAATGGATTGCTGCATATTTTTTGTGCTCCGAATTACCTCTTTCCCTATCTTGCTTAATGCAACTTTCCTGATTTGGTTTCAAACACGGTGTTATTTGAACTCCAGTTTTCCTGCATGTTAGATGTTTCTTTTATGTTAGATTTGGTCAGGCTGCTAAAGAATCAAGAACATTCTGTTTCTATTTCCAGAGACCCCTCTTTCTTTTAAGCGATAAACCTTTTTTTTTTTTTTGATAAGAAACTAATTTTTATTAATAAGAATACAAAAGCAACAAAAGAATGGACGCTCGCTATCCACCATAAAGACAAAAAACCAAATGTGAAAGCCTAAATATCGGGACCAAAAATCTAAGGTATATGGGAAATGATAGTACATAAAGAACTAATTCTCTAGGCCACTTAAAATCTCAACAGCTCTAACCCATAGGCCTGTGAAAAATATGATGTTATCCCAGATATCCTCTACTGACCGCTCGAAACTTGAAAATCCTACGATTCATCTCTGTCCAAATCACCCAAGCCACTGCCATCACAATCAACTTAAATAGACGTGCTATTGCCTTCCGTAATTTTCTATTAAGTGCTTGTCAACTGTGAAGTTTATATCTCCTCCCTCGAGCAACGAAATAAAATGATCAAGCAATAAAATAGTAAGCCCCTGTTCTCTTTGCTGTTTTGATGTCGTTTTCTGTTTTTATTTTCGAAAACGCTAAAAACGCGTTCTCTTTACCATTTTCGAAAACGCATTTTGGAAAACAAAAAAAAAATTTGTACACAAAACGGAAAACGCCCGAAACATCGTTTTGGGCGTTTTGTGTGTATTTCGACAAAAAAAGTCCAAAACGCGGAAAACGCGTTTTGAGATTTTATTTTTTTTTTAATTTTTTATAGAATTATCTTAACTTAGAACTAAGCTTAATATAAAGTTTTTTTTTTTTTATTTTTTTTTTTAGAATTATCCTATCTTGGAACTAAGCCTAAAAAAAGATTTTTTTTTTTTTTGAGAATTATCCTAACTTGGAACTTAGTTTAAATAAAGTTTTATTCAATTCAATATCAACATTACAAAAAAAAAAAAAAAAATTAAATGAGAATTCTTGTTATATTTCAAAAAATGTAATGATAAATGGACTCTGTTGGTTTTGAAAGAACTTGCATTTTCTAGATTTTAATAGAAGAGCTTTCTCAAGTCCCGAACCTGACCAAGCTGTGTTAATATAGACTCATAATGCTCACATTAGTGTGTTCCATGTAATCTTATTTTTAGTGTATTGTGAAAAGAAATTTGAGTTGGAGTTAGTAGTTTTCTGCAAGCAAATTAATTAAAAATAGTTTACATAGTGTTCTGCAAAATTTCAAACAGAACGTGTTTTCCAGCTTTTCATTTTCAAAAACAGTTTTCAGAAATGACAAACCAAACGCGTTTTCAGCAAATTTGAAAACAAAAATGAAAACACAAAATACAAAACATTTTCGAAAATGAAAATACAAAATAAAATACAAACAGAACGCCACCTAAACCTTTTAAATCAAAAAGGAGTCTCCATTCTTGTGGAGATGTAAATGCCCTTTGTATTTGACACTAATCTCTATTTTCACAATATATAATATTAAGTCATCCTTGGCATCCTGTCTCTGAAACTACATCCATATATTGAAATCTTTTAGATTTGTCTTTACATGTTTCCACTACTTCACTTTGTTGCTTATCTCATTCTTTGATGCTTCAGATTTGATCTGTTTACTACATTTTGTTTGATTTTAGGACGCACCTTCCGTGATCAAGTCTTACTATAACAAAAGAATTGTGGGATGCCCTGGAGCTGAAGGTGGTATGTTTCAGTTAATATATGCTTTTTGTATTAATTCAGTGACATTTGTACTTGATGATTCATTTAACGACACTTTATTGCGTTTTTTTTTTTTTTTTTTATCAACTCTTCCTGGAAAATATAATAGAGGATGAGCACGACGTTGTTTGGTTCTGGCTAGAGAAGGGCAAGCCACATGAATGCCCAGTATGTTCACAGTACTTTACGGTAAGTACATGTTTGCCGTTGATTAGTTACTCATTTTTTGTCCATGAACCCGGCATGGTAATTCTGTATGTGGACTGAGAAGAACTTTTGTATACATTGAATTCATTTGACCTTAACCTTGTTTTACATGGGGGGAATCATTGGAAGGTGCTTATCATTCAATTTTGTGTTGGTATAGGAGCCTCATTTACTCTGTTTTTTACGACATAGTGTCTTGTTAAATTTTGCGTTTTAGTGATATTTTGTTGATGTAACTTGTTATTAGTTTAAAAACAAATAAAAAATAAGAATGTATGTATTTAGTTTGCATCGATTATATATTCTCCTGACAAGATGCGCGAGCCCTTTTTATCAATTTTTTTTTTTTTTTTTTTTTTATGTTTGTATTAATTGAAAATGCCTCTTTCTCGCACTCAAATGCTGATCAAGTTTTATTTGTTTGCAGTTGGAAGTCGTTGGCCCGGGTGGACCCCCTGATGGACACGGTGAAGATGAGGATCATCATCATCACTGATTATAATTGGCAATTTACTAATAAAATTGGGCACACGATGAGATATTGCGCAGTTATACCGTGCAGCTCCTGGACTATAGAGCTTTGTTTTTGCCCTGCCTTTTCGATCTATTGTTCTTATGGTGTTTCTATGGCAACAGCAGAATTTTTAACCTTTCTTGACGGTATTTGGGATTTTAAACACGGGCTGTTATCCATTCGGAATGCAACTTGTAGCATTTTTTTTCATTTTTCAGCAAACCAAAATAAGTGATGGCTGGTTCCAGTTCTTTTGTAATCACTCTTGGAAATAATAAAAAAAATTATTTTCACCACAGTAATCCATAACAGTTGCCATTTCACGTGTTCATAATCTGTGGGTTATTCTTTGAACTTGTGGGCATTTATTTTGCCCCATTTTTTTATATGGGAGACGAGCTTTAATCATTAAGGCTCAGTCTCTGTAAAAAGTTTTTTGTTTAAAAATGTATTTTTTATGTTTTTTAAATAAAATGTGTGTTTGAAAAGTAAAAAGAGAAAATGTGTGTAGTTAAAAATTGATTTGGGGAATTGTATGGTAAAAAAATGTTTTTTTTAAAAATATTTTTTAGGTAAAATATGTGATTGAAAAATGGAGTGAAAACATGTATAGTTAAAAAGTTGTTTGACAAATTGTGTTGAAAAAAAAATGTTTTTAAACATCTTTGCCAAACAGAGACTAAGTTACTATACGTCTATGTCTAAATTCCTCTCCCCAAGTGCGTTTGATTCGTAAAGGTAGAAAAGAAAACTTTTTTCATGTAAGTTGGAAAAATAACCATCTATATGAGAAAACATTTTCAATGGAATTAGCCAAAAATATGCTTCAAGTGATTGTACCATGGAAAATGAATTTTATTTCTAACTTGCAATTAAACAAGAAAAGTAGGAAAATATTTTTTCGGATGTGACAGTTTCCATGGAAATAATGTTATCAAACACAATACTGTGTATATTATGGTCGAAAGATATAACTCTCCATTTCATTCTTATTAAAATTTGATTTTAATTTAAAGTCAAAGTTAACAATTAATTTTAACTATTAATTTCCTAAGATTCACAATTTTTCAACCACATATTTTATCAATTTTTATTAAAATCTAATTTTAATCTTCATAAACAATACTTTAACCAATCCGGTTATATAATAGGAAAAATTTATGGTGACATTTAAACGAAATTGCTATGTTGTCAAAAGTGGGCAACGTTATGTTGCCCACCCACCAATGAGAACGCGCCAAGTGTGTTCAGATGTCTAAAGACTGAAGACACTTGGCTCGTTCTCATTGGTGGATGAGCAACATAACGTTGTCCACTTCTGACAACGGAGCGGGACTGGACATTTAAATCCTCAATATTTCACAATTCTTGAAAAATCGTGTAAAAATGTAGTACAATGTCTTCATTCTTGTTGCCTGAATGGTAAAATATGCCAAAATATCAAAATTCCAATGGGTTTCAAATGCCTAGACCCTTTTTTCATGAGTCAAGCCGAACTTTTAACTAACTGAATCAAGTCGAACTCCCGAACTGTTCAGTTGATTTGCCACCCCTAATTTCAACCAAAATATATTTTCTGTTAAAACAACCTAGTGATGTCTGGAGCAAACTATTTGTAGCATTCTTAACCAAGATTTCTGAACAAGGACTGAGTCACTGACCATCCACCCCATGTCACGTGTTGATTGATGCAAATATTAAGGCACATATTTCAGAGCAAAACTGAAATAAATTTTCTGACTGGCATGTCAAACCTTACATTGTATTTCTGCCTGATTCAGCAAAACATAATAATAATAATAAAAACAAATCAAGAAAATGGCCAGCCAAGGTCCCAACAATCCTAGCAATGCTGGACAAGGCCAGGTTTTTTTTTTTACTACATGTTTATGTTTTTTTATTGGACGACATATATATTACTCCTTACCTACGTCGAGTAACATAGAAACGAGACATCATGGCTCATCTTGTATTTGATTAAGCTGTCCCATTCTTGTTTTCATCGCTCTATTTTTCTAACGATTCTTGAATTAACTTTGTTGATTAATATCATCTCCATAATTAATTACAGGTTTGGAAAGATGAGATCCTAAACCAACAATCCAACCCCCAAAACCAAGATCAGTCAGCTAACTTCCTCCAAGAGGTAATTTTGGATTTTTTTTTTTTTTTTTTTTTTTTTTACCATTTCACCAAGAAGATCAATATTTTATTTGGTGCATGTTTGGCATTACTTAAAAGAAGGAAAGAAGAACTTCACGTCTTTTAATTTCGACCAGGGGCGGATCCAGCCCTTGGCTAGGGTGGTCGGCCTCTCGGGCTGGATCCGCCAAAAACTCTTTTTTTACCTTATAATTTTTGGTATCGAATTTTTTTTCTCATTACCATGTAGTGTTCGCTCGTGCTGGATTGAATCCCTGGATTTGCCCTGTTTTCGACAGTATAAAATGTCATACTATCCATAAAAGAAATATTCCTGTGTTTTATAAGCAAAGCCAAATATGTTTTATATATCATGCAATAACAAAATTATCTGCCCTTTTGAAGACTGGAACACAAGTTCAGAACATGGCACAAGGAGCAGCAGATATTGGGAAGGGAGCGGTGCAGGGAGTGGTGAGCATTGCCCAGGGAGCAGCACTAGGGGCAGCAAACGTTGCACAAGGAGCAGCTGACGTCATGAAGAATACTCTAGGATCAGACAATAACGCTGCCGCCGCAGCCACCACCACCAACACCACCTCAGGCCGCCCTGGCACCACCTCTGACGCCAGCCTAGGTGCCGGAAACTATCCGAGCAGCAACCATCCAAGCAATCCCAACACCAGGATTTGAATTGAAATGCTTTTCTTAATAATAATAATACTCTGTTTGATTTGTTAATTTTGTTTTCACTGCATTGTCACATGAAGCATAGGCAATAAATGTTGATTTGTTAATTTTGTTTTCACTGCATTGTCACATGAATGAAGCCTAGCTTGCTTAGCTTAGTTTGTTTTCTTTCAATCATTCAGGTCATCTTTTTCTCTTTCATTATTGAAATTGTGTCCACTGTGAAAAACTTGAAGCAAAGTAAGTGTCAGAAAATTATTATGATCAGATTACAGTTTCCAAGAAAAGACATGCTTCAACGTGAAACAGATATATAAAATGACGCAAAATTGATGGAATAAGAATGCAAGATCCAAGCAGAAAATTAAGCAGGGATGATCGAGACGAGAACTTGGCTCTCTGTCCTTAAGACGTTTTTACCCGTCACACTGTGCTTACGGTTTGTGGTAAAGCGCCTCCCAAGATACAACGATCGGAACACTTGCAGAAACAGCACCTCGACTGCAAGACAACGAACCAGAATTGAATACTCTCTGAAGACTTATGCAGAAAAAGAAAAACCAGAAGAAGACTTATGCTGTGCAGAATGAAAATTCGTGATGAATGAAAGCAACAAAATAGAGGAGAATGTGACGGTTTTGAGCAGTTTCCATTCAGCCCACTCCATCCAAAAAACTGAACCAATCACGAAAATGAGACAATTAATTAATTGTCAAAGAGAGACGGCGGCGGAGGCGCGTGCCTTTGGGCTAGTTTAAACATTGTCTAAGACTCCCTTCTTTCAAAGACTATTGGTACCCTTTGGGGCCCAAACTCATTTCTCAACTTGAAGCTTATTAAGTGGTTCAAGGTTGTGTGTGCAACCTATGTGGGATTAGCACATTTTTCCAATTGTTTCCCATTTATTCCTCATATTTATTGTCCAACTTTCAACCATAATTTCTCATTCATATGGAAATAGTTTTGTACAATTAAGTATTCCACGCTCATCTACTCGGAACGTAGAATTTAATTGAACATTAATTTCGACAAATTGAACATCGGGTCCCACTCAAATTTAAGGGCAAAGTTGACCCATTAACCAACCATTTCCAACAATCCCCCACATGAATGGAAATTATCATGACTATGTAATGAGATGCAGACACGATCAGAGAGTACAGGCGAAAAACTTATTACATCAGGAGAGGTAGCTTTTGGCTTTGAACCTGCCTTAGTGAATACTATCAAGTTTATTTGGCTAATCAGTGAACATGATGTTTTGAACTGTTCAGCCATTGATGTAAACCAAGGCAACAGTATCCACACAATAACTTTTCTATCAATTCTTTGGTTCTCATAGTTGTGTTCATTTTGGTCCTGAACAATTCTTGGGATTCATAACTGCCCCACTTCACACTTATATAGGTGATTTCCTATTAAGAGTATTCTGCTATACCCACTTGATTTATCCAAGCTATATGAATCATTAAAAGTTACAACTTAACCTTTATGCATTCTGCAAACAACACTTTTATAAAAGAATGGATAAGTGCTTTATTGAATCTTAATAACTTAGTTGTCCAATTGAACCAGGATCTTGGGATCTCTAATCAACAAGGTTGGGTTACCATCATTAAGATTCATGCATATTCGGCTTTAATCTCATTCCCTTTGTCAGATAATATACTTGATCTCTTGGTAGGCCTTTTGTAAACGGAACCGCAAGATTCTCCTTTGATTTCACATAATCAATTGAGATTATACCATTTGAGATCAACTGTTTTATGGTATTGTGTCTATGACGTATATGTCTAGACTTACCATTATACATACAATTTTGTGCCCTTGCAATTGCCGATTGATTGTCACAGTGAACATCCCATCGGTCATATAACCCTTTCCTACATACATATCATTTTTAGTTAGTACAAATTTGTCAGATACAAATATTAACTTAAACCCATTTTTGCTAAGAAGAGAACCAGAAACAAGATTTTTCCTAATGTGAGGCACATGCAACACATTGTTGAGGACAAGTTCCTTGCCGGATGTCATCTTCAAGGTCACCTTTCCTTGTCCTTCAACCTTTGAGCTTGAGGAATTTCTCATGAACAGTTGTTCACCATCAATAGTTTTGTATTCAGAAAACACATTCTTTTCAGCACAAATGTGGCGAGTGGCTCCAGTGTCCACCCACCATTCTCGGGGATTTCCAACACAATTACATTCAGATATTACAGCAGATATGTGCATTTCTTGAACACCTTCAGTTACATTTTCAGTTTCAACTACATGTGCACGGTCATTTTGCTTTTTAGGCTTGCAACAGTCAATTGCACGATGTCCAGGTTTGCCAGCAGTCCCCTTTGAGCTTCTTGTTCTTCTGATTGTTTTCATTTTTCTTGGGAGCAAAGTTTGAGTGCTTCCTCTTCATGTTCTTCTTTGAACTTGATTCAGTCATATTTACCTTAGCCTCCATGCTTAGTCCAACATTTCTCCTTTCAGATTTTTTAGTGTCTTCTTCAATCCTCAAATGCACAATCAACTCCTTCAAGTTCATTTCCTTGCCTTTGTGTTTGAGGTAATTTTTGAAAACTCTTGGAACGACTCATTTACAGTCATCCTTTCAGCATGCAAATCATGGAGGAGTACCTGCAAGTCTTGAACTTGGGAAATAACAGATTTAGAGTCAATCATTTTATATTCCAAAAATTTACCGACAAGAAATTTTTTAGAACCAGCATCTTCAATTTTATATTTTTTCTCTAAAGATTCTCATAACTCTTTTGCAGATTTCATTATGCTATACACACCATATAGCGAATCATTCAGTACATAATTTTTGTACAGAAAATCAGAATGCTTCCATGCGTCCAAAGCAATAATCGAAGCTCGATTATTTTCTCCTTGCTGAACCGAAGGAGGATCCTCCGTGAGAAATCTTTCCAAGTTCAGAGTTGTGAGATAGAACAGCATTTTCTGCTGCCATCTCTTAAAATCAACTCCGTTAAATTTTTCAGGTTTCTCTCCATGAGAAATATGAGTTGAAGCAGATGAACCAGCCACAGTCGGCATCACAATAGCCATAGTTGGCGTCACAGTAGAGGTCACAGCCAAAGTAGGAGGAATTGCATTCGTCCCAATAGCGTTAGCCATTTCCGTTTTCAAACAGAAGTTCAACAAGTCAGAATTTAGAAATGAAAATTCTGCAGAAAGGTAAAATCAAACCAGAAACTGCAAGGTTAAAAGTTATACATAAGCAGTTTAAAAACAGAGTAGCATGTACAATTTCGGAACCAGTAATCAACTATAAAAACGTCTTAAGAATGTTAGAAAATTATTTTGATCAGATTACAATTTCCAAGGAAAGACATGCTTCAATGTGAAACAGATATATAAAATGACGCAAAACTGATGGAATAAGAATGCAAGATCCAAGGAGAAAAATTAAGCAGGGATGATCGAGGCGAGAACTTGGCTCTCTGTCCTTAAGACGTTTTTACATCACGCAAATGAGACAGTTAATTAACTGTCAAAGAGAGGGAAGGAATTATTTAAATAAATTCGGAACAAAAATTTAAATAATTTCACACGAGCCCGACCCGGCCCAAGCCCACAACCCGATCCTGAGCCGGTCGGACGGCGACGACTCACGCGCGTGGCCTTTGGGCTAGTCTAGACATTGTCGACTCCCCTCTTTCAAAGACTATTGATACCCCTTGGAGCCCAAACTCATTTCTCAACTTGAAGCTTATTAAGTGGTTTAATGGTTTGTGTGCAACCTATGTGGGATTGACACATTTCTCCAATTGTTTCCCATTTATTCCTCATATTTATTGTCCAACTTTCAACCATAATTTCTCATTCATATGGAAATAGTTTTGTACAATTAAATATTTCACGCTCATCTACTCGGAACGTAGAATTTAATTGAACATTAATTTCGACAAATCGAACATCGGGTCCCACTTTGACCCATTAACCCACCATTTCCAACAGTAAGATGATTCATCGAAACATTAAATATCAACCCATAAATCCAGAATCCATCATTTGATACATAGCCAGAGAGACGACAAGCAGCAACATCGTACTTGATTGAAGATAGAAATGAATTTTCCCATTGCAAATGAGAAAAGCATCACAAGTAAATCATGTAAAATTCAATGGTTTTTCAACAAGCTGGACATCTTGAAAGTTATTCAATGAGCTCACCAGCTAAATCATCTTTCACCGCTGCTCGTGCTGGATACGGCGAAAAAAAAAAAAAAAAAAAAGTTAGACTTTTTAGCATTTTTTGGATTGAAACTCAAAAAATAAATTATTTTAATGAAGTCCGCCCTAGCTAGAATATTTTTATTGATGTCTGCCCGAGCTGAAAAAAATTTCTGAATCCGTCACTGACTGGAAATCCAGAGTTCTAGCTTCCCCACAGAAGAACAAATCTATTCTCCATCTAAATTTGATCGAGATAAAATTAAAAGAGTTTTGGCCTTCTGCAAATAGCCACAATTTAATATAAGCACGTTTAGGAACATTTTTTTATCACTTCAAAACTTTCCAACATGAGAGGGAAGGACTGTAATATGCGGATATGAATGATACCAGCCAATCAATTGAGTTGTAACTCCTTTTGCAATGGTCATTCCGTGCTAAAAAGTAAAAGCATTAACAAATTTAGCCCTTATTTGATACTCATTTTTTGGGAAAGAGGATGTGTGGTTAAAAAATATTTGAAAAATAAAAAATGATAGGCTTGACTAAAATAAATAGTTAAGATTTAGTGTTGAATAAATTTGAATTGCAAATAATGGGGCCAAACAAGGGCTTATAATGAACAACAAAACCTATACTCAAATGTGTAGATGTGTAGTCATGATCTGTTGCCCGTCATAGGCAACAGGAAAAAATCTCATATATTGCAAGAACTCACACGTTGGTTCTCATCTTTCTTGTGAACCGTGTCGAGCAAATCTTGAAAGGGAAAATGCACGTGAACAGTCAATTTTTAGATCCTATAGAAGTTAGTTAACAAACGGCTTACTTGGGTGACAATTCCAGCCAATTGGAATTCGGACCGCCGTTAGAAATAGAGGGGAAATTGAAAACATAGCCATCCTATGCTTATACCATATGTGAAATCTAAGTTCTTGAAATCAATTTACGCATAAACCATTGGAACACAGAAAAAAATTCAACTTCATAAAGCTAAGTGAGAAATATTTGATTTTTCATTATGCCCTAGTATATTTTTTTGGTCAATAAAATCCTTAATTAATAACACTATATTAATTTATTATCATTGTAAATGTAATTTCATATCATTATACTTTCTCATTGTTGAGTGAAAGCATATAAAATGAAATTGGATCTTAAATTCAATTATTTTTTATATCATGTATGTCAATTGTTATATCGTGCATGACAGGTGTTTTTGATCTGCCTTTTAAGGTTACGGCCTACATTCAATTCTGGATTGGGGTTCAGATGAAGTTTCTAACAACGATGACTTAAGTATTATCATTTTCTCTCTCTCTTTTTCTCTTACATCACTCCAGCGTAGGCTCACTCGATGATCAAGTATCCCCAGGGAAGGTTGATGGAGACCCAAACGTATATATAGAATCAAATACACAAGAACAAGAGAAAGGGGCACAAACCCGACCTCCTAAACGCGAAGAAATGCAACAAATGAAGGAAAATAATAAGAGTGAAAATGTTAAGAGTACGGTATCCTGAATTCTATTTGTCCCGGCTAGAGAAGCTCATTGCAAGACATAGATTATGAAAAGAGAAGGGGGTTTGTGGTGGTTGCGGATGGATCAGCCCTGCGCACGCACGAGAACATGCACATCATGTATGTTAGGGTTTCAACGGTTTTAAAGTTGTAGTCATCAAAACGATCTCTTATACTCATCTACCATATAATTAATTTCTACTCCTTTGTCCGTTGATTTTTTTTTATCTTAAGTTTCAACATAAATCTTGCTACTTGTATTCTTATTCTTAATTTATATTGTCTACTTACTCTCTCTCTCTCTCTCTCTCTCACATAAAGTATATATGTTAATATATTTTCAAACAATAATTTTAAAGAAACATTTTTAAATGATATTGTGTCATGACCTACATTCATGGGGCGATGAAATCCCAAACAAATTACTCGATGTGGTCGTTTGTTGAAGCACTTTGTTGGACTAAATATTTTTTTATAGAACCCGTTTGGTAGCGGGAAAAATTTCACATCAACTTTTCAAACTCAATTTCAACCATTTATTTTTAGTCAAGTCCACAATTTTTGACTTTTCAAACTTTTTAAAACCACATATCAAAAAAAAAAAAAAAACTAAAACTTTATCACATTTGACAAGATTTCTGATTTTGCTTCAGCTTGTAGAAGAACTTCTCGAAAAAGCTACTTTAAATCAATTTTCTTTAAAAGCTCTTCTAATTGAACAAAAATCATCTAAAAAATTATTCAAACAACTTCTTAGTCTAAAAAACATTTGCCAAACCGACTCTAAGATGGGGAAGCTATTCTACGAGAAACACAAACTATGCTAAACGAACGCATATCACAAGCACGTCTCCTTTATAAAAAAAACATCATAATAAATCAGTGTGAATAACAAAATTCAGATGATTTTTACATACGTATTCTTTGACTAATTTGTCCAGGAATTCATTTAAACTTTGCCTTCGAATACCTCCGTAACTGTTTTGCAATGCGCTTGGCTTTGCAACTTCTGATGAGCTTTCTCACATCCCCTCTTACAGAAAAGAATGCAGAGAGCACCGGAATCCACATTGTGGGATATATAGAGACAGCTTTACTGAGGTCTTTAGTTGCAACATGCTTCTGAAGAACGAGTTCACGAGCGATGCCACACAAAACTAGAAGTATACCAAACAGGCTTGCTCTTCCTGGTTTGATCAGACCTAAAAGAGCTCCTGCTACACAGAGGTAGCTTCCCGCGAGAACCTGACGAGAGCCAACAAAATCAAATTATCAATAAGCTGAATGGATTGAAAATTTTTGGAACGGTCCGTAGTTTTCATTTGTGGGATTTTCAATTCAAATTTATAAATTTGAGTTATTTTGACTCTCCCATTGCCATGGGAACTCCATCAGAAGATCAACAAGTGTAAAAAACCAATTTTATTTTATTTTTATTTTTATTTTTTCCTCCCTACCTTTCTGGATGCAGAATGAGTCAAAAATTATATGGCATAGAAAAATAATCTTCGAGAAACGAACCTCCAAGTGTTTGAGATCAGTTGCTGCAGATGCACCATTCATATGCGAGAACTTGAAGAAATTTAGCAAGTCTTTGTAGCTTGGAATCGCTGTATTACTAATTATAGCTTTTGCTATGGCTCCTGGATACAGAAAGGCCTTCAATGCAACATCTGGAAAAACTTTACTTGCAAACAATTGAGATAATGACACTTCCATAGGAGTTTTACACATATCAATTCTACATGGATATCTGTACACCGTTGATAAAAATACTTTAGCAGACTTTCATGAACCAAAATAGTCGAATACAAAAGTGAAAATCCAAACATTCATATCACATTTGAGTACAAGAATCTAGGATTTTGAATAAGCTATTTGCAGTTAAGAACTGCTCAAATTTTTGCTCTTCTATTTTCTTCTAGAAAGAGATTTAATTGGCCATGAAGCCTCGAGAAATTTGGTTGAATTGTACTATGTTCAACTTAATCGAGCTTGAGCCATGTCGAAAAGGTTTAGAGCATTCAAAATGTGTTCGACTCGATCCCAATTGATATTTGCAGCCCCAAAACTTTAATTACAAACAAAAATCTAAACATTCATATCACACTTGTGCACAAATTTGAAGAATTCCCTTTTCTCTTCTCCCCCAGTTCCCTACCAGAAGAGGACTTGACAATATAATAAAAAAATTGAACTTATTTTTCCTTCTCCCCCAGTTCCCTGCCATAAATGTATTAATGAAATCTTTCATTAATGAGGAAAATATTTTTGTAAAATTGGCTCATAAGCAGCCAATATTGCATCTAGTAAGTGCAAGAAATTGGTTCATGTGAGACCATGAATGCATTTAATGCTACGCAACAAAAATTGACAATCTGTAGCGGTTGGAATAGTAAAGGAATGGAGACTTCTGTGTATTGCATCATTGCATGCAGTGAAAAATCTCTAACAAATAATGGAAGTTTCCCCCGTAAACCCTTATTTTGTTATTCTTCCATATGATTATTTTTCGCTTAAACTTGGAAATTGTTCGAGTTCCTAACAAATGATGGAAATGGTAAAAGTAATAATAAAACAATTTAATGATGTTCTCGGCAAAATAAATCAGAATCTCTGTCAATTTCATCCACATTATACAAATATAAAAAAATCTAGCACATTCACTCTAGCAATCAGCAGATAAGAAAACCCAGAAGGAAATCAAGTAACATTAAAATCAATTAATAATTTGTAATAAAGATATTGTGTAAACATTCGATAAAAAATTTACCTGAAAAGCGGAACCTGCAAAATAATTACAAGGAAATAAATGCGAGAAGCAATGGCGGAGATTATCCTTGCCCTTTTCTTTGAAGATGAAGCCATTGCAGATTTTGGAAGAGCAATTTTTTTGGGTCCTTAAAACCAACAGCAAATCAAATGGGTAAAAATCTCGGAGACGTAAAGGAGTAACGTTATAAGCGCCCACGACCCATGAGTTTAGTTTTGGGTAGTTAAGGGATCACATTACCTAAAATATTTTCACTAATTTTCTATTTTTTGCATATACTCATTTGTTCAGCTATAAGCACGTACTCTACACGACTTATTATATAATGAATAATGTGCGTAATATTTTTGTAGTATTGATACTGATTTGAAAAGTATTTGGGATAATTGATATTGTTAAAAAAAAATTAAAATTGTAAATTGAATGTAGTTTTTTAATTAATTAATACTTTATTGAAAATTTTCACCAAATTCCTCGAAGATATAGTAGGCAATTGTTTAAAATATCAACTTAGTAAAAAAATCACGTAACGTGTATTATTAAGAAGTAATTTAACATGAGAAACTATAAAAATTTATTTGTAAATTATGATAGATCGCAAAAAATATGAAAAAGTTGTGTATAGCCAAATTAAATTAATTTAGGACAGATTTTATTAGTGAAAACAAAGTTTAACTATTTAAGTTAATAAAAATTTCAATTTCAATTTTGACTTTTGTTTTTTTCTTTCTAAAAAGTCATAAGAATTTAAAGATATTGTTAACAATAGAGAAATTAGTTAAACATATGTAGATTAATATTATTAACTAATAATAATTGTTTTTAAATAAAATAAATTATGCATCTTATAGACAATAAAGAAAATTATTTAACTATATTAAAATTAGATTTTTTAGTAAATTTTGATAATAGTGAAAATGTGTGATTGAAAAGTTGTAAATCTCATAAAATATGTTATTGAAATTAATTATTGACTTTAATTTAAATTAAATATGAATCTTATCAAACACGAGTTAAATAAATGTAATATTGATAGAAAACAGAATCATGGTAAAATAGGAAATCATTAGTTTTTTAAACACTCTGTTCGGCGACCTCAACACCTTTTTTCTAAGTAAAATATGTGATTAAAAATTGAAAAGAAAATATGTGTGATTAAAAAATAATTTTTAAAAATTTGTAAAAAAATATGTTTATAAACCAAAAAGAAACCACTACTGTTATTAATAAAAAATTGGACATTTTTTAATGTATTATTGAGCAAATTTGGGAAAAGACCTATTTTGACTTGACATACTTTTTTTTGGCTTAAAACTTAAAAGAACAAGTCAAATTTAAAATCTTGACCAATATATGAATTAACTATCTAAAACACCCTTATTACCAATTCAAAAAAAAAAAAAAAAAAAAAAAAAGAAACTAAGTCTATCCCCCTCAAACCTCTCTCTCTCTCTAAAAAACAAAGTCGAAACCCTTGCTCTCCACCTCTTCAACGGCTCTCTTCTTGTAAGGTCAGAATCCGACCATATATCTCCCATCTCTTCAACAACTCTCTTCTCTTCTCTTCAAAAACCACATACCGGCAACCTCCATTTCGTGAACACAATCGGATTGTGAACTGGGTTTATTTCAAAAACCCCACATTAGCTCCCTCGAAAGCTGAGGTGTGTATTCTATGAAAGCTTTTTTTTCATTTTATCGTAAAAGAATTTATAAATTTCATAGTATTACAAATTTAATGTTAATGCTAGTTATATGGACTTATTAAAATCAAAATTCTTGGGTTGTGAACAACTTGAAAGTTGAATTTTTTGAAATAGTTACTTCTGATGCTAAATATACTTATGGTCCATTTTGCAGACCGATTTTTTGTATAGTTACTGCTTATGCAAGTGTATTGTAAACAGGAAAAAATAGACATTTGGTCTATTTATAGGTCGATTACCGCTGATGTGAAATTGACGCATAGTCTATTCTTAAAGTCAAATAGACCTAAGGTCTATTTATAGGTCAATTTGGTTGTAGTAAGAGGCTTTCTATTTGCTAAGTGTTAAAAATTTAATGTTAATGCCAAAGTTATATGGACTGATTTAAAATCGAAATTTGAGGAGCTGGTTTGATTTTTTTTTTTTTTTGGAGAATAGACTCGATTTCACTTGTCAAAAAATTGAGCATTAAGTCATTTGAATAAGTTTTTTGACGAAGCTAGGGATATCTCTCAATCAAATATCCTTCGTTCTAGGAAATCAATCAAGTATTGTTTCTAAATAACCATTTGTAACCTGGCTCATATATGCAAATTCGTGTAACCTGTAGCAAAAAAATATTAATTCACATAGGTTTAATCACGTGAATATTAACCTTTAGCTGAAGAATATTAATTCACATCCTCCTTGTAATGCAATCAGGTTGCAGCTTTATGTTTTTTCTTGCGATTTCGATAATCCTTAGTTATTAATTACTATTAATGATTTGTTTACTCTCGAATTTCAATCATTTCAAATTATTAATTATAATTAATCTACATTTTTTACAGGATGGAGTACGCAATTGACCCTGAAGATTGGATTCGTGTCAAGGTAACACAAATTTCATCATTAGAGTCCGTCGATGACATCATTGGTCATCTCAACACTAAATACAAAGCGATATTTCGAAAATCTTGTTTCGGGCATTTTACAAAAAATGAAATGCATCCAATTCTCTGGGCAAATTATCCATAAGTTATTGCATCGGCTCGTTGTAAGTAAGAAAAAGAATGAGTTGTGGTTTTGGTTTGGAAAGAAAGCAGCTAGATTTTCGATAACAGAATGGACACTAATAACTGGTTTAAACGCGGGTGTTTACCCATCTAATTCAGAGATAGATGGGCAGGGTACACGAATGTTAGACACATATTTCAATGGAAGGTGTCATGTTACTGTTGAAGAGTTGCAATCCATGTTTAAAAAATGCTCCAATTTAGAGGGCAAGTACAAACTTGGATCAATACTTTTTATAGAGTCGGTGATATGTTGTTCGGGCAATGGAACATCTATTCAGATACCTTACTTGTCAATCGTGGATGACCTTGATCTGTTTAGTAGATATCCATGGGGGAAAGAGAGTTATACTCGCACTATTCAGTGTTTCAAAAGAAAATGGGCTGACCAGATCAAAAAAGTTAAGAGTAAATCTAAGTCGAATCATCTGCAAAGATATACTTTATATGGATTTTCGCTTGCTTTGCAGGTAATATGTTGTAAATTATGTTTTTCTCATGTTTAATATAATTTAGGTATAATTAACAATTTCTATGTATTGTGAAATTAATACATATATATATATAATCTTGATGGATATGAGCTTACGAGACAGTACCATCCATAGGGAAACATAAAACTGAGAAACTTCAAAACAACGTCCCCAAAATGTTATGTTGGAATGCACAAGTGATTCCAAGTGTAAATGAAATACAAATACTCTTAACGATGCAAATATGAGTCCATAATTACTTTAACTTGTTTAGTTTATGGAAAATACACCCATTTCTGAATCTTCTTTATGTATTTCTAGTTTACTATCCATTGCACTTTAAGTCCAACTAAAAAGGAGGCTTCTCAAATCTATTATCAAAATCTTGTTCTATTTCCGAATGAAGAAAATGACCCAGAAGTGGATTTATTTTTAGAGGACTTGGAGGATCGCATTGGTGAAGATCAATAAGTAGGGGAGTGAGAGGGACAAGCAGCAAAGGGATTACCAACATGTAGTTTCCAAAAAGTACCAAAAGTGTCACAACAAACTTTTCAATGAGTTGATGATCTCAAGAGTACAATGGATAAAGAGATGAGCTATGGGCTTGTGTATTCGCACAACATTGGAAGGAAAGAATTCTATAGACGAATAACAAAATTGAAGCAACAAACTTCGAAAAAATTGAGGACCTGAAGAGTGAAATGGATAAAGAGATGGTGGATGTCAGGCATGATTTAACTAGTGTAGAGAAGAAGATTGATACACTCTTAGAGCTTATGAAGTGAGAAAAGATGGATCGAATTGGTTTGAGCCTAAGGAAGTTGAAAACGAAGTTGCTTGCCTTAGTGCACATTCCCCTAGTAGTAGAGTCTATTCTTATGAGAAGGGGTTTGAAATATACCTAGAAGTTGAGCTTAAGGTCGTCTGTGACAATGAAGGACGGGGGAAGAGGTACAATAAACGATCAAATGTAATGAAATCTCGTTTCACAGATCCAACAAAACGAAAGAAATTTCGAGATGGGTCGAGATTTGACCCTTTTCGGGATGTTGATCCCTCTAAGGCGAGTGAGTTCACACATTGGCTAGAAAATGGACCATCGAGGAACAAATTGTTGTACTTATACTATTATTTTAATCTTTCCTTATTCCGTTCTTGAAATGTCTTATTATCTTGATAACGTGTTAATGCAGCAACAAAGTGAACTTAAGAGACACGATACATGCTGATAAACAATGGTTTTCTGTTCTTCAAACACCGGGAAAATGGTTAACTGATGAGGTATGCTACACTTGAGAATTATGCTAAGGACTATAATATTACGGATTGTGATTCTTATTTATTTGTACTGTATCATTGTGTAGCATATCGACTTAGCTTTGTATTTGTTGAGGCTTATGTTGAAGTACCCAAACATGGAAATTGACTTAACACAAACTCCTTACATGAACAAGTCCTACCTTGCAATTCAACTATTTATCATTAACTGCCGTCACCAACGTTAAACTGATACTTGCTTTTGGAAGTCACTTTCATTGTTTTTTTTAATTATCAAATTTCATACGTATTTTCTCCTCCAAATCTGGTGTCAAATTACTTGCACATTGGTTTGCCACTGTATGCCTTTCGTAAAATCATCTTTGCATTGTCGTTGTGATATTTTTGACTAAAGACATTATCGAATACTCACGAGCATTCTTCAGTAATGAATTCAATGATTCTGCATTATTCGACGTCATAATATTGTAATGGTTTCCTTCAAAGCGTGCCCTAGCCCAGTACTGGAAGCCAGCTTTCCGTACATACTTTCCCACTCGCTTACATTTTCTACAAATCTCAGCATAAAATACCATGCACTCAACCAAGCTATATGTCTCAGCTGCTGATTTAAACAATGATAAAACGTTGCTTGCACCTTATCTCGCCTTTATGTTATTTTGCAAATGTCAGATGTAATGCTCATGGTGTGTTGTAGGATATACTCTTCTTATTACCTTTTTTTAACCCTCTATGCCTGTCTGAAATAAACAGAAGGTCTTCCCTTTCACCAATTACTTCCTTCAACTTTCTAATGAACCAAGTCCGTGACACAAAAGTTTCTAAACCCAACTATACCCCAAGCCAGAGGATAAATCTGAAAATTCCCATCTTAACACTTGGCAGTAAGTAATGTACCTAAAAACTTTTTCGTCAGAAATGTTCCGTCCATGGAAATTATTGGTCTCATCAATGAAAATCCACACAAAATTGATCTAAAGGTCATGAAAAAGTATTTGAAATGATTGCTCTTGCTAGTCTCAATATACATTACTGTACCAGGATTATTCTTCTCCAACATGTGACAATAAGATGACAATTTACTATACTTTCTTCTAGTGAAACTCTAATGTACTCATAGGAAAACTTTCTAGATTTCCAAGCTTTTTGATAGTTCAAAATAACTCTGAACTCTCTACGAATGTCACCGATGATATTTGAGGGTTTGTAGCTTGTATTTGGGTCTTGAAACTTTGGAATGATGTGTTTTCCAACTACCCAACTTGTAGCTTGTTTGTGGCCAAGACGATGGATATCTAATGAACAAGTATGTCCACGTTCATATTTTCAAATTTCAAGCTTATTAGATTCCTTAAACTTTGTAGCTCACCCCACTTGCATTTGTCATTAACACACACAACCATATAGGTGTGATATTGTAAAAGGTTGTAAAGTACCAATAGATTGTGCTGCATTCCACCCGCTTCTAGAATTGTTGTCAATATTATCACAATTACCAAAGAGTTGCGTAGGTTGATCAAAAGTAATAATATGTTCATGATTATCTCGGACTATCTCCAATGTATCCCAATAATCATCATTGGTTTCTCTTTGTGCATAATCATTCTCATATGGTAGAGTGATTGGAGATTGTTGTTCGAAACAGTACAACTTTCAACAACATACTCCTCATCATTTTCACCATCTATGTCAATTTAGGTCTCATCTTGACATTCTACTAACTTTTCTAAACTTTTTTCAACGACGTGATTTTCCCCGTGCTCATTAGAAATTTCATTATTTACATGATTTTGCTCCTCATTCTGATATTCCACATCTTTTTCCAAACTAGTACCTGTAACGTGATTTTCAATTGGATTATGTTCCACGAGAGTAATGCACAAAGGAACTTGGCGATGAACTCTGAGATACCATTGTACATCCAGATCACGAGTAATCTCTAACAGTTGAATTGGAATTGCTGTCATGCCTAGTACAACAAATCTTATCTCCATTGTAAATTGACGGGTATCAACATTAAGAAGTTTTTTGACTTCATTGTACAATGCCACGTACGAGATATCTCTCGAGATAAAATGACCAACTACATTTTCTCCATTCCATTTCCATTCTCCACCATCAATTCTATCAAATTCACCAAAATGACATATAACTATTGGAACTTTTGAATCCATATCTGTAATTAGGAACATGATGTAATATTTTTAGAAAATTAAGAAATAGTCTCAGACTAGTACAAACAAATATTAACAAGTGCGAAGATTCTGTACAAATAGACCATGGTCAACTTGTCAAGTATGAGAATAGTCCTCAATGTTAATTTAAACAAAATAGATCATATTCTGCATTTAAATGTGGTCATAACAAAAACAGAGTTTTATAGTAAAATATAGTTATATGGTCAATTTGATAAACATACGAATGCCACATAAATAGACCATTGGTCAATTTTGTAAAAGATGAAAATAGACCACAATGTCAATTTGAAAAAGATGGATCATAATCGAGAAATAGTCAATTTATAGACAACTACATTTACGGGGGTCGACTTGACAAATAGACTCACGCCAGAAAAAATAAACTGTTGGTCCATTCGAACTGAAGCTGGTGATAATTTCACAACATTGTATCTAACATTTATTTCAGATCATAAATTGCAAACATAAAAAAAAAATCTTTCAGAATTAAAACATACTTTTATATTGATTTTCACATGTAAATGCTTCAATCCAACAAAATAATGCTTCAAAATGAGATCATGTTAAACATTGTGCAACACACCAAATGAATAATGATTGTTGTATACGCTGAATCGATCAAAGGAGATGGGGCCCCAGCTTTTCTTTTCTTTTTTGAATCTGGGCAAACGAGTGGCGTGAACTCCAAAATGCCAATTGATTTTTGATTTTGAGGTTTGTAAAGGTAAATTATATTTTTTACACATGAAAGATATTCAAGACATTTTAAATAGAAGAGGTATTTTTAGAGATAAAAACTTAAAATAAACCTTAAAAAGTTTGTCACTTAAAAATTGGTCATCTTAGCCTCTGATTGTTAAAAGTTGTATGTTTAAAAACATATTTTTTATGTTTTCGAGATAGAATATGTGATTGAAAAATTGAGAGAGAAAATACGTGTAATTAAAAAGTGATTTGAAAAATCGTGTTATCTAAAATATTAAAAAATCATATTTTGCCCATCAGAGGCTTTAGCAAATTCCTCATTATTATTATCCCCCATCGGGAATCTAAAGTAGTACTTCACACCTTATGTTCATGTTGTTGGAAGTGCTGATTGCCGGGCATGGTAACGGGTGCCTGTAACCCTAGTGGAAGCATTAAAGACGACGGAACGCTTGATATTGATATGGATTTGTCGGCATTGAACTCCTTTCAGGGGACCAAGAGAAGGTTCTCAGGAACAACGCTGTCTTGGCAGAGCAACTGCTAGTGCTACTGGAGCTGTTGACGACTGAACTAGGGGGGTGTAAACGGTTTGGTTTGGGCGGTTTTTGATAATTTTTCAAACCAAACCGTTTAAAGCGGTTTGAGGTTTTTCCAACCCAAACCAAACCATTTCATTTCCTAAACCAAACCAAACCAAACCATTTTTTGCGGTTTGGTGCGGTTTTAAACCGCGGTTTGCAAACGAAACTAAACTAATATATGTAAATCGAGTTAAAATAACTATTGAAATAGAATTTTGAATTTAAGACATCAAAATTAATTGCAAATAACCCAACGACATTACGGATAGATGTTATAAGACTAACAAAATTAAAATATATGGGTAAACAACCTCTAAAATAGATACAAAGGCACGATCACAAACAAATTATCACGATAATATCAAAAAAACCTAATAGATAACACAATCCATTCTCAAGTTAGATTTTCCTATTATTTCACAACAAAACAACTTAAACTCAAATATACTGTATTCCAAGCAAAACTACTGAACTACACGATGAAAGAATGATGCTTTAGGAATTTAGAGTTTGATGAATTACGGCTGATGATAAAAGATCTCAAGTACAACTAATTTTGCTTAGATAACCATAAATACTCAAGTCGTGACTTGTTAAATTAACAGAAGACAAATATTATAACCAAGAAAAAATAAATAATGAGCAAGTTTATGCATACTCCCCCAAAAAAATTATAGGATAAAAAACAAATAAAGTAAGAAAGTCATCGGTAGTACTTAGTTATTAACACTAGCAAAATGTCTTTCTTAACAATAAAGGAAAAGCAAGGTGCCCATTCATATAAATTGAAAATAAAAGTATAAAATTGAAAATAAAAGCAATAAATTTTTTTGTATTTTTGCAATTAAAAAATTAAATTTTAATTGTAATTTTTTAGCGGGTTGGCGGTTTGAAACGGGTTTTGAAAAATGAAACCTAAACCAAACCATTTGAAAGCGGTTCGGTTTGGGTCAAAACCGAAACGTTGACGGGTCCGTGTGGATCCGAACCAACGGTTTCGAAATTGCGGTTTGATATCGATTTGGCGGTTTGACGATTTCGTTGTACAGCCCTAGACTGAACTGTATTCTGGCGGTGGTGCCATCCTTCAACCGAACCTCGATCCTTTGTTTTTGCATTTGTTGAAGATTAAGCCTCGGCGCTCCCGCGATCGGAGTTCATACTTTTGGTGTACAAGATTTTTCATTCCACGTTTGGGAATTTGTTGACGCATATTTTCTGAATTTCACCGCCTGTAGCCACCCATAAACGCGCGAAGAAACAGATCTCGGCCTCCATTAGAATCCACTTCATCCAACAGTTTAAAATACCACTCAATTCACATGCACATTTCAATGATTGCTCCAACTTTGGGAAAAATATTGCTAATCTAAATATTTTTCTCGCTATTTCTAGCCCTAATCCTATTCGCGCCTTCTTTTCCAGTTAACCAAATCCCTCTCAGTTCACCACAGTAAGAAACAGTTACTTCCATTATCTTTCTTTATTTATTGAGATCGAGAGTCATAATTCTGAATTTGGACTTCAAGATTTGTCATTTCCTGTTTTTCAATATGTGCATTTTCTGATCTTTTAACTTGATGGGAAATATTAAAACAGATGGAAAGACCGGAGATATGGAGTCTTCCAAGAATTACCGGATATCCGCCTTGCCGTCGGTGGTGCCTTCAAGGCCACTCAACTGGTAGTTTTCCTATTTCTTGATAGTAGTATTTTATATGCTAATTTGTGACGTAGATTTTTTGTGATTTGGGATTGAGTTGCAATTTTTTTTTTCCCGCTCAATAAAATAAAATATTATTAGTGATTAAGGTTTTTGAAATTGGAATTCTACCTTGAATTGGGTTGTAGGAGCAACTGCTGAGATTCGAACTGATTTAAGTGCGTATGAAAGATTCTTGAACGACCCGATAAGGAGCATAGAAAAAGAAATGGAGGTCATAAGCTTTATTATGAGTATAATAATATCAAGTACCAAAATTATTGCATTTTAAATTTTTTACAGTAATTGTAACTAATGAAACAGAGATATATTGTAACTGATATATCAATTTAAACTTTCGAAAATTGTAAGATCAAATGATTATCAAAGACTACACTTCAACGGTATTATAGGTTCACCTATGGTTATTAGCGGGACTGGAAACGGATCTGTTAGTATTTTTGGATTGCTGAACGGTAGGATTCAAAGGCGGGATCGGGATTTGACAATTGTGACTTTGATCTTGATAGAGTTAAAAGGTCATAATTGAAATGTCTCGAAAGCTAGAATACAGTTTTAAGTACAAGGTTCTTCAAATCTTCAAATTTCAATGAAAAGAAGAATGGAAAAAGCTGTCCTCAACCTAATGAAGTAAAAAAAATTTGAAATTTGTTCTGGCTGTTGTTCAATATTGCATTGGTAAGGAAAGGAAAGAACAGGGAAAATTCAGTTCCTTTGGTTGTCCTTCTGTTTTCCCGTTCTTCATGACAAAAGAGGGTAAAAAGCTGTCCTCACCATAATGAAGTAAAAAAATTTGAAATTTGTTCTGGCTGTTGTTCAATATTGGTAAGGAAAGAACAGGGAAAATTCAGTTCCTTTGGTCGTCCTTCTGTTTTCCCGTTCTTCATGACAAAGAGGGTAACATCTAAATGATATAATGCTGGATGAATTGGTATACTCTTACAATGAGTGTGACAATTTCTTCACATGGGGTGTGTGATGTCAACCCCATGTGATGAGCGGCCCCACCCACCCATATGCAATGGTGGTCAAGCTCATTGTTATACTCATTGTGAGTGTAGCAAAGTCCATGTTAGATTTAGATGGTCATCCAAGTTGTATATTTGGATTAGGATTATCTTTGATTTATATGTTCAGCATTACATTTTTGTTCCATAAAACGGAAAAAAAAAAAAAAAATGATTGGAAATGAATCAAGGTTATGGTCACGGCTCTTTAAGAGTGAAATCAGTGCATGTTCTCTAAGAGAACATACAATAATTAGGTTTCGGTTTTCTGGTAAAGTTCACTCTTTCCAAGTAATTTTTGGGTTTACTTTTCCCAATTAATTTTTGACTTGCTTCCAATGCAGACATTTGCATTTGGTTTTTTATGTTGAGATTCTGAACGCAACTCTTGTTGTACCCAAATTGAAGTGGCTGCTTATTGGAATGAATCTAGGTAAACAGACTAATACTATGAACATGCTGAATTTTTGTCAGTGATATGCTTTAAAATAGTTAGTGCTCAGATCAAATCTTATTCAAAATAGATTAGATATGAAATAATAAAGCAATTGTCATTGTTACATTTCATTAATTGCAACGTGTTGCGCTTCATTATAAGCAATTGTCATTCTTATAGATAGCCACTGTCTACGTTTAACCAATGTGTTGGAGAAGAAAGGTATTGCGCTTCTAGAAACCATACCGAAGCCCAGGGGCGGAGCCAGGATTTGAAGTCAGCGAGGGCAAAAATTAAATGAGGCTGAGAGAGGGGGGGGGGGGGGACGGGGGTTCGGGGGCAGCGCCCCCGAATTTTTTTTCTTCTAGAAATATTAAATGAAATAAAGAAAACTTAATTTCACAAATGACAAATAAATAAATCTTAACTCAAATGTAGTACCTTAAATTCGTTCTTTGCGTGTTTTCATACTTTGAAATCGTTGTACAATAGCTTCATTATCAATCTTCAAAGATATATCTTTCTCTACATAAACAACAAGGCTATCATTCATCCACTCATCACCCATTCGATTGCGCAATCTATCCTTCACAATGCTCATTGCAGAAAATACTCTTTCAACAGTAGCTGTAGCAACCGGTAGAATAAGCGCCAAAGTCAAAAGCTTATAAACCAATGGATATACCTTATTTTTCTTTGTCATTACCAACTTCTCTGCAAGATCACCAAGGCCTTTCAATTCTTGAAATGCTATGTTAGAGCGCATATCAAAAATATAAGTTTCAAGTTGATCATCAAGTGTGAGAAGATCAAATCTTGAAAAATCTTCTTTGTAAAATTCCGCAAGTTGAATCAATCTTTTCTTATCAAAATCATAGAATGAATTTTGTGGACATAAACAAGCTACACAAAGGAGTAACTCTGTATTTACCTCTGAGAAACGATCATTCAACTCCTGAAGTTGCAAATCAATGATAGTGTAGAATAAATCTACACAGTAATGATGTAAATTTGTCACTTCTGGTGGTGGATTACGTTGAGGACGACCACGAGGTGCACTGCGTATAAACACATCATCCATATTGGGAACATCGAGGTGATATCGCTGACAAAAAGAATGAACTTCTTCCAAAAACAAATCCCACCCGTTGTCTCTCATCAATTGGAGTCGTTGTTTGCATATTTTCACCAATCCCATTGCATTCACAATATCTTGATCTTTCAATTGTAATGCCTTTGACAACTCATTTGAAACTCCTAAGACTTTTTTCATCAAGTGTAGATTAAATGCAAAATCAAACAAATGTATCGACTCCAATAAATTAAATGCCTCACTTTTTTGATCACCAGAACAAGATTCGTCTTCTGAAATAAATTCAAGTACATCACCAACAGCAGAGAACATTGAAAGCAAACTGATCAAAGAATTATAATGTGACCCCCAACGTGTATCACCAGAACGCTGAAGAGTAGTTTCTTGATTAAGTCCCCGTCCACTTAAAACACCGCCTCTCTCCAACGCTTCAACGATAAAGTCTGAATGTTTCTCTCTAAGCAGATCAGAACGTTTGCAAGATGCTCCAATAACATTTACAACATCACCAACCACCCGAAAGAAATTAGAAATTGGAATATTCTTCTTTGCTACAGCTACAAGAGCTAGCTGAAGTTGATGAGCAAAACAATGTATGTAAAAAGCATATGAGTTCTCCTTCAAAATGAGTGCTTTCAGACCATTGAACTTACCTTGCATGTTACTTGCCCCATCATAACCCTGTCCTCTCAACCTACTTATGCTCAAATTATGTCTAGAAAATAGCATATCAATTGCAGTCTTAAGTGATATAGCTGTGGTACTACTAACATGCTCAACCCCTATTAAACGTTCATTCACATGTCCACTACTGTCCACATAACGTAGGACTACTGACATTTGCTCCTTTACTGATACATCACGAGATTCATCAACAAGAATAGAGAACAATGAATCTCCAACATCTTTGATAATAACATTAATTGTTTCAACAGAACAAGCACTCACTATATCCTTCTGAATATCAGGAGATGTTAATTTACAATTTTTAGGAGCATTTCCCAATACCACAGCTTTAATATCATCATTATGATCAACAAGAAATTGCAATTGAACTAGGAAGTTACCTGGATTGAGAGAACCTTCAGATTCATCATGACCCCGAAATGATAACCCTTGACGCAACAAAACTCTAACACAATCAATTGATGCCTCAAGACGAATACGATAATCACTACGTGCTTGTGTTGACTGCTTATGCAAAACCGAATGAATATGTTGATCTTGATTCATCAATGCTTCACAACTCATTCGAGCTTTATTATGTTCGCTATCATGTTTACCCGTATGAAGTCGAAATCTTTCTTTATTTTTCCAATACGTGAACCCTTCACTGACAAAAGATTCACCTCCTCCTTGATTACCATGACTTGATTTGAAAAGATAACAGTACAAACAATAAGCGGCATCTTTTGCTATACTGTACTCCAACCAATTACCAAATTCTTTGAACCAGGAAGATTGGAATCGTCTAAATTGGGATGTTCCGAACTTTCGTTTTGGGAATACATGATCCGAAGGTTGACAAGCACCCTTTTGCAAATACGCTCTTCGAACTTGATCACGAATATTAATATTGTAATTTGAAATTGGAATTCTTAATCCAGGGTCGGTTGGAAGTTGTGCAAGATCAATATCCACTCTATTTCCATGATCGGTGGGAAGTTGTGTAACATCAACATCCACTCTATTTGAAATCCCCTCATCAACATTTTCAACAACTGGAAACTTTCTTTTAAAAAATCTATCTAAGGTAGACATGATTTTTTCCTACAAATCACAACTTTCAAATTAAACAAACTCAACAAATAAAAATTACAATTTACAAACCACAAATCTTAAATTACGAAAATTTAAATAAAGTTAATCAAATATATTAAAAATACCCTCAAATGCCAAATCAATATTATTTTCAATACCCCCAAAATATCATCCAATAATCAATATTTTGAAATCTAATTTCAAGATAAAAATCCTATAATCATATTCTGGTATTTTATTGGGCTTTCTGTGCTCTGGCAGAAAAAGAAAGTTGAAGTTCGACAACAGTGATCTGGCTGGTAAACTTCTGATTTCCAGCAATTCATAGTCATTTACTCATTTTAAGGTTTATTTAGGATAATGCATGAAGCTTCATTTATGTGCTGGGATTGAAATTAATGTTTGCAATTAACATTTTGATACTATTTGACCTTTGGTGAAGCTGTGTAATCAGTATTTATGTGCTTTTGATAAAAAAAAAAAAAACCTCAAATGTGCATTTCACTTTCAGATTTTCAGGGACACTGGAGCTACAGCCTGTGGAGCCGGAGGACTTCTTCTTCAGTCTTCACACTTCGTCTTCTTCAGCAATCAGTATCAGCAGCGCTGCAGCGCAGCAGGCTCCCTTCGGCCTTGGTCTTCTTCCAGCAGCTAGCAGGGAGTGTTTGGGTGAAAATGGCGTGAAAATAGAGTGTAATCTCTGTAGCTTATTCTGAATTGTTGTCTTCCTGCTAAAGTGAAAGGAGACAAGGAGTGATGGGAGTGATGGGAGTGGTTGGGTGGTGGGTTATAGTTGGCATGCTGAAAGAGTGAGTTTGGGCCCAAAAAAAAAAAAAAAAAAAAAAATTTTGCAACTGGGCTGGACGACCAAAGCCCAGCGCGGTCCATAGACCGCGCTGGGCCTTAATGGGCTCCGCCCCTGCCGAAGCCCTCCCTCTCATTTCATCTGCGGTTTTACTAATCTTTAAACTGGATTCTACATCTTATTGTAAGTATATTGGTAACTTGCATCACAAGCATTTTCTTAGTGTTGATCGCAGTTTAATTTAGGATTTACGCACAATTTTGAGTATCTGAATTCAAATTACTTGTAATAGAATACATCAAACCAGCTGCTGGTGAGAGGACAACCATATCTTTGCTGAAATTTCCTTGTACTCGCAAAAATAAATAGTGAAGTGTATCAGTGTATGGTCTATTGCTAATCTCAAACTCTATTTGCAGAAATCGTGCATGCCGCCGACTTCGATCTTTCAGTCTTTAGATGTAATGCAAAGCAGCCCCAGTACACCAATAAGAATATACTGCAAAAGGTAAAAGAAGTTGTCAATCGTTGGTTGTGGTGCTGGACCGCCCCGGACCCAGCCGGAGAACGAGTTCACTAACCTTTATAAATGGCTTATCAGTCATGATGATGGTGGCCCAGCCAGCATAAGGTAAGAAACTGCAAATGACATTTAACCAATTCGTTAATTTTTATTATCCGATCGAGAAATATCGAGAGTGCTAAAACCCAAAATTTATGGATAGAGATTTTACCCGACAGCTCTTCCGATGATATGGTGTCTCTGTAGCCATGGCTGACCGGCATAAAGAGATATGTCATCATACTTATTGTTATCTCCTGAGAGAGAAGCCCATAAAAAGAAGTTAAATTCATTAAACTTTAATATCAGAGTTCAACGAATATATTCAGCTGGATTTTTCTGTAACCTTTAGTGAGAATATCAACTTCCCCTGTATCTCGCCGTTCATGAATCTGTAAGATAAATACTACATTTATCTCATTGCCGATTACATGAAAATGAATGGAAACTTATGGCGCATTTTTACCTTAATGACACGATGAACAATGGGAATGGGTCGACCCTGAAATTAATTGAAGATAGAGCAAGTGAACAGAATTTATGGAGAGAAAAATGAGAAGCAGAGACGAACAAAATCTTACATCGACATTATATACCACAATTTCGCCTACTCGAATAGGATCTCTGCTCATGTGGTGTCGAATATGGTGTCGAATTACTTGCACATTGGTTTGCCACTGTATGCCTTTCGTAAAATCATCTCTGCATAGTCGTTGTGATATTTTTGACTAAAGACATTATCGGATACTCACGAGCATTCTTCAGTAATGAATTCAATGATTCTGCATTATTCGACGTCATAATATTGTAACGGTTTCCTTCAAAGCGTGCCCTAGCCCAGTACTGGAAGCCAGCTTTCCGTACATACTTTCCCACTCACTTACTTTTTCTAAAAATCTCAGCATAAAATTCCATGCACTCAACCAAGCTATATGTCTCAGCTGCTGATTTAAACAATGACAAAACGTTGCTTGCACCTTATCTCGCCTTTATGTTATTTTGCAAATGTCAGATGTAATGCTCATGGTGTGTTGTAGGATATACTCTTCTTATTACCTTTTTTTAACCCTCTATGCCTGTCTGAAATAAAGAGAAGGTCTTCCCTTTCACCAATTACTTCCTTCAACTTTCTAACGAACAAAGTCCGTGACACAAAGGTTTCTGAACCCAACTATACCCCAAGCCAGAGGATAAATCTGAAAATTCTCATCTTAACACTTGGCAGTAAGTAATGTACCTAAAAACTTTTTCGTCAGAAATGTTCCGTCCATGGAAATTATTGGTCTCATCAATGAAAATCCACACAAAATTGATCTAAAGGTCATGAAAAAGTATTTGAAATGATTGCTCTTGCTAGTCTCAATATACATTACTGTACCAGGATTATTCTTCTCCAACATGTGACAATAAGATGACAATTTACTATACTTTCTTCTAGTGAAACTCTAATGTACTCATAGGAAAACTTTCTAGATTTCCAAGCTTTTTGATAGTTCAAAATAACTCTGAACTCTCTACGAATGTCACCGATGATATTTGAGGGTTTGTAGCTTGTATTTGGGTCTTGAAACTTTGGAATGATGTGTTTTCCAACTACCCAACTTGTAGCTTGTTTGTGGCCAAGACGATGGATATCTAATGAACAAGTATGTCCACGTTCATATTTTCAAATTTCAAGCTTATTAGATTCCTTAAACTTTGTAGCTCACCCCACTTGCATTTGTCATTAACACACACAACCATATAGGTGTGATATTGTAAAAGGTTGTAAAGTACCAATAGATTGTGCTGCATTCCACCCGCTTCTAGAATTGTTGTCAATATTATCACAATTACCAAAGAGTTGCGTAGGTTGATCAAAAGTAATAATATGTTCATGATTATCTCGGACTATCTCCAATGTATCCCAATAATCATCATTGGTTTCTCTTTGTGCATAATCATTCTCATATGGTAGAGTGATTGGAGATTGTTGTTCGAAACAGTACAACTTTCAACAACATACTCCTCATCATTTTCACCATCTATGTCAATTTAGGTCTCATCTTGACATTCTACTAACTTTTCTAAACTTTTTTCAACGACGTGATTTTCCCCGTGCTCATTAGAAATTTCATTATTTACATGATTTTGCTCCTCATTCTGATATTCCACATCTTTTTCCAAACTAGTACCTGTAACGTGATTTTCAATTGGATTATGTTCCACGAGAGTAATGCACAAAGGAACTTGGCGATGAACTCTGAGATACCATTGTACATCCAGATCACGAGTAAACAATTGAACTGGAATTGCTGTCATGCCCGGTACAACAAATCTTATCTCCATTGTAAATTGACAGGTATCAACATTAAGAAGTTTTTTGACTTCATTGTACAATGCCACGTAGGAGATATCTCTCGAGATAAAATGACCAACTGCATTTTCTCCATTCCATTTCCATTCTCCACCATCAGTTCTATCAAATTCACCAAAATAACATATAACTATTAGAACTTTTGAATCCATATCTGTAATTAGGAACATGATGTAATATTTTTAGAAGATTAAGAAATAGTCTCAGACTAGTACAAACAAATATTAACAAGTGCGAAGATTCTGTACAAATAGATCATGGTCAACTTGTCAAGTATGAGAATAGACCATAATGTTAATTTAAACAAAATGGATCATATTCGGCATTTAAATGTGATCATAACAAAAACAGAGTTTTATAGTAAAATATAGTTACATGGTTAATTTGATAAACATACGAATGCCATAGAAATAGACCATTGGTCAATTTTGTAAAAGATGAAAATAGACCACAATGTCAATTTGAACAAAATGGATCATAATGGAGAAATAGTCAATTTATAAACAACTACATTTATGGGGGTTAACTTGACAAATAGACTCACGCCAGAAAAAATAAACCGTTGGTCCATTCGCACTGAAGCTGGTGATAATTTCACAACATTGTATCTAACATTTATTTCAAATCATAAATTGCAAACATAAAAAAATAAATAACATCTTTCAGAATTAAAACATACTTTTATATTGATTTTCACATGTAAATGCTTCAATCCAACAAAATAATGCTTCAAAATGAGTACATGTTAAACATTGGGCAATGCACCAAATGAATAATGATTGTTGTATACGCTGAATCGATCAAAGGAGATGGAGCCCCAGCTTTTCTTTTCTTTTTTGAATCTGGGCAAACGAGTGGCGTGAACTCCAAAATGCCAATTGATTTTTGATTTTGAGGTTTGTAAAGGTAAATTATAATTTTTACACATGAAAGATATTCGAGACATTTTAAATAGAAGAGGTATTTTTAGAAATAAAAACTTAAAATAAACTTTAAAAAGTTTGTCACTTAAAAATTGGCCATCTTAGCTTCTGATTGTTAAAAGTTGTATGTTTAAAAACATGTTTTTTATGTTTTCGAGATAGAATATGTGGTTGAAAAATTGAGAGAGAAAATACGTGTGATTAAAAAGTGATTTGAAAAATCGTGTTATCTAAAATCATTAAAAAATCATATTTTGCCAATCAGAAGCTTCATCAAATTCCTCATTATTATTATCCCACATCGGGAATCTAAAGTACTACTTCACACCTTATGTTCCTGTTGTTGGAAGTGCTGATTGCCGGGCATGGTAACGGGTGCCTGTAACCCTAGTGGGGGCATTAAAGACGACGGAACGCTTGATATTGATATTGATATTGATATGGATTTGTCGGCATTGAACTCCTTTCAGGGGACCAAGAGAAGGTTCTCAGGAACAACGCTGTCTTGGCAGAGCAGCTGCTAGTGCTACTGGAGCTGTTGACGACTGAACTGTATTCTGGCGGTGGTGCCATCCTTCAACCGAACCTCGATCCTTTGTTTTTGCATTTGTTGAAGATTAAGCCTCGGCGCTCCCGCGATCGGAGTTCATACTTTTGGTGTACAAGATTTTTCATTCCACGTTTGGGAATTTGTTGACGCATATTTTCTGAATTTCACCGCCTGTAGCCACCCATAAACGCGCGAAGAAACAGATCTCGGCCTCCATTAGAATCCACTTCATCCAACAGTTTAAAATACCACTCAATTCACATGCACATTTCAATGATTGCTCCAACTTTGGGAAAAATATTGCTAATCATCTAAATATTTTTCTCGCTATTTCTAGCCCTAATCCTATTCGCGCCTTCTTTTCCATTTAACCAAATCCCTCTCAGTTCACCACAGTAAGAAACAGTTACTTCCATTATCTTTCTTTATTTATTGAGATCGAGAGTCATAATTCTGAATTTGGACTTCAAGATTTGTCATTTCCTGTTTTTCAATATGTGCATTTTCTGATCTTTTAACTTGATGGGAAATATTAAAACAGAAGGAAAGACCGGAGATATGGAGTCTTCCAAGAATTACCGGATATCCGCCTTGCCGTCGGTGGTGCCTTCAAGGCCACTCAACTGGTAGTTTTCCTATTTCTTGATAGTAGTATTTTATATGCTAATTTGTGACGTATATTTTTTGTGATTTGGGATTGAGTTGCAATTTTTTTTTTCTTTTCCCGCTCAATAAAATAAAATATTAATAGTGATTAAGGTTTTTGAAATTGGAATTCTACCTTGAATTGGGTTGTAGGAGCAACTGCTGAGATTCGAACTGATTTAAGTGCGTATGAAAGATTCTTGAACGACCCGATAAGGAGCATAGAAAAAGAAATGGAGGTCATAAGCTTTATTATGAGTATAATAATATCAAGTACCAAAATTATTGCATTTTAAATTTTTTACAGTAATTGTAACTAATGAAACAGAGATATATTGTAACTGATATATCAATTTAAACTTCGAAAACTGTAAGATCAAATGATTATCAAAGACTACACTTCAACGGTATTATAGGTTCACCTATGGTTATTAGCGGGACTGGAAACGGACCTGTTAGTATTTTTGGATTGCTGAACGGTAGGATTCAAAGGCGGGATCGGGATTTGACAATTGTGACTTTGATCTTGATAGAGTTAAAAGGTCATAATTGAAATGTCTCAAAAGTTAGAATACAGTTTTAATTACAAGGCTCTTCAAATTTCAATGAAAGGAAGAATGGGACAACTGTGACTTTGGATCTTGATAGAGTTAAAAGGTCATAATTGAAATGTCTCGAAAGCTAGAATACAGTTTTAAGTACAAGGTTCTTCAAATCTTCAAATTTCAATGAAAAGAAGAATGGAAAAAGCTGTCCTCAACCTAATGAAGTAAAAAAAATTTGAAATTTGTTCTGGCTATTGTCAATATTGGTAAGGAAAGAACAGGGAAAATTCAGTTCCTTTGGTCGTCCTTCGGTTTTCCCATTCTTCATGACAAAGAGAAAGAGGGTAACCCCATGTGATGAGCAGCCCCACCACCTCTGTCCAATGGTGGTCAAGCTCACTTTTATATTCATTGTAACTGTAGCAAAATCCATGCTGGATGGTCATCCAAGTTGTATATTTGAATTAGGATTATCTTTGATTTATATGTTCAGCATTACATTTTTGTTCCATAAAACGGAAAAAAAAAAAAAAAAAGATTGGAAATGAATCAAGGTTATGGTCACGGCTCTTTAAGAGTGAAATCAGTGCATGTTCTCTAAGAGAACATACAATAATTAGGTTTCGGTTTTCTGGTAAAGTTCACTCTTTCCAAGTAATTTTTGGGTTTACTTTTCCCAATTAATTTTTGTCTTGCTTCCAATGCAGACATTTGCATTTGGTTTTTTATGTTGAGATTCTGAACGCAACTCTTGTTGTACCCAAATTGAAGTGGCTGCTTATTGGAATGAATCTAGGTAAACAGACTAATACTATGAACATGCTGAATTTTTGTCAGTGATATGCTTTAAAATAGTTAGTGCTCAGATCAAATCTTATTCAAAATAGATTAGATATGAAGTAATAAAGCAATTGTCATTGTTACATTTCATTAATTGCAACGTGTTGCGCTTCATTATAAGCAATTGTCATTCTTATAGATAGCCACTGTCTACGTTTAACCAATGTGTTGGAGAAGAAAGGTATTGCGCTTCTAGAAACCATACCGAAGCCCTCCCTCTCATTTCATCTGCGGTTTTACTAATCTTTAAACTGGATTCTACATCTTATTGTAAGTATATTGGTAACTTGCATCACAAGCATTTTCTTAGTGTTGATCGCAGTTTAATTTAAGATTTACGCACAATTTTGAGTATCTGAATTCAAATTACTTGTAACAGAATACATCAAACCAGCTGCTGGTGAGAGGACAACCATATCTTTACTGAAATTTCCTTGTACTCGCAAAAATAAATAGTGAAGTGTATCAGTGTATGGTCTATTGCTAATCTCAAACTCTATTTGCAGAAATCGTGCATGCCGCCAACTTCGATCTTTCAGTCTTTAGATGTAATGCAAAGCAGCCCCAGTACACCAATAAGAATATACTGCAAAAGGTAAAAGAAGTTGTCAATCGTTGGTTGTGGTGCTGGACCGCCCCGGACCCAGACGGAGAACGAGTTCACTAACCTTTATAAATGGCTTATCAGTCATGATGATGGTGGCCCAGCCAGCATAAGGTTAGAAACTGCAAATGACATTTAACCAATGCGTTAATTTTTATTACCCGATTGAGAAATATCGAGAGTGCTAAAACCCAAAATTTATGGTCAGAGATTTTACCCGACAGCTCTTCCGATGATATGGTGTCTCTGTAGCCATGGCTGACCGGCATAAAGAGATATGTCATCATACTTATTGTTATCTCCTGAGAGAGAAGCCCATAAAAAGAAGTTAAACTCATTAAACTTTAATATCAGAGTTCAACGAATATATTCAGCTGGATTTTTCCGTAACCTTTAGTGAGAATATCAACTTCCCCTGTATCTCGCCGTTCATGAATCTGTAAGATAAATACTACATTTATCTCATTGCCGATTACATGAAAATGAATGGAAACTTATGGCGCATTTTTACCTTAATGACACGATGAACGATGGGAATGGGTCGACCCTGAAATTAATTGAAGTTAGAGCAAGTGAACAGAATTTATGGAGAGAAAAATGAGAAGCAGAGACGAACAAAATCTTACATCGACATTATATACCACAATTTCGCCTACTCGAATAGGATCTCTGCTCATGTGGAGAAATAAAATATCTCGCCCCCAGGGCACATCTCCAAGTGGCAAAGGGAATGGGTGGTAAGTGCTCAGCGCAGCTGTGTGCTTGGTTCGATTCCCCGCAAGGTGAAATTGGCCTTGTGGCAAGCGGGAGTTATTGAGCGTTTCTCATGCTTACCATAAGCCCTTTCACCCTGACTCCTTGGAGGCATAACCTGGATTTACCTTCCCGAACCAATGGCCTTGGGCGTGGTCGGTTCGGGCCTTCAGGGTGTGGGCTACACCTTTTTTTTTTTTTTTTCCCCCTGTAAATGAAATTAATTTTACTACGTTTTTGCTCAAATTGATGTCCAGGCTAAGAGAGAGACGGACTCACCCTCCTAAAACCGGGTTCCATGCTTTCTGAAAGTACGACGACAACAGGGGATTCGGTCCCGGTAATGCACATCAAACCCTTCCATATAATCAGTGCAGTTGTAACGATCATCCCTGAAGTCAAAACAACTATCTTATTATTTTATGCAATGATTACTATATATAAATTAATTTATAAATAACTCAACTTTTCAAATTGTTTTTTAATCATACGTATTTTTTCATTCCAATTTTCAACCATACAACTGTCTTTTCAAATTGTTTTTTAATCATACGTATTTTTTCATTCCAATTTTCAACCATACAACTGCCTAAAAACTACCAAAATAAACAAAAAAATAAATAAAAAATTGTCAACATAGCAGCCGAACAGCATGACTGCAGAAATTCACAGAATTATAAAATTAGAGACACGGAAAATGGAAACAGAGAGTCGAAGAGATAACCAAGGCTCAAGGTCTGATGAAGAGTCCGTCGAACTTGAAGGGATTTTATTGAATCCATTCTCTCTTCAATTTTCCCAATTTTCTTAAAAGTCAATGAAGAGAAAAAACATTTGGAACAAAAATTGTTTAGATCTGCTGTTTGGAAAAAGTGCTGTAAAGCCTGTAGTGACACAATTCCTCGAATACCAGTATTCCACGTGGCACTTGTTTCTCTCTCTCCTTATTTTCATTTTTTTATCCCATTGAATTTTTTAAAGAAAAATACATACATGAAGTATTTACACTAGACAATTTCAATTTTAAGATATATAATTTTAAAAAATTCAAAAATCAGATTATAATAATTATTAATTAATTAATTCTTTTTATTAATTATATATAATAAGGTTACAACACAATATAATTTTAGGTTACAAAACGTAATTTTATTAGGTCACATATAATTTTAAAGTCACAACTTATCAAAATAGTAAATAAAAAATCAAACTTATTTTTACGTCACAATTAATTTCAATGTCATATATTTTAAACTAATTGATCCTTAGTTATTTTTAAGTCACAACTTATCAAAACATTAAGTCCTGAATCTTTTAAATCATAATTACCAAATTATTATTAGGTCACAATGACTTATTAATTATTAGGTCACAACATCCTAACGTCGCAATCTCACCACCACCAGTCGACAACTACCACTGTATCAACGCCACCAGCGCGACCAACACTGCTGCCACGCCTTAGGTCACAATTTTACTCCAACGTGTTGACCACCAGTTCACCATATCTGAACTACAACTATCAACGCCCACCTGCATCGCCACCATCGTCACATCCATCATCGTCGCCACACCTCCCAAACCCGGTTGCATCCCCACAGCGTGCACACGCCCCACCACCACACCACACCACGCCGCACATACAAAACACCACCACCAATTGCACATACCTCACCACCACTGGGCATAGAAGCACCATGCGATAGAAGAAGACGAAGGAGTGGCGCCAACGAGAAGAAGAACAACAACAATAGCACCCTGAAGATGCATCACCGAACGGGAGGAAAGACGATGCAGCAGCCGACCGCTGTTGTCGTGCAGCAAGGCGCTATGCGGGGAGTTACTGCATAGAAGATCGCGCCTACAACATAGATTGCGTAAGCAGTCCACTGCTAGTCGTTGCTTGAAGCCAGGTTTCTTGCCGTGAGAAGCCGACCACATCCTGAGCGATAATTTTGAAGACCGCTTGTCAATGGATCGGATTTTAATCCGAACCCGATCCGAAATTCGATGAAATTAACGGAAGATGGATTTAAGGTCTCAATCCGATAACTCGATAAGGATCCGAATCTAATAATCCGTTAACTAAATAGAACAAATCTGGATAATCGAATATCTGATAAGGTAGCAAATTGGATATGGATTTAATTGTCAAATATCCATTGGATTATCGGATCAGATCTACGAATTATTCTTATCGGATCGGATGGATAAAGGCAGATTCAATCCATATCTAATCTATTTACACCCCTACCACCATTACTAATTGTTGGGCACGTGATCTGAAAGAAGGAAGATACTGTTGGAGGCGTGAGAATGGAAGAGAGGGTGAAGGAATCGTGAGAATTAGGGTTATGGATTGTTTAATTTAACCCTTGTTTGAGCCTCATTTTTTAGAAAAAGTTTGTAAATAATGTGGTTTTGAATAATATTTTTGAAAGAAATATGTGGTTAAAAAATGTTTGAAAAGTCAAAAATTATAGGCCTGACTAAGATGAATGGTTGAGATTGAGTGTTGAATATATTGTGTTTTGAAAAAATGGGGGCCAAACAGGGGCTTAATAATTACTAAAATTTATAATATTATTATCAAAATTAAAATGTATAATTTACACCTAATATTTGAAGTTATTTATGTTTGATCTTATATTTGAATTTGGATCTTTAAAAGTATTGTAATTTGAGGAAATTACATCCACCCATATTTTTAAATATCCAAATTCATAATTAAGATCAAACTTATATTCCTTCAAAAATCAGGTCTGAATTCAAATTTTAATTAATTAAAAAATTTACATAATAATATAATATTTTATTAATTAACCAATCATATCCCAATTTTAAACCACAAAACATCACTTCAAAACCTAATTATTTCTCTCTCTAACCCTATATTCTCTCTCAGTCGGCCTCACTACATTCAACCCATCACAGTTGACCTCACTACATTCAACCTATTTTCTCTCAGTTGACCACCAACCCACACTTCACCCATGCAGCCACACCCATCACCTCCGAATGAAGATGGACGACGCACTATAGTTGCAAATCGATGCGGAGCATCTTCTTTCACCCCCGATGCTGCATCTTCTTTGAACGCCAGCGCTTATGCATATCTTCTTCGTGATCGGAGTTCATCTTTTTCGTGATGCCCACTGCTTTCTACATCTTCTTCGTGCGCCCGCTAGTGCTTCATCTTCTTCTTCGTACAATGGCTGTCGATTCTACTGCGGTGTTAGTAAAGGTGTTATTGGTATTGTAGAGGCAGAGGTTTTGGGGATTTTGTTGGTTGTGGTGATTGTGGTGTGTTAGAGGTGGTATTACAGATTCTAGGCGAGGGTAGTGTAGTGTGCAGCCGTGTAGGTGGTAGTGTATTGCGGTGAGGCGTTGACGATTGGGTTATTGCGGTGGTGTCTGTAGTGTTTCGGTGATGGGTGGAGTATAGGTTGTGGTTATGCTGGTTCATGATTTCAAATTCTCAAGTCACATTTTCATCTTCTCAAGAACATGTGTAAATTCTTAAATCATATAAATGTGACTTAGAAAATATGTGAACTAATAATTGATAAGTTATTACTCAAAAATCAATTAATTGTGACCTAATAATTTGATAACCATCACCAAAAAGATTTGTGACCTAATCTGTAATCTTGAAATCAGAGTGTGATCTAAAAAAATTGTTATTGTGACCTAAAAACAAGTCTAATTTGTGACCTAATCATTTGATAATTTGTGACCCTAATTTATGACTTGAAATTATTAGTTACCTAAATGATTTATTTTTTGCGATTTGAAATATATGTGACCTTAATATCTATAATTAATAAAATATTTTAATTATTTAATTAAATTAAATAATCCTAAATACAACATGATTTTTGAAATTATACAAGTTTAGTCTTATTTTTGAAATATATATTTTTAAACACCTTATTTATGTATTATTCCACCTGTAATTTCCACAATTTTTCATGGGCCTCTGATTTTTTCTTTAGGCCATGTAGGACTTTTGATGGGCCAATCACCATTCACGGCTCAGGTAATGGCCCAACATCGGTCACAAGACAAACCCATGGAGACGCTAACATTAACACAATGTTTGATTGAAATGATTGAAAATAAGTGGAAAGAAAATTTTTAGGAATTGAATTGTTTGGAATTATTTTCGTAGAAAATATCAATTGGAAGTGTTTGATTGGATTAATTTTTTAGGTTGAAAAAATGAGGAAATTTTTAAGTTTTGTTGTTTGATTGATATTATTTTTCATGACATATAAAGCAAAATCTAGCTATATATATATATATATATATATATATATATATATATATATATATATATATATATATATATATATATATATATATTTGCAATTTAAAAAGGAAAAGATGGAAAATGTACAAAAATTTGCCTTCTACCATGAAAAATATAGTGTATCAAAAACAGCCTAAAGATTCTTTAAGTATACACTATACTGTTAAGATGAAATTACAGATTGTTGGAATTATTGACTTATTATCGAATTCATTCTTAAGAAATGTTATCTTATTTAATATAAGCTTGAGTGTCATTTAGAGAATTACTTAAAAGTAATCGGGATAAAAATAAACAAATTATTTAACTTTGGGTACAGCCGGTCCTTCCTTTAGGCGAAAGAGTCGATGGACTCAGTCCCAAAAAGCCCAAAAAAAAATTTGAAGCCCAAAAATTTTGCTTCAATATTTTAAAAAAATAGAGCCCTTTAATCTTTATTTTAAGCCTAATTATTTTTAGGGAAAAATACATAAGTAAGGAATATTAAAGATAAGATTTCATATTTAAGAAACTTTTTTTTTTTAATTCAAAAATCAAGTTTTTGTTAAAAAAATATATAAATAAATTGGTAATTAAATAATTAAGGTCACAAGTATACAATTTATGGTCACAAATTTTAAAGGCCACAAATTATCAAATTAATTAGTAAAGATTTATTGTTGGTCACAAATTATAAATTTTATAGATCACAACTTATTTTTAGATTACAAATTATCAAATTAATCTGTCACAACTCTGTTATCGGTCACAAATCACAATCTTTCTAGGTCAAAAATTTTGAAAATTTAGGTCACAACTTATTTTTCTGTCACAATTTACAAATCTCGTAAGTCACAACTTATTTATCGATCACAAATCTCGAATTTTGTAGGTCACGACTTTTTCTCGACCACAAATCTCGATTTTATGAGTCACGATTTTTACAATTTATGATCACAACTTATTTTTCAGTCACAATTTACAAATTTCTTAAGTCACAACTTATTTATAGGTTACAAGTCTTGAATTTTGTATATCATAACTTTATTTCGATTGCAAATATCAAATTAATTGATCACAAATTATCTATTAATCAGTTACAATCACTTATAATTGGTCACAAATTTCAAATTAATTGGTCATAACTTAACAAATTGTGAGTTGCAGTTAATTTTTTAAGGTCACAACATTCACCCACCCACCCCATCCTACCCTACCCAACCTAACCCTACCCTACCCTACCCTAATCCCACTCCACAACCATTGAAGTCGCCGGCAACCACTTACTCCACCACCACCACCGGCACAAAGACAAATCGCCACCAGCAAAAACCATCTCACCGACCACATCCACAACACCACACCGCCGCCACAATGCAAACACATCACCACCACCAATCACGCACACAAAACCACCACCAACCGCACACACAACACAACCACAACAAATCGCACACAGAACACAATCACCCACCACCATACCAAAAAAGAATGGAAAAATCAGTCTTCGATGACCACCAACCACCAATCTGATGCTCAAGTCTTCTAGCAACTATGGTGTCTCAGCAAGGTGCTGTTGTACGGAGAACTAAGTCTTCTAGTTCCATCGTTGTAGTTGTATCAAAATTGCATAGAAGTTGAAATAGATGTGAACGGCCGGTGGGGGTGTGCTTGGCCACTTGGGGATAAAAGTTTACGTTGGAAAGTGAAAATTGAAATGGGTGAGAAACGGAGAGGTTTATTAGGGGTTGAATAGGATGGGGTGGTTGGGGGCGTGGGTTGAGGATGTTAGATTAATTTAAATTAATAAAATTATTATTAATTAATATGTAAAAGCAAATATTGACCTGATTTTTGTACATATAAATTGCAAACTTGTTTTTGGAAGTTTGAAGTTAAAAAACATGTTAGGGTTTAATTTTCAATTATATTTAATATGTAGGTCCAAACGCAAATGAGTGCCCATTCTTCCGACTTCTTTTACAAGTTTTAAAGTTTTTATTTTCAAAGTATTCAAGACTCAAATGCGTACATACAAGGCCTAAAAGTAATTCTTCTTTTTTCAATGTCGAAATGAGACCATTTTGATATATTTATGACTAATCCTTATATCAAATTTGGAACGTAAATTATCAATTTCAATCTTCTTAGCTAAAAAAAAATTCGAGGGGCCTCCCCCTTCATATTTTTCTAACTGCGTCCCGAAATGCCTAATTTATAAAGTTCTACTCAAAGCCTAACAATCACATGGCCGACACTGAATTTGGGTGGGGGTTGCTGTTAAAAGGAGGGAAAAACCGTTTTCATGCATCGAGCCTCGTGTTTTGATAAAAAAGTAAAAAACTAAAGAGTCAGTGCTTAGACAAAGAGGAGTGACCTTCTCTCTTTAAAAAATACTCAGGCAAACAGAATAGTTTCTCTCTCTCTCAATACTACATCGAAAATTATTCTTCTTCTTCTTCTTCTTCTAACCTTGATTTTGCTTTGTTTAATAGATAACTTTAGGGTTTTTTTTTTACTTAGAGAGGTAGAGCTGGTTGAAAGGAGTCAGGCTGTGGTTTTGGTTTCCCCAAATTGGAGGTTGTATCTTGTAAGCCTACATTTCATCTTGTTGAAGTCTCAGTCAGATTTCGAATTTATAGTGTTCTTGACATTCTTAAGTTGTTTAATGGTTTGAATTAGGGGTGGACATTAACCCGTTCAAACCGCCCAACCCGACCCGATCGGTTTGGGTTGATTTTTTATGAAAATCGGATTGAATTCGGGTTCTACAAAAAAAAAAAAAAAAAGAATTAGTCGGGCTGGACTGGGCTGGGCTGGGTGAAACCCAACCGGGCTCGACCCGACCCAATAAATATTTAAAAAATATAGGACTATTTAAATTTCTAAAATCTAAGTCCATTTTTAGTTTGGACGAAATTTAAATATGGTTTGAACATATTTTAGCCTCTGTTTGTTAAAATTTTTTTGTTTAAAAACATGTTTTTTTTTGTTTTTTAGGTAAAATGTGTGGTTGAAAATTGGAGAGAGAGAATGTGTGTGGTTAAAAAGTGATTTGTGGGAATTTTGTAGGAAAAAACATGTTTACCAAACACATTCTTAGTTTTATAAGCAAGTATTCAATTTATTATATTTGAGCTTATTGTATTATACATAATTGATTTGAGTTAATAGTTGATTTATGGGCTTAGTTTTTTAATTTTCAAGATTTTTTTTTTGCTAATTGGACCAGTGCCCAAACCACCCAACCCAACCCAATCTGACCGAAACTTGATTGGGTTGGGTTGTGTTTGAACTCATGCTTGGGTTGTGTTGATTTTTTATCAACCCGACCATTGTAGTTTGGGTTCGGGTTGGGCAAAAAATCGACCCAACCCACGCTACCCCTAGTTTGAATCACATTTGGTGTGAAGTTTATTTGAAGTATATGATAAGTGTATTTCATACACTTATTTCTATCCTAAAAGTAGGATTTTATTTATTTGTTTAAGAATATTTGTTATTTATCGTGTCAGTATGTGTTTATATTTCAGAAATAATCTCAAAGTTGAGAAAGTAAAGGAATTGGAGCAAAAACAAGCATATTGGATGATAAAAATGTCAAAGAATGAAAATCAAGAGTTGATGAAGTCAATCAAAGGGCAAATTGGAAGAAAAGTGAAAGAAATAATCAAATTGGGAGAAATCAAAAGTTTGGGGGCTCAATTGTATCAATTGGAAGTTGATGGACTGAGGTGCAATAAATGTTTGAGGACCAAATTGTAGCAAATGAAAAAAGAAAATTGCATGAAAAATATATAACCATGCGGACGCATGGTATAAACCGTGATGTCACGCCATTTGTACCGTGCGGTCACATGGTTGTCCGGCTGGGTATTCGCTCAAAATAGTGTACCGCAAGTGCATGAGTCGCGTACAAGTAATAAAGTAGACTTTTTGAATTCGGATTGTCGATCCCACGATGAATGTTTACTTTAGACTACACAACCCTAATTAATTTAATTCTAACAATAAGAAGAAACACACAATTAAAAGTTGGGTTTTGAAAATTCTAAATTAAAGAAACTAATTTTAAACCAAATTAAAATAAGAATAATGAAAGATAAAATAGTTGAGATTCATGATTTCACTTAACTCTTGCTTAAGTAATTTCTCAACACATGCAAATTAATAAATTACTCATTTACAATGTTAGACCCGATTTTCCAAGTTTAGCTAATTACCTCTCTGGAGTGAAATTAACCCTAATCAATTGGTTTAACATACTATATTTCAATGTCGATTAAAGCCCAATCAATTGAATTAACTCTTTGTGAAAATAGCTCAATGGATCATCTAGGGTTTAAGGTATATCTCTATCCTTAACAAGAACCTAGAGCATTTGTTATGTGGTCTAAAATGCACAATATCTCTCGATTATCATACACTTCACAAAACGTATATTTGGTGATCAATCGAACACATGGAATAATCTCAATAACAAACACACATGAACTAAGCTCAAAATTAATAAACAAACATTAAAATTACTTAGACTAAATTAAGGTACATCAATCATTCCAACATAAAACAACTAGCTCATTATATAAATATTGCACAAAAGTTGAGGTTTACAAAAATACATCACAAAATAGAGAAATCAAAGATTAAAAATACAAGATAATGAAATAAACCACTTCCCTTGATTTTTGCCCCAAAATTCCTTCAACAATGTTTTGAATCTTCACCTCACTTTTTGCTTCTTTGATCCAATGGAGACTAGCAACATGGAAACAAAAATAAACTACAAACTAAATTACAAAATAAAGCAAAAACAAAGAAAATGAACGAAAAGAAGAAGAAAAATGGGAGAAGAGGCTAGGGTTTTAGAGTAAGAATTATCTTTTGGTGTTAAGAAATGAGAGTATATTATTTATACTCTCAAAAATTAGACCTAAAATGGTCTAAAAAACATGTCCAATTCGAACCAAACGCGACCTTAATTTAAAATAACAAAAACAGAAAATTAAAATCGAAATTAGGCTGAAAATTGTCCTAGTGATCACATGGAATAAACCCGCGCGATCGCGTGGACAATAGATTAAGAATCTGTTGAGTTTTGCTGGGCACATTGCGTGAAACAACTTATATATATATATATATATTGTTTTTTCTTCATTTCTTTTTCTTTTTTTTTTCTTGTTCTTTTAAATTAATTGCAATCAAAGTCCCTCGTCTTTTGTCATTCTTCAATTTAGTCCCTGAATTTTGAATTTTATTACAAATATGCCCCTGAAGTATTTGCATCTCTAGTCCTCCAACATTCTGAGATATTGCAATTGAGTCCCCAAACTTTTGATTTATTTCAATTAGGTCCTTGGACATCAAAATTGCTCTTCTTTTCGCTCAATTGCTCTCCAATCTTGTCCATTTTCTTTCCAATTGAAGTTGTACCTAATTGTACAAGATAAACACAATTTATAAGTAGAAATTCGCTCAATTTGTCAATTAGATTTTCGATTTAAAAGCAAAATAAGTGTGTAAAGCACACTTATCACACCCCCAAACTTGAGCTTTTGCTCGTCTCGAGCAAAATTATCTACTAGTGCAATCAAGTAACGTGAAATATAGATCAACAATATTAGATAACTTGCAAATTACTCATGAGTGCAAAATTGTATAATCAATTCAAAAGTATGAATCCAAATAATGCTACCAAGAAGAAGTTTGGCTAATCAGATGTTCGATCGGTGTGTGTGTGTGTGTGCAAAGTCACTTTCAATTGTCAATTAAGTTTCGAAAATATTGATGAGTAAAGAGGTTTCAACTCAAAACTACCCACCGTTAATGGTCAATTCTTTTTCTTTCCTACTCGTGACATTCATTCCCCAATAAATATTTTTTTTTTCCTCTCCCGGGATGCAATTCTAGAGGGTACTCTCAAATTACTCTTTTCTTTTTCCACTTTAGTTTGGGTGTGTTTTATCGGCAATTTCGACAATCTAGAAATGCACTGACTATCCACTAAATGAGTGCTTCGACATTCAAGCTTATATTAAGCAATTCAAACCCACTATTCATCTAAGCCCTTATACAAGTACAAATGCATGATTTCTAAAAATTAACGTGATGAATGCTCGTGTCTTCCCCACTTCCTTAAGCTTTCTAATTGACCCATGTAGCGAGCTTTAGGTCGGAAACTCTCCGATTGTTTTAAGATCAAAGGGTACTAGGTTTCAAAATACCCCTACAGACTTAATAACTTGAGTCAAAAAGGCTACGAAGTGAGGTAGACTTATTAAGCAAATGCAACAATGAAGTCCCTTTTTTTTTTTTTTTTAGTGTGTGTGAGTACCCTACTCATTAAGCTTTCTAATTGACCCATGTAGCGAGTTTTAGGCCGGTGGCTCCCAAGTTTCAAACTTAAGGCACCAAGTTTCAAGATACTCCTACGGGCTTAATTACTCGAGTAAAAAAGGCTTCGAGATAGGGTAATGCAATGCAAAAATTAAAATGGGCTTAGAACTTTAGCATACAGTCATTACTTAGCTTATACTTGGCGAAATACACTCCACACAAAATTTATTTCCAACATGCATGGAATCACCACACGTCTAGACCGTCTCCTTCACCGGTTCGACCACCCCCAAACTTGTCTTACATTAGGATCAAGAGATTTAGAGCATTGAGAAACATTTGATAGGTTGATAAAAATTAAAATACAAGCTCACAACCTAGTTCTTCTACTCCATTAACCTCTTCACCCTTCAACAATTCCTAAACTCACCAACAATTAATCATGACTATTGTGCTCAGGATAATTAGGATTTTGCATGGATAAGCATTTTGTAAAAATAGACACAAGTAGCATATTGGTCATAAATACTGAATCAATAACAATTTTAAACATCAAGTAATTCTGGTCGGCAAGGCTATCTAACATGTCAATACACAATAAGAAATCACCCCCAAACTTGAAATGCACATTGTCCTCAATATGTAAAATAAAATCAAAGTAAGAGGAAAGAAGTTACTGGACATCCCAAGAAGTGGTGGGGCACTCATAAGTAGTCTAGGGTATGTGACCATCTCATTACAAGCACCAACAATCCACCCCTAAACTTGTGTTGAAGCCCCCAATCGATTTAGCACAATTTTCTCCAATGAGGCCTTTCACCGAACACCTTGTGAGCATCCTATGAAAACACAAGAAAAAAGTAGATATTAAATGGTGAATGATCCAAAAATTTAAATCACATTCAACATCTCAATTTTATCTCATCAATCCAATATAATTTTCCCATCTACCTCAACATTAAATCACATTTGAAGATAAATATACTATATAACAAGTGATTTAAAAATGAGTTTTAAGCAAACATTTGACTTTGAAAGTTTGATATGAGAATATGCTAGAATTAAATGAAAATGTATTGGAGCTATTTCATACTATCCAACTTGAGGAAAATAAATGTGGAAGATAGAGACTTGGGCCTAACCAACTTATTTGCAATAAAGTAAATAAAATGCAAGAAAGTAAATAATATACAAAAAATAAATAAAAATAAAGTAAGTAAAGGATAGAGAATGAGTTGCCTCCCATTAAGCACTTATTTTAAAGTCATTAGCTCGACTCTCCGCATAAGCACTTCATGGCACTCTAAAATAGCTTTTGATGCCTTGCACATTTTTCTTATTTTGATTTTGCTCCACTCTTCATTGATTCGAAATACTTGCACTTTGCCCCTTCCAATGTCATGTGACTTGCCTATTTTATCCAATTCAAACTCAACAATGTAGACTTGCATCTCCTCAAATGGCTTAATCACAAACTCAATTATTGGACAATCAATGAAGTTGAGAAAATGTGATTTAATCTCTTCCTCATTAATTGCCACTTCCCCATATGATTCTTGTGTGATTAAATTGTCATTCTCTTCAAGCTCATTTCCATTAATTGATGTCTCCTCGAATTGGATGACCGATTCAAAATTTGAATCCATGGGCAATGACAAGTTTTTCCTATTAATCCCCAAAAGTGGATTATACCCCACATTCGAAATTCTTCCCAATACATGGCATCCCCCATAAGCATATCATCTTCATCCAAATTGGCAAGCTCATTGTAATACTTTGCAAGTACCTTTTCATTCAATAATGGAGGACCATCTCCAACAAGAGTGATGTCATCATCTCAATCATCTGGTACACAATTCCCCAAGAGCATTTAACTCACATCCAATGTATCAATTGCTTGTTTTCGGCTTTTCAAATATTGTCTAAACCCAATAAGCTTTGACGTAATCAAACTATTGCCCAAAAACAAACATTATCCATTACAATGCATCTTGTAACAAATTTCACAACTTGAATATTCTTCAAGCATCCATTCATCACCCATGTTGTGATTGTTCATTGCAATTGCTTTCCTATTTTGCCAATATTAGAATCAAATATACATAGAAAGAAAACCAAACACAAGAAAGATTAGAATAGTGGTAGTTAACCAACGGTAACAAAATAAAACATAAAATAAAAAAATTACAAATTGTTAAAATTAAAATTAACTTAAGTAATAATTAAAGTAAAATTATTCCCCGGCAATGGCGCCAAAAACTTATTCGCTCAAAATAGTGTACCGCAAGCGCACGGGTCGCGACAAGTAATAAAGTGGACTTTTTGAGTCCGGGTTGTTGATCCCACGAGGAATGTTTACTTTAGACTACACAACTCTAATTAATTTAATTCTAAAAAAAAGAAGAAACACATAATTAAAAGTTGGGTTTTGAAAATTCTAAATTAAAGAAACTAATTTTAAACCAAATTAAAATAAGGAAAGTGAAAGATAAAATAGTTGGGATTCATGATTTCACTTAACTCTTGCTTAAATAATTTCTCAACACATGCAAATTAATAAATTACTCATTTACAACGTTAGACCCGATATTTCAAGTTTAGCTAATTACCTCTCTGGAGTGAAATTAACCCTAATCAATTTGTTTAACCTACTATATCTCTATGTCGATTAAAACACAATCAATTGCATTAACTCTATGTGAAAATAGCTCAATGGATCATCTAGAGTTTAAGGTATATCTCTATCCTTAACAAGAACGTAGAGCATTTGTTATTAGGTTAATCCTGTAGATGTAGGAACTAAAATCATTCCTAATAACAAGTTTAAAGATGCATTAAGGTTTTTAAAATTAGTGGAATTTTGATACTTCTCTGTTTTGTTTTGCAGGTGCTGGAAACAGCTAAATTGAGGTGGATATTGTTGGACCAATTTGCTGATCCAGATTGATAAGCATGCATTCTTTTCTGTGTTGGACCATTTCTTATAGGAGCCCAATATTTTGAAGCAGAGCCCAAATCCCACAACCCGGTACTGTGGCCCAAGTCTGGTATATTCCTTCAGCTGGACCATTATGTTTCAGCCGGACCATCCTAATACCCGGTCCGGCCTCATCTCAACCATTGGATTAAAACGGTTTCTCAAGAATGGATCCCAGCCGTTGGATCAACTAGATAAGGATGCTGGTTTTTCACTTTAGCGTAATTCAGACGCTTCCTCTCTCACTTTCCAGACCCTTCTATTCTCTCTCTCTCTCTCTCTGAAAGGCGATTCATCCCCTTCATCGTCTTCTTTATGATTTTCTTCCAGAAATCGTATAATCGCCTTATTATCTTTAGTATTTTTGGTAGATACTGATACTTTGTGTAATTAAGTATACATTCATTGAGTTTGGCATAGTTTTCTGTAACTCTTTTGATCTTTGTGGTTTCTATTGTGCGATTTATGAGTTTTCTGAGAAGTTTTGTATAATCTTGAGTTTGAATACCGATTTCTGTACTTTTACGTTTATTCTATAAAGGATTAGTTTCTTTTGTGTTTAAACGTTGGGTTATTTGTTCTTTGTGGTGTAATCTTGAGTCTTTAATCCCAACAGTGGTATCAGAGCCTTAGGGTTCTTCGAAAAATCTGTGGATTAGACTCAGATCTGTTCTTGTTGGATCTAGGGTTTTTCTGGAAATTGATGAGTTTTTACAAAATGTTTTTTTTTTTTTTTGGGTTTTTCTGGTTCTTGTGTAAAACTTTTAAGAAATATTTTTTCTTTCTTAAGTTGTTTTGAACCCTCACTGTAAATCGTTTTGTGTTTTCTGAAAATATTTTTTGAGAGAAATTTTTTCAAATTCGAAATTGTTTTTTGGAGATTTTTTATATAAATCTCTTTGATATTAACTGTGTGGATATTTTTCCTTTGAAACCTATTTTCAAAATTAAGGTTTCTGTATTTTGAGTATCTGGATCTCTGAATCTGAGTCCATATTTTTTGAGGTTTTTTGAAATTCGGTATATTATTATAAAATATACTGATTCTTGAAAAGAATCCTACATTGTTCATTGGTGGTTGTTCTTCGTGGTTGATATTGGTACTGTTACTTGGTGGCCCTAAACTTCTGGGAAACTGATTCTTTGTGGAAGCTTCTGTAGCTTATTAAAATTGCAATCATGTGATATCTTTTAATTACTGCAATCTTATACTGTAAATTTGTTTTCAAATTTTCTGTTCTCTCCCAAATATCTCCGTTGAAGCCTATATCTTGGACCCCATTTCTTTCCTTTGTCCAGGATTTCATTGAGAATCTGAGAATTTGAGGGAGTTTGGGAATATCCAGTATAGGTTGAGGGATATACTGGAAGAACATTTTTTCTCAATATACTGTTCTGTGTGATTTCTTGATTGAGTAATTAACTCTGTTGATTAGTGATCACCTTGATTATTCTATTTTGATTACTGTGTTCTGAATCTTTGTGAACTTTCTTGAACATAAGTTCTTGTCTCTGTTTAACTGTTTTATTCAGATTGTGACCTGCACTGTTGATCTTCTGCTTGATTGTTTGTTACTTGAACTATTAAAGCTCCATTACTTAATTTTTTTTCAAATCTTGGTCATTATTTCAATGGCTACTGTTAAAGTAGATGTTAAAATATGGAATGGCAAAGGGGATTTCAACCTCTGGAGCCAGAAAATGCGAGCTTTACTACTTCAAATGAAATGTGCTAAGGCTATAGATAAGTCCTGGCCCCTTGATACCCCTCAGGACAGACAACTTGAAATTGATGAAATTGCATGGAGTACTTTATTTTTACACTTATCTGATAATGTCATTAGACAAGTAGGAAAGACTAAAACTACTATGGAATTGTGGGATAAATTGGAAGAAATTTATGATACTGTGTCTCTGCCTGATAAGTGTTTTCTGTGGAAACAATACTTCTCTTTTAAATTTGACCCATCTAAGGACGTGGATGAGAATATGAGTAGGTTTACTAAGATCACACAGAGTCTTTTAAATTGTGATGAAAAACTTATTGATGAACAAAATGTTGTTTGTTTACTGAATGCCATGGGGGATAAATTTAAGGATTTGAGGAATGCCTTAGAGTATGGGGGGGGGGGGGCAGAAACTGACCACTGAAATTTTCCATACTTCCCTTAAGAATAAAGAGTTAGAATTTAAAAGTAATCCTAAGGAAGTCTATGATATTGTAGGAACCTCTAGGAAGAAGAACTCTTTTAGGTAGAATAAGTCTGGAATTAATTTCAATAAAAATTGGAATATTTCTAGCAACAATAGGGATTGGAATAACAAACCTGCAAAGGGTAATTTTCAGAATAAGGGCAATTTCAATAGGTCTAAAGATAATAACTTTAGAGGTCAGTCTGGTTTCAGAAATCAAGACAATAATATTAGAAATCATAATAATTTCAGAAACTAGAACAATGTTAGAACACAGGACAATAATGCTGGAACTGCAGATGTAGATAAACCTTCTAGAATTTGTTTTTACTGTGACCAACCTGGACATCATATTAAATATTGCTTTAAAAGGAAAAATGACTAGGGTATTAGTAACTAAACTAAGGCTGTAGTGCAAGATAATAATGGGGTGGTTTATGTTACTACTAAATCTGATAATAAGAATTAATGGATTCTTGATTCTGGCTCCACCTTTCACATGTGTCCTCAAAAGGATATGTTTGTTAATTTCAGTAATAATTGCTTTGGTTCTGTGAAACTTGGAAATAATATTTCATGTGATGTGAAAGGTATTGGAAAAGTTTTGTTACAACTTGAAAATAAAAAAACTCTTATTTTAAACGAAACTAGATATGTTCCTGATTTGAAAAGGAACTTGATTTCACTTGGTGTTTTAGATTCTGAATCTTTTGAGATTAGAATGTGTAGTGCCCCGAGTTCTAAATGCCCGGTTTACCACGTCATTTTCTGGTCTAAATTTTAAAATAATATTCTAGCGGAAGAAATCACTGAAATCTCTTTTTGGCAACATTAAATAAACGGTAATGATCGATAAAATTCGAAAACATTTATGAAATAATTCAAATTAACGAATCGAGCCGTTAATAAAACAAAACATTCGGCAATTCCATCATTTCTCAAATAATTGAAAATCTCAAAAATAGCCAAAGTTTAGAAATATGGATCATCAAAATAAGATTCTCAATTATTTAACGACTATTGCCACTATCATCCATCATTGGCCACCTTCTCCGAAATCTGCAAATGTTGTTAAAAATAGACACGAGCATTTCATAGAAATACTCAGTAGACTCATCGCCAATTAATTAATCCACATTATAATTGAACACATAAATGCAGGCTCTTTAGAAATCATAGGGTGTGAGTTGCTCTTCTTGTGCATTAAAGCACCTGGCTTCTTGTTCGCTACAAACACACCGCAAGTGCACGAGTCGCATACAAGTGATAGTGGACTAATTGAGTCCGGTTTATCGATCCCACAAGGATTGTCTATTTCAACTACACTTTACTATAATTAATTTTAACAAGAAACACACACAATAAAAGTTTGTTTGGGGAAAGTTTTCGTACTAAAATTAAAGTTGCAATTATAAATAAATAACTAGAAAAATAGTGATGAAAAGATGATAAAGGAGTGTTGGGATTCTTGATTCCACTTGACCATTACCTAATTGAATTATCAACAAGCACATAGAAACGCAATTCATTAATCATGTTAGACCCGATTTTCCAAGCTTAGCCAATTACCTCTCTCGAGTGAAATCAACCCTAATTAGTGGCATTAACCTACTATATCTCTATGTCGATTAAAAACACACCAATTGCATTAAACCTTTGTGAAAATAGCTCAATGGATCATCTAGGGTTTTAGGTATATCTCTATCCTAAACAAGAACCTAGAGCAAATATTGTATTGATCTAGAATACACAACAATTTCTCAATAATTGCACATCCCATGAAACCTAAGCATAAATGTGGCCACAATAAATGCTAGTCAATAAATACAACAATAAATGCACAAGATAATAAAAAGCTTAAATTCTTAATACAAGCATTAAAATCAATCAAGTTAGGTCAAGCTTCATCAATAATCCCAACACTTTAAATTTAGCTAAACATGCGTTCGAAAATTAAAAATAACATGAAGCAGTAAAATAAAACCCGGAATTAGAAGGTTGTTGAAATTTGCATCAAGGTCCTCCAACTATCAAACTATGTGCAAATCAGTCCCTGAACTTTAGTTTGAATCATCCTGCAGTGAGCCCCAACTAGAACCAGATTCCTTCCATTCCAATTCCAGCCATGGCAGCAGGCACCAGCATCAAACCAGCAATTCAGCAAATCCAGCAAATCAGCACCAGCAGCACAGAAATTCAGCAATTCAGCAACAATGTCATCTTCAACCAGCAGCAGCAGGCTATCTGGAATCAGCAACAGCAGCCTTCAGTCCCCACAGCAGCATTCCAGCAGTGTTAAGCAGTTCCAGTTGCACCAGCATCAGCAGCGTCCTCAGCAATGTTGGTTATCAGCAGCAACATTTGTTCACCAGCAATACAGGCAGCCTGTTTCTGTCTCGCTCTAGCAGCTCTCCTCCAGCAATATGGGTTCCAGCAGCCTTCACCAGCAGTGTGCCAGCTTCTCAGCAACTGCACTCCTACGCAGCAGCAGCAATTCGTTTCAGCGGCAGGCTGTCCCAGCAGCAGCGTCTCCCTTGCAGTCCAGCAGTATTAGCGTCTTGCAGTCCAGCCCCTCTTAGCAGAACCAACAACCACTACTGCCACCAGCAAGCTAGCAGCCTAATGCTGATCTCCTTCTTCCGGTTCCTCCAGTAACTCACTTTCCTCCCCCTGTTGGCAGCAATCTCCAGCTTCAGCAATAGCAGTCTCCTTGCATTTACAGTAGCCTGCACTTTTTCAGCAAAGCAGATTCACAGGTTTATTCGGCCAGCAGCAAAACAGTTCCAGAATTCAGTACTATTATCAACAAACCAGTAACAATTTAGCTGCTGTCACCAGCCTTGCGTCTGGTTTTTTCCTAATAAATAAACCCAGCAACTGGACAATAATTCCCACTGCTGCTGTCACCAGCAGTGCACCTCCCTTCTTCCTTCTATCAATCTGTTTATGTACCAATCTATCTACCAAATAAAACCAGTAACTAGGCTGCTGTCACCAGCCCAATTTCCCACCGGTTTCTCCCTTGGCTGCCTTTCAATCACCGGTGGTTATCAATAGCCACTGTCACCAGCTACTGAACTTCACCCCCGGTTTCACTCTACAGTCCTTCTTCTTCCTCTCTGGTCGTTTTCAGTTGCTCCTGTCACCAGCAACCTTCTCAGCACCTTAATGTTACCAGCTTGCAGTCACCAGCAGAGTCCTCAATGCAGCAACAGAACTTCAACAAACCAGTAAGAATTTCTTCTACTCCAGCCTCTGGTTTACTTCGCAGGCTAGCAGCAAGAGCAGCTCCGGTGGTCACAATTGATGCTGTCACCAGCAATTGCATTCAACCCCTCGGTTTCTCTCCCTTCTTCTCCTCTGCTGCTTGTATGTATATATGTAAAATGTATCCTCCTATCAGCCTGCAGCACCTCCCACGTTCTGCCCATCCAACTTTCTTCAGCCCATATTTATTTTCTCACTTTCCACCAGCCACCATGCCTTGTTCCCCATCATGCTTCCCCATGTTTCCAGCTTTTGTGTCTTCTCCCCATGTTTCCAGCTTTTGTGTCTTCTCCCCATGTTTCCAGCTTTCTTTTGTTTACTTTCCCCTACTCTCCTGTTTTGTGTGTGTACGTGTGTGTATATATATATATATATATATATATATCACACATTTCATCAAGTAGTTACAATTTATTTAAAAATGCATTTTTATTAAATTGCACACGATAAAAGAAATAAATACGTAGATATTTTCGCAGTTCTTCAATTAAAGTACGAATTTAGGAATTAAATAAGTGTGTAAAAACACACTTATCACACCCCCAAACTTGAGCTGTTGCTCGTCTCGAGCAAAATTATCTACTAGTGCAATCACGTAACATGGAAAATAGATCAACAATGTTAGAAGACTTGCAAATTACTAATGAGTGCAAAATTGTATAATCAATTAAAAAGTATGATTCCAAATAATGCTACCAAAAAGAAGTTTAGCTTATCCGATGTTCGATTGGTGTGTGTGTGTGCAAAGTCACTTTCAATTGTCAATTAAGTTTCGAGAATGTTGATGAGTAAAGAGGTTTCAAATCAAAACTACCCACCATTAGTGGTCAATGTTTTTTTTTTTTCCCACTCGTGACATTCATCCCCCAATACATATTTTTTTTTTCTTCTCCCGGGATGCAATTCTAGAGGGTGCTCTCAAATCACTCTTTTCTTTTTCCACTCTAGTTTGGGCGTGTTTTACCGACAATCTCAACAACCTAGAAATGCGGTGACTCTCCACTAATGAGTGCTTCGACATTCAAGTTTATACTAAGCAATTCAAACCTACTATTCATCTAAAAACCCTTATGCAAGTACAAATGCATGATTTCTAACAACTAACGTGATGAATGCTCGTGTCTTCCCCACTCCCTTAAGCTTTCTAATTGACCCATGTAGCGAGCTTTAGGTCGGCAGCTCCCTGATTTTTTAGATCAAAGGGTACCAGGTTTCAAAATACCCCTACGGACTTATTAACTCGAGTCAAAAAGGCTACGAAGTGGGGTAGACTTATTAAGCAAATGCAATGATAATGTGCTTTTTTTTTTTTTTTTTTTTTTTTTTTTTTTTTTTTTAAAGTGTGTGTGTGAGTACCCTGCTCATTAAGCTTTCTAATTGACCCATGTAGCGAGCTTTCGGCCGATGACTCCCAAGTTTCAAACTTAAGGCACCAAGTTTCAAGATACTCCTACGGGCTTAATTACTCGAGTCAAAAAGGCTTCGAGATAGGGCAATGTAATGCAAAAAATTAAAAAGGGCTTAGAACTTTAGCATACAGTCATTACTTAGCTTATACTTGGCGAAATACACTCCACACAAAATTTATTTCCAACATGCATGGAATCACCACACGTCTAGACCGTCTCCTTCACCGGGTCGACCACCCCCAAACTTATCTTATATTCAGATCAAGAGATTTGGAAAACATTAGATAGGATTGATAAAAATAAACAATACTATCTCACAACCTAGTTCATCTACTCCTTTAACCTCTTCACCCTTCAACAATTCCCAAACTCACCGACAATTAAACATGACTCTTGTGCTCAATGTACATATGATCTTACATGGATAAGCATTTAAAGAAAGTAGCACAAGTAGCACATTTGGTCATAACTCATGAATTAACAACAATTTCAAACATCAAAGTCTTATAAGCCGGCAAGGCTATCTAGCATGTCAATATTCTCAACAAAATAAACAATTTCAAACATCAAGACATCAAGGGCTGGCAAGGCAATGTAAAATGTTCAAAAAGCAACATGATCCATTTAAAAAAAGTAGCACAAGTAGCACATTTGGTCATAACTCATGAATTAACAACAATTTCAAACATCAAAGTCTTATAAGCCGGCAAGGCTATCTAGCATGTCAATATTCTCAACAAAATAAACAATTTCAAACATCAAGACATCAAGGGCTGGCAAGGCAATGTAAAATGTTCAAAAAGCAACATGATCCTAACACCCCCAAACTTAAATCAAACATTGTCCTCAATGTTGACAATGGCATTATAACAAGAGAGGAATGGGTGATGAAACTTCCCCGGATTGATGCGTGTATGATGTTCCAAGTTGACCTAAGCTTTGATTCTCTTGATATGCAAATCTCCCCCAAACTTGTTGAGGACAAGGTTGCTTAGGAAAAAAAAAATTCGACCCTACAAAAGATGGTGATTAACCAAGTTAAACATAATAAAAATGCAATAAGTAAATATCAACAAATAATTAAAAGAGTAGAAATTTGGGTTGCCTCCCAAAAAGCGCTTGGTTAAAGTCGTAAGCTCGACTTTTTGATACAATTACTCCGGGTTCGCAAGAGGGATGGATGACTTCTCATTTTCATAATGACCCCCCAAGTATGGCTTCAAGCGTTGCCCATTTACTTTGAAGTTCCCTTTACTTCCATGATAAAGTTCGACCGCTCCATGTGGGAAGATTTGAGCAATGGTGAAAGGTCCCGACCATCTAGAGCGGAGTTTACCGGGGAACAATCGAAGTCTTGAGTTGTAGAGAAGTACTTGTTGCCCAACTTGGAAGTCCCGCTTCACAATGTTCTTGTCATGCCACCTCTTTGTCTTCTCTTTGTAAATCCGAGCATTTTCATATGATTCAAGGCGGAATTCATCAAGCTCATTGAGTTGGAGTAATCTTTTCTCACCGGCCAACTCCATATCAAAATTCAAGACTTTTGTTGCCCAATATGCACGGTGCTCAAGCTCAACCGGAAGATGACATGCTTTACCAAATAGTAGTCGAAATGGAGACATACCAATGGGAGTCTTGAAAGCGGTGCGGTATGCCCATAATGCATCATCCAATTTCTTGGACCAGTCTTTCCTCGAGGCATTCACCGTCACTTCAAGGATCTTTTTCAATTCTCTATTTGAAATTTCAACCTGCCCACTTGTTTGCGGATGATAAGGAGTGGATATTCGATGTTTGACTCCATACTTGGTCAAAAGTGAGTCGAAGAGGCGGTTACAAAAGTGTTTTCCTCCATCACTAATGATAGCTCGAGGGGTACCATAACGAGTAAAAATATTCTTCTTTAAAAATTTCACGACCACTCGAGCATCATTTGTGGGGAGTGCCACCGCTTCTACCCACTTCGACACATAGTCTACTGCAACTAGAATGTATTGATTAGAAAAGGACGATGGAAAAGGTCCCATAAAATCAATACCCCAAACATCGAATATCTCCACCTCTAAAATAGAATTTAAGGGCATTTCATTTCGGTTAGAGATATTACCTAATCGTTGGCATCGGTCACATTTGGACACAAGTGTGTGAGCATCTTTGAATAAAGTGGGCCAATGAAATCCCGATTGAAGAACCTTTGATGCAGTTTTTACGGCACCAAAATGGCCTCCATAAGGCGATGAGTGACATTGTTCAAGAATCTTCTCCATCTCCTCCTCGGGCACACACCTTCTCATGATTTGATCTGGACCCCTTTTGAACAACAACGGGTCATCCCAAAAATAATGCTTGATATCCGCAAAGAACTTCTTCCTTTGTTGATAAGAGCGGTCCGGGGGAGTGATGCCACTTGCAAGAAAATTCACATGGTCCGCATACCATGGCACACTAGCAGCTTGCAAAAGATCCATGATTTGGAAAATTTGCTCATCCGGGAATACCTCACTTATTTCTTCATCCAAAATTTCCTCGGTTTGCTCAAGTCTAGATAAGTGATCGGCTACAAGATTCTCCGTTCCCTTCTTGTCACGAATCTCCAAATCAAACTCTTGGAGGAGAAGAACCCATCTAATTAACCGCGGCTTGGCATCCTTCTTTGCCAATAAATACTTGAGGGCCGAGTGGTCGGTATACACAATCACCTTGGAGCCAATAAGATATGACCGAAACTTATCAAAAGCAAAGACCACAGCTAGCATTTCCTTCTCGGTAGTAGCATAATTCAATTGAGCATCGGTCAAGGTCTTACTAGCGTAGTAGATGACATGCAAGAGTTTGTCCTTCCTTTGCCCCAATACAGCCCCCACGGCATAATCACTTGCATCACACATAAGCTCAAAGGGCAAACTCCAATTCGGAGCCACAATAATTGGTGCCGTGATGAGTTTCTCTTTAAGAGTGTTAAAAGCTTGAAGACACTCTTTAGAGAAATCATATGTGGTACTCTTCTCAAGCAATGAACACAGTGGCTTCGTGATTTTTGAGAAGTCTTTGATAAACCTCCTATAAAATCCCGCATGCCCCAAGAAGCTTCTTATACCTTTTACCGAGGTTGGGGGAGGTAATTTTTCGATAACTTGAATTTTTGCCTTATCAACCTCAATCCCCTCACTTGAAATCCGGTGTCCAAGAACTATCCCCTCACGAACCATGAAATGGCATTTTTCCCAATTTAAAACCAAGTTGGTGTCCTCACATCTTTTTAGCACCATCCTCAAATTATTCAAACAATCATCAAATGAAGTACCAAAAACTGAGAAGTCATCCATAAATACCTCCATAAATTTCTCCACCATGTCGGAGAAAATAGCCATCATGCACCTTTGGAAAGTAGCGGGGGCATTGCAGAGACCGAAGGGCATCCTCCTATATGCAAAAGTTCCATATGGGCATGTGAATGTTGTCTTTTCTTGATCCTCCGGGGCTATAGAAATTTGATTATAGCCCGAATACCCATCTAGGAAGCAATAATGAGAGTGACCCGCCAATCTCTCAAGCATTTGATCAATGAATGGAAGGGGAAAATGATCCTTCCTAGTAGCATTGTTGAGCTTGCGATAATCAATGCAAACTCTCCACCCCGTCACTGGCCTTGTTGGAATAAGCTCATTATTCTCATTCTCCACCACCGTGACACCTCCTTTCTTCGGCACTACTTGCACCGGGCTCACCCATGCACTATCCGAGATTGGATAGATAATACCCGCATCAAGCCACTTCACCACTTCGGTTCTCACCACTTCCTTCATGTTCGGATTTAACCGACGTTGATGCTCCACCGAAGGTTTAAAATCATCTTCCATAAGAATTTTGTGCATGCATAATGAAGGGCAAATACCTCGAATATCCGAGATGGTCCATCCAATAGCCTCCTTGTGCTCCCTTAATACCCGAAGCAATTTGTCTTCCTCCACCTCATTCAATAAATTAGAAATAATGACCGGAAGGGTAGAAGATTCCCCCAAATAAGCATATCTCAAATGAGAAGGAAGAGGCTTTTGCTCGAGGGTAGGTGCCTTCTCGAGAGATGGTAGGGGTGGTGAAGAACTCTTTTTCAACTCCTCAAAGTAGGGGGTCCTCTTGTGTTGATACTGTGGTGATGCCTCCAAGTAATGAGCCATTTGTTTAACTTCATGATCATCATCCTCAATAGTCAAAGAGTGGGCAATGCAAGACTCCAATGGATCTTTAGAAATCTCACGGTTGAAGGAATTTACCACTAGATGATCAATTACATCCACCCGAAAGCATGAGTTGGACTCCGAGGGGTATTTAATGGCCTTCAACACATTGAAAGTGACTTGCTCATCTTGCACCCTCAAAATCAATTGCCCTTCTTGCACATCAATGAGCGCTCTCCCGGTTGCTAGAAATGGCCTTCCCAATATGATTGGAATGTCATGATCTTCCTCCATGTCTAGAATAATGAAGTCCGCCGGAAAGATGAATTTATCCACCTTCACAAGAACATCCTCAATGATCCCCCGAGGATATTTGATAGACCTATCCGCCAATTGTAAAGACACAGTGGTTGCTTTAGCTTCCCCCAATTCCAATTTCCTGAAAATGGACAAAGGCATCAAATTAATGCTAGCACCAAGATCACATAAAGCTTTACTAAAATTAACATCACCAATAGTGCATGGAATAGTAAAACTCCCTGGGTCTTTAATTTTTGGAGGAAGCTTGTTTTGAATGATGGCACTACATTCCTCAGTTAGCATCACCGTCTCATGCTCTTCAAGCCTTCTTTTGTTGGATAGAATATCCTTCATGAACTTGGCATAGCTTGGCATTTGAGATAATGCATCGGCGAAAGGAATGTTGATGTGTAGCTTCTTGAATACTTCCAAAAATTTGGCAAATTGACTATCAAGCTTTTGCTTTTGCAACCTTTGAGGAAATGGAATAGGAGGCACATAAGCCTTGATCGGTGTTGGAGCCTTTGGTGTGGATGCTTCCGGCTCACTTTCCTTTGGCAACTCAACAATTGGTTCGGATGCTTGAATATGCTCATTTTCTTCAATGGGAGCCTTGTTTGATTGAGTTGTTGGTTGTGGGGCCGTGATCTCGGGAAATTGCACCCCGCTCCTTGTTGTAATAGCTTGAACATTTTCCCTAGGATTTATTTCGGTGTTGCTAGGCAAAGCTCCTTGTTGCCTTTCCGAGAGAAGTTTAGCTATTTGGCCCACTTGCTTCTCCAAATTTTTCAAAGAGGCATCATTGCGTTCTTGATATTGCAATTGATGATTTGCTAGCTTGGTGATAGCCTCTTCCCATCCTTCTTTCTTCTCTTGTGGCTTTGGATTCAACACATTGTGATTGTTGCCATAAGATAGATTAGGATGATTTCTCCAACCGGGATTGTATGTAGGAGCATATGGATTGAATCCTTGGCGTTGGAAATTTTGAGCATAAGCAACTTGCTCGGTAGATGAAGAACCACTTGCCACCAATGGACACATAGAGCTTTGATGATTAGCCCCACATATATCACATACCGGAGGGGCTTGAACCATATTGACGGGCCTAGAGGTTGAAGTAGATAACCCTTCCACTTTCTTGGCTAAGGATTCAATTTTTGACAAGACAAGTGCATAATCATCACCTCCACGTGCACCACCAGAATTCCTTGGTGCACTTCTATCCGGCCACATTGCACTTTGTTCACTCATGATTTCAAACAAATCATAAGCTTCCCGAATGCTCTTTGTTTTGATGGACCCATTAGAGGATGAGTCCACATTTGAACGGCAAGGAGGAGTCAGCCCGGCATAGAAGTGGTTGACTTGTTGCCCCAATATAATTCCATGATTTGGGCACTTCCTAAGCATATCCTTGAATCTCTCCCATGCTTCATGAAAGCTCTCCATCTCGAATTGTTGAAATGTAGTAATATCATGCTTGAGTTTAGCAACTCTAGATGGTGGGAAAAATTTTGTAGTGAACCTTTGGACAAACTCCACCCAAGTCGTGATACTCCCCGGAGGCAAAGTGTCAAGCCATTCTCTTGCTTTATCCTTCAAAGTATGTACAAATAATCTCATCCGGATTGCCTCCACATTCACACCCTCATAGTTGAAGTTGCTACAAATCTCTAGGAACCGTACCACATGAGCATGTGGATTTTCATCGGTCCTCCCATAGAATGAGATGGTGTTGGAGAATAAATTGATGACATCCGGCCGAAGTTGGAAATTTGGGTGATTGTAGGAGGGATAGACAATGCTTGATTGATTCTCGACAATAGGAGGATTCATGAAATCCCCAAAAAGCATGTCTTCTTCATTAACAACGGGCACTTGAGCTCGAGCTGCTTGAGGAACAAAACCGGGTGGGATTCCACCCCTTGGAGGAATTGCAGCTGGAGCATTAAGCTCGATGTTAACTCTTTCTCCTTCCATCCCAGTAAGAAGTTGTCTCCTAGCTTCCCGTTGTTCCCTTAACCTTCGTCGAAAAGTCCCTTCGATATCCGGATCTATTTCAACTAGATCAAGACTTCTACTTCGACGCATGCACAATTAATAACCTAGAACAACACAAGAGATTAGAAGATTTCTTACACAAAATAAAATTTATACAAGAAATAAAAGTAACCAATAGTTAAGACTAATTTCAACTAAAATGTAATTTAAATAGAAACAATCCCCGGCAACGGCGCCAAAAACTTGTTCGCTACAAACACACCGCAAGTGCACGAGTCGCATACAAGTGATAGTGGACTAATTGAGTCCGGTTTATCGATCCCACAAGGATTGTCTATTTCAACTACACTTTACTATAATTAATTTTAACAAGAAACACACACAATAAAAGTTTGTTTGGGGAAAGTTTTCGTACTAAAATTAAAGTTGCAATTATAAATAAATAACTAGAAAAATAGTGATGAAAAGATGATAAAGGAGTGTTGGGATTCTTGATTCCACTTGACCATTACCTAATTGAATTATCAACAAGCACATAGAAACGCAATTCATTAATCATGTTAGACCCGATTTTCCAAGCTTAGCCAATTACCTCTCTCGAGTGAAATCAACCCTAATTAGTGGCATTAACCTACTATATCTCTATGTCGATTAAAAACACACCAATTGCATTAAACCTTTGTGAAAATAGCTCAATGGATCATCTAGGGTTTTAGGTATATCTCTATCCTAAACAAGAACCTAGAGCAAATATTGTATTGATCTAGAATACACAACAATTTCTCAATAATTGCACATCCCATGAAACCTAAGCATAAATGTGGCCACAATAAATGCTAGTCAATAAATACAACAATAAATGCACAAGATAATAAAAAGCTTAAATTCTTAATACAAGCATTAAAATCAATCAAGTTAGGTCAAGCTTCATCAATAATCCCAACACTTTAAATTTAGCTAAACATGCGTTCGAAAATTAAAAATAACATGAAGCAGTAAAATAAAACCCGGAATTAGAAGGTTGTTGAAATTTGCATCAAGGTCCTCCAACTATCAAACTATGTGCAAATCAGTCCCTGAACTTTAGTTTGAATCATCCTGCAGTGAGCCCCAACTAGAACCAGATTCCTTCCATTCCAATTCCAGCCATGGCAGCAGGCACCAGCATCAAACCAGCAATTCAGCAAATCCAGCAAATCAGCACCAGCAGCACAGAAATTCAGCAATTCAGCAACAATGTCATCTTCAACCAGCAGCAGCAGGCTATCTGGAATCAGCAACAGCAGCCTTCAGTCCCCACAGCAGCATTCCAGCAGTGTTAAGCAGTTCCAGTTGCACCAGCATCAGCAGCGTCCTCAGCAATGTTGGTTATCAGCAGCAACATTTGTTCACCAGCAATACAGGCAGCCTGTTTCTGTCTCGCTCTAGCAGCTCTCCTCCAGCAATATGGGTTCCAGCAGCCTTCACCAGCAGTGTGCCAGCTTCTCAGCAACTGCACTCCTACGCAGCAGCAGCAATTCGTTTCAGCGGCAGGCTGTCCCAGCAGCAGCGTCTCCCTTGCAGTCCAGCAGTATTAGCGTCTTGCAGTCCAGCCCCTCTTAGCAGAACCAACAACCACTACTGCCACCAGCAAGCTAGCAGCCTAATGCTGATCTCCTTCTTCCGGTTCCTCCAGTAACTCACTTTCCTCCCCCTGTTGGCAGCAATCTCCAGCTTCAGCAATAGCAGTCTCCTTGCATTTACAGTAGCCTGCACTTTTTCAGCAAAGCAGATTCACAGGTTTATTCGGCCAGCAGCAAAACAGTTCCAGAATTCAGTACTATTATCAACAAACCAGTAACAATTTAGCTGCTGTCACCAGCCTTGCGTCTGGTTTTTTCCTAATAAATAAACCCAGCAACTGGACAATAATTCCCACTGCTGCTGTCACCAGCAGTGCACCTCCCTTCTTCCTTCTATCAATCTGTTTATGTACCAATCTATCTACCAAATAAAACCAGTAACTAGGCTGCTGTCACCAGCCCAATTTCCCACCGGTTTCTCCCTTGGCTGCCTTTCAATCACCGGTGGTTATCAATAGCCACTGTCACCAGCTACTGAACTTCACCCCCGGTTTCACTCTACAGTCCTTCTTCTTCCTCTCTGGTCGTTTTCAGTTGCTCCTGTCACCAGCAACCTTCTCAGCACCTTAATGTTACCAGCTTGCAGTCACCAGCAGAGTCCTCAATGCAGCAACAGAACTTCAACAAACCAGTAAGAATTTCTTCTACTCCAGCCTCTGGTTTACTTCGCAGGCTAGCAGCAAGAGCAGCTCCGGTGGTCACAATTGATGCTGTCACCAGCAATTGCATTCAACCCCTCGGTTTCTCTCCCTTCTTCTCCTCTGCTGCTTGTATGTATATATGTAAAATGTATCCTCCTATCAGCCTGCAGCACCTCCCACGTTCTGCCCATCCAACTTTCTTCAGCCCATATTTATTTTCTCACTTTCCACCAGCCACCATGCCTTGTTCCCCATCATGCTTCCCCATGTTTCCAGCTTTTGTGTCTTCTCCCCATGTTTCCAGCTTTTGTGTCTTCTCCCCATGTTTCCAGCTTTCTTTTGTTTACTTTCCCCTACTCTCCTGTTTTGTGTGTGTACGTGTGTGTATATATATATATATATATATATATATATATATATATATATATATATCACACATTTCATCAAGTAGTTACAATTTATTTAAAAATGCATTTTTATTAAATTGCACACGATAAAAGAAATAAATACGTAGATATTTTCGCAGTTCTTCAATTAAAGTACGAATTTAGGAATTAAATAAGTGTGTAAAAACACACTTATCACTTCTCTTTGAAAATCATAGGCTCTTTAAAATCATAGGGTATGGTTGCTCTTTCTTCTCGTGCACATAAGGCACATAAGTTATGCATAACATCATCATTTATCATACAAGACATTCTCTTCTTTCTTTCTCATGCATAAACGCATATAAGTTATGACAAGCATAACAACATAAATATTTCATAAGAAATATATTCTCATCTCATTTCATGAAATAAATTTCACATAAATCACGTAACATGTACATTCACATGCAATCATAATTTAAATCAATTAATAGGAGCGAGTCTACCTTAAACTTGACGAGTGCAAAGTTGAGCGGGAAAAAACTTCAATCCTTTAATTCTCCGTATGCTTCGTCCAGCCAATTAGAAAATAAGTTAAATTAGTCTTTTGAAATTTATAGTTTAAAAACGATAATTTACAATTTAGGGACTAAAATTGATGATTTGAAAGTTGAGGGACTAAAATGAGTACTTTGAAAGTTGATGGACTAAAATGAATACGTTGAAAGTTAAGGGACTAAAATGAGTAATTTGAAAGTTGATGGACTAAAATGAATAGTTTGAAATTTGAGGGACTAAAATGTAAATTTTCAAAAGTTGGGTCGGAGCTCAAAACGAATATTAAACTAGAGGGTTTGAAATAGTCGATTTTAAAAATGGAGTGGCTAATTAAATCCTTTAAAAACTTACGGACTGAAATTATAGGTTTTAAAACTAGAAGGGCTGAAATAAAATCATTTTGGAACTTAGGGACTAAACTGCAATTTAAGAAAAATTTTAAATTAAAACATATATTTCTCTCTTTCGTTCCCAAACTCAGAGACAGAGACGGAGACGGGCAAGAGGGGGGGGGGGGAGAAAGGAGTGGCTGAGGTATTTCCGGCGCCAACCGCCGGCGATTCACGATGGTATCACCGTCGTCGCGTGGCGGTGACAAGGATGGAGAAATGGTGGTGAAAAGGTGAAGTTTTGGGGCTGATTTTTGGCTGTAAGGTCGCGGTTTTGGGTGGCGGTGGTGATCGCGATTCGAAGTTCTTGCCGACGGAAATCCAGCCATCAATGGGTCGAGTTCAGGTAAGGTTCTGGGCTTGTTTTATTTCTTGGTTTTGATTTTGATTTTGGCTTATTTGGTGAGGATTTGGGGTGACAGTGGAGGCTGGCCGTGAATGGTGATGTTGCAGGTGGTTTGCGTTTGGATGGTGGTGGCGGCTATGGTGCGTGTTGTGAGGAAGCAGTGGTTGCAGGTTGGTTGTTGTTTATGAGTGGTGATGATGATGATGCCGGTGAAAGGTAGTGGTGATGGAGATTTGAGTTGGTTTCTTGTGATTGTGTGGTGGTGTTGTTTCGACCATTGTGGAGGTGGTGGTGGCTGCAGGGTGCAGGGTTGTTGCATTGGGTAGTGGTTTGGTTGTGGTTCTGGTGCTGAGGATGGTTCTGGCTACTTGAGGGAGAAGGAGGAGCAATACCTTGGCTGAAATGCTGGATGAAGGTGAGGCTGAAGTTGTTGAGGTGTTGGGTTGAGTAGTGTATAAGAGGGATTGATAGGTATGGTGTAGTATTGGATTGATGTGATGGATGGGGGTTGGTGGTGTGGAAACCTAGACAAGTCTTGCACGTAGTTCGAGGATAAATTTGCACGCGAAATAAACTGGGTCGGAAGGATGAATCTAATAAAATGAACTTGACGGAATTTGGAATTTAATATGAATTTTGAAAATAATAATTTAAATAAATACTTAAAATAATAAAATTTTGGAAAATTCAGAATTTAGTTTAAAATTGAATTAACTCGATATTTCTCGATTTGGCTAGATGAACGCGTCGTGACGTTAACTTAAAATGGATGAGATCATAGCGACTCCGTTTTCATGATTTTAAAATAATTATTAAATGCGTAAAAATTCTTGGTCGCTACAGAATGCATAATGGTTATTTGAGTATTTTCAAAAATAACTGTTTGATTACTTGTATTCCCAAAATTAATGGGATATATGTGTTGAATACCTTACCTGTTTATGCTAAGTCAAAACTGGTTCTTATCTGATAAATCTTTCTCCCTGCAGTGCCATTGATTTTAAAATTCCTGATCAAATCTAGAATAATTATCTTCCTGACTTTTCAAAGTTAAAATTTTTTGGGTGTGCTGCCTACTCACACCAGTCTGAATCCAAACTTGACTCCATATCTTTAAAATGTGTTTTTCTTGGGTATGAAGAGGGGGTCAAGGGTTATAGATTATGGGTCAGGGAACAGGGACGTTACAGGGTCATTCTGAGTAGGTCTGTGATTTGTAATGAAAATGTTTTTCCATGTAAAGATGAAAAATTGCTTGATCATGTTAAATTAAAAGATTTCCTAACCTCTGAGCTGAGTGCAGACCATTTAGGTGATGAAAATGGTCTACCCAATACTCAGTTTCAGGTGGAGCAACCCCCACAGTCTCCTAATGTCAATCTTGAACCTGAACCTGAACTGGCTGACACAGTGCTACTACCTGGTGACATCCCTCAAACTTAAACAGACTTAGAAAATTATCAACTAGCTAGGGATAGACCTAGAAGAGAGATCAGACCTCCTCCTAGGTTTGAGCATCCTGATTTTGTGTCTGCATTTACTTATTATGATCCTTTAATGTTTGAACCTGAATCTTTTGAAGAAGCTATTTCTTCAGAAGATTCCAAACTCTGGCTTGCAGCTATGAAAGAAGAGATGGACTCACTTCTGAAAAATGGTACTTGGATTTTAGTCAATAGACCTGTAAATAAAAGGATATTTGACTGTAAATGGATTTTTAAAATTAAGGAAAGTGAGTCTAAGGACATAAAACCAATGTACAAGGCTAGACTTGTAGCCAAAGGTTTTTCTCAAAAAGAAGGGATTGATTTTAATGAATTTTTTTCTCCTGTGGTTAAATACACTTCTATTAGAATTCTATTTGCTTTGGTTGCACAATTTGATTTAGAACTTGAGCAAATGGATGTGAAAACTGCTTTCCTTTATGGTTCTTTGGATGAAACAATTTATATGCGTCAACCTAAAGGTTTTGAAAAGAGCAGAAATTATGATTTGGTTTGTTTGTTGAAAAAAAATCCTTGTATGGCTTGAAACAAGCTCCTAAGCAGTGGTATAAGAGATTTGATTCTTATATCCAAAGCCTCAATTTTCAGAAAAGCAAATATGATTCATGTTTTTATTTTTAGCTTGGTAAAACTGATATTATTTACTTGCTTTTATATGTTGATGACATGCTTATTGCTGGGCCTAATATGCATGATATAAATGTTATTAAAACTAAACTGCATTCTGAGTTTGAAATGAAAGACATATGAAATGCTAAAAGGATTGTAATACCGCATTTCAATTTACATGCTTTCTTGATTGTCACGTAAAGTTTATATTAATATCATTATAAATGATGTAACTAATATTATGGTTATTATGGTTTTATTTGAATTATTTTGCAGTGGAAGGACTGGATGCCGTCTCGATCAATGTACCAATTAAAAGTTTATAAATTGTTATTTTAACAGTTTACGTGCAATTTTATGTTATTAATTAAATTTATTGCCTAGGCATGCTAATTTCTATTTTTATTGTGTTAAATTGAAACTTGGGGGAAACTTTAGTGGCATTTGGAAAACAAATGGAACTTAGGGGATTGAATATGCAAAGGAGGGGGATTGAGGGACCAATTTGCAAATTTGAAAAGATTTAAAATTAAACCTAAAATCTAAACCCTCATTTTTCCTCTCCCTCACTCACGCAACTCTCGGTCTCTCCCTCTCTTCGCGACTCCCTCTCCGTCTTCCTCGGCCCGCTCTCCCTCTCTCTCGGCTCTCACCACCGTAGCCATCACCGCCGCCACCACCGGTAATAAGTCCCTTTCCCCTCTTCCCCCCTTCCTCTTCGCGACACACACACACACACACGAACCACGCACACACGCACTCGGTTCCACGCAATTTCACACACACACACACACCCATAAATTGATATACACATGTATATATATATATATATATATATATATATATATATATATATAAGTCCTATGTGAATAACGTATGTATGCTCCATATATGTATACTTTCAGAATTTGGGAAAATTTCAGATTTCAGTTTTTGTTGAATTTCGAATTTTACTTGAAATTAGGGATTTAATAGTGTTATGTGTGTGAGTATTGATGTATAGGAATATGTATATTGTTGTGTGTGTATAGGTATATGTAAATATATATATATATATATCTTGAAATTTTGGTGTGGGCATATGTATATATTCAAATTTTGGCGATAAAGATAAAATTTTCAGACTTGAGTCACATGAAAGTATATGTTTTGGGAATTTGAAAGTATGAAAGGAAATTCTTTAGTTTTATGTGCTCTAGTCTCGATATAAGATCACATGTGAGTTAAATTGAAGTTTTAATTGCAGTTAATGTTTGATTGAGTATTAAAATGAATGACGAATTTAATTGTCAACTAAAAGTCATATTTATTGACGAATGTGAATAATTAGGGATTTTGGTACATTGACGTCACGGGCATCCGAGACTTTTGCACTTGCAAGTTCAGAACGGTAAATACTAAGGATTTCAGGTAAGTAAACTTCCCCCTATTTTCATAGAAGATTGAATGTAAATGTGAAAGTTATGTGTAAATGACTGTCGTGCAACTTACTTGCTTTGGTGAATTGCATTTACATTATGAAAGCATATGTTATTGAGAAGAATGTTTAAGCATGCACATTATCATGTCATTGCATCATCAAGCATGCATTGACATCGAAATTTGGAAGTCAAATGTTTTAAATGAAAGAAATGTGTCAAAGTGCAAGTTTGTTCAAAAGTTATGTATCCCAAGTTTTTAAAAGAATGAATGGGTGTGCTTCTAGTTCATGAAAGATCCGAGTGGGAAATGGGGCGCGGGGGACCGGCGTACCCGAATGTAATGAACCGCTTTACTGTGGGAAAGTGAATGTTACACCGCTCCGCGGTGGGAAAGTGAATGTTAAACCGCTTTGCGGTGGAAATGCGCATGTTAATCTGGTTCCAAATAAGTAATTGCCCACTGTATTCTGATTGACTAGAATTTACATCAAGTGAGCTCACGATGGAAATGAAGTGAAAGTTTTGAAATGTAAAGTGAAAGTTTTGAAATGTTGAATGTTCTGGAAAGTAAAGAAAAAGGGGATACATATATGGAATTTTTAAAGCATTCATGTCATAAGCATGCATTCATGCATACAGTTTACTTACTGAGATTTACCTCACCCAAATCCCTCCCCAACATTTCAGGTGATGAAAGTTAGATGACCAGAGGGGAGCACTTGGCGGCTGACTAAGACAGTACCCGCTGTCGTCATTATTTAATAAAGTTAAATTTATTAAAGTTATCATTTGAATTTATTCCTTAATTTATTATTATTGATAATTGTTTGGTTGAAGTTAGTTTTGATTAAGTATGGTCGACGTATTATGGGTTAAGTTACCTCTTATTTCATTTGTCAATACTTGTTGATATTTTGGAAAAACTCTTATGATTGAGGAGTTTGGGAAATGCATGAATTGGTTTTGGCGATGATGAATGTGATTAAGATGTGATGGATGTTTTAAATTTTTAAATGGTTTTTGATGTCCCTCTACAGGTTGGCTATGTCCAATTTATAGAGGAGACTCTGCCGAAATTTTGCTAAAATTTTATAATAGATAAATGAACATTTTAGTCGTGTAAATGATTTAATTCCGCGTTTAATGTGAATGGAAGTTGACACGCCTAGGTTTTAGACTCTTAAACATGGGGTGTTACAAGGATACTTGACATGGATATTTTTAGAGATAGACAAATTGGAAAATTGTTTTTGAATAAAAAACATTACATTGAAAAGGTTTTAAACAGATTTTGTTTATCTGAATCCAAACCTGTGTCTTTGCCTTTTCCTGCACATTTTAAACTATCTGTTGATCACTGTCCTAAATCTGATGATGAATTGTTTAGAATGAAAAATGTGCCATATTCTAATGCAGTTGGATCTGTTATGTATTTGATGGTCTGTTCCAGACCTAATATTGCTTTTGCAGTAAGTGTTTTGAGCAGGTTTATGAGCAATCCTGGTGAATTGCACTGGGAAGCTATGAAATGTCTTCTGAAATACTTGAAAGGGTCTGCTAGACTTAGTCTAGTATTTTCTAAAACCAAAAATGATTTCAAACTTAAAGGTTTTGTAGACTCTGATTTTGCAAGAAATGTTGATAACAGGAAATCAACATCTTCTTACTTTTTTACTTTAAACTCTTCCTGTATTAGCTGGAAATCCCAGCAGCAAAAATTGGTTGTCTTTTCATCAACGGAGACAGAATACATTGCTGCCACAGATGCTGTTAAGGAATGCATGTGGTTAAAGGGTTTATTATCTGAAATTTGTTGCATAAATGATTCTGAAGTTGAATTATGTACTGATAGTTTAAGTGCTTTACATTTGTGCAAAAATCCCGTTTTTTCAATAGGTCTAAACACATTGATGTTAAATTCCATCTCATAAGGGACATCATTGAAAAAGGAATTGTGAAACTTGTTAAGATTCCTACACAGGTTAATCCTGCAGATGCAGGAACTAAAATCATTCCTATTAACAAGTTTAAAGATGCATTAAGGTTTTTAAACTTAGTGAAATTTTGATACTTCTCTGTTTTGTTTTACAGGTGCTGGAAACAGCTAAATTGTGGTGGAGATTGTTGGACCAATTTGCTGATCCAGATTGATAAGCCTGCATTCTTTTCTGTGTTGGACCATTTCTTATAGGAGCCCAATGTTTTGAAGCAGAGCCCAAATCCCACAACCCGGTATTGTGGCCCAAGTCTGGTATATTCCTTCAGCTGGACCATTATGTTTCAGCCGGACCATCCTAATACCCGGTCCGGCCTCATCTCAACCATTGGATTAAAACGGTTTCTCAAGAATGGATCCCAGCCGTTGGATCAACTAGATAAGGATGCTGGTTTTTTCACTTTAGCGTAATTCAGACGCTTCCTCTCTTACTTTCCAGACCCCTTCTATTCTCTCTCTCTGAAAGGCGATTCATCGTCTTCTTCATGATTTTCTTCCAGAAATCGTATAATCGCCTTATTGTCTTTAGTATTTTTGGTAGATACTGATACTTTGTGTAAATCAGTATACATTCATTGAGTTTGGTAGAGTTTTCTGTAACTCTTTTGATCTTTGTGGTTTCTGTTGTGCGATTTATGAGTTTTCTGAGAAGTTTTGTATAATCTTGAGTTTGAATACTGATTTCTGTACTTTTACGTTTATTTTATAAAGGATTTGTTTCTTTTGTGTTTAAACGTTGGGTTATTTCTTCTTTGTGGTGTGATCTTGAGCCTTTAATCCCAACAGAATTGATTCGTACTTTGATTATCATATAATTTTCTGGTCAATTATTATGTGATTGATGTTATGATTTCCTAACTTCGAAAGATTAGAATTTCATTAGACTTGTTTCAATTGCCACAAAGTCCGATAGAGGATTGAAATATACCCTTATACTTTGTGTTTTCTGCTATAATATTTACAAATCTTTTAATACTTTCTTACACATTCGGATTCAATATAGAAATATAGCTGGATCGTGCATAGGAATATGTGTTAATACTTGTCTGAAAGGGAGTTTTAACTACATTTGAAATATGGAAATTCGAAACCCGTGAATTGTATTTAAATAATTTGGTTAAAATATGGATGCTAGAGTAAAAAATGGATTTATGATTCTAACGCATTTATTTTCATAAATTTTAAAATCAAACTTTCATTGTTCTTTAGTTTAATCTTTATTTTAATTTTCAAAAACAAAAAATTCAACTCAATCAAATCTCTTATTCCGGTTAAGGTCTGTGGTCTAAAATACAATTTACAACAATCCCATGTGAATGATATTCGGACTTAAAATCCACTTTATTACTTGTGCGATCCGTGCACTTGCGGAGTGAACAATATACGAAAATTTACACAGATCATTTGAGTTCAATTTTTTATGAATCAGGTAAGGAAAAAAGAATTTTCAAAATGTGTGCGCTTCAGATTTGTTATTTTTCGTTTCAATATATTCAACTTTTCACGTCTATTTAATTTTTCGTTACAATATATTTAACTTTTCTCGTTTAACCTATCTCATGCGACCAACTCTCCATTAAATTGTGCATGATCTAGCTAGTTCTAAAAATTTTCTTGTCCAGTTACCATAAAATTGAAAGTCCAACAGAAGTCTTCACTTGATAAAATTGAAGACAATGGGATTAATAAACATGGTTTGTTATACACGGTGGGTTGAACGTGTGATAACTCTGCATTGGAGGATGTCAGCTGTCTATGTGCACATCAGGACAGCTCAACATATTGTCTAACGTTGAATTACAACATGTCTGACAAGCAACATATCAATTTCGATAAGATTCCGTTTGTTAGACTGTAGTGGTTTATAAATTTATTTATTTATGATTTTGAAGTAAGATGTGTGATTAAAAAATGAAGAAAAAAATAAGTATAATTAAAAAGTAATTTAAAAAATTGTGTAATTTATAAACCGTTAACTGAACGGAGGCTAAGTTAAACAATGATGCATTGATCACATACCTACTATTCAGGGCTGCCTCCAACATCACGTCATTTTAGATGATAACCTAATGAATCTATAGCACATGGGATTTCATCTTATGCTCCGAATTTTATTACAAAAGTTTGAAAGCTCCGAAGACCAATCCTGCATAAGAGAATTTTTTATGATCATACACGCAGACGCAGACATTTTGTAGTAGGGGACACAGTTTGCGATTGACTCCACGGGGGTTCGGGGGCAACGCTTCCGAATTTTTTTTTTTAGGAAAAGATCGAAAATAATGATAAAATTCAAATTCACAAAAGACAATGTACTAAATAATATGCAATCTCACAAATATATTAAATTATTTTCATTAAGATCTACGTTATAATTCAAAAGAAATTGACATATTATATCTCAGTAAACAATCAATTAACATATTTAAATTCCAATCAATTATGTTCTTGTTTAGTGTAGATTAAAATTAGATTTTTAATAGATTTTGATAAAAATTGATGAGATGTGTGGTTAAAAAGTTGTGGGTTTCATGAAATCTATGGTTGAGATTGATTGTTGACTTTGATCAAGATTAAAATTTAGATTTTAATTGGTACCAAAAAAGGTTATATTTACTGAGTATATGCTAAAATCTTTTACATATATTTCATCTAAAAGAATCTATTCAATACGCATAAATTTCAATTATTCAAAGTCTTAACATTACCTTCATTCAAAAATAAAAATAAAAAAACTTCAAAATTGGGGGGTCACGTGACCACCTATGACCCCCCTCTCATTCCGCCACTGGGATCATACTAAATGTATAAGGGATGAAAATCAGTTTACACCCTAAAATATTTGAGCCCCCTCCATGTGAGGGTAGTATAAATCAATTTGCCATCCTTAGTTTGTACAAATAAAATTATCCTTTTTTTGTAAAAAAAAAAAAAAAGAGAATAAAAGAAAATGATTTTAAGCATGTTAAAGAAAGATTTAACTAGAAGATTCACTTTTTATAAATTTCTTACAAGGTTCCTCGGTTTACTAGTCTACATTAAACTTATATATAACCTAATAATAGTAGCCCATGCTTGGGTTTTATTTTTGTTGTTAGAATTTGTTGTTAGAATCCTACTTTTCAAAAAAAAAAAGAAAAAGAAAGAAAGAATGATTGATTTCTAAGAAATGTGTGATTTTAAAATCAATTTTAACTTTGAAAAATAAATTTAAGAAGAAGAAAACAAAGGCTACGTAGAAGACAGAAGGTTACATAGATCGTGCACGAAAGCCTCTCGTTTAGTTCAAACATAGCCCGCAAGAGTCCATAAACATATTTTTTTTTGTCTTTTTTCTTCATAAAATTGTGCTAGGGTGGGCAAAAAAAATTAGAACCAATATGATCGAATCGGAATTGAACCGAAAAAACTGGAATCGTATGATTTTAAAAAAATAAAATAGGAAATCGATTTTGGAACCGAGAACCGATTGGTTTTCGGTTCGATTCTCGGTTCCGTCTTTAGAACCGAAAAATCGAAGTTAGAATCAGGTCTTTGATTCTTGTTTATTTTTATTTTTTTATGGTTTTAATTGGTTGTCCTAAAACTAAAAATCAAAAGAATTTTTAATTTTTTTGATAAAGTGAAAATGGTTAAGTTCTTTTTACGAAATTTGTTACGTCTCTACCTCATTGTAACTTTTAACTTCACACTTGAACTGAAATTCTTAGTAAATGAAAATAGAATGAGACTAATTTATTAATAAGCCAAACTGTAAGTGACGACGATGGAGTTAATTAAATATTCAATATTTAAATACAAATATAAAACAATTAATAATAATGCATTGACTCGCTTCCCGAGGCCTTGATACTCCTTGATAAGAACCTCGAAAAATAATTATTATTGTAGAACTGAAATCGAACCAAAACCGAATGGTTTGGTTCTGATTTGGTTCTTGTGTTTCAATGGAACCGAATTATTCCATTTTACAAGAACAAAAAAATATGGTTCAGTTCCGATTCTTAAGATACTCGAACCGAACCACCCGACGCTCACCCCTAAAATTGTGGGTATATGCTTTATTGGTGGAACCATCACAGGGCAACCTCTACAGACGTTTGTGCTAGCTCCGCCAGATTTTTTCCCCTTTATATTAGGCAGTGGTTGGATGGTCCTCGAGCGGCCGTTTAACGATTGTCTGTGCTTACTCAAATTCCTAGTTCAACAACTAGGTGTAACACACGTCAATAGATTCAATTGACTAATCTTATAATGTAAATAAATACTTGGAAAATGGAGGGAGGAAAATGAAACCTATTAAGAAAATAGGATACCTCTTTAAATACTTTAAATACTGGAGATTTCCCTAAACTAAAATGGAGGTTTATGTTGATTTCTAACATAATAATGAGAGAATGCCAATTCATAAAAATGATAAAAATATTCTTAAAACTTGTGTACAAGTAGGGTCATTTGCACAACGTGAAAGGAAGATTGGGAAGGGAAAAAAAAGGTAAGAAAATAAAAAAAAGGAAGTCTGAGAAGTCTCAAAGATTGAAGTAGTTAAGATTCATTTCTTCACTTTTAATTGAGCCCTTCTTTAGCACTCATTTTTTGTAAATTAAATTTATTCAACATTCAATTTTAATCATCTATTTTAGTCAATCTTACTATTTTTTACTTTTTAAACATTTTTTAACCACATAAGAAAGGATCGAATGGTTTGGATCCATGACAAAAAAGGTGCATACACCGTTAGAAGTGGATATTAGCAATTGACAAGGAATTCTTTTTTACATACTCATACTACTATGGAGAGCTTTTGGAATAGTCTATGGAGTTGCAAATTCCTGGCAAAGGTTTGTAACTTTCTTTGGAGGGCAGCACAGAATGTCCTCCCAATAGTTGACCAACTGAGGAACAAAAGAGTGAATATTGATAGCCATTGCCCAGTTTGCTTGATGCATGATGAGTATGTCCTCCATACTCTTGTCTCCTGCGATTTTTCCAAGAGAGTTTGGGAAGCCGTGGGAATTGCTGACCCATCAAGCTTGACGGCCAACTTTAAAGAATGGATTACAACCACCTTCAGTACCAGCAAGCAAGACCGTAAATTATTGCAGTAACGTGCTCGGCCATATGGAAGAATAGAAATGAATTAGTTTGGAAGGCTAACTCATTTACAGTTGATAAGGTGGTGACTTTTGCTAAGACCCTGCTCCAGCAATTGCTGTAAGGATTTTAATCAATCGTGTGGGCTTATATGTGAATTATTGTGTATTGAATAAAAGACTATCAATTTTGGTTAAGTCCATTTAAAGTGATCTAATAAGGATTTAGTATATTGGGCTTTAATGCATCTAATTAAATGTATGGACTTTTATGTGTAGATACCAGACCATTACCTAATTCATGATGGGCCGGATTAGGTTAATTGGAAATTCAGTATATAAAGTCGGTTATGGTCCCTGAATCCTACGTACTGTTCATCTTGTCTGATATCCCATCATCAGAGAGAAATTAAGGGCTACGTATCGATTTAGAAGATCCAAACACCGTCGAATTGTTTATCGTGAATCGCGTTTGATTAAGGTACGCTTCCGCTTCAGTTATTTAATTCTTGATAATTCCAACATGATGATTATTTAGATTATAGATAAATTATTATCTGTAATAAAATTTTCTAACAAGTGGTATCAGAGCCAACATCGTGTTGAATTATCAGATCAATTTCGAACGCATATATGTAAAACCTAATGTACATGCGAAATTAAGGTTTCAGTTTCAACCAAATCAATTTTTTCTCTCTCTGTGTCTATATATATATATATATATATATATATATATATATATATATATATATATATATATATATATATGAGAAATCTAATTTGGGTTCAGTTTTGTATCTATATTATACCGTGATTAAGCACTAGACTGCGTATGAGAAAAACGGGTTGGTATATTGTTTATATGAATTTCATGGTTTGGTTGTATTCGGATTCGGTTAGGTATTGAGTATGGACTTGGAATCTGATTATGAATTGTTGAATCTGGGATTAAAATTAGATTCTGAAAACTGAATTTCGAATTTCGAATTGGGTCTTGAAACTGGTTGAAAATCGGTTGTAGATTGTGTATGTTTTTTTTCGGTTTAAGGTATAGATTCAGACATTTGTGTTTTTGGTTGATTGCGGTTGAAATTTGAACGGCTGACGATGGATTCAACCATCGTGGCACTTGCGATTCGCAAGACTGCCGCACATTGACTGCGCGCCGCTTCGCTGCTGAGAGCTGCGCCGGAGAATGCGCTTCAGCACGAAGGGATTCAACATCAGGAGGCGCGAAGGAGGGTCACCCGGTTTTGCGCTCCAGCCGGATTCGGTGGAGGCGGCGGTGAAAGCTAGGGTTACAAACCCTAGCATCTGCAAATTTTTTTTATTTTTGGAAGAAGGGACTTTTGGCTGAAAATTTGATGTCTTCAGGGTTCTTTATGCAATTTTGGATAATTTTGTTTAATTGCACATCAGGTCCCCCCCATTTGTTTTAAATAATGTTTAAATCCGAAGTTATAAAAACCATTTAAGTTGGCCCTTAAAGTTATGGAATTTTACGATTCAGCCCCTGAAGTTTGAAAATTTTCCAATCCAGCTCCTAATGTTTGAGAATTTTCAAAATTGGTCCCTAAAGCTTGAAATTCTCTAATTTGATCCCTTAAAGTTTGAAAATTTTCATTTTGATCCCTTAAAGTTTGAAAATTTTCACTTAAGGTTTTAAAATTTTCATTTTCAGTCCCTAAAGTTTGAATTTTTTTTAAATTAAGTCCCTAAAGTTTGGGAATTTTCTAAATTGGCTCCTAAAGTTTGAAAATTTTCAAAATCAACTTTTAAAGATTGAAATTTTCATATTTTGGACCTCTAAAGTTTGGTTTTGTTTCAAATTGGGACCTAAAGTTTGGAATCTATGTAAATTGGCCAATAAGTTTTTGGAAAATTGTAATTTAAGCCCTTCAAGCTTAAGATTTTACAGAATTGGCCACCTAAAGTTTAAGAATATTGCAATTGACTCTTTCAACTTAAGGATTGCTTTATTCTAAAGTTTTGAATTCTATAATTCAAATCCTAAAATCAAATATAGATGCAAATCAATAGATTTCAGTTTCAAATCTTGGTACATCGGAATCTTTTGAGAGATATAATATTCGAAAGTAAATTAATTGAAGCAACATGTCACCAAAGCAACCTCTCTTGTGGATATTAATTAACTTTGAATATTAGAAGGCATTTGTGTGTGTGTTATTCATTGCGGATATTGATCGGCCCAAAGGAAGGTCAATATTTGGCTCGAATTTCACATGCACCTGTTGTGATAAACACGTGGAAATTATTTGGTTTAACGTGTGACCAATAAATCGGTCCAAAGAAAGGTTTATTGGTTAACATGTTTTATTGCCAGTGTTTGATCACTACACTAAGGGAAATTTAGGTGTTTGTGTGTTATTTCATGCGGATATTGATCGGCCCAAAGGAAGGTCAATATTTGGCCCGAATTTTACATGAACTTGTGGTGATAAATACGTGAAGGTTATTTGGTTTTACGTGTGATCAATAAATCGGTCCAAAGAAAGGTTTGTTGGTTGACATGTCTTACTGTCAGTGTTTGATTACTACACCAAGAGTACCACTTACAAGTCAATATTTCTGTCCAAAGACTAAATATTGATGTTGTGCTAGGTATCTTGTGATGGGCCCTACCATTATTTGAAAATATGATTTGCATAATAAGGTACTTATGTGAGCTATTTTGTTTAAGTGTTCTCTATTCGGTTTCAAATTCTGCTAGTAGTATATCTACAAGCTTAAATTTAATCCCTGTATTTATGGAATAAACTTCAAGGATCAAAACAAGAACATTAACTTTTCGTTGACTGCATGGATCTAAACCGTGTACTAAGGATTGAGCAATCTGCTCCTGTTACGGATGAAAGTTCATATAATCAAATGAGGAACTTTGAGAAGTGAGATTGCTTAAATTACATGAGTCTCATGATCATTTAAGTGCGGCATTCCGGAAGCCTTTAGTGGCATAGTATCTGAAGAGGTAAATGATGCCAATGAATTCCTTGCCGAAATTAAGAAATGTTTTGCGAAAAACGATAAGGCTGAAACAAGCACGCTTATGCAAAGCTTGATTTCAATAAAGTATAAAGGCAATGGGAAAATAAGGGAGTACATCATGTAGATGTCTCACACTGCTTCAAAACTTAAGGCACTAAAACTCGACTTGTCTAATGACTTGCTCGTGAATTTGGTATTGATATCGCTTCCTGCACAATATAGCTAATTTAAGGTTAGTTATAACTGTCAAAGTAGAAATGGACTCCCAATAAGCTCATTTCATAGTGTCCAAGCTTCTTGCACAATTCAGTCAATTTAAGGACAGTTATAACTGTTAAAGGGAGAAATGAACTCTAAATGAGCTCATTCTATTTTGTGTGCAAAAGGAAGAAAAGTTGAAGCAGGACAGAACTGAAAGTTTTTTTTACTTGGCAAACACCTCTAAAGACAAGGGCAAGAAAACAAATAAAGAACATAAAGTTGTTAAGGGTTCAGAACAAAAGAAACCACATAAACACATTAAGGCTGTTTCTTTTGTTAGAAATCTGGACATTTAAAGAAAGATCATACATAATACCAACTAAAGCAGCTGCTAAAATACCTTAAGAACTTTTGACAGGCAGAAAAACCTAGTCTAAAGTATTTCTACATTTGGGGATGTCCAGCTAAGGCAAGGCCTTATGGGCCACATAAAGAAATTGGACTCCAAAACAGTCAGCAGCTACTTTATTGGTTATTCTGAGCGTTTAAGGGGCTATTAAATTTTATAATCTCACACTTAGGTCAATTTTGAAACGGGAAAGCAACATTTTTTGAGGATGTTGAGTTTGGGGGGAGAAATAAGGTTAGAGATATTGTCTTTAAGGAATAAGTTGAGGAAGGATCGGTTTCGATTCCATCTATTGCTTTTGACAACGTGCAAGTTTTTATGCATGTCATTGATCAAGAAGCATATCCGGAACCTCAATTAGACAATATTGAAGAACCTCCCATCCAAAATAAGGTAAATTTCAGAAGTACAAACTCAACAACCTCAATAACTAAAGCCATTAAGGAAATCCACGAGAGAAAGGGAAAAATGCTATTCCGGATAATTAAATAGCATTTCTCCAAGAACATAAGGAAAATAATGGAATGGTGGAAGATGGTCCAATCAATTCCATCAGGCCATGCAGGGTTCTAATTCTCAAAAGTGGATTGATGTCGTAAATAAGGAGTATAAGCATATGCAAGACAATAAAGTTTTGGATCTTGTCCTATTACCAGAAGGTGCGAAGCCCATTGGTCTTAAATAGAACTTTTAAACCAAGAGGGATTCGATAGGTAATGTGGAAAGATATAAGGTTCGTCTTGTATCTAAGGGCTTTACACAGAATGATGGCATTGATTGTAAAGAGACTTTCTCTTCGGTTTCAATGAAAGACTCTTTCAGGAAAGTTAGGTTGTTGCACATTTTGACCTCGAGTTACATCAAATGGATACTAAGGTGGCGTTTCTTAATGGCGACATTGATGGGACGATCTATTTGGTGCAATCAGAAAACTTTGTGTCAGTAGACCCAAAGCAAATGATTTGCAAATTAAAGAAATCCATTTATGTGCTCAAACCAGCTTCTCGTTAAGGGTAATACAAATTTCATCAAGTAATTATCTCATTTGGTCTTGAGATTAATGTTGTTGATGGTTGTTTGTATTACAAGTTCAGTGGGAGTAAGTATATTGTCCTGGTTTTATATGTTGATTATTGCTTGCCACTAATGATATAGGTATGTCACATAAAATTATGAGATTTTTTGTCAAGGAATTTTAAGATTAAAAATCTTGGTGACGTCTCTTTTGTATTAGGAATTCAGATACACCGGGATTGTTCTCGGGGTATTCTTGAATTGTCACAAAATGACTATATCGATAAAGTACTTAAGAGGTTTGGCATGCAAGACAGTAAATCAGGGGACACCCTTATCGCTAAGGGAGACAATTTAGTCTCAACTAATGCCTGAAAAGTTATCTTGAAGTTAAAGAAATGCAGAGGATCTCATATAGTTAAACTATAGAAAGTCTGATGTATGCTCAAATTTGTATGCGTTCGGATATTGCATACATTATTGGGATACTAAGGAAATATTTAAGTAACCCTGGGATGGATCATTTGGAAAGCAGCCAAACATGGGTTATAAGGTATTTAAAGAGAACAAAAGATTACATGCTCACATACAGAAAATCGGATCAGTTGGAGATCATATGGTATTATGATTCCGATTTTTACTAGATGCCAAGAAAGTAAAAGATCCACATAAAGGCTACATTTATCTGCTGGTTGGAGGAGCTATTTCCGGATGGAGTGCTTAACAGACACTTTAGCTTCTTTCACTTGGCAGCACAGTTGTAGCAATTTTGGGGGCATCTAATTATGGAATATAGCTGCAAAATTTTGTCACTGGGCTGCGTATTCTGTACGGTAAAGAAAGACCACTAAAGTTATATTGTGACAATAACTCAGCAGATTTATATTCCAGTAACAACAGGAGCTCAACTAAGTCAAAATACATTGGCATAAGTTTCTGGTTGTGAAGGATACAGTTCAGAGTGGACACGTGTCAATAAGAGCACATTGGGACAAACTCCATAATTGCGGATCCGCTTACTAAAGTATTACAACCCAAGGTCCTTCATGAGTACATTACTCATATGGGTGTTGTATTTCTTAAGGATATTCGGTTTCAGTGGGAGTTTGTATTTTGGGTGCATTAGACACATTTATTGTCCTTTTGGATACAGTTTAAAGTTAAAGTTATTTACAGCTGTAAGGTTTCAGGTTTATTATCTCTGAACTTGTTTAAGGATGATCTCACTAAAGTTGGACCAGTTGGAAATAGGCATGTTGAAGATCACATTACATGTAATTTCCATGCTACACATCCATACTTGATCCATGTCATTCAGTTATGTCGATATACGTAACCATTGAAGGTTTAGTTACGATTAATGTAGCGAAAGCCGCTTTGATCCTATGTTGATATAATTGATGGACCGGATTTTTTGGGGATGCATTCAGTAATGATAGCAAAATTCTGAGTACTCATAAGGTTATGATTGATACACAATTGTAAGGTTACACATATAGCCCAAGTGGGAGATTGTAAGGATTTTAATCAATCGTGTGAGCTTATATGTGAATTATTGTGTATTGAATAAAAGGCTATCAATTTTGGTTAAGCCCATTTAAAGTGATCTAATAAGGATTTAGTATATTGGGCTTTAATGCATCTAATTAAATGTATGGACTTTTATGTGTAGATACCAGCCCATTACCTAATTCATGATGGGCCGGATTAGGTTAATTAGCAATTCAGTATATAAAGTCGGTTATGGTCCCTGAATCCTACGTACTATTCATCTTGTCTGATATCCCATCATCAGAGAGAAATTAAGGGCTACGTATCGATTTAGAAGATCCAAACACCGTCGAATCGTTTATCGTGAATCGCGTTTGATTAAGGTACGCTTCCGCTTCAGTTATTTAATTCTTGATAATTCCAACATGATGATTATTTAGATTATAGATAAATTATTATCTGTAATAAAATTTTCTAACAATGGCATGATGCCAACCAACCCACACTACATACTACGGATAACTCCAATAGGCCGGTTATTGATTGATGGAAACTGCCTCCCTTGGGTTCTCTCAAATTAAATATTGATGCAGCCACCTTTGACAGCACAAAAAAGATTGGCATTGGCCTTGTGATTCAAGACGAAAGGGGGGCTTTCGTTTATGCCAGAATTGTTCCTATACGTGGAATTCCCACTTATTGCTGAAACTTTGGGAGTTCGCAATGCTCTTTCTTGGCTTAAATAAAAAATTCCTCGAGGTTCAAACGATTGAAATTGATGCTCTCTTGATCTTTAAGGCTCTACACAACACCGGAGTTGACAACTCTTACTTCGACATCCTTATAGAAGAATGCCAATTCCTAACTAGAGACCTCCCAAACCTCAAGTTCAACTGGGTTAGGAGATCAACCAACCATCACACCTTAGCCAAGGCAGCTAGCTTATGACATGATTCTGTCGATTGGTCTAATTTACCATCCTCTTTTATTTCTCATTTACTTATTTACGATTTGATGAATGAATAATTTTATTTCCCTAAAAAAAAAAATGGTAAAGTAATATTAAATTATTTCTAGAAATATATAATATTATATTATAAAATACGTTGAAAAACATTTAAATAACCCTCATTAAACAGTTGAATCAGGTCGATCCGATTTTAATTAAAAAATTAATAATTATTTCAAACATCACAAAATTTTCTAAAAAAAAGTTATTTTAAAAATAAAGCAACATTTACTCATTTGGTGATAAAATTAAATACAAAAAAATATAATAACAATATTCTTTAATTTCAAAATTATCAATTTATAACAAATATAGATTTATGGTTGTTAATTTTATTTATTATATTATATTATATTTCAAAATAAAATAATTTAACATATAAAAAATAAGATAAAAATAACTTATTTAGAAGAAGAAAGTCCAATAAATAAATAAAAATAATTTTTAAAGGAAAAAAAAATCCTATAAAGATCAGAATTTCCTAATTCTGTTTAGTTTTATAGATGTTGCATTTCCTATTTTGATTAGTTTTTTCTTTTTTAAAGTTTTAAATTCAATAATATTTTGTATTAAAATGTTATTATATACGTTTTATTTGATATGATTGTATAATTAACATATTTTCATAAATTTTGATTGAAATCACTATTACAAATATATTCTTGTGTATCGCACGGATGAAAATACTAGTATTATGAATGCAATAACCACATGAACTTCAATCCAAAATATTACAATTTCATTAATCCTTGACTTTTATTTTCGTAGGTTGCGTAGAAATATATTTTACAAATTTTAATTCACACTTATATACAATATAATTACTATTACAATTGCATTACACTACATTAATATAAATTAATTTTTGAATTAATAATGTAATGTTTCATTGACTTCCATATTAAATCAATACTCAATATTGAAAATCAATACCTTAATTCCTTACCTAATAACATCCTTATTAGTTAATAACATAATTCATTACATTTATTTATTATCTAACAATATACAATATTGTTATTACGCCCCTCTTTGGTACCCACTATTTCAAACTTCATTTTTTTTCAAAACTAATTTTCAACCACATTTACCAATAAAATAATCTACACATAAATTCAAAAGATTGCCTACTTTTTAACCACATATGCTCCAAGATTTACTATTACAAACTACATTATTTTGAAATAATAGGTCTCAAACAGGGGCTATTATATGCAACTTCTTCTGATTATGTGACATAACATGAAGATTTTCAACAAAAAATGAGTATATTGACTACCTTAATGACACGATAATTGAGCTATTTCATGGAGGTGTAGAAGTTGTCAATTTCGATGAAACAATAGATTTATCTATTACTGGAAAACAAGTTTTCGTCCACATATTCTATTAACTCCAGCAAAAATTAATGATATTCATTCAGATTCGAAATGAACAATTTTCAGTATGTCAATACTTTTGCAATGATCATTAATGAGGCTTAAGAATAAACAATGCATATTGTTGGAAAATATTTCACAGAACTTGTATCCTTTAATTGACAGCTATATGTTACACTTTCTTGCAAAGTTTAACTGTAAAAATCTTGGTAAAAGCAGAAATAAAAAATAAGAAAAATTTATGAGAAGTTAGCAAAAATATTATATACAAAAAAATGTTATTGTAATCAAAACAAAACAAAACAAAACATTACAATTCTTTTTATTCAATAATTTCATGAAAAAAAAAAGTTACTCATATATAGCATGTTTAACAAGTTTAATTTTTTCTTTTAATAATATCTACTAGCTCGACTACTCTAAAAAATAGTATTAATTCTTAAAAAATATTGCGCATTACTTTCATCATATACACAAGATATGCAACGCACGTATTTACTATTTATAATTAGATAAACTTCGTACCCCAATTGATAGAGGAGTAACTATTACATTCTATACTAAGTACCTATTTTATATTTCACTAATTAGTAGAAGGCACTTAAACAGTGCTCAAAATATATAAATAAAAATCTATTATTTATTTAATAACATTCGAAATGTATAACCAACCAATAAGTTAACCCCTGGAATCCTAAGTATCCAACAATTCACACCAACGAACATATATTAACTTCATGGGACAAGCCAATATTAAATCGATGATAATGACTCCAGATGGCAATTATGGCATTACACAGGTTAGTTCCTATTGAGAAGCTCCTCGATCATTTGCAATGAAATTCTCTCCTCTTCATCCATCCCATCCCCGCTGGATTCTGTCCCCGTAGAGTCCTTTGGTGTTTTCCCCGGAGCCGGCCGTTTTTCATACTCAGTTGGAGGGATATCATTCTTCTTCCCAAGCTCAACTGTCATCACCCAATTCGAGTGAGAACGTGGCCCGGCCCGCGTTTGCCATACCCCAATATGGCCATTCTCTGTGTCTAACCTTAAGCAAGTCAGAGAAGGGGAAGTCGATTTACACCCCTTGCGAAGTTTCTTGCTCAGAAGAGACGAAATCGAGGACGACGACGAGGAGGAAGATGATAACGAGGGTGGAGATGGTGTATCTTCATCGCAGTCCATTATTGGGAAGTTTGTTTTAGCATTTGTTCCGCTCAATAAAATCGCAGCCTTGTCGTAGGCCCTCGCCGCCGCCTCCGCCGTCTCAAAAGTCCCAAGCCACACCCTTCTTTTCCTACAAATCAAGAAGAACTCAAACCAAAAAATCAAGCTTAATCACAGAAGAAATTACATGGCATTATATTTTATATGCAGAATAAGAAATTAATGTGAAGAATCTTAGAAATGTACAGTAAAGGGTGGCGAATTTCAGAAACCCAAGAACCCCAGTGGCGCTGCCTAACACCTTTGAACTTCTTGGATTGCACCATATTTTTTTGACAGAGAGAGAAGTACAAATTTATGAGGAAGAAGCTATATGTATAATATATAATGTAAATTAAAGAGAATAATAACTAATAAGTGAAATATATGGAGTGGGAGTAGGGACCGGTAGAGTGACATTTTTGGTTAGATAAATCTAGAAACAAACTTGTACATACAGGGTTATTAACTCTCACATCATGAGGCTCATATATATTTTATTATGTGTGGACCTCTTTCATGTGAAGGCTAGAAATCCTGTTTATAGAAGTTTGATTCATAGCATTTAACTGTTCAAAGGAGATTTTGTCGACCAACCTAAAGTATAAAGCCCTTGTGAAGAGTTATATCAGTTTTCATATCAGTTTTTTGTCTTGCTTAAATTTGTAATAAGTCTATTAATGGCAAATAAGGTCAAGGTCAATTGAGTCATTTTATTCCGTTTATTTTTTCCCGCACTTTCCTTCTGTCTTGGGTCTGTATTAAGCAAGCATGTATTTCATTATTTTGAATATTGAATTAGATCTGAGAACAGATTTTCTCTGTTCTCTTCCTCCAAATCTTGAATCCACCTTTCATCTTATAATTCTTCATGGTATCAGAGCAGAATATTAAAATTCTGTAAACATGGAAGGAATTGAACCACTAGATGATGAAGGAAGAAACTCTGCTCAAAATCAATCTGAAAATAACGGAAGAAATGCGGCGACGAGGGAACACACAGCAGCAAGTCAAATTAAAAATCCGATGATGCTTCAAAATTCCGATCATCCAGGTATGCAGCTGGTATCAAATGTATTAACTGGAAATAATTACTTAAGTTGGAATAGATCAATGAAATTAGCTCTAGGTGCGAAAGATAAGCTAGGGCTTATTGATGGGAAATGTATTATGCCGGATGAGAATTCAGAAGATTATGAAAATTGGAAGAGAGTGGATTGTATGGTAATTTCATGGATCCTTAATTTCATATCAAAAGACATAGTAGATGCATTTTTGTATACTGAAACAACTTTTGAACTCTGGAATGAACTTAGAGAACGTTTTGGAGAGAGTAATGGACCATTGCATCAATTGCAGAGGAAAATTGGTAGTTTTACTCAATGTAGCATGTCAGTGGTGGTTTATTATACAAAATTGAAAAAGTTGTGGGATGAACAATCTTGTCTCATACCCTTTCCTACTTGTACTTGTGGAGCTTCCAAGGATATGCATGAGACGAGTTCTTTTACTAAACTGATGCAATTTCTAATGGGACTAAACGACACTTTTGATCACATAAGGAACCAAATATTGGTCATGGAACCACTACTGAGTGTGAACAAAGCATACTCGATGACATTGCGAGTTGAAAAACAGAGGGATGTTCAGCACATTTTTCCCACAGTGAATGAGCATACTGCCATGTTAACTAGAACACAGTATAATGGTAGAAGAGGTGGAACACAATTTGGAGGTAGAGGATATAATTCTAGAAATCAAGGAGGAAGAGGGAGGATGACAGGAAATGGAAATTATAGGAGGAGTTATGAGGAAAGAATGAGAGATTATTATGATTACTGTCATAAAAATGGACACACCAGAAAAGGCTGCTTCGAGCTTATTAGATATCCTGAATGGTTTGGAAAGGCCAAGGAACAAACTAGCAGAATATCATACAATAGAGCTTTAGTCAACATGGCTGGTAGTCCCCTATGTTATGGAGAGGAAGAAGTCACGAATGGAGATAAGGGAGGAAGTCAGAATACTGCTGCAAATCAAAACTCAGACATTGCTGCAATAATTCAACAGGAGGTAGCAAAATACATGAATACTAAGTTGCAGACTGGGACAGGAAATCATGCAAACATGGCACACTATGATGACTTTGCAGGTATCATTGATGTGAAAAATATTCAATATGCTCTTACTTTGCTTGATAAATTAGAACCAGGAACTTGGGTGATTGACACAGGAGCAAGTAGTCATATATGCACGGACAAAACCTTTTTAATTGATTTAAGATCTGTCCAAACCTATACTCCAATTTTTTTACCAGATGGCAATGTAAAATCTGTTACTTCCATTGGAAAAGTCTGCCTCACTCCTAAATTGTGCCTGACTGATACTCTTTTTGTTCCTGATTTCAAGTTCAATCTATTATCTGTAGCAAAATTGGCTGAAATAGCAAACCTCAAGTTTGCATTTTATCCTAAATATTGCATCCTGCAGGACCTACTCACTGATGATACACTAGTTGTTGGGAAAATGGTTGGAAAGCTATACATCCTTGACAAAAATGACATCAACATTTCCTTTTATGATCATAGTTGAAATAATGTACATGAGATTTCTCCTACTTTCTGTTATTCTTTACAAGCTTCAAACAAACATTGTATGTCAATATTGAATGATTGGCACAATAAATTGGGACATGCTTCAATTGATGTTATAAAACATTTGGATTTTCTTTCACACTATTCATCTATTCATGTTGCTTCTGCATTCAAAATTTGTGAAATTTTCCTTAAATCTAAACAAACAAGGTTACCTTTCTCTGTCAGCCATACTTCTACCAAAATTCCTTTTGAAATAATTCATGTGGATCTCTGGGGACCATACAAACAACCATCCTTGACTGGCACTCCATATATGTTGACTATAGTTGATGACTTTACTAGAGCAACATGGACTTTTATGCTGATCCACAAAAGCCAAGTCACAAAATTCTTGGAGAAATTCTTTCTATTGATAGAAAACCAGTTTGAAAGGAAAGTTAAAACTATGAGGAGTGATAATGGGATTGAGTTTGTAGGAAAAGAATGTCAAGAGTTGCTTCATAGGTTTGGAATAATTCACCAAAAATCTTGTGTGTATACTCCACAACAAAATGGAGTGGTCGAAAGAAAACATAGACATCTTCTACAAATTTCTAGATCCCTTATGTTTCAAGCTCATTTACCAAAGAAATTCTGGACTCATTCCATTCTCATGGCAACTTTCCTTATAAATAGACTTCCCAGCCAAATTTTACAGTGGAAATCACCCTATGAACTTATACACAATAAAAGGCCAGATTACTCAATGATAAAACCTTTTGGCTGTCTTTGTTTTGCCTCCAACAACATTCCACATAATGATAAATTTGAACCTAGGGCATTCAAATGCATTTTCATTGGTTTTTGTAGTGGACAAAAGAGATACAAGCTATATAATCTAGAAAGTCATCAACTGATTGTCTCCAGGGATGTACTGTTCAATGAACAAATCTTTCCATTTCAGGCTCAAATTTCGACAACTGATATCACACCTTTACCTTTACCTGTTGATGATACTTCCCTCTCTGAAAGGGGAGATCCATTTTCCAAACCTACTCCGGTAATTGATACCAACTTAAACAATAATCATACTCTTCCAGATCAGGAACTCGACAATCTCATTCCCTCAAGAAAATGATGATTCCCCTCCACATCTCTCACCAAACACCCCTGATCATCCTACCAATGTTCCTAGGAAAAGTTCAAGAACTATTACTAAACCAACTTGGCTGAATGATTATATCACTAATCTCAATGGGACCAGCCATGACACTGCAGCTAATGTATCAACTTTGACTCCAAAAAGCTCCCATCACACTCCCCCTACTTCACCTTATTATCAATCACCTATCTTTAGTAGTGCATTTACTGTATTTCTTGTAAATGTGTCAATTACACACGAACCAGTTTCTTTTTTACAAGCTAGTAAACAGCAAAGTTGGATAGAGGGGATGAAAAATGAATTGCATGCTCTTGAGAGTAACAATACCTGGGATCTGACATATTTTCCACCAAACAAAAAGGCTATAGGTTGCAAATGGGTGTATAAGGTTAAGAGAAAGGCAGATGGGACAGTGGATAGATTGAAGGCTAGACTCGTAGCCAAATGATACAATCAAATTGAAGGTGTGGATTACGTTGAAAGTTTTTCCCCTGTGGCCAAAATGGTAACTGTCAGAATCCTTATTGCTATGGCTGCTGGTAAGGGATGGCCATTAATGCAACTGGACATTAATAATGCTTTTTTACATGGTAATCTCAAAGAGGAAGTCTATATGACACTACCGGAAGGCTATACAAAGGCAAAAGAGGGGTAGGTTTGTAGACTCAAGAGAAGTTTATATGGCCTAAAACAAGCATCGAGACATTGGAATAGTGAATTCAGTGATAAACTTCAAAGTTATGGTTTTATACAATCTCCACATGATCATTGCCTTTTTATTAAACAATCTGACCATTCTCTCGTGGCATTACTAGTTTATGTTGATGATGTATTGTTAACTAGGAACAATGAAGCTGATATTGAGCAAGTAAAGACATATTTGGACAAATTGTTTACAATAAAGGATTTGGGGTTTGCAAAATATTTTCTGGGGATGGAGATTGCAAGGGGATATGACGGTACTTATTTGAATCAAATAAAATACATACTAGATATTCTTCAAGATGTTGGATTGACAGGAGCAAAACCAGTTGCCACACCACTTCCACAGGGCCTAAGATTGACTGCGTATGATGACTCTATCTTTGATCAACCAGAACTTTATAGATGATTAATCGGAAGGATACTTTATCTTAATCTCACTCGTCCAGATATAACCTTTTTTGTGCAACAATTGAGTCAGTTTGTTAATTCTCCACGAACCAGTCATTGGAATGCAGCTATACATCTCCTAAGATATCTGAAAGGCTGTCCATCTTTGGGTCTTTTCTATCCTACACAGGATACATTCCAGCTAGAAGGTTATTGTGATGCGTATTGGGCCACCTGTGTAGATTCCAGGAATAAGTAACAGGGTACTGTATTTTTCTTGGCTCCTCACTCATTTCCTGGAAGACTAAGAAGCAATTAACAGTTTCCAGATCTTCTGCAGAGGCTGAGTATAGGAGCCTTGCATCCAATGCTTGTGAATTAAAATAGATTTCTTTTATTCTCCAATCCTTACACATTTCTCCTCCATTACCTATTCCATTAAGATGTGATAATAGGGCAGCCCTACATATTGTCGCCAATCATGTCTTCCACGAGCGGACTCAACATTTGGATATTGACTGTCATCTTGTCCGGAATCACTATAAGGATGGTTTCATCTTACCCCAATACGTCTCCACCAAATATCAACTGGCTGATTTGTTTACAAAGATTTTGGGTTCGTCTCAGTTCAGCATTCTTGTTTCCAAGTTGGGAATGATTGATTTACATCATCCATTTCCAACTTGAGGGGGGGATGAAGAGTTATATCAGTTTTCATATCAGTTTTTTGTCTTGCTTAAATTTGTAATAAGTCTGTTAATGGAAAATAAGGTCGAGGTTAATTGAGTCATTTTATTCCGTTTATTTTTTCCCGCACTTTCCTTCTGTCTTGGGTCTGTATTAAGCAAGCATGTATTTCATTATTTTGAATATATATTGAATTAGATCTGAGAACATGATTTTCTCTGTTCTCTTCCTCAAAATCTCGAATCCAGCTTTCATCTTATAATTCTTCACCTTGTGACCCATGCTTCTGCACCTACCCATTGTACTAGGGATGTTTTCATATGGCCCCTTGCTTTAAAGATTGAGGTCCATACCAATTTTGTTACCCGTTTGCCTAGTGTACATAGTCATTGACTGTCGGGTATGATATATTATCAAATAGTCGACAACATTTCATTTCCGAATGTCTATATACCATATCGAAGGGCTTCACCACCCTCTTCACAATTATACATGGGAGTTGGGAGAGCTTAAAGAGGTCGCAAGTGTAAATAAGGCTGGCATGTCATTGATCTGGATTCGAGTAAGTTTTAATATCCTTTTCGAATAATTTTCCCAATTGCTATATACGTGTGCACGTATATATATGTATGTTAGACTTTATTCCTTTGGGTGGGCAAAGTACTTGAGAGACACCATTTTTGTGTAGGTGCATGTGAATAATTTGGCCTATGACATACGAGGATAAAAAAGAAAAATTAAAGGAACCCAAAATTAGTGTATAATTGATAATGCCAACGGTGAATTTTGTACTTGAAGAGTATAGCTGTTGATACAAAAATTTTCCTCTTTGAACAAGTTGACAAATGTGATAGTACAGAAAATAAAAACTGTGGTCCTCCTTAATTAGTAAACAATAATAGTAATAATGATAATGAGGCAGTTTTACACTCAACCCATCACATTATTGGTTCCATAATATTTATGGAAAGGATGATTATTAGCTGCTTAAGTTTGTAATTAAGGGCACTGTTTAATTAAAATACAATTATCACTGTCAAACTAATGTCATTAAATACATTCAAATACTATCTACGTTTACATCTACTTTTATCTACATCTACAATCTACATTATTCAATAAATATTAATTTAGCGTCGTTACTTTTTAATTTACTTTTAAAATATTGTCCCTTTAACTTTCATTTTCCGCGATAACTACATTAAACAATTCAAAGAGTGCGTTTATGCATTAATTGATTTTTTTTAATTTTTAATTCAAACAACTATGTTTTAGTTACCGATAAAATTAGATTTTTTTTATATATATTTTCAAAGTAGGGTAAGTGTGAAACTTTTATTTTTAAACTCACTTAAATTCTTATCAAAATCAGCAATTAATTTATATAAAAAGAAAATTATTATTTTTTTAATTATTTTAGTTAAGAATATAAAATAAATCATTTCAAAAATATTTGGAAAAGAAAAAAAATCAAAACTGAAATTTTTGTTTAAATTTATATAGTCACTGTTTGGTGATAATTAAAATCAAGTTTTTAATACATTTTGATAAAATTTAATAAAATATGGTTGAAAGTTGTGGATCCGATGAAATATGTAGTAAAAATTAATTGTTAATTTTGACTTGAATTAAAATCTTAATTTAATTTCTCCCAAATAAGAGAATAATATTAATTTTTAATTATAAAAATATGCTAACAAATTAATTTAATTTATCTACTATGCATGGTTTTTTTTTCATATTTTTTCGCGAATTATCATAAATATTTTATTAAGAAATTATTTATTTGCCTAATATTTTATGATATCAGATTACATCTTAATATATCACACACGATTTATTTAATAAACCGGCATTTTAAAAATTGTCTATTATATATTTCGAAGATTTAGATGAAATTCTTCAATAAAATATTAATATATTAAGCCCTTATTTGGTTTACATTAAATTTTTCTCTTTTTCTACAGTACTCAATCTCAATCATCCATTAAAAGTTAAGTCCACAATATTTGACTTTTCAACCAAATTTTAACCATATATTCTCCTAAAAATCACTATTCATTTCAAAAAAAATTCTTTTTAAACAATATCAAAACATTCTAAGAGTTGAAGTCTATCTACTATTTATAATTTATAATTTTCCTCTAACAATATCAATTAAATCAACTATTTTAAAAAAAATATTAGTACTCGAAAAACGTTATTTGAACATTCATCATATACATAAGACGTGCAAAGCACTTGCTTACTACTAGTTTTTACTTTTACTAAAACATCTTTTCTTTATATATATAAAAGTAGAAGTGAGGAGAGAGAGTCATTTTGGAGGGAAATTTGCATTTAATGATTCTCTCTCCTCAATTCTAGAGTTAATAGCACAAAACGTCATAACGTTTGATATGTATTGTGCAAAACGTCCCAACGTTTTGATTTTTGACGCTAAACATCCCAACATTTACAATTTTTGGTAGAAGACATCATTTCTGTCAATTTTAACCCCATTTCACCGTTAACTTCAAATTGAACAGTAAATGTCAAGGGCATTTTCGTCCAAAAAAAGCAGCACATTCATACTTGGGTAATTGGCAAAAAACGTCCCTACGTTTGACACTTATTGTGGAAAAACGTCCCTACGTTTATTTTTTTGGCGAATAACGTCCCTACGTTTATTTTTTTGACGAATAACGTCCCTATCTTTAAATTTTCTTGTTCATTAGTCCCCAAATTTTACTTTTCTTTCAATTTAGTCATTCCGTATTTTATTTAAAGGTAATTGTCTTCAAACGTGTATAACTTTTGATCTACAACTCCGAATTGCACTCCGTTTTTTGCGTTGAACTCCAAATTCAACCATCTTTCTTATGATGTATCATGTGCTCATTTATTAAACATTTCGTTTTGACTTTTGTATAGTAGATACTTATTTTGTTAGGGCATAATTGATTGACGTAAATTGATTTCTGTAAATTTTATTGAAATAGTGAAATTTTAATTTTAGTGTGTGTTCGGCGGCCAGCGGAATTTATAAATTGGATTTATTTGACTTTGTAATCTTTTTAAGGTAAAATATTTGGTTAAAAATTGGTATGTTTAGCCCCTGTTCGAGCCATGTTATAATCTCTAATAACTTTCTGAACAACACACATTCTTGTAAATGTTTATTAAGAGTTATATCAAATTTTTATTTGATATGATTATATAATCAAGATATTTTCAAAATTATGATATAAAAATTATATATTCCGTGCATCGCATGGGTAGACAACTAAATTAATATATTTGAACATAATTAATGTGATATTTATGTAAATGTGTTATGTAGGAAATGAAAAAATTGAGTTAATATATTTTAACATAAATAAATATAATATCTATGTAAATATGTTATTTTATTTATGAAATCAAAAAATTGTATTAATATATTTGAACATAAATAAATGTCATATCTATGTAAATATGTTAAATTGAAATTGAAAATTTTGGATTAATATATTTGAAAATAAAAAATCCATGCAATATAAATTTGTTAAGTTAAAAATGAAGATTTTGAATCAATATATTTTGAAAATAAATAAATAAATTATAACTTATTAAAAGGAAAATAGATGATGAAGTGGGCAAATTTTCAGAGAAAAATGTAAATAAAAGTTTTAAAAAAAATTATATAAAAAATTTAAATGAATGTCAAATTTTGAGTGGCGCGGTATACTAAATGTACATGTAACATTTTTTTATTTTGAATAGTTTTATCTTTTTTAAAGTTTCAAATTCAATAACATTTTGTATTGAAATTTCATTTAAATTATGTTTTTTATTTGATATGATTGAATCAAAATGTTTTTAAAATTATGATTTAAAAATTATATATTCCGTGTATCGCACGGGTAGACAACTAGTCTTACTTAATATTAAAGGAGGAGAATTTCCCGCCAATTTGACACAAATTTTTGTGATTTTTTTTATACAATATTATATATTATGTATTTTTTTTATTTTCACACTCAACTTTTATTGCTTTCACACTCCAAAGACCAAAACTCAACTTTTATTGTGTTCACACTGTTACTTTCAATTAAATTTTTTTATGGAGATTTTTTTTTACTTATTTATATTTGATTATTTGTGTTTAAACCTCTATTTTCATAAAAAAAATTTATCTTTTAATATTTTGAATTTTGCAAATAAGTATTTGTATGCAGTCATACAAATTCAATGCAAAATTTTCAGTTCAAAATTATATCGAAGTTGTATCACGCATCTAATACTAAATAAATTTTATTGTATAAAACTTTTTATAAATAATCTTATTTTTTTAATTATTTAGTACATCTAAAAATTTGAGCTCCTTCGTATTGCGTTCTATTAACTTAATTAGTATTTTTATAGAAAGTTACATTTAATACATAAATAATTTTTTTCAATAATTGTGATATTTTATTGGTATCAATCTTATGGATGAATAATTTCGTTCGATCATACAAATCTAATATCGAATTTTCATTTATATTTATATTGAATATTTAATCAATTTATATTAAATTTTATTTTAAATAATCATACTTTTAATTCAATATTTATGATTTTTAAATTTTTACAACAATAAGTAAATTGTCTCCCAATTTACTTAACTGATAATTGAGATGGTCAATATTATATAATAATTTTCATCAAAAAATAATTACGTTGTATAAAAATTGCAAAAACTTATAATACCATGAATTTGATGCATCTTTGTCAGTCACAATTTTAGTTTTTTTCTTTTTTTATGATTATCGAATTCGTTTATTATACGTGTTGTTTTTCATTATTAATGGTCAAAACAATAAATCTTATCTTTTGTAGCATGATCTATATTATTAACTTTTTCATCTATTATTTGATTGTTCAGAGTACATGGATATTGGAGATCCTACATTTAAATATTTATTTTGCAAAGTAAATTTTTGGTGCGAGGAGAGAGTGAATAAGCATTATAAAACATGTCGTAATTCAAAGTTCTCATTTTGTTGTGGGGTGAACACGATTTTTAATAATATTTCAAATCAAAACATTTAAAACGATTTGGAATTTTTTCAAACCAAACTAAACCATTTCATTTTTTAAACAAAATAAAATCAAACTATTTTTTGCGATTTGGTGTGATTTGAAACCACGGATTGCCGATGAATAAATTAGTATATTTCAAAGCGAGCTCAAAGACACATATTCATCTAAAATTTCGAGTTGAAACTAGCTCAAAAATAGTATTAAGTTTCTAATTGAGTGCTTTGTTGTGAATCAATCCATGTTGACAAACAAACTAATTATATAGAAGTAAACTATCGTTAGCTCTTATATTAAAAATTTTATTTTAAAAAAATTTCTTGGATGATGATAATGAATTGTAGGAGGAAAAATTATTTCCAAATGATTGTGGATTTGAACAAATTAATCTTTGTCTCCTCAATTTTGATTTGTTGACAATAAAAAGTATATTGCTTTTTTTTTTTTTTTTTTAAATTGAACATTTGTCTTTATTTTTATTTTTTAAAATTTGGCGGGTTGGCTGTTTGAAATCGCGATTTTGACAATTGAAACCTAAACCAAATTGTTTAAAGTGGTTTGGAATTTTTACAAACCAAACCATTTGTTACAGTTTAATTCGATTTTGCGGTTTATTTGTTCACCCCTACTTTGTTGTATATAAGAGAAAGTGAATATTTCTCTTATGGAAGATCATCCTCTAATTTTGAAAGATTTGTTATATGACAGGGAGACAGGATTAAAAATTCCATTGAGAACATTCGGACATAATATGATGTTTTCATTCACTTCTATGGGGGAATAGATAATGAGCTAAATGATGGTAGAGGGCATCTCCTCTTCAGATTACACGATCAAAATTGCTATAAGATCGAGAGTCTATTGCCTGATGACGGTTCAGCTCTGCAATTTGCTCGTTTTACATTGTTGACAATGTGAATGAGGTTGAAAACAGAAAAAGGTTCGTGAGGTACGTATTATTATGTATTTATTGCTTTTATATTTATATTGTTTACGGATAATTTTGTTGTGATATTCTAAAATTTAATTTATGTCTTTTAATGTCCCCGGGTAGGAGTGAATCATGCGATTCTATGTTGCATGATTTAATAATTTCTGATTCGAAGGATATGCTAGACAAATACAACAAATTGTTAAGGCAATTTAGATCGGTTTGAGAAAAGATGATTGAGGAAACACTTCAAATTTAAGACTTATACTTATTGGTTGGTGAGCGACCAATGATGGCCAATATGATTTTTCTATTTTTGATGAAATTGTCGAATTGATTGTCGGTGGATTTTGACACACTACCTGGACACATGGATATCACCATTGTGCCACGTGGTGGACCTTTGCAACAGATAAGTGAGGACACAAGTTCTTTCTTAGAAATATTGATCATACACAGGGATTGAGTAATGGAACAAGGTTGATAGTTACAAAACTTGGCGACCATGTTCTAGAAGGTCAATTTTTTTTTTTTTTTGGCATCAATGCAAGACACAAGTTCTTTATTCCAATGTTATCGTTTAACCCTTCTGATTCTAGGATACTTATTAGATTTCAAAGAAGACAATTTCTATTGATGGTGTCATATGCCATGACTATCAATAAGAGTCAGGGACAATCATTCTTGCATGTGGAACTTCTTCTTAAACGGTTGTTGCTTACACATGGATAACTTTATGTTGCAATTTCTAGGATGACAAATCGTTCCAGATTAAAGATATTGATTTGTGATAAAAAAGGAAGAACAACAAAATCAATAAACAACATTGTGTACAAAGAAGTATTCCAGAATTTGTAGTCATATGAAATCAATAAATGATGATATTATCTCTTATTTGCGAAATTTATTTATTTTATGAAAATGATTTATCTAATTTCATATTGAATTATCTTTATCCAAACGTTTCTTTCCGTGCATCGCACGGGTGATTAACTAGTTACTAATAATTTTACTCGGCAACTCATCAACCAAAATTGTATTAATGGTGAAACTATTAGCCCCCTGTTTGGTATGAATTTTAAGTTGAAGTCAATAATTAACTTAATCACGCATTTCATCACATTTTATGAAAATCTACGTAGGCTTCAAAAACTAAAAATAAGAATAAAAAACTTAGGGGCCGTTCTCTTTGTATTTCGATTTTGGATTTTGAGTTTTGGATTTTGTTTTGAATTTTGGATTTTGGTTGTTTGTTTTGGGATTGCTGAAAACATGTTCTCTTTGTGATTTTGGAAAACTGTTTTCAAAAATAGAAAATTGAAAAATGTGTTTACTTTGTAATTTTTTGATATATTTATTTTGTGATATTTTATATGTAAAAAATGGTTGATTTGTTGAATTACATTAATTTTAATGTTAATAAATCAGTTAGTTCTCTATGTCAATAAATTCATCATTAATATTGTTTCAGCTAAACAAAAATTTAACCCCATACCAATAAAATCTTAACATGAATCTATATATAATGGTAAAAATAATATAAGAATTTTAAATGAATGAAGTGTCTCACATTTACCAAAAATAATAATAATAATAATAAAAAAAAAATGACAAAAAATAAATAAATTAACATGGATCTATATAATAGAAAAATAATATAAGAACTTCAAATGAATGAAGTGTCTTACTTTTACAAAAAAATTAAAAAAAATAAAAAAAAAATTTACAAGAAAAAAAACTTAACATTGATATATATATATATATATATATATATATATATATATATATATATATATATATATATATATATATATATATATATATATATAATGACAAAATAACATAAAAACTTCAAGTGAAGGAAGTGTCTCACTTTTACAAAAAGTAAAAATAAAAATAATTTACAAAAAAAAAAATTTAACATGAATCTATATATAATGACAAAATAATATAAGAATTTCAAGTGAAGGAAGTATTTCACATTTAAAAAAAAATAATAATAATAATAAATAAAAAAATTACAAAAAAAAAAAAATCTTAACATGGATCTATATATAATGACAAAATAATATAAGAATTTCAAGTGAATGAAGTATTTCACATTTACAAAAAATAAAAAATAAAATTCAAAACGCGCGTTTGGTCGTTTTGGACTTTTTAACACAAAATATCCAAAACGAAAAAAAATCGTTTTGAGTTTCCTTTGTATTTTTTTTTTTGTATTTTGAAAAACGCGTTTTCGATATTTTCAAAAATCAAAAATTCAAAACAGCAAAGAGAACGAGGCCTTATATTCCAAACCACATGTTATGTTTTATGGAAAAATTTAGGCACAAAGTGGTGGGGAATTTGTCAAATACTTGCCAGAATAAAAAGGAAAGTAAATATTGGGATGCAATAAAATCAATTGACATGTATAGCAAGCTTTATTGATTAGGAAGATACCAAATTTGGTGATTTCTTTCTTTATACAGAGTCGAATCTTTATGAAAAATTAGGTCAATTTATTAATATAAATTAATGTGTTATTTTCTCTTTTGAGACGTGAACTAAGAGAGAAATATTGAGCGCTAACCTTGAATTTTCTGCTCTCTTTTTGGATTGTTCGAATGGTAGAAATTGGTAGGTGAGGTAAATCTTTGCAATATTTTTCTTGTAATACTTGATGGTTTGTTGAGTAAAAATCAATATGATTGTAATGATTTTCATATAGTGAAAAGCTTCAACCATTTCGTAAAAATTCATGCTTTTATATTTTTTTGTCTTGCTTGATCTTCTTTAACGCAATTATTACAATTTATAAATAATACAATTTTTTAAATTACTTTTTAACCACATACAATTGTTCTCTTTATTTTTTTTAATCACACATTTTATCTCAAAAACGTTAATAAACCAATGTATAATTCTTACATTACTATTTACTATGGGTAATTATATTACCACCACAAAATTTATTTACTACACCACATTATAATCACACCACAATTAAAATATATTTTCAATAAATACACCACAACAAATTTACAATAATACTCCTAATCCTATAAAAACTTTAAAATATATATATATTGTGGTGTACTCATCATCCAAAATTCCCAATATTTTTCCCATTTTTCCTCATCATTGCTACCCACTGTTTCCTTAATTACAATTAATTAGTTTCATATTTCCATGTTACACATTTTTTAATTGATGTTTGATGGATAATTGAAACAATAAGATATTTAATTTCATATAAACATAGTAGGCGGTTGACTTCTAAATACTTGATACACATATTTTTTTTTCCTAAATACTAGATGCAATTGAAAACACGATAGGCAGAATGCAGTATGAACACGCAAATATATGTCATTGAAAAATCATAAAATTCGAAAACTGAATATAAAATTTAATTGAAAATCAAATATAATTAAATAATCAAAATCCTAGGTGACATCAAAATATAAGGAACCTTAAACAATAAAAATCATTCGCTAACCTAAAGTCCTAAACTTTAACTTATGTTAATGTTTGCATGATGTTATTATTGAAAACTCATATGAAATTATTGTATTAACATCTATTCAATTAACTTGGTATTGAAAAGCAAAAATATAAAATAACAAGAAGAACAAGATGATTTAGAAAAATAAACATAGAGAAGATAAGAGAATATTTGAAAGATGTGATGTATATAAAAATTATTTTTAGTGAGATAATAATAAGAGGATATTTATATAATTTTATTTATGTCTATTTTTATAAATAAAGAAAATACTTTAAATTGTGGTGTAAAAAATAAATTTTGTGGTGGCAATATAGCCACCCTAAATATAAAGAAGAAAATAAAAGAAATTTATTTGAAAGATTGTGGTGTATGTAAAAATAGTGAGAGAAAAATAAAAAGATATTTTTGTAATTTCTTTTATGTCTATTTTAGTCAATAAATAAATCACTTAAAAATGTGGTATAAGAATGAAATTTTGTGGTGGTAATATAGCCACCCATTTACTATTGCCTAAGAGATATAATCTTTTCAATGCGCTGTATAAAATTGAGCCTCTGTTTGGCTACAAAGTTAAAATCAAATATTTAAATTGCACAATTTCTCAAATCACTTTTAACCACACACATTATCTCTCTCGACTTTTCATCCACATATTTTATCTTAAAATACAAAAAAAAAAAAAAAAACATATTTTTAATCACAAATTTTTTAACAAACTGATATAAGATATAAATGATTGCTTTTTTCCTCTTGTATTTATCATTTTTTTTTTTTTTGTAATTTTCATTCAAAAAACCAATCACAATAATAGTATATATGATATATAATTTAGAAAATATGATTTATAATATTAAAGATTACAAATGATAATAATCAAAACATAATTTAATGCTGATAGTTATACATATGATTTATAATATTAAGAACAACAAATATATAAAATACCCCATTGAATTATAATATATATATATATATATATATATATATATATATTGACTGAATTAATTCAATATTACCGTTAATAACAATAAAAAATCATGATAATTATAATCAAAATATACAAACAATAATACCATTTTATTAATGCTTTTATTTCGAGTGTTTGATATCATTAAAGCTCACATTTCGTACACATTATTCAAAATTTTATTTTTTCAAACTCATTTTTAGCCATACATTCTATCAATAAATCAACCTACATTTAAACTAGAATCCCTTTTATTCAACCACACATTTTTCAAAAAATTACTACTGCAAACCACATCTTTTTGAAATAATGGGTCTCATTATTTCAAATTATAATAACTTCTTTGAATAATAAAATGAAATTTATATATTTTATTTAAATAATAAATGACTTCTATTTGCCTCTTGTATTTTAACTTTTTTTCCCCAAATTTTCATTCAAAAACGCCAATTACATAATAATATATAGGATAAATAATTCATAAAATATGATTTATAATATTAAAGATAACAAATGATAATCAAAACATAATTTTAATACTGATATCTAAACATACGATTTATAATATTAAAATAAGAACAACAAACAAATAAAATACATCATTAAATAATAATATTAATTTTAATAACTATAAAATCAACATCAAATAGAGGCATAATATGCTAAACTATTTTAAAATAATACTTTTATTTTCCCAAAAAAAAAACTGTTCGATAACCCTATTTTATCATGTATAAATAGAATTTTTTGTTCATTTCATGCGTCAGATGCCAGATGAAAAGACAGATGTCGTGGGAAATGTTTCTTTTACACATTCCTGCATAAGGAATGAAAACATGCTTTTTCAAATATAGTCCTACATGCGATAATGGTTGACCCTGACTTCCGTATTCTCACAAATTTCTCCAACTGTTTTTCACTTTAAAAAAAAAATAGATCGACAAAATGTTTACAAATCTTTGTTTATTCAAAAATATTTATAAACAACCCGATGTGATCCCGTTCGAAGAACACGATAAAAGTGTGGAAGAAACGCCGAAAAGTTTCAAATTCAGGTTGTGGATGGACGATAGGATTTTGACCCGAGCTTCAAACGCAGGAACTGACGATGCAGAAGCAAAAACCAAAATTTGTGAACGCCACAAGGGTTGTCCAGATCCTTGATAAGTTCGAGTTTTGAATGCCACAAAGTTGGTTAATCTTCGATAAGTTCGGGATGAACGCCACAAGACGATTAATCTTGATGAGTTCGAATTTGTAAAAGTGAATTCACACATTTACCAATTGAAAAATAATCAATCTGTTTATTAAAAATCCAAGTCTTTTATTACAATGAATAAAAAAGTTTATATAATGATAAAGACCATACTCTACTTAGGAAAGGAAATAAAAGTCTCTAGCAATAGAGTCCAAAAAAAAAAAAAAAAAAGAAACACAATTATTCAAATTACGAAAATATTGTAAATTCCCATTTGCATAATTGACTTACTGTTTTGAAGCTCCAAACGAAAGAATTTGGCTTAAATCAGTGCGATCAAAGGCTTGTTTCTACTTGAAAAACATATATTATGTATCTAATTTCGACATGGTTGACTGTATTGCACTTTTGTTTGGCTTGAATATCTAATTTTTCATCAAGCTCACTATGATTCGTATCACAACCGTTTAAATTGATTTTAATTATCTTTTTATTTAGGTAGAATGTGTAATTAAAAAATTGGAGATAGAAAATGTGTGTGGTAAAAAAATGGTTAAGAAAATTGTATAATTTATAAATTGTAATAATTGTGTCCCAAAACAGATATTTTATCACAAAAAAACGTGTGTCCACCATCTAACACTTTATAGCAAAAACGCGTGTCCACCATGACAACTTCTTCTCTCAATCTATACCAACTATAAAAAGCTCTATCACAGAGAAACTTTTCTGGACCAAAATATCCTCTACAATATTTCATAATTTCCTATTTGTCCCTCAAGTTTGAATTAGACATTAGTTATTTATTTACTTTTTATTTTTATCATTATTTTTATCGTTTAATATCAAAACTGTTCTTTATAACAAAAAATCAGAAGTCCAGGCATTTAAAATTTCTCAATGTCCACCCATTCATCTCTCCCTGTGAACCCTATCCACCTCTCAAACGTTTTCACTTCCATTCCAACCATCTTCATGGGGTTTCAAAATGAGTGGTATTACCTTTCACTGTTAAGTCTCTCCAAAAAATTTCTCAGTGAAATCTTGATCGTCACAAAAGTCGATTTTCATTACAATCATTTCTTATTGTACTGTACTATCTGGTAGCTCTTCTAAGTGGGCGAGACGGATTTTTTGGCTCTCAGGACTTGGAAATTGTCCCTAACTTTCTTTCCCATTTCATTGGCCCTCATTCAGTCAACATACAATTCTTTGATATATCAAATCTTTTATACTTGAAGAAAATTTTTGTTTAGACAAATTACCAAAAATCTATAACCTTCTACCGCAAATGATTTGCATTGCAGGTTATCATGTGTAGTATTAGAGACAATTTTCATGTGCTTCCTCTTCCTCAAATTAACAACCCTTTCATAAAGGGTTTGAAAATCTGGGCATTTTAATATTAGGATACTAAAAGAACAGTAAATGGAAAAGATCACTCGATTACTCTGTCAAAGATAATGTAAATAATATTTTACATCGTAATTTAAACATTAATCAAATATCGATCACCAAAAGGTATTCATCGAAAGTATTGTCATATTTTTAAAATCAAAAAAATTAATGATCGATCATGTGATACGTACGTGTATGTCACTAGTTCAACACAAACGTTCAGACTCTTCTTCTTCTTACTCAAAATGCACTTGAATTTTACAAACCCTAAACTATTTTTTGAACACCATCATCACCGATCGTCACTGTCCATTGTCCGAAGGCATTCGACCTACCGTCTCCATTTTACAAACCACAATATTTCTTCATCAGTCTGTGTTTTATCTTTAGTAACATGACGATTTTTGGTGTTTTTCTAATGCTATTTCAGTACATTAGAAGATGAATAACATACCTTCCCGTCGATGAAAATCATTTCAAAATTGTAAATGTCATCCATGTTTCAAAAACTTAGATTCTCCTAAACTCATCAAATACTAATTATTGTTTTTGAATAGGCAAAGGTAGCCAACAATTTGAAAAACGCGAAAAAACGAAGTGCAATTGGATTTAGAGGGAAGAGAATTCTAATATCTACTATTATTATTATTATTATTATTATATTTGACTTCACTTTCAAATCAGCAAGGGCGTTGCAGAGTCTCATGCACAGTTTCTGATGCATTATTGGTCTGAATTGATATTTTTAGCTGTACAAATTTTATATTTTATTATATTACAAATAATGAAGCGACGTTTTTGGAGGAGAAAAACTTTGGAGGGAAGACCTCATGCTACTATCCTCCTTTCTTGGGCGGGACTTTGGGGGGAGGGGGGGAGGGGGATTTTTGGGCTGGAAATCATTTTTTACTTTCCTTCTTTTATATATTAAAATAAGATATAGGATAAGATATAAGATTGTTCAAAGCTTTTGAAGGAAGACCAACCTTATCAAGTATGAAGAACTTGGTCACGTTTGAAGAAATTATTCAGAAAGTGGAGCAGATTCGACTAACTACTGGAACTAGGAAAATGCGTGTCTCTTGGTAGGGGACATAAAGAAGTGCTTTGAATAAGATGTTTACATCCTCATGGCACGTCGCTAGTTGCTATGATAGATTATGTATTCTTACTAGCAGGTCCACATGTTTGCACACGAGTATTGACTTGACATTGATGTAGCATGTGTGGTTTTTTACGTCATGGTGGATGAGTTTTATGGGAAATTAAGAAAGATGTTGCACCATAATTCTTAGCAAGTATGTTTCAATATAAGCAGGCAAAATTCTTATAATTTGTATTTAATTCTAAGGATGAGCTTTATAGGAAGCAGGGGCGGAGCTAGGATTTCTAGTTAGCGCAAGCATGAGTTAAATGAGGTTGGGGGGGGGGTTTCGGGGGAAGTGCCCCCGAATTTTTTTTTTTAAAGAACAATTAAGACAAATAGAGAAAATTTAATTTCACAAATGAAAAGTAAACAAATTCCAACTCAAATGAAATACCTTAAAATCGTTTCTTGGGAGTTTTCATACTTTGAAATCGTTGTACAATCGCTTCATTATCAATCTTCAAAGATATATTAAACAAACTCAACAAATTAAACAATTACAAACCGAAAATCTGAAATTACGAAAATTCAAACAAGGTTAATCAAATATATTAAAAATACCCCCAAATGTCAAATTAATTTTATTTTCAAAAATCTAATTACTATAACATTAACACACAACACATTATATGTTTTAGTGTTTTAAACATTATTAACCATCCAATAATCATAATTTTAAAATTTGAATTAAGACTTTAGTTAAGTTCTATTTTCAATATAAAAATCCAACCAAAGCCAAGCCCAACATATTGGTGGACACTAGACGTTGGTGTTGTCAGGACTTTTGAGCACAGAGCACTCCATTCCATATTTCCATTGATTCCAAGTTCCAACTTTAACATTTGCAAAATAAAGTTATTGGACGGTTGAACACATGTAACACCCAAAGTTCAAAAATTTTAAAACCTAGGCGTGTTTACTTCCATTCACATTATATGCGAAAATAAATTGTTTAAACATTAAAATGCGAAAACAAATCATTTAAAAACTTCATCGTTTTCATTTTCTGTTCTAAAATTTTATAGAAATTTCGGCAGAGTCTCCTCTATAACTTGGACATAACCAACCTGTAGAGGGACATCATACCTACAATACATATGCAAATTCTCAACCCATTCAAATCCAACATTTAACATCCAACCACAATTCCAAAATTTAACTTCAACATCAATTTCCCAAACTCCTCAACAAAATAACTTGAAGTATAAATTTATAAACTCATGAAACATGATAAAAACTAATCACAGGGAAATACCATAAATTATTTTAACTAAAACAGACAAACTAATCAAAAGAATTTATCAGTTAAAAGAATAACCAATGAATTAGTTTGAGAAAGCCCTTCATTTATTCTTAAAAGAAATAGAATTTATTAGTACTGTCTGAGTCAGGCGCCAAATGCTCTCCTCGGATCACCTAACTTTCATCACCTGAAATGTTGGGGAGGAATTGGGGTGAGCTAAAGCCCAGTAAGTAAACTTTATGCATGAATGCATGCTTCTAACATGAATGCTTTAAAAATTTCCATATATGTATCCCCTTTTTCTTTACTTTCCAGAACATTCAAACTTTTCAAATTATCACTTAACATTTCAAAACTTTCACTTGACATTTCAAAACTTTCACTTCATTTTCATCGTGAGCTCACTTGATGTAACTTCTAGTCAATCAGAATACAGTGGGCAATTACTAATTTGGAACCAGATTAACATTCACATTTCCACCGAAAAGCGGTTTAACATTCACTTTCCCACCGCAAAGCGGTTTAACATTCACTTTCCCACCGCAAAGCGGTTTAACAGTCCACCGTAAACGGTTGAACATTCCGTCGCAAAGCGACTTAATTCAGGTATGCCGGTCCCCCGCGCCCCATTTCCCACTCGCAACTTTCATGAACTAGAAGTACACCCATTCATTCTAAAAAAAAACTTGGGATACATAACTTTTGACAAAAATTGCACTTTGACAATGCGCATAAAAATGCGTTTGGACTTCAAAACCCGGCCCAAACCAGTAAAAAATCGGTTCGGACCGGTATATAGACCAGTCCAAACCGATATAAAAACCGGTCAACCATTACTATTTCTTAAATTAAAAATTAATTTTAAGCTTCAACTAATAAACAAACAAGGTCAGGCAACGATTTAGAGGTTGCAACCTTTGAAACTCTAATTTTGAAGCCAGTCAGGTATGCCATATATATAGAATGCTGAAGACCCATTTTTACAGTTTCTATTCGATGTGGGATAGATAGTTTCACTGTTTCCTTTTTCTTTATGTATAACATACAGTTGGATTAAAAACCATAAGGTAGTGACTAGCTCAACTGGATGTGTTGTCCTCTTGTAGCTCCTATGACGTGGGTTCGAGTCCTAGGATGGACCTTTTTCTTTTTTCCCTTTTTATTGTGTTTGTGTTATTTGTTTTGCTTTTCCCTTTTTTTTTTTTAAAAAAAAAAAGTCCCTTTACTTTGAAAATTATTTTTTCTTTACATTCTCTTTTATTTACATTTATTCAAATCTCCAAATGTATAAAATGATCTAATTAGTAATTTTGAAATTTAATAGTTTTTATGTAAAAGAAATCTAATTTTTATTAAAAAATCTATTTAATTCTTAAAATAATATTAATAAGACGAAACGCATTATGACGCTTATTCTTCGCATTGGTACGCTTAAACCTGTAATTCTTGATTCTCGACCTCGCCGCATCGCAACGCATTACGCCTTTTAGAACATTGATATATACACATTGCCCCAAATCAGAATTTGATTTTCAACCTAAAATCAAACTTAAACAGTTAAGAAATAATTAAATTCTTACATTTAAAAATTTGAGAATTAACTATGGATACACACACAATTTCATATAATAATTTCGAAATAACCCAACAATCATGATATTCCAAGACTAAGAATCAATGTAATCATTTTTATGCTATTTCCCAAATTTCGAAATTTACCATTTCTAACTCGAAATACAACTAAAAATTTCAATTAAACTAACAAATTCACGAATACTGAATCTGAAATCTACCCATATATATAACTGTAAAAATCTGAAATTTATATATATCCATTATCAAATTTGAAAATTAATCGAATTACAAGTCAAAAACCTAACTACAATAATTCACTAGCAATTAAAAATTTTCATTTCAAAATTCGAAATTAAGATTCAGATTTACACTTCCCCAAAATCTGAAATTCCCATATACGGAGTTTACATATACATATACATCACTATATACATATACACAATTACATATATACATATATGAACATTACCCAAATCTTCCAATTTTACAGTATAATTTCGAAATCTACTAACTTAAATCTGAAAATATGAGAAATAACACATATTTACATACGCTCACAATATATACACACATATACATATACATAGTGATTTCGTGTGTGAAACCAAGAAATTGTGAGCGTCCGTGTGTGCGTGTTGCTGCGGGAACAAGAAAGGGAAAGTGTGTGTGTGTGTGGTTGAACCATATAGGTGCGGTGTTGCTGCAGGAAAAGAAAAGGGGAGGTGTGTGTGTGTCTCACCAGGGTGGTGGCGCTGATGATGTTGACGGCGAGCTGAGTGAGGTCTAGAGAGGAGAGAGCCGAGAGACAGAGAGAGCCGAGAGACGGAGAGATGAGGGAGAGTTGTGAGAGTGACCGAGAGAGAGGAGCGGTAGAGAGAGAGAGAGAGAGAGCGAGCGTGAGGTGTGCGAAGAGAGAGAGAGAGAGAGAGAGAGAGAGAGAGAGAGAGAGAGAGAGAGAGAGAGAGAGAGAGAGAGAGAGAGAGAGTTGTGCGGTTTATAAAATTAGGTCTATGTTTAAATTTTGTCACTTTGCAATTTGGTCCCTCTACTTTCAAAACGGGTAATTTAAGTGTAAATCCTTCACAAGTTTAACAAAGTGCCCTATTTATGAAATAATGCAATTTAGGCAAATTACAAATTGATAAAAATAGAAATTTGGTAAGTAACAATTCGAATAAACAATTAAGCATAAAATTGTATGAAAAGATTTAATAACTTTCTAATTGGTACATTGATCGAGACGGCGTCCAAGTCCTTCCACTGCAAAATGATTCAACTTATTATCAATAATAATTGTCAAATAAATTATTCATCATAAAAAATTTAGGTGGTATTCAAGAAAGCACGCAAAATGAAAAGTGGTATTACAACACATTTACCCAAACATAAAAAAAGGAGCAGCACCGCCACTCACTAGCAGCAGAAACTTAACTGAGGAGGGTGACTGGATGAGGAAGAGGAACTGAGGGCGATGGAGGAAGTCGGAGCTCGACGATGCAGGGACGGTGGTCAGCTAGGCGACAGCGACGGGCGAAGTTGTGGTGTTTTTCAAGTTTGAGACTTTTGTGGTGAAGGGTTTCAGATTGCCTTTGAACTGCGGTTTTCTTCTGCTTTGATTGCAAGTTGTTTAGTTTATTTATTTATTTATTTTTATCATTGGGTCGACCCGGGACATCCCAAAAGTCCAGCGCGGTCCATGGCCAGCGCTGGGCTGCCTCCGGCAATGATAGGAAGTTTAAGCAGGAGGACTGCACCATAAATTTCAGTATGAAAGTTTTGACATAAACTGTTGAAATTCTTTTATTTTGTGTTTAATTCTAAGTGGTTATACTCATATGGTATGATGGAATATGTTAATTATTTGATTGAGAATTGAGACTGTTGGAGTGTGTCAAAAGTTCGCTAGTTATTTTTCAAGTATTATGACGAAAAGTTGCAAAATTGATTGTGGAAATTTTGACTCGTTTTTAATCAAGTTAGAGATTGTTACGGAAGTTACCAAAGTAAAAAAGGAAAGTAAATATTGGGATGCAATAAGATCAATTGACTTGTGCAGCAAGTTTTATTGATCGTGAAGATACCAAATGTGTTGATTTCTTTCTTCATATTGAGCCGAATCTTCATGAAAAATTAGGTCTATTTTATTAGTATAAATTGACTTGTTATTTTCTCTTTTGTAAGGTGTGGCCTGAGAGAAAAATATAATTAATTAATTTTTTAATGTGGGGTTGGGGTTGGGGTGGGGTGGGGGTGTTCAAATGGTAGAAAATGGTAAAGTTTTAAAATATTTATCTTGTAATATTCGGGGTAAGTGAAATTCTATATGATGTAATGATTTTCATATAGTGAAAAGATTTGACAATATGTAAAATTTCTTGTTTTCATAAATATATTTCTCATTTATTTTCTTTGAACAAGATCTTATGGAAAAATTAAAGGGAACCGATCTCAATTCCCATCATAAACTTGATCACGAAAACATGTGATACTTTGTGGTAATCTTATAGAGTTAAAAACTCTGTTAGTCAATGAACTTTTCAAGTGATTTCTAAATGGTCACTCAACTTAGACGGGTTGTTTTTGGTCACGGAACTTTTGATTTCGTCACTCGTCTATCGTCACTAACAGGTCTGTCACTCTCCCCTAACAACGTTGATTATGTGGAAGCTGACTCAGAAAAAATGAGGCCACGTGGATTAATCTTTGCCAAATCAATTGCCACCCCCACCCCCACCAAACCAAACCCAAAACTATATTCATTTCCGAGACCCACATTTATTAGTCCCGTGTTTTCCCCCCAAAAATTAGACATCTGCCATAAAAATCATCCAGCAGCACCGGTTGGAAAAGCCACCCAACGCTCATACCACAGTAGTCGGAAGCACATATTGGCCGAAAGCCCAATCTGACTCCATAGGTGGTTTGATTGTATGTCCTACAATGGATGATAATATTGTTAGACAAGAAGAATTCATGGACATCGAGGCACGACTTGAAGGTATGCTCGAATTTCAACAAAATGATCTGTAATATAGTATTTGTTTGTGGATCACACCATTGGATACTTTTTCCCCACTTGTTCTTGTCAGTTTCATATGTTAAAAAATAGGCTTTTTATTGCCATAATGAAACAAATGGAGGGACATCAATTTGCATAGAAAGTTTGCTGGTCGATTTCCCACAGTTTGTTGGCATTTATTCTAGGATAAATGAAACCCGTAACTAAAATACTAACCCTAAGTAGTTACTTTTTTCAAACAACATAAATGGGACCCAAATTATGAGTATTTTTTACTCTGGCAATGAGGTTGATGACGATAGGTTCAACCTTCATACTATTGGTATTGAGCGCATATCTGTGGGTTTTAATGTTGATCCCGAACTGGAAGAGGAATCAGACTACTATCCTTCGTCTGAAGAATTAGACATGGACTACGACTCATATGAAGATCCCAAAGTCAGATTTCCTCACTTTGGTGCGGAGAAGGAAATGTGTAATCCGACTTTAGAGATCAGAATCACTTATTTTTTATGGCAGGTAATTAGTTGTTATTTAGATCGGTCGATTTTTTGGAATTTTGGAACTTGTATTTTATTGGAATTACTTATTTTGTATGGTCGGTAATTAGTTTTTATTTTCGTGCACCTTGTTATTGATTATACACATTAATAGAATTTTCTGTTAGAATATTATAAAAATAAAACCCAAGTTGCATTGAATCAGGTTCTATACGCAGCATTGAATCGGTTCTAAGTGGATAAATGGGCATAACTGTGAATTGAATAGGTTTTATGCTCATATATGTGGGTTTATGTGCATAACTGTGCATATATCTTGGTATGAATTTGTTCTGGCTTCTGGCTGTTATGGTATGAACTGTGCAAGCGGTGCGATCATCGGGTGGTTTTTCCGGTTGGGTGTGCAGTGTTGTGAGCGGCCGGTGCGGTTGGATGATTATTAGGGAAGATGTCTGATTTTGGAGGAAAACACGGGACAAAATGTGGGTCTAGGAAATGAATATAGTTTTGGGTTTGGTTTCGTTTGGTTTGGTGGGATTTAGCAAAGATTAATCCACGTGGCCTTATTTTTTGAGTCAACTTCCACATAAGCAACTTCGTTAGAGAAGAGTGACAGACCGTTAGTGATGGTAGACGAGTGACGAAATCGAAAGTTCAGTGACCAAAAAATAACCCGACAAAGTTGAGTGACCATTTAAAAATCACTTGAAAAGTTCAGTGACTAACAGAATATTTAACTCAAATCTTATAGTAATTTAAGGGTGTCAATGAGATAATATCTCTTCTACACGAGTAAAATATCCCAATTATTATTATATATGAAGATAATAAATCATATCATTCGAAACAAAATAATACATCGTATGTACAAAGAACTAAGCAAAACTACGAAGACAATCAGAACATTAGAATGGATAGTGATGATTGATGAATGTGATAAATACATATATAAGGAGCTTAAAAGATGGATTTTAAAATTTAAGAAACTTGCGATTTTAATACAAAAATCAGGTTTTTAATTAAAAAACATATAATTAAATAGGTTGAGGTAACAATTATACAATTTATGATCATAGACACAAATCACAAATTTTATAGGTCACAAATTATAAAATTTCTCGATCACAAAATATAAAATTGTTTGGTCATGACTGAATTCCCGATCACAAATAACAAATTTATAGGTTACGAATTATTTCCGATCACAAATTCTCAAATTAATCGATCACAAATCACAAATATTAAAGGTCACGACTTATTTCTCGGTTACAAATATGACTCACAGCTAATTTCTTGGTCCCAAATATTTGGTCACGACTTATTTTTCGATCACAAATTAAAAATTTATAGGTTACAACTTATTTCTCAGTCACAAATCTCGAATTTTGTATGTTACAATTTTTTCTCGCTTACAAATCTTGAGTTAATTGATCACAATTTAACAAATTATTAGTTACAATTTCTTCAATGGATACAAATCACAAATTTCATAGGTCACAAATTTTTTCTCGAAAACAAACCACAAATTTTTTAGGCTACAATTTTTTCAAATCATAAATTTTCTTAATTACAAATCACAAGTTTTATAGGTCACAGTTTATCAAATTATTTGTGCACAACTCATTTTTGTCAAAAATTATTGATTTAATTGATCACAATTTATTTCTCGATCACAAATCGCAAATTTTATAGGTTACAAATTGCAAATTTTATAGGTCACAAATTATAGTCACACTAATTAATTGGTCACAACTTATTTTTAGGTCACAATCATGAAATTATTAGGTCACAATATTTCAATTAAATGTAAAAAAATTATCAAATTTTGAAAATCACATACTAAATACTAGTCACAAATTACGTATTATTGGTCACACACCCCATCAACACCACCCACTACCATGCCATTACAGACCCCAGCAAACACCACCACAACACCTAACCTCACTATCAATCGCCACCGCCACCGCCACTTTCCCAAACCCCAACCATTACCATCAATCTACCTCCCCATCATTGTAACACTACACCCCCTACCTTACCAAACCACCACCGTCGCTGCCACCACCATTAACCGCAACAAACACCAAGCGAGGAATCTAGCTCTCTTGTTAACAACTCCAAAACTCCGTGATCTCATCCAACATAACCACCCACTCATGATGGTTGCATCAATGAACAATAACATTGATTCAGATTCGATTTTGGTTCCTTCTGCTGTTCTACGAGAATCATGATCCATTCGACCCCACTCATCACCATAAAACCACCACCACCACCATCACAAATCCAACACATCTCATGTACATCCTCATACCCTAAACTGCAAATCACAACAAACAACGAGAAGAAAAAATGACAATGTTAATGAACTTGTTGCAAATTCAGAATCTGTCATTGTAAATTAAAAAGTTAAAAACCCACTTCCGTCGTAGGGCCCCCCTACCCACCACCACCACCACTTCGCCACTACCACTACAAGCATCACTTAAACAACCAAAACTGCCACCATAGCCATCGACTAAACCGCCACCTAAACCCTAAAACTGCACCACCATTGTCACAACAATCGCAAAACCGTCACCTAAAACGTAACAAAATTTGCCGCGTGAAACCATGAAAACCGCATCCAAAAACACCACTGAAAATACCACAACTTCCACCTCCGACGAACATCCTTCGCCCACAGATATAGATTCTTGTTATGTAGAAGAGCATTACTTCCCACCCTTAAAACTTGAACAAGAGAAAGGTTGAATTAGGTTTGGGAGAAATGTCTGTTGTGAATTGGGGAGTGATTGAGATGGGGCTTGGGTGGCTGGCAGGGATAGGTATATTGATATGATTTAATATGAATTAAGACTTGAATTGTGTAGTAATAAACTTAAAACTTGATTTTTGAATTTGAATCTTCAAAAGTAGGGGAGCATGTAATTTCAGAATTTGGAGTTGATGAATATGCATCGTAACGTTTCTTGGACACTGGGCACAAAACTTTCAAAAAGAGCCCTTTACCTGTGAAAGCCCAGATTACGTTTGATGTTGTCCATTCGGTCCATGTAAAGTGCAAATTCTTTTTGGTTTGAATTAATTGGACTGGATACTTAGAGCTTGTTTGGTAAAGTCAAAAATTTTATCACAATTTTTGAAACTCTATTTTAGTCATTCATTCTTAGTAAAACCCACAATTTTTTACCTTTCAAACATTTTTAAACCACACATATATAAAAAAAACCCCACAAAAACAAAAAAATTTCACATTATCAAACAAGCTCTTACTTTTATATCAAAGTTGTTTTTTTTTTTCCTCTGTTGACTAATGAATAATCGTGCTTCTCGTAACCAAGGGCCATTTTCTAAAACAAGAACGTAACAATTCGATTTCGATTTTACAATGCATAGCCCTTGTTTGATTTTCATAAAAAAAAAATTTCATTTTTTCGACAATACTCAATATCAACCATCCATTAAAAGTCAAATCCTATAATATTTGACTTTTCAATTAAATTTTAACTATATATTCTCCTAAAAGTTATTATTAATTTTTTTTTTTAAAGAAAAAAAACTTCCTTTAAACAATATCAAACACACTCATAGAGTGGGAAGACTTTTTAATTAAATTGATTATAGGTCAAGTCAAGGATTAGAATCTATCTATATATAATAATAGGATAATTATTACCATTTTTACGCACACATTTTTCCACCCAAAGTTCTTTTTAAATTAGGAAATGTTTTCAAAAAAAAAAACAAGTATTAAACGTAACTAGTATCACACCCATGCGTTGCACGGGAGAAATATATGAAATGATTTTTCTGTAAATATAATTTCAAAGAAAAAAATTTTGAACATACAATTTAATTTGATTAATGATAAAAACTGTCAACAAATGTTCAAAGTAAAAATAAATTAGAATTCTCATAAATTTTGAAAAATCTCTTTAAATACTAAATTGTTCGTACATTTTGTGATTGTCGACACCTGTGTGATGCAGAGAAGTTGTTATAGACAAAATATATTTAAGCAATTGTTCAAACATAATTAAATTAAATAATGCAATTTTTCAAACCTATATTGTATAGAATAAATAAAAATTTTGTTCAATTATTTTTTACTGCAGCTTGTGGTTGTCCATACCTCTGTGATGCAAGGAAGTTGTTATAGATAAAATATATTATAAATAATTGCACAAACGTAAATTAAATGATGCAATTTTTCAAACATGTGTTGCATAGAATAAATAAATAAATTTGTTTAAATATTTTTTTACTACTATGAATAGAAATAATAACCCTCAAAATATTATGATTTACATTAAATAAAGTAGTTGTAATAAATTAAATATATGTGATCCTATATTTAAATGAATGTAAAAAATTAAGAAATATTGACGATGCACGAAAGTGAAATCAACCGCAGACTATTTGCATGATTAATTTTTTTTTAAAATTTTTAAATGCAATGTATTTAATTGAATGTAATTAAATGCATATTTAATTATATGTCAATAAAATTTAAAAAAAAATTATTACTCAAAATCTAATTAAAATATATGAAAATCTAAATAAAATATATATAATGAGTCTTTTTGTCTATACCCATATTTAAATTTTTAAAAAAAAGAGTTTATTTGAAATGAATAGTAATTTTTAGGAGAATGTGTAGTTAAAAAGTAGTGAGTCTTTTTTGAGTTTATGTGTAATATTATTTTATTGATAAATGTTTAGTTGTAAAGAAGAAAGAAAAAAAAATGTGTTAAAAATGTAAAGGGCCAAAAATGGGCTATAGCGATTGTACCACAAACATATCAACTCAATTTCTCAATTTAACATTTAATAGTAATAAAAAAAATTAAAAAAACTTCTGAACTACAAAATTAGGTTCATACAATATATGTGGAAGACTCAACTTGCATATTCTCCTTATGACCGTGCTTTTCTTTTTATACATTGTTTTTCATCATATTCTTCCGAAAAAGAGATGTAGAATATATTTTTTGGTATATTTTGTTTTTTAAGCATTAATTATTAATTTCAAGTATTTTCCTAAAAATAATCATTATATTTAATAAATATTTTTACATTAATTTGTTTTTTTTTCTTCATATCGTCAATTTATTTATTCATAATATTACATTATTATTTTAATATTTTAATAAAAATTGTTAACCGACCAATTGTTTAATAAAAATTATATAAACCAATTGTTAAAATTTGTAATATATATTCTGTATATTATAGTTATTTACGTTTATAAAAATAATGTCAAAATAATGAATGAATTGATAGAAATCTTAAGTTATAAAAATTAATGTAACTTAGTTGAATTTACTTGAAAATTCGTATATTTATTATTTGTTTTAATTTAATAAGAAAAAGAACTCGAACTGAAATTAATCATTTATAACTAAATTGAATTTAGTTAACAAATTATTTGTAGTAATATAGGACTTAAATGATATAATTTATAATGAATAAGATAGTGAGGAGAAGCAAAAAAATATAAAATAAAATTTTTACCTTTGATCTTTGAAACAGTTTTATGGACAATATGTATACAGTTTGCTCTAACTTGTTAGTTTGTATTAAACTTCTCATTGAGTTATTCCATTTGACATCCATATTACATATTTTTCGATTTCAAAATATTACAATAATTATATAAGAAAATAATAATTATTAAAAAAAATAGTTTATACATTAAAAAATAACATATTGATGTCATTAATAGTATAACACGAATGCATGTGCTAATACCATTAATGACAAATGTACCATAATATTTGTTAAAATATTTAAAGCACTATTTTTTTAATGCAAAAATTTTCAAATTTAGAAAATTATTTTGGCGGAAACTGTGTGCGGATTTTGATGACGGCTATTCTACTTTAATATATAGTGTAGATTAATAAAAGTGTGTATTAAATTTTGGTATTAAAATATTATTTGTACTATATTTTTTATTTGATATGATTGTATAATCAATACATTTTTATGAATTCCAGAAAAAGGCCTTGAGCACCGTGCAAGACATTATCATTTCTTTAATATGTATATGTACGCACGTGTGAGTTGAAGTATTTATAAAATATATGTAATTAATACATTAAAAATTAAACTTAATCAATAATTAAAATACATTAAAAAGAAAATTGGTGATGAATACAAATAAAATTAAATTAAAATAAATTTAATACAAAAATTTAATTGTACTAAATTTTAAGACGCGTGAGTATTTTTTTCTATTTTGATTAATGTTGTCTTTTTTTAAAATTTCGAATTCGATAATATATTGTAATAAAATATTATTTGTACTATATTTTTTATTTGATATGATTGTATAATCAATATATTTTCAAGAATTCTAATCATTATCATGAATAGAAATTTCGTGCATCGCACGCATGTGATACTAGTTGGGATTATAACGAGGTAAAACACTTTTGTAGCTTGTGAGGCGCTTGAGATCACAGTTCAACGAGGTTGGATAGATTCCATGATATCAAGCAATTGTTTTTATTGTAAATATTATATGTATTAGCGAATGACACTTGTACCCTTGCAATCCTAGATATGACTATATTGTGTATCCCGAATTTTCCCCTATATGAGGTTTCGATTCTTAATAAGATATAAGTTTATTTTCTTCTCTATTTCGTTCTTATTTTCTCTTTAATTTGTAACACGTTATTCGCACAAAAGTCTAATCAATTGAGTTAGAAAACTTATTCATCTCTGAGATAATATCATAGTCACCTCCGAATAATATGACAATATCATAGATACCCAAGATGAATCTTATGAAAATATCTTAGACATCATCATCATCATCATTAAAAAATCACAACAATCTCCAATATTTCTAGTTGACATACACTCTTGAGCTTTTTTCCTTCAATTTTTAATTTTTTAATTTTTTTAGCCATATGTCATCTGTGATGAGTTTGATATATTTAAAATACCCTTATGATGAAGTGTGACTCATAAAGTGGTTAGAGGTGTATGTGATACTCAAATCATAAATATGAGAGGTTATTATACTTTTTTAGAAGACAACGCGGTTTCAAAACTAAAAGACTTTGCTATGGAGCTTACACCACATTTCAAATTATTATAAACGTGGACTTTATTCATTTATAGGTCGATGAGACATTTGTAGATAAGTAATAAACTATTGGTTTTTCTTGCCATTTCATCTCTTTGATCGACCACACGAGGCACATCGTCGACATCGATTTGGAGGTCATATGAAACCCTCCTCGCCCATGGTAGCTTTGCATCATTTGTTAAAATTAATGTACAAGCCTAATTGTTGGGCCGGACATTACAATTAGATTAATTAATATGATTAATTAATCAAAGCCCATTAAAAGCCCTATTGTCACTAGGGTTAGGATTTTGAGATGCACATATTAATATGTGCACTATTGTAGAAAAATTATGAGAGCCGCTTTTCTGTAATATTCTAGCGTATGATTTTTCTCTTGCTAGTACAAAGAGAAAAATCAATTCTCTCGAATCCATTTCAAAGGTTGGAGATTGATGAAGTTTCAGAATCAACTCGCTGTGTGGATTTCTGTTAGAGACTGAACAATTGGACAGCTGGAGGTGACAAGTTTGTACCTCTTGTTTCAGATTCACGACGTTCATCAAAGGTATTATTCTAGTCACAAATTCTATCTAAGTACAAGGTTGATCCGGGCTATGGTTTCCTGTTTGTTTAATTTTCGCTGTGCATATATGTATCGAAACCTTACAGTGGTATCAGAGACTGTCTTGTTACTTGTTAGAATTTGTTTAATTCTTTGATGAATTCAATATGATTGAATAAATTAATTTCTTGTTTATAGCTTTTGAGAAAATTAATTTTTCCTTTTCTAAATCTGATTTGGGGAAGAAAATTAATTTTGGGTTGAAAAATGGATCGAGAAACGAGTTGGGAAAAACCAGGCGGCAAAAGTCCCCGGAGGTGGCGGAGGCGCTGCAGCATGGCGACTAAGTGGCTGTTGCTGCGCGATTTTGAAGAAGTAGCAGGTGCCGCGCGAAGCAGCTTCTTCGCACTGTTACAAGCAGCGTGTCCCTACGCGAGTGTCAGCAGCGGCACCATGGTTGCAGCGCGATGCTGCGGCGTGTCTGCAGTGCGAAGGTCGCGCTGCTGCAGCGTGGCTGCTACACATCAACGCCTTCGCGCTATATGTTAACAAATCCGCCACTCAACAGCGGCGGTTCCCGCTGCGGGGTGGGAGATGCGGCGCCGCTATTGTCGGCGCCACCCAAAGAGGAAGGCAGATTTTTTTGGTTCAGGGTTTCGGTTTTCAGATTTGGAGACGGGGGCCTCATTTGCAATTTCGAAAATTGAAAGGGCTGGCTTGCAATTTAATATTAGGGGTGGTTTAGAATTGAGGTGGGGCAATGTTGAAATTTTCGAAATTTTAAGCCCTTGTCTACAATTATGTAATAGGGTCAAAACTGCAATTTTTGAATGAAGGAACTATCATACAATTTTTGAAATTGAGAGTTTCTTTGTAATATTTTGAAATGGGTCAGAGTGCAAATTTTCAAATGACCTTGAATACAATTTTGGTTTAAAATTTAATTTTCAAATTGGGTTTGACCTAATTTAAAACTTTGACTAAAATTTTAATTTTGACCCAATTCAAAATTTTATTTTAAAATTCAAGACTTTTAAATTATTGTTAAAATTGAATTTTAACAAAATATATAATTTTGACCCTAAATTGAATTTTATTTTATTTAGGTATTTTATCCTAAATTAAAATGTTAATTCAATTTGCCCTAATTTTAGAATTAGAGTTTGGTCTCTAATTTTGTGTTTAATTAAAATTTGATTTTAATTAAATTCGATTTAATAATTAGTTAATTTGATTCATTGATTATTAATTGAATCTTATTTAGGATTTGATCCTAAATTCAATTAGCCCTAAAATCTTGAAATTGGAGTTGGACTCTAATTTAATATTTAATTAAAATTTGATTTTAATTAAATAAATCCGTCAATTAAAGTAATTGATTAATTTGATTAATTAATTACTAAATTGAATTTTATTTTATTTTATTTTAAAAGTTTTATCCTAAATTAAAATGTTAATTCAATTTACCCTAATTTTAGAATTAGAGTTTGGACTCTAATTTGGTGTTTAATTAAAATTTGATTTTAATTAAATTCGATTTAATAATTAGTTAATTTGATTAATTGATTATTAACTGAATCTTATTTAGGATTTGATCCTAAATTCAATTAGCCCTAAAATCTTGAAATTGGAGTTGGACTCTAATTTAGTATTTAATTAAAATTTGATTTTAATTAAATAAACTCGTCAATTAAAGTATAATTGATTAATTAATTACTAAATTGAATTTTATTTTATTTTAGGAGTTTTATCCTAAATTAATATGTTAATTCAATTTGCCTCTTTTGGAATTAGAGTTGGACTCTAATTTGGTATTTGATGAAAATATAATTTTAATTAAATAAGTCCCGCTAACTAAAGTTAGTTAATTAATTTGATTAATTAATTATTGTTACGAACCATTTTATCTAAATTCGTTTAGACAACCTGAATTGCTAGAAACTTGAAAGTTATTTATATAATATTAGATATTATATTTTTATACATTTAAATGATGAATGTGTATTTAGTGGATGATTATGGATTCGACCCATGTGATTGGTTGGATGGTTTATTATTCTGCTTTTATTGGTTGGGTCTGCGAGCCTATTATTATTTAATTGGGTCTGCGTGCTTATTATTTAATTTATTTGGGTCTGCGAGCCCTAATTTGTAGATATGGGTTTGCGCGTCCTTTGATACAGGTCTGCTTGCCAACTAGTATAGGATACAGTTTGGAGCTGCCCATAAGAAGACAACTAGTATAGGATACATGTTGCAGCATCAGATGGAGATTATTGCATTTAGCATTCGATGATCGAATGCAATGTCCCCTAGGAATTGACTAACTAGTCTTCTTCATGGCTCGAGAAGACTAGATAGATATTGTCCACAATATTATTATATGTATGATTAATTGCATGGTGGATGTTAGTTAATATACATAGGAATGATGAGACAAACCCCTCACTTAAAATCATATTAAGTCACGTGCTTTCCATCGTTGTAATGAAAAATCAGAGTTTACTATCGATGTCAGCTTGTTGAGTCATTCAAGGCTACTCGCTGGTAGATACGTTTCTCATTATGAAGTATTAGATACGTCTAAACAATGAGTCGAACTTAACCAAAATTTACATCGTTTATTGAGTAAATCAAAAGGGATATAATTTTGGAAGCAATTTATTAAATTCGTATTAATTGATTAATACAAAGTGCCTTCTGTTGTTATAGTGAAAAATTAGAATCCGCCCTCGATGCGGCTTGTTGAATCACTCAAGGCTACAAGTGGGAAGGTGTGTTTTATCACTATGAGACATAAGATGTTTCTGAACAATAGGTAGAATTTAACCGAAATCTATCTTTTGTTGAGTCACTCAAGGAGATGAGGTTTTGAAGGCACAATCAAGTAAATACATAAGATGTGTGTGACAAAGAGTTGTCTACTTGATGATCTAGGAGTCACATGGAGATGTGATTGATAGGAGTATCTACCTGGATGTTTCATTAGAGCTTGTTGAGTCACTCAAGGTTCTAATGGAATAAACGAGATCCTAACCTACTGTGAATCTAACAGGATTCTACGAGATTAATGTTGAGGGTCATTAATTCAAGTCAGACAATGGGAGCAATCGATTTAATAACAGATCTTATTAAATTGATCTATACATGATAATACGTGATTCTATTTTTGATTTATTATTGTTGTTGTATGAGTTTTAAAATTTGAGTTGTTACTTGAACTTATGGAGTATAATTGACACTCTGTAAGTTCATTAGACTGAAATCCTTGAATTGACATCGTTCTTTGAGAAATGATCTCAAAACACGATATGATCGAGAACACTCTTCTCGAACATTCCAATAATAGGATACTACATTTAGAATTGCAAGGCTTCCTTAACCGAACTTAAGAAGTGAGAAGTTTGGTGAATCTTCTACTTCAGTTTTCTATTTGATAGAGGTTAAATAATCTACTTAGCCATTCGAGTATTAGATACTGATAATATAAAATGACTAAAAGTAGAATAATTGTGAAAAATGGTGATATACCTAATTGTATTATGAGGTAATAAAGCAAATGTTGCTTGTAAAGCCTAAGAAGTTATCACCTATTTTTGTCTTCTCATTCAGTTTAAAATTAGACAATTGTTAATTACAGTTTTTATGAAGAACGACACTTCTACTTCCAGTTTGGACATGAAATGATTATCCTATTTGATTAAGAATAATAGTTATTCGTTAACTTAGATAGGATACTATGGAAATGAGGTAAGTAACAAATAAGTCTACATTTTGAATATTAATAAGGCAAAGAAGAAGTTATACTTAAATCTGACTCTTGACTTATTCAATCAATAGAGATATATGTATATCTCACCTTGGAGGTAAATTGCTAAGTCAATTTTCTTGGAAAAAGGAAATGTGGGATGGTTGACCCATTGAGCCTGTTACATTCGGATGTAAGCAGGCATATATCAGATTGGTCTTTAATCATTAGATAACCATGATTGTCATTGTTATCTATAATAAAGTTTAAATATGAGAGTTTGAAAAGTTCAAATAATACAGATATAAATTAGAAGGCCAAAATGAGAAAAATATTCTAAGCGCATAGATTTGATCAAAGTGAAGAATATTTTAAAGTGATTGACTTCAAGATTATATTATGAGAACATAATTTTCGCATAGATAACTCTTTCACATACGTCTCGACACAATGACAAATTTGAAAGGACAAATATTGTAATTAATGCAATCATTGATGAAGTCACGCAAAATCTCCAAAACAGTTTTTGGAACTTTGCACTGAAAATTTTATATTACATACTTAGTCGTGTTTCATGATAATCGGTTGATGAAGGTCCATATAAGATATGGATTTCAAGTGTCTAATTTTCCTCGCGTTAAGATTTAAGACTTGAATACTCATTAGAAGTATACCAAATTTTGGATAAGCTATAGCCTTAGTCCAATACATATATTTGTGGGATATCCAAAAGATGGTTGGATATTATTTCTATATTCCTATATCGAGAAAGAAAGTCTATATCGAATTTTGTCAATGTCTTGGAGAAATAGTTCATCTAAGAGAAGACAGTGGGAATAAAAGTAGAACATGAAAGAGTTCATGATTACACATATATATTCAATCGATTAAATAAGCTGGAATATGTGCTTGCATTAGATGAGACACAGATCAATGCTCGGGACACGATCGATGTTCAGGACGTGGTGACAACTGAGAACACATTAGTTTCATGTAAAGATATTAGGATCATCTATACTCTATTGAGTTACACATTTCTAATTGCTAATATTGTATTAGTCATCAAGGATAATGAGCCTATATTTACATAGAAGTTAAATCAAACGTTGACTAAACGAGATAGCAGGAAGCATAGAATTCGAGATAAAAACAAGTTTTGGAACTTGTTTGATTCACCTGAAATGGGTAAGACCCATAAGTTGTAAATGCGTTTACTCTGAATCAATTCGAATTCTGCTTGTAGTAGCAACATGCTGTAACTATGAGATTTTTGAATCCTTAAACATAGTATATTAGCTACAGATATCTATTATAGATTAAATCAAGCCTCACGGAGCTAGAATCTTAATTTTGATGAGATAATCAAAATGTTTGATTTTATCAAAAGTTGAAGATAGAAAATGTGTGTATATAAAAGGTTAGTGAGAGTGTTCAATATTTCTGATACAATATGTAGATAACATATTATTGATCAGAAGTTGAGTTTCTAACCTTTAAAGTGAAAGTGAAATTATTTTGAATTTCTCCATGATGGATTTGAGAAATAAAACCTTCACTTTGGGAACCAGAATCTATAGAGATAGATTTGAAAGGTTGTTTTGATTTATCAATCCACGTACATAGATGAAATGCTAATAGGGCTAGCATGAATGAATCCAACGTAGGATTTCATCCCAAAAGTTTTTGGGGTTAATCTTTTCAAAATGGTATATAGAACACATATTGAGAAAGAATGATGTGGAGAAGATACTTGATTGTTAGACAATAAGATCTTAAATGCGACACTATGTACGATACTTTTTGTATTATTGAGTACTTGAGAAGTACTAAGAATACAGTAGACATGAGGAGAAATGTAGACTTACAGTCTTTAGGTATAGAGATACCATCCTTTAGTCCAGGAAGGGAAGAAGGAAATATTCAATCTAATTGTTAATTAACTCATAGTAGTGGTGTGGTTAGTTTGAAATGGTTCAAACAAGAGAGACCGCTAACTATACAACCGAGACCAAATACATAAATGCTTGTGAAGCAATCTCGATCGTTAAGTTCATTAGTGAACTATAACTGTTCCTAGCATTGTATCTCCAGTAATGAGTACTGTGATGACAATGGAGCCATCGCGCAAGCGAGGGAACTGGGTCTCATCGATGATCTAAGTATGTATTTAGGGGTTACTATCTTATTCGAAGATTGTAGAAAATTAGAATTCATGCCCACTAACCTTGCAAAGGTTGAATATGTGAAGAGTCACATATCTAAGATCCACCTGTAAATCCACTATCCCAACGGGAATGTGATTGTCACATAAACTCGTTATGTATAAGATACAAGAGTTATTGGATCTAGTGGGAGTATGTCAGTGTTATGCTCTAAATCCAATCATTGAAATAGCATAACACATATTATCATTGTTACAATAAAGGCAGATCTATTATTAAATTGAGTTTAACTCGCTATTTAGATAATAGAGTCCGTAGAATAAGTTTAAGTAACTTGTAAGTCACAAGGTGTTGTGACCGTGAGATACAAGTCATTAATATCTCATTCTAAAATTTTCCCTAGTTGAAGTAACAACAAGATACGGATATTGTTGTTGCAGTTAGACTAGCATGTGTTGCATTTCTTTCTTATGAAGAAGGTATCTTATCTCACAAGTTAGAATGTAGAGGGACATTCGAATGAACACGTTGATGCATTGTTAGATGAACAAAGCATTGGATGACCCGCCTAGAGATTCCACATGGATAGCTATCCAAGTGTCAGTGGTGAATCTCTAATGCGCGGTTGTGGATTTGGTCTTTTGACTTGAGGACGTCATAGAATCTTATATGAGGATTACTATGCTTTGTCAAGCGTTGATGTTGGCTCTTGAGAGGGAGTCATCAGGATGACGTCGTACGGGTATAGTGGGAGTCATATGAAGGTTGTGTATGTCCAATAAGAGGATTCGTTACTCCTGGGTAGTAGGAGATTAAAACATATATTTCACTCACTTAAGTTGATGTTAATTCCTCAGCCGGGATGAAGTTATGAGTTGAAAAGGGTGTTTTCAGTCATAACAAGATCAACTAAGATAAGAAGTGAATAACATAATTGGTTGAAATGAGATTGACGCTATCCATATCTCTTAACCAATTGGTTTATATTGATAAAGGGATTATATTTCCACGGTAACCTCACATGAACTGGTCTTTTCATGCCATATGACTTTTCCTTTCACATAGATTGCCTTGACACATTGCTAGATGTCAATCTAGGACGGAGGCATGAATTAATCAATCTTGGTGAGTCGAGTATGAATTAGAAATAGAGATTTAAATTCATCTTATTCCAATCAGATTAGAATAATAATAATAATAACACGACGTTTGCCATTGTGAATGGAATCTAATTGGTCACACACAAAAGGCGAGAATTGAATATCTGGAATTGGATCTTGTCCAAGTGGGAGATTGTTAGAATTAATGTACAAGCCCAATTGTTGGGCCGGACTTTACAATTAGATTAATTAATATGATTATTTAATCAATGCCCATTAAAATCCATATTGTCACTAGGATTAGGGTTTTGAGATGCACATATTAATATGTGCACTATTGTAGAGAAATTATGAGAGTCGCTTTTCTGTAATATTCTAGCGTATGATTTTTCTCTTGCTAGCACAAAGAGAAAAATCAATTCTCTCGAATCCATTCCAAAGGTTGGAGATTGATGGAGTTCCAGAATCAACTCATTGTGTGGATTTCTGTTAGAGGCTGGACAATTGGACAGCTGGTGGTGACAAGTTTGTACCTCATGTTTCAGATTTCAGATTCACGGCGTTCATCAAAGGTATTATTCTAATCACAAATTCTATCTAAGTGTAAGGTTGATCCGGATTATGGTTTCGTGTTTGTTTAATTTTCACTGTGCATATATGTATTGAAACCTTACATCCTTTCGGTAAAAGATTTTTCCGACTTATAAACGAGGTGCACACTAACCTATGTACAACGACATGAAAACATTTTACACCTAAACCAGCTAACGGTAGAAATTAAAATGTGACCTGACATTCAATATATTCATTTATACAGAAACACATACTGACAAAATGACAGATCAGAGCAATAGTCACAGTACGAAAAGCATTGATTTGAGTGAAAGTTATTTATAAACAACATTTTTTAAAACCTAACAAAGGCTTAAGGTGAACATAGATGGAATAGCGTTTGGGATTCTAAGACCCATTGGTTGTTGCGTGTTATGTACATGGAAGAGGTTTCGTCAAGGGTGTTCTCTATTTCTCTTAGTCCAATTGTGCATTTGGCTCAACTTGCGAGCACAATTCATGTCATTTATTATGCGTGGGAGTATGGATGGAGAAAGTTTGTATTGGAGAGTGACTCAAGACATATTTGGTGGGCTATTTTACAATCTTGATCCTAAAAAGTTCCTTGATAGTTGCCACTATCCATATATTTTGTGAAGGAAATTGTACAAGGATTCACGAGTGTATGAGCTCTTAGCACAATGCCTCTCCCACTTGGTTATGAACAACTCCAAATATTATTTTTCATGTTATTTTTTTCTGATATGTGTTATAGGGTAAATTATACACTATGTTTGGTTTTGAGGGTGTGCCTCATTGGTTACATTGCTTTACTTTTCCTACACAGTCTCAAGTTCGAATCCTACATCCCCTAGCTAGAATACCCTTGTAAAAGAATTTTTTTTTTTATAGATTATGTTGATCTTCTATTTTACTTCTACCTTGATATGCTCTCTTTTTAATATAATACTTTTAAAATATTGAGATTGATAGACAATGTAAAGCGGGTATAAAAAGTTGTCGATTTTATAGGGATACACACACACAATATCATATCAATCACTGTACAAAATTCTTTTTTCTTGCCAAATAATGAAAATCAAACAAGGACTAAATATGAGTTGGTGCTGAAAGAGTAAAATGAATTTTGTTTGTATTTATCGATAAAGTAAAATATCACTCTGTTAGGCGACTAAGGAAATGATTTTTTATTTTTATTTTTTTGTGTTTTCTAGGTAAAATGTGTGTGGTTAAAAAATTGTCCGAGAAATTATGTAGTTTATGTTCATTAACTAATTTTTCGACCGTTTTCGAACACAGTGGATAAGCCAGATATTTTACATTGGTGGGTCGAAAAAAGGGGATGGAGATTTTATTTTTATTTTTTTAACCAAGATTATTGAAATCGACGATATTGAGTACCAAATCTAATAATAATAATAATAATAATACATAAAAAAATCCAATATATGTAAACAAAATATAATTTGATTCACTATTACACTTGATTCCTATGCATTTTCATACATTGTATTTCATTATTAGAATTCGTATTCCAAAATCTGTAGGAAGTTGTGCAACATCAAACTTGGAAATGGAATGGAGTCTTGACTTGTGCCGAAGGGTTTTAGCTTTTTTTGGGATGTTAGTTGGGGTAATTAGGCCCACTCGTGTGTTTAAATTTAAAATATTTAAAATCAGGTAATTTGATTATATTTTATCAAATCAGTTAAAAATTCAGATCACACCTTTCTCTCTCTTTTATCTCTGTGAAAACATCTCTCAATCATCGTTCTCGCTCATCCCCTCCAATGAACCACCGTCTTCTCCGATCAATCGCCGCCGCCACCACCACCCATCATCATCGTTCACCTGCGGCCGCCACCGACGACGCCCTTTCTTTCTCAAGTCTTGATTTTAACCCATCCGAATTTGACTTTATGTCTGAAGCCACACCAGATTTTGTCTCTTCATTCTTCTTCTGACCATCCTTCTGTACCTTCTCCTTGATCTGCTTAAGAGCACTCATGATTCCTTTGATATCATTGGTGATGTCCTCATCAAAATCATCGTCGACGGTGGCTCATTTTGACACTCAGATTTTGAAATGTTTGACTCTGAAACTCGTTTCTTCGCACTCCTTTTTGTGGCTGACATTGAAGATCTGATTTATGTTAAAATTTTCAAATTGGTGAGCAGATGTTCGTTCATCTCTATGTTGAGGGAAATGGAGTTCCAAAAAAAATTAAGGGAAGCGATTTTGGTTGTTTTTATGTTTGAGTTCTACTGAGAATTTGGTGATGGTGGGATTTGATTTGGTTGGTATTGTTTTCAGATTTGGTGAACCTTGATTTCATCTGCTTTTGTTTGAATTTTTTTTTTTTTTTTGTTGATGTAGTTGTGGTGATGAAACGATGATGGTGGTGTTGAGACAATGGTTGTGGTGGTAGTGGTGGTGGCGATGATTATGATGATGATGGTGATATTGAGATTTAATTGCATTTGTAATTAATTACAAACTGAAATAAAGTTACAATTGTAATTAATTACAAAATTGAAATAAGTTATAATTGTATTTTCGACGATGACTTTTGTAGTGGTTGATTACAATTTAGGTAGCGATCCGTGGTGGTGGTGATGATGGTGGTGGCGGCGATGATAATTAATTGCAATTGTAGTTAAATTTACAATTGTAACTAATTACAAATTAAAATAAACTTCTAATGCATAAGTTACAATTATAATTAATTACAAAATTGAAATAAGTTACAATTTTATTTTCGATGGTGATTGTGGCAGCTGCCGAATACAAATTAGGTGGTGGTGGTGGTAGATAATTGCAATTGTAGTTAATTTTACAATTGTAACTAATTACAAATTGAAAAAAAATCTTAATTCATAAGTTACAATTGGAATTAATTACAGAATTGAAATAAGTTATAATTGTATTTTCGACGGTGGTGTGGTGGTGATTGATTATAAATTAGGCGGCAATCGGTGGTGGTGGTGGTGATAGTAATAAATTGCCATTGTAGTTACATTTACAATTGTAACTAATTACAAATTGAAATAAAATTACAATTGTAATTAATTACAAAACTTAAATCTGAATTAAATCAAATACCTGATTTTGAAAATTATTTTGATACTTGTGTAATTAGTTATAAAACGCCTGATTACAAAAAATTTCAAGTCTAAATGTTTGTAATTGTGTACTTAACCCATGTTAGTTATCATCGTATCATGGCCGGCCTATTACTATTGTTTTGTGTGGTTTGCGACTTTGAATGATGTTTTGAATGGGCCATGAATTTACTTTGGGCCTAATCCATTTTGAATTCATTTTTTTTTTTTTTTTTAAACTGATTACCAGAAAATTACTAGGGCAGTTGACCAACTTTGCCCAAATGTTCCTCCACAACCCTACGAACACATGCTGTGCTATATTATTTCAAACTATGCTTATCTTTGATGTCAATTAAAATTGAAAAAAACTTGTTGTACCCCCGCGGTAAGAAGGGGGTACAATAAGCCTCTTATTAAATTTTAAATCAAAATCAACAATTAATTTTAATTACATATTTTATAAAATTCATAACTTTTTAATCACATTATATGATTCTCATTAACTTTAATCAAAATCTATTTAGCCTCTGTTCGGCGGCCAACCTAGGAAAAAAATGGTTTTTTTATTGTGTTTTTTATGTTGATGAATGGTTAAAAATTGAAGAGAGAAAAAATGTAGGGTTAGAGATTGATTTGAGAAATTATATAGTTTAAAAAGTGGTTTAAAAACCACAATCATGTGGATACCGAACGGAGGCTTAAAAATCTCCCCATCAAACTGAGCTATGTAAAATAAAGGCTCTGTTTGTTAAAATTTTGTGTTTAAAAATATTTTTTTATATTTTCTAGGTAAAATATGAAATTGAAAAGTGAAAAGAGAAAATATGTGATTAAAAAATTGTTTGAGAATTGTATTGTTAAAAAATGGTTAAAAACACTTTTATCAAATAGAAGCAAAATTTGTTTAGATAACTTGCAGCCCGTTCGACGGTCTTCATCACTATTTTTATGTGTTTTTTGTATTTTCTAAATAAAATGTATGGTTAAAAATTGGAAAGAGTAAATGTGTGTGGTTAAAAAGTAATTCGAGATATTGTGTAAAAAAAATAGTTTATAAACCATTTAGCCTGTGTTCGGATCCACAGTTTTTTTTTTTTTTTGCTTTTTTTTTTTTTTGTTTATAAACACTACAATTTTCAATACAATTTTTTAATCACACATCTTCTCTCTCTTCAATTTTTAACCCTCCAATCACCTCGAGATACGTGAAAAAAAACCAAAAAACCTATTTTTTTTTCTCTGCAACACCGCCTCCGAACAGAGGGTAAAAACAACAAACCGAACACATTGTCGACCACAAGGGCAATAAGTGGGGATTGTGGAAAACTGGACTGTTCGGATCAATTTTAAACAATTTTTTTGGGTTTTTTGCGGATCTCGAGGTAAATGTAGAATTAAAAATTGGAGAGAGAAAAAATGTGTGGTTCAAAAGTTGTATTGAAAATTGGAGCGATTAAAAAAAAAAAAAAACTTGTTACGTAACAGTGGCTGAGCCTATGTTTGGCAAACATATTTTTAAACATATTTTTTAGAATATAATTATTTAAATAACTTTTTAACCACACACATTTTGCTCATGTTTGGCCCCCATTTTTCTAAAATTAAATTTATTCAACACTTAATCTCAATTATCTATTTTAGTCAAGTCTACCATTTTTAACTTTTTAAAATATTTTTTAACCATACATCCTTCCAAAAATATTATTTTAAATCATAATTTTTCCCAAATAATGAGTAGGAAACAAAGGCAAACTCTTTTTCATTTCTCAATTGCACATAGTTAGAAAATATAAAAAAAAAAAAAAAAATGTAAAAGACACTGATAAAAAAAAAAAATGTAAAAGACTGTCAACAGTTGTACCGCAGGGCGATCCGCTGGGTACGGCTCACAATAGGGGTGGACCCAAAACAAATTGTAACCACGCACTTATTTTCTCCAATATTTAAACCCAACAAATTTGGAGTCAGACTTCTGCTAGTTGACACATGGGAATGGCCAATAATAAGGACCTCGAAAACGCACATATTACAGAGGGCTGTCTTATCGGATTCTTTATGCGGACCCTACTTAACCCAAAATTTGACCCTTCGTTTCCACTCCACCGCTCTTTTTTTTCTGCTCCCTGTTTCCTTTGGCGTGCGGTGCACTGCACTGTTCCTCAAACCAACTGTTAGCCTACCCTCATTAATTCTGTATATTTAGTTTGAGCTGAATCGATTCTCTGTATTGAACCCATAAACATGTCTTGCGTGTTGAGCTCAAAGGGTCTTGTCTTGGCCACATCCATGGCGGTCTCTGCCGGCACTGTAATTCTTTTCGATTTGCTGCGGGATAAATATTTTCCTCCCACCCAATTTGAAGATTCCCCTCCTGTAAAAGTAAAACTTCTCAAATCTTGTTTATCTTCAGGTACCTGCTAAAAAAACTTGTTTTTCTTTTCCATATTTTCTTACTTGGGTCCATAACCCAACAATTGTTTATGCTGTAGGTAGCCAGAAGATGGAGAAAAAGAATAACAACAACAAGAAGAAGCGAGTTAAATTTGCAGATGACCTGAATGATTCAAGAAAGAACAGTGAATTGTACAGAAAACTGCACAGGAAGTCTAAAGCTGAGGCCACTTGTTGTGGAAACGAAATTCTTGGATACAATGGACGAATGCCTGCAAATCGGGTGGCTTTGTACCGTGGGATTCTCAAGGACCGCGTGCAGAGGATTGGGTTTTCTTATTGATTGATTTGATAATCAATTCATCGAGTACTGGGCTGTAATTTGTCTTCCTTTGTCTTTAGAATTTGTAAAGCAAAAAGAACTATAATTAACGTCTTCCCTGTTGTTTATACTTCATTGTAAATACCACAAGTTTAAAATTCGAGTTTTGAATTTATAATTTATAATTTCTGTTTCTGTTTTTAATTGTTTTATCTATTATATAGCGAATAAATATTAACTTGTCCATCTACAAAACCTGATGTGGTAAATTGTAATTAAATTAAAATGTCAATTTACAAAATTATGTCCTTGTTTTTAGCTTAGCTAACGGCTTTCTTCCTCATATATAAAGGTGAAGGGAAGAAAAAAGGTTTGTTAACTCATCGTGAATCGATTGCCGGGAGGGAAAACCAAAGAGGGAGAAAGAATTGCAAATTCTTTCCTCTCTCACAGGTAAAAATCTATCTATAATCAATGTTTAATTTACATATGGGATAATAGTATCATTTATGTCGAATTTCAGGGCGTTGTGGAAAATTTGTACCTTCTTGGAATCGCTGTTTATGGTGGGAACCATCTGGGCTTCTGATTGATTACAGATTGGATTGGATTTTTCCATATCACTGCATGCATGGGGTATGTATTGATTGTGTGGATCCTTTTCATTTTTACCAGTTTTATCTTCTTAATCGAGTTATTTTCTGGATGGGATTTAGTTAATTTCTCTGTATTTAATAGAGAATGGGGTTGTCATAAGATGTTAAGAAAGATGGCAAATGGATCAATCTCTCACTCTCTCTCATTTTCTACTTGTTAGCGTAAAAATGGAGTTTCAATACCTTTATCCATATCTGTTGGAACAATGTTAGCTAGGCGGAGTCGGATTTCTTTTAGCCTGGAGAAATGATGGATTTTGAATATGAGACTTATTTTATACATAATAATGGAAATGGAAATTAGTTTTGGGTTAATATCTTGTATTCTTGAATAATTTTCTTATCATACTTATTAGTTTCAAGTTAGGATATTAGTGAGCCAAACATAGGCTTACTAGACAATGGAATACATAATTTTAGCTCATTATGGAGATTGTTAAAATTTATAGCGACCCAACTAAAATAACAACCAAACACAGCCTGTCTCAGCTTGATTCAATTATTCTGTAACCATTCTCTGACTTAGATTGCTCGAATTCATGACAGTTAAAACTTAAAAGGAAGCAATTAATTTTTTTCTCTGTCCATGGTTTCTGCATTAGAGAATTTAACTTTGAGACGAGTTAAGTTGATTTCTCATGCCTTGTATGTCATTTGGAACAGAGCAGTGGTTTCCTGGATGTCATATTAACCACAAACTCACTTTCTCACTTGAAAGGCATTGAAAGGGAAGAATCCCCATCACCCCATGCTTCAAAATCCGGCTCATCTATGAACTTCTTGACCACCAGAACTCGTGAGATGGAAGACAATAAAGTGCAATCACAAGGAAGCATCTCCCCAATTAGTATGCATGTTGCTCCTGGTGCTAGCTGTTCGAACAATCGGTCTGATTTCATAAATCATGGCAAGTTGATAGTGAAGTTTTCGTTGTATTACAGATGAACTAAATTGCACAGTGGGCTTCCTTTTTTGTGGACCTTTTTCTCTCTCGTTTTTTAATCTTCTGTCTCAAATTGTGAAACTAGAAACTCCTTCCTAATTATCTGGAGCTTGTCTAAATATTTCCTATGTTTTATCTTCGAGGATCACATAGAATATTCTCCTTGTTCATACAAAATTACATGTGTATATCCTTCATTAAAACATTGTTAGATTGCATTTCAAAGTCTACTACTTATGCACATGTCATTGATGATGACTTGGGTCTAAGGTTCAATTGCAAAATTCTTTGAACCAAACAATGATAGAGAAGTGCTCCATTGAGCGTTCTTTCACTTGGTTCTTGCTTAATTATCTTTATCTGTAATCCCTTAAGTGATTGTTATTCTTCTTTTCTCTACAGTTCATTTCTTTTATTACAATGTGCGGTTTATGGATTAGGTTAATCTTAAGTGGAATGGCTTTGGATGTAGGTCTTCTTCTTTGGTACCAGATTAGACAGAAATGGATAGAGAAGAAAAAGGCCGTGAAACATTCACAGGAGTTGCGTGAACCCCGAATACGGTGAGATGATTTCATTTTTGACAATTTATTAGTTACCATGTGCATTAGACGAGTACAGAGAGAACAATAAACTTATATTCTAGATAAACTTAGCCTTTGTTTGGTCCCGGAGTTTTTGAACTTCCTCCCAAAATTTATTTTCAACCACTCATTTTTATGGGATCCACTTTTTTCACACTTTTTCAATTTTACATCTTCCAATAATCCAAATTCTCCTACACCAGACGAGTTCTTAAAGTTGGTCAATGGTCACATAAATTCTTTTTCACTTGTTTCCTAGGTGAAATAACTTGTGTTGATCTAACTAGCAAATAGTCAAATGTAAATGAAATTGACATTAACTTCATTTATACTTGTTTTCTCATAAGTCATTACATCAATTCAATAAAATAAAGATGAAACAAGTATATCATTCATCTTGGACTGCTTCTTCAACATCTTCATTTCTGTCATCTCTAAATATTATCGCCTCTAATTCCGTTCAACTAGAGACAAATTTGCAACTTCAAGCATACCACCATCTTGAAACGAATAAAATGCATCACCACCAACATCCCACGTCTTAGTCTCTCCATGTGAATGAGGGCTCCTTGACAATAGACGTAAATTGCTATGAACAAAGACTAAATCTTCCTCACGTTTTGGAGTTAGCTTATTCCATTTAAGAGAATGCACAAATGAACAAGTACTTCAATTTCTCTCACAACAAGATGAAGAAGATGGTTGTCCCAATAACTTTAGTGCAAAAGTTTGAAGTGTAGGTGCACAAGCGCCGTAAAATACCCACCAAGTCTTTGGGTCCAAGTGGTAACTGTCATAGATAGATTCGTATTCACCAAAATCTTCTTCCATCATTGTGAATATAGAGTACTCCTTGATCACTTTATGACGGTCTTCATTCGACAAGTATCTCTTAAAGCATTTCATTCTTTCTCGAGAAACCTCGACATCTCTATGTGGAAGAACTCGAATGGGATCTTCAACAAGTCACTCCTCACTGTAGTACCTAAACAAGAAATGACAATTTAATAAGTAACTAACTATAAGTAACAAACATTATAAAAAAATTAAATAAATTTGAATGTTTGAATTAGAAATATCGAATTGACCTTGGATTTAATGACAAATCCCAATACCATAACAAGGTAATTTCAAGAAGTGTGCTTTTACTCTTGTATATGAACTTGCTTTAGTAACTTTGCAAAAATTGCATTGCCAAACAACATTACCACTCATTTCATTTAGTTTATCAAGTTTTTAACATATTTCCAAAGAGGCTTGGATACATCATCATCATCCATTGGAGTGTTACTCAAAATATAATTTCAGAAGGGCAAGAAAAAAAACTCAAAATGAGTAAATTATAAAGTCAAAGAGTGATATTACCCGTAAACTTCAAATTGCCTTTTGTTAATGATCTTGAAAATAAAGGTTGACAATGTTATATATGTATTATATTATATATAAAGAGAAAAGGGAGAGCCGAATTAGGTGTTAGAAAAGGGAGCAGTACGGCTATGGTGTACTTGCAAAGAAGCTTCTCCCATGAGTTTTAATTTAGTTGATATTCTTATTTATGCTAGTATTTAATTGGGCCAATTTTAGAAATTGATGGCCAATGCTTTTAAAAATTGATGGTGCATTTAGTTTTAAATTGGGTCTGTTAATTTTAAAGTCATTGACCATCAATTTTTAAAATTGGCTCAGTCATCGGTATTTTAAAATTGGCCCAGTTAAATACTAGCTTAAATAGCGGACACGTATCGGCGTATCGGACACGTACTCGTGTCGGATACGTGTATCCGTATCGGTGCTTCATAGACCGAGACCCTCTTTAGTTGTAGCTCCAACACCTTCCGCAACTCTAGACTATCTTTCTCTCCTTATGGATTGCCAAGAACGAACCTCGTTCTTCTTCCGCTGGAACTCTAGCGAGCTCTTCCCAACTCTAAAAGTCTTTGAATGCTTATTCGTAAAGAATTTTAGATTTAGTGTTTTTGATTGAACAATCTTGAATTTCAATTCAAGATGATGTTGTGATTGATCTTTGAAAATCAAAGAATGGATCAAGCGATTGATATACAAGAGCAGAGCTAGCCTCTAGCTTTGCTCTGCCCCAGCCCACTGCATATTTCATAAAATAAACCAGGTATGGAAGTAAGGATACGAGTTCATGATCGGACAAAGAGAAAGTAATCATTGCCTTTCGTCAAAGAAATTTCCTTATTCATCCCCGGGTGTACATCGAATGCATTATATACAAAATACAGTAGTATACCCCTTGAACATAGCAACAAAATCCTCCATCACTTTCCTCTTCTTAGTGCAAGATTCATAAAGCTCGTTAATGGGGTGAGGTTCATGTTGAGAACGTCCTTATTGAAAACTAAAGCGCTAATGAGCAAGAAAACGGATGCAAGTTAGCATTTTTTAAAAAATCTGAAAGTATATTTTGTAGAGCCCAAGTGCCCAACATAATTTCCTAACTTCCCCAAACCAAGTCCACTAAATTTTAGTCCATAAGCCCAACTAAATTAGCCACATTTCATCAAAAAACATCCTCACAAGTCACAAGCATGGACACTGCATGCAGGCTTCTGCTTCTGCTTCTTCCTCTTCTCCTTCGTTCTGCTGACTTCCATGACATCGTCCAGGTCCCCTTTAGGCTTTAGCTCTTCTCCTTCAGTGTTCTGACTTTTGTTGACTGTTGAACTCAAGTAGGCTGAATTTTTCATATTTTTTGTTTGAGAAAATATTTTCGGGAGGGTTCCCCTTCCGTCCCCATGTTTTTTCTAGCATACTACATTTCAATGTCCTAGCTCTATCCCTGTTGATATAATTTTATCTTTATAAAAGATAATGATCAACCATTCAGAAAAACGGATTAGTGGGGCTAAACATATATAGAAGAGGCATGTAGGGGTGTTATAGTGGTTAGAACTTCAAAAATCGCGGAACAATCTCTGCCCAGATTTTATCAACGTCAGTTTCCATGATATATTTTTCTTTCGATATCCGATTGAGGCAATTCAAAGTGCGTTGGGAAGATAACTCAAAGAGATACAATTCTTCTGGATGTAACATTTTCCAAATTTGAACATTTGCTATATGAATACTAGGTCTAACAACCTTTTGACTGAAAATTTTAAGCATAATTCATTCAGGTTTTTGATACTCCTTTGACTTCTAATTCAATCCCAAGTCTTCTTAATACTTTGATCTTCTTGAGCCAAAATACTCAACTAGTTCAGCTATAATACTTTGACTCTAATTTTAATTTTAACTTTAAAAAATAGTCATTTTGTTCACGGAATTACTAATTACTTCAAAACCTAACACTAGGCTTGCTAATGAGCTGGTCAAATAGTTTCATGACAAGTAGGTTGACTGGGAACCATATTATGCCCCGTTTTGTAAGGATTAAAATCTAGATTTTTATCTAAGTCAAAGTCAAAAATTAATTTTGACTACATATTTCATTAGAGCCCAACTTTTGACACATTTCATCATTTTTTATCAAAATCTACAAAACCAACATGGATTGATAATGTTCTGAAAATTACCCTTCTATTACCTTAATTTTCTATTGAAGTGAAACACTGGCTTCATGGTTCCTCTCCTTGTATTTTTTTTCAGCTCTTTGTGTCTCTGCATTGCTAAAAAGTTTTGGCTTTGCAGTTGGAACGCAACCTATAATAGTTTGCTTGGCAGCAACAAACGATTCTCTAAGCCTGTTCCGCTTGGCGTAAGTCTGTTCCCAAACAACAGTTTATTTTATCCGATTAATGAGATCAGTTTATCTCATTATTTGTACTTTAAACTTGCAGGAAATGGTGGATTTTCTGATTGACATTTGGGAGCAAGAGGGAATGTATGATTGAGAAACCACAAGTCTGATGGCTGAATAGCAGGACTCACCGCTGACATTGACATTGACATTGACATTGACATTGAAACAATAGCAGTCATTTGGTATGCTGAATGAACTAGGCTGCATTGGATTAGAATCTTGTGTATTGTCCCATATAAAAAATGCTTCAAATCGATACTCGATAAATAGGTGATAAACATGAAAAAGGGTGTTGTCAAGTAGATGCAGAATTAGTGTCATATTCTGCGTTTTATTGGAACACACAGAAAAGTTATTTGTGCTTGAATGGTTCTAATTTATAGGCATATCTGTTCTGATAGTCTTTTATACTGGACTTGTTGTCTGAATATGTTGCAAAGTATTTCATTTTATCAAAGTCGGGGAAAATATTTCTGTTACTCCGGGAACACCGAGTCTCAGCACTCCGAACCAATGAAGAATTGCCCTCACGCAATAATGGGGGCAAAAATCTATTGGGCCAGAGTACCGAGACCGAGAATATTAGAAATGCTTTCATGTTTATGCACTAGGTTCATCGCCTCCGTTTGGTAACACTGTTGGATTTATAAACTTGTTTATTTATGATTTTGAGGTAAAAAGTAATGGTTGAAAATTGGAGAGAGAAAATGTGTGTGGTTAAAAACTGATTTGGGAAATTGTGTTATTTATAAACATGTTTATAAACAAAAAAAAAAAATTAGTTACCAAACGGAGGCCTAATTGTCAGTGCTAAGCAATCAGCTGCAAGCTGTGAACATTAATGGCAAGTATACTATGGATAAAGGTTAAACTTTCTTTTCACTCGTGAACTGCATGTCTTAAATTACTATTTTACCCTTGCTGAAAATAGTTTTAACTTTTAAATGGGTCCAATATTACGTGATGCATATCCTCTCGAAAAGTCTCTCACGTTCAAGAGCAGTTGCATGAAACTTCTCTTTTATCTCTTTTCCCTGTAGAAGATGAATCAAGAAACTTTTCTTGACGCCCCCAGAGCATATCTTCAAGTGATAAAGGGGATGGGTGGTAAGTGTTCAGCGCGGCTGTGTGCTTGGTTCGATTCCCTGCAAGGTGAAATTGGGCTTGTGACAAGCGGGAGTTATTGAGATTTGCTCATACTTACCATAAGCCCTTCCACCCTGGCTACTTGGAGGCATAACCTGGATTTACCTTCCCGAACCAAGGGTCTTGGACGTGATCGGTTCGGGCACTCAGGATGTGGGTTACACCTTTTTTTTTAAAAGAAACTTTTCTTGACGTGTCACCCAAACCTAGAACCTCATAGAGCTTTCTCCTCACTGTACAAATACTCATTGCAGCTTCTTACTTCTTAATATATCTATCTTCAGACTAATCTAATAAGTAATAAGCACTTGTTAAGTTATAATAATAATCTGCAATCTCTCTCTCTCTCTACTACCCCTAGAAATCAGTTAACGGGAAGGATTAATGGCTTTAGCTCGTTTGGCTCTGAAAAATTTACAAAAGCGGGTGGTTTCTCCACTCTCTCCTTCTTTTTCATCCCAACATGCTACGCTCTGTAATTCCCATAAACAGAGTTGGAGTTGTGAATTTTTGAAGTCGTTTTCGACCTCGTCCGAAGAAAAATCAGAGTCCCTGGAAATCTCTGCGTCTGAAGGTGGCAAAAAATCCAAGCTCTCCTCCAAGAAGAAGAAGAAGAACAAGAAGGGCTATTTGGAGAAACAACAACCGTGACTTTATTCCAGCTCTTTGGGGTAATTCAAACCTATTTCCTTCCCTCTGAAACCTGTATATGGATTCTATAACTAATTATCATTTTTTATGCAGAATTCTTTCCCTCGGGACTTGGAAATGCAATTATACAAGCAACGGAGAATATGAACAGGGTATTGGAAAACCCGCCACCGGGGATGAGGATTAAAGAGCAAGACGAATGCTACAAAGTGAGGGTAGATGTGCCGGGACTAAGCAAAGAAGATTTGAAGATTACGGTTGAGGATGGGATGTTGACAATCAAAGGAGAGCACAAGGAAGAGGATGAACAAGGATCTGAATCTGATGACAAGTCTTGGTCAGCAAGCAGAAGTTATTATGGTAGTTACCATAATAGCAGTGTGATTCTGCCTGATGATGATGCAAAGGTTGATGGGATAACTGCAGAAATGAAACATGGCGTGCTTAATATTACTATTCCAGGAATTGCTGAGAGGCCAAACAAGGACGTGAAGGAGATTCTTTCTGGGATTTACTATGTGCAATGCAATGTGGTATTTTTTTGCTTGTGTGTTTTTATTTTGTGGGCTGGATTAAAGTTTGTTGTTTAACGTTTGACACTTTTGTAATAATATAATAATAATATAATGACGATGAAAAAATAAATAAAGGAAGCGAATCCTACAGTTATTGCGGTACGAAGAACAGGACACGTGGATTCTTTTGAGACAACAAAAATACAAAACACAGAATATGGGGGACCCGTATTTTATTAAGGCCTCTTCAAATGTAGTACATTTTTTAGCAAATTAAGGACGTAGTCGTATTACCTTTCTTCGTGAAGGACCACAGTTTCTTCTGCTATGGTAACTGCACCAAAAAGATAACTGATAAAGCCTAAAAGGACGCTCAATAGCGTGTTTCTACAGTTGTTGAAAAGAAAGATGAAGGGCCTCATGTGGTGGACTGTGATTGTAAATTACCTCTATTTGGTATAAATTAAAATTAAAATTTTTAATAAATTTTGATTGATAAAAATTAATGAAATGTGTGATTGAAAAGTAGTGAATTTCATAAAATATGTGATTAAGATTAATGATGAGCAACATAACGTTGTTCACGTCGGGCAACGGAGCAATTTCGTATATTGCAATGAGGCATATGATATCAATGTCATGTGGGATCTGATCATCGGAAACAATTTGTTTCTCACTTGTTGGGAGTCATTATTTTTGAGATTCTCGATTCCATTCATATGTTCATTGAGGATATATTTGAAGTCTGGACTAAAAAATCAATGAGATTTTGTCAACAAATCTCCAATCCGGATCGTTGGTACTTTGATGATCTAAGTCATCTGTTGGTAGTATAAAGTGAGTTGGATGTGGAAAAGATGAGTAAACAAGAGATTTGGCTAGAGATTCGATATGAAATAAAAGTACTCCTCTTTTAGGGACCGTTCGATAGTAATTTAATTTGGCAAAATAATACATTAAAAGATAAAAAAGACAACAAATTTAATTTACACAATTTTCCAAATCACTTTTTAACTATCCATATTTTCTCTCTCCAATTACATAATTTTCCAAACTAATTTTTAACCCCACATCTTACCTAAAAAATACAAATAAATCAACTAAATAATTCTAATTCTCTCCGTAAGCCGCCGAACAGAGCCTTATTTAAGGATTAGTTGCTTGTCACGCTCGATTATTTTCTTTTCATTAGTATGTGTGTGTCATTCAGACGTGATTATTTCCTTCGACCTCTTTGATTGCTTGCTTGATAATATTCAAGAGCGCTTCTTGAAATTTGATTAGCAGATTGTTCAGTCTCCTACGTAATAAAAACAAGTTTTAATATAGAGCCATGCTACTTGTACATTTTTGTTTACAATTTTGTTTATATATTTAACACTCGTGAAAATATCTATTATTTTATCTATCACAGCATTTCTAAAATCAACAATCACAAAAACCACCAACACGGCTCTGTTCAGAAACTGGGAAATGTTTTTAAACATGTTTTTTTTATGTTTTTTAGATAAAATATGTGATTGAAAAGTCGATAGAGAATGTATGTGATTAAAAAATAATTTGAGAAATTGTGTTAAAAAAAAAAAAAAAAAAAGATGTTTACCGATGAGAGTCTATATGTACATCAATATGGACAAAACATATGGACAAATATCATTGTTGTTTAATATATTTTAGAAATTGGAATTGATGGCTGTCACTTTACCTAAGCGGGCAAGCTTTTACATTGGTTTATTGTTTACATCATATTATTTGTAAACTGTAAATATGATTAAAAAATGAATTAAGAAAATGTTATTTTTATAAATAATTTACCAAACTCGTGATAAATAAAAAGTAAAAAGGGAATGTTAATAAAGTGCTATTGGATTCTCATGCTACCATCTTGACCCACGAATTGCCTTTTGCAGTTGATAAAATGAGTAATTTTGCTTTAGCTACTATTACTAGTGAAATATGACAGGGTAGGACACCAGTCACCATGTGTTATTTTTCATGCATGTTTGGCTAACCTTAATATTTTTAATTGTAATTGAACCCCTATTTGATGTCATTTTAAAGAAAGAATAATTTTTTGAATTGTGATTTTTTGAAGAATATGTTGAAAAAGTTTTGAGTATAATCTTGCATCTAAAATAGCGTACTATAGCTTGTTCGGCTAAATGCCTGTTTGATAATTACTTTTTAGAGATTTTAAGTTGACGAATCCTATAAAATATGTGATTAAAATAAAACATGATCTAAAATGAATTATTTTCCAAATACTACAGTAGATATATAATATAAGCCCTTGAGACCAATTATTTCTAAAACTAATTTTTAACAACACGTTCTTTTATAAAACAATTTTATGCATAAATCAAAATTATTTTTTTACTTTTTATTCACATATTCCCCTAAAATCACTATAATAAAATACATTTTCTTCAAATATTAGGCCATGTTTTCTGTATTTTTTTGAGGTCGTTTTCTATTTTTATTTTTGAAAATACTAAAAACGCGTTCTCTTTAACATTTTCGAAAAAAGCATTTTGGAAAACCAAAAAAAAAAAATTTGTACACAAAACGTAAAACGCCCAAAACCTCGTTTTGAACGTTTTGTGTGTATTTCAATAAAAAATGTTCAAAATGCGGAAAACACGTTTTGGGATAATTTTTTTTTTTTATTATCCTAATTTGGAACTAAATTTAATATAAAGTTTTTATTTATTTATTTATTTATTTATTATTATTATTATTATTTAGAAGTATCATAACTTGAAACTAAGTCTAAATAAAGATTTTTTTTAAAGAATTATTCTAACTTGGAATTAAGTTTAAATAAATTTTTATTGAATTCAATATCAAAAAAAAAAAAACAAAGTGAGAATTCTCGTTGATATATTTCAAAAAATGCCTTGATAAATGAATTCTGATGGTTTTAAAAGCACTTGCGTTTTCTGGATTTTAATAAAATTCGAGCTTCCTCAAATCCTAAACCTGACCAATATGTGTTAATATAGACTCTTAATGTTCACGTTAGTGTGTTACATGTAATTATGTTATTAGTGTATTGTGAAAGGAAAATTGAGTTTGAACCAGTAGAATTCTGAAAGCAAATTAATTAAAAATAGTTTAATTAGTATTTTGCAAAATTTCAAACATAACGTATTTTCTAGCTTTTCATTTTCAAAAATAATTTTCAAAAATGACAAACCAAACGCGTTTTAAGCAAATTTGAGAACAAAACTAAAAATAGGAAACACAAAGCATTTTCAAAAATGAAAATACAAAAGAAAATACAAACAGAACGTCACATTAGCCTTTGTTTGGTAACACCATTTTATTTATAAATTGATTTATTTATGTTTTTGAGGTAAAAAGAAGTTGTTGAAAATTAGAAGAAGAAAATATGCGTGATTAATAAGTAGTTTGAGAAATTGTGAAATTTAAAATTAAGTTTATTTGATTTACCAGACTGACAATAATGGATCTCAAATTGTGGCTAAATTGCATTCCAAATAAGAAAGGGGTATGATGGGGTACACGTTAATTTTGTTAAGGGATGAAATCCCACATCGAATAAACTTGTAAATATAGACTAATTTATAAGATTTTGGGCTACTCCTTTTAACAAATTTGACATTTTAAGATGAAATTCAAAATCTTAATATGGTATCAGAGCCTATTAAGTTTCAACGAGCAATTCGATCCAATTAGGTTCAAAATGAGAACACGAATTTCAAGATTAGTCTACTCAAACGAGCCACCATCTTAAAGGGACGTACTAAGGGATGAAATCCCAAATCGAATAAACATGTAAATATATATTAATTTATAAGAATTTTGACTACTTTTCTTAACAATGCTGACCTTTTAAAATGGATCCCAAAATCTTAACAAATTTCAGGTACTTAATTTCAGGTATATCTAACGTAGACAGTAGTCAAGTAGTGGAAGATTCTCAAGAAATCACAAAGCCAAAGATGGTGAACACAACGTTTCCCAAAACCAGAAATAAAACATAATTTTCTGTGCAACTTAAGATGAAGAAGCCCATAATATCAGATCACTGTTGCTATCTTGTCCCTGCTTCTGGAAACTCTTCCTAAGCTTGTCTCCTTTTCCAATCAACCCCAACATCTATCCCTCCTCCGCCTATTCTTTCATCCTCGCTCGTGTCACAGAACAGTTTCTTTACACACACAGATAGAGACTTGGGATTCTCATAAAACTGATGGCTCTCTCAAGAAACTACAAGCTAGCTCTCAGTTTTGCTGTCACTGCAGCTACCCTCTTGCTCTCTTTCTCGTTACTCGTTCCCAGATCAGGTAATGATGCACTCAGTTTTTGTGTTGACCCATATGTGTTTTTCTTGAAATCTTTCATTCACCATTTCTCTAGCTAGTGAGAAGAATTAGGTTTTCTTTTATCGATTACTGCTATAGAAAAAAGGGATTGCGGCATTATTCTTAACAGTACTAATGTTCGATGATTGCCAGTTGGGATAGGGCCATCGATCTACAGTGCAACCGAGGAGCCAAGGAAAATGGTGTTGGGATCAAGGCCACCTGGTTGCGTGAACAAATGCATGAAATGCAGACCTTGTGAAGCCACACTAGTTATCCCTCCCCACTGGAGAAGGGTGTTTCAAAAATTCTCTCATAGAGAAGATGATACTTACTATCTTCTCCAATGGAAATGCAGGTGTGGAAATAAGCTGTATCAACCATGAAATTAAATAATCCATTATAACAACAAATTTAGCTCAATATATGTTATAATTAGCTTAATATTGTTGATCATTTCTCTAGTGAAGTTATTAATGTGTGAGAAAAGAACATTAATGTACAATATTCTAGAGTGACATTTGATGCGCATTTAAAGAGAAATTTATTTTTTGAATGTGAATTTTGGAGAATGTGTGACTGAAATGTAGTAAATTTTATTTTGTGTGTAGAATATTTTTTTGCGTGAATGCATAATCGAAAACAACTATGAGAAAAAAAGTTTCAACCGTGAATTTGATTAAAATTGTTTGGTTTATTTAGGATTTTGAGGTAAAAAGTAGTGTTTGAAAAATGGAGGGAGAAAATGTGTGATTAAAAAGTTATTTGAAAAATTATATAGTTTATATTCTGGTTACTGAACAGAGATACTATTCCCATCATCCTATGCACGTCTTTAAAGGTGCGTTTGATAGCGATTGTGGAATTTGAGTGGAAATAAAATGAATTTCAGGGAATTGAATTCCTGGGAATTAGAAGTTTAATGTGTTTGATTGGTTTAATTTTTTAGGTGAAAAAAGTAGGGAATTTTCCAACTTTTGTTATTTGATTGACATTATTTTTCAAAGAAAATAAAGTAAAATTGATCTATTTTAATAAAAAAATATATATATTTTTTAATTTTTTCACACATTTGTACTTGATAATAATAATGTTAATTTTTTTAAAAAAAAAATCAATTAATAATAATAAAAATGATCAAACGTAACGAAAATGGTATAAGATTTTTCATAAAAAATAAAACTTCCTCTCTCCTTGAAAAATAAATTCATTCAAAATAAGGAAAATACCGAATTTCGAGGCAAGTGGAAAAATGAATTCCATGAAAAATTTAGGCAATCAAACAGCGTAAAGTTGGAAATTCACATGAAAAATTATATTTTCCATGAAAAATTACGCGAATCAATCGCCTAAATGTTCAAGAGAATTTTTGGAAGACGTTGGAAAAGTTGATTCATCAAACATGATAAACTTCAGTTTCTATCTAATTAATCAAAATTGGACATGTTATCAAGTGGACTATAAGAACAATTTACCATCTGTTCGGCAGCGTATCAGTCGCATTTATTTCTAGTTGTTATTTTTTAGGTAAAATTTTTGGTTAAAAAATAATTTTGAAAAATATGTGTAGTTAAAAAGTGATATTAAAAATTATAATTATTATAATTAATCAAAGCCGCCTAACGCATGCTTAATGAAGATTGAGACTATTTTTCATCATTTACAATTGTACGAGTTATGAAGAAGGGTTGAAGACTCACCAGGAGTGAATTCAGAAATTTTGTTTAGTTAGGGTAGACGTCCAAGAATTTTGTTCAGTTATGATGGACATCGATCAAATAAATTTTTTTTTTTCAAGTTATAGCACAAAAAATGCCTAAAAATTTAACAATTTTTTTTTCTGGAAAATCCAGCATGGGCGAGTTCGCGGCTCGTCATGCTACAGATTCGTCGCTGAGACGCGCGATTCATAGATTGCATTTCCTCATTTCTTTTTTTTTCCCTAATTTTTTTCTGCATCAAACAGCAGATTATTACAAATCTACACTCTACAGTTGAAGTTGTTGGTCGACATGTCAATCAAGAAGCTATTGAAATGGATAGACCCTGAATTTGATTTGATTCATGTCTGCGGCTATTTTTGACTTATGCAGCATGCTAACTCGACAGAAACTACAATCCAAAATAATTTTGAAAACTCAAAGTAATAGGTGAAATTGGACCGTGTAACTAGAGAGGCAGTAAAACAATTTCAGTGTAAATTGGTGTAATTTCGCAAGTAAATGAACAGTAAACTATATGACCCTTTTTTTTATTTTTATTATTATTAAATAAGGGTAATTGCATTCAAACAAGAAAATATAAGTTCATTCCCCTAAGGAACCGAAAAGGGAAATAAACCTAGGAATACGATATACCTATAACGGATTACATGTAATAAAAATAGCAAATTTAACTAGCTTTAGAGGTGGTCTGGAAGGTATGCTGGAGGTGCGACCGCACACAAGACCTCAACGTTATAGGGGCACCAAATTATTTTTTTAATTATAGGATACTTAAAGAAAAAATTGAATATAGGGTACAAATTTTTTTATAAGTCATCTTTTTAAGTTGTCGTATAGCACACCCAAAATCTCAAGACCGACTCTGGTTAGCTCCTCACTATAGGTATGAAGTAACACAAACCACAATTACTACTAATTAGAAGGACCTTATTATTTTCAACTCTTAACAATTAGCCAATGTTTGGTAAATGGCTAAATACATATGTAAGGAAGTTAAAAGATGGAATTTAAAATTTAAGAAACCTGGTGATTTTAATACAAAAATCAGGTTTTTAATTAAAAAAATAGGAAATAAATAGGTAATTAAATAGGTTGGGGTCGCAATTACACATTTTATGGTCACACATACAAATCACAAATTTTATATGTCACAAATTATAAAATTGTTTGGTCACACAGTTTAATTTTCGGTCACAAATAATAAATTTATAGATCACAACTTATTTTCGGTCACAAATTATCAAATCAATTAGTCACAAATATTAAAGGTCATGACTTATTTCTCGATCACAAATATGATTCACAACAAATTTTTCGGTCACAAATATTTGGTCAGGCTTATTTCTCGGTCATAAATTATCAAATTAATCGGTCACGACTCTCTTATCGGTCACAGATCACAAATTTTACAAGTCGCAATACTTTTTAAGGTCACTTAAATTCTGAAAAATTAATTCATAACTTATTTTTCAGTCACAATTTACAAATTTCGTGGGTCACAACTTATTTAGTGATCACAAATCTCGAATTTTGTAGGTCACAATTTTTACTCGATCACAAGTCTTGATTTTATGAGTCATAATTTTTACAATTTGTGGTAACAATTTATTTTTTGGTCACAATTTACAAATTTATTAAGTCACAATTTATTTATAGATCACAAATCTCGATTTTTGTAGGTCACAACTTTATCTCAATTACAAATTGCAAGTTAATTTGTCACGACTTTATCTATTAAATAGTCACAATCACCTATAATTGGTCACAAACAAGTTTTCTAACCCGTCTCAACAGCACACCCACCTTGACCCTGCACCACACCCAGGCCCAACCATACCCTACCCTACCCCTTCCCCAACCAATGACTTCCAGTCACCGGCCACCACCTGTTGGAAAACACCACCACCACCACCATCAAAATCGCAATCCACCACTGCCGGCCACCACCACACAGCACATGACCATCACCACCACCACAACCACCTCTCTAACGAACAACATCACCGAACAACTCACTGCTACAAAGTACAATAACCACCATCACCTCCGTGAGACCACCACCATCACTACCGTGAGACCACCACCACTGTCACAAAACAACTCACTGCCACCACCACCTCTGCACACATCACACACACTAAAAACATCGCACACATCTGCACACCACTTCACAAACACACACCACACCACCATCGCACCACCACCACCAACCGCACACAAAACAGATTCAGATGATGTCGCGTCGTGCGGCTGCGATGTCGCAGCAACCTCCCGTTGTGACTTGTGCGGCTACGATCGCGACTACACAAAATCATCGAGTGGTTGTGACTGGGGTCGCAGGAGGAGATGGGTAGGGTGTTTCGTTAGAGGAGATGGGTAGGGTGTCTGGGCTTGGCAGCGATGGAGCATTGCGATGGTTATGAACTTTCGTTTTCTGGGCCAGGAGGGAGAGAGGTTTGGAGCCAATGGAGCAGATTTAGGGATGGCAAAACGGATCGTCGACTCGGGCTAAGCTCGGCTCGTGGCTTGAGATTTTTTTTGAGAAACGGGCTTTGGCTCGACTCCACTCGAGTAAAAAAAACCCGCTAAAAAAGCTCGATGGGAGCTTGAGCAATGAATTTCGACCACGAGCTCGGTCCAACTTGCTATATATACACATTTTCAAACAAATTTTATGAATTTTTGTTATAAAAAATTAAAAAAAATTAAAAGCTCGGGACTTGACTCGGCTTGGCTTGGAAAAAGCTCGAGTCGAGTCTTATTTTTGGGGACGAGTTTTAGCTCGGCTCGGGCCAAAAAAAGCTTGACCCCTAAAAGTTCGAGCCTTGATCTTCGGCGGCGAGCCGACTCGGCTCGTTGACATCCCTACAGCAGATCTGGTGTTAATATTTTAGGGTTGAAAATGAAATTGGGGATGATTTGTGTGGTAGGTGGAATAATTTAATAAATATTATAATTAATAATAATAATTAAAAGTGACCTGATTTATGAATGAATAATTTATAAATCTTAATTTTGGATTGTGTAGTTGAAAATCAAGTCCCTGTGTAATTTTCTCTTTGGTAAACTTGTTATAAGCCAATTTATATTCATTGATTTTTATTTATACTATAGAAATACATTTTATTATGTTAAAAATAATAATCCAAAAAACAGACATAAATAACTTAAAATTAATAAACTAACAGAATAATATTAATGAGGGAAGTAGATGGAACCAAAAAAATGAGGGACGTAGATGGAGCAAAACCCAACTCAAGCCTTTGTTTGATTCCAACTATTTTTTCAATTTTTTTTATCAAATTCATTTTCAACCACATATTTATATGAGAGTCACCAATTTTCATATTTTTCAATCACTTTTCAACCATACATTCTACCAAAAATCTAAAATTTTCCAAAAATTATCTACACCAAATAGGCACTAAAATTACTACTATGCATATATTTGGTAAACGAAATAAATTGGTTTATAAATCAAATTTTAAACTACACAATTTTTCAAATTAGTTTTTTAACCATACATATTTTTTCTCTATTTCAACCACTACTTTTTATCTCAAAATTATAAATAAATCAATTTACCTATTCACCTTGTTATGGCAAACAACAAAAACTCAAGTCAGTGTTAGGGTGCAGGGTGAAGACCCCTCGAATGTTCCTTGAGTTGATGTTACTGGGACTTCCTCCCCAGTCATACTTTTCACTTGTTAATTAAGAGTGTATATATATATCACTATTATATATAAATTGCACTTCATGTGATCACTATTCATAAGGCAGAAACACGCTTTTAGTTCGCGGGAGAAATGCGTCTTTCACGGTGGCCAATTTTACATACGCTTTCTTTCACTATTTCTTTCTTTCTTATCACTATTTTCGTTCCTTCGACTTTAGCGTGCGTCTGTCTTCCAGAGAGTTCACTTCCTAGGGTTTGCGCCGCTTTTACTGTATGGTCGTCGACGAACTGGTGTCGGAGGTTGACAAAAAGGTATGAATCTCTTGTCCGATTTCATTGAGTCTTTTGTGCTTTTCGTTTTTTCTGATGGTTATTGTTGTTTTGGTTACATATGGACAGGGGTTTCGGTGAATCGGCGTGTTTGGTATGCTCTTTGTTTCATGTTCTTAAGTTTTTCCCCTTCTTCTCGTTATTTTTTAGTTTCTTTATGTTCTTCTCGATTTTTTTACTTTTTCCTTTTCTGTTGTTACTTTTTCGTTTTTTTTTTTTGCTCCCCCTTAATCGATTTAGTTGTTTATCTTTACAGGTTTGTGCTTCTTCAGGTGTAGCCAGTTTTTGTGCGATTGGTAATTTTTTTTTCCTTTTTTACGAAAGTTGTAAAAGATGGGTATAGGAAGAATTCATTTAGGTTTTCGAAATCCTTTCATTTTATTTTATTATGTTATTTGATTCACCATTTTTTTTTAAAAAAAATATCGTGGTGAGATTTTCCTTGTATTTTGAATCCTACAGTTTTTTTTCCCTTGAGATCTTGATGACATTACAGTTTAGGGCTCGAATTTGATTTCTTCTTCGAACACATCTACCTGAAAACCGATTTTAGGAGTGCTAGATCAAGAATATTGAAGGGTTTTAATTTAGATGTGTTCCCAATTTTTGTGGTGGTGGTATTGTTGTTCATTTCATATGGGGCTTGAATTTGCTTTATGTTCTTGTTTGAACTAAACGCTGACTTAAACTTATTGTTGTTTATATACTTTAGCAGAGAGAAATACTAATAGGTGTGAGAACTTTGTTGTCCTTAGTATCTTCAATGAAATTGTAGATGGGTTTTTGCTGAATTCCAATTGAAGGCAACAAAAATAATTCAAAACTTATTTTCTAGGCAAAAAAATATTCTTGCATTTTGTTAAAATCTTGGATTTTTTTTTTTCGAAATTAAGATCATGGTTTGTGTTGCACCAAAAATTTCATTTTCACCTTTTTTTAATAAACTCTTTTAGTTAGATATGTTCTTGGCCTAATATATTGCAAATAATTCTTAGCAGAAAAATCAATGATTTTTTTTCCCTCTTTCCATTTCTTTATTTCAAGAAATTATTATTTTGTTAGTGATTCCTTGTGGAAACTTAGTGAATTTTTTTTTAAAAAATGTGATTGAGAGTCTTTGTTGATTCTCTTCATGTTAAGGTGGTCAAAATTTTGAAACAATGGGAGTTCTAGAAGATTTTGTTGTACTATTGAATTTATACTTGGAAATTACATTTCAAATAATTAGGTTGGTTTTGTACTATTTTTACATATGATACAATGTATATCACATATTTACAGTTTTATGAATAAGGACTAATGTAAATATAGTGCAGTGCATATATGAGTACAAAAATGACTTTAATGTCTACAAAAAAGAAAAGGCTAGAGTAATCTATGCAGTGCAGATATGAGTACAAAAATGACTTCGATGTCTACTTAGACAATCTTATTACAAGGTAAATCTGTTAGTTCTAATTCGTATCGTATTGAGTGTGTTTCGAGCTTAAAGACAATGGTTGATTCAATATTTGAAATTCATGCATTATAATACGTGTATTGCAATCAAATATGCTTTCTTTTTTCGAGTTCAATCTTGCCTCTTATTTTCTTTTAATTATTTTTCATTTCATCTGTAGGAAATATTATTCTTTTAAATGTTCTATTGTGTACTCTATTTTGATTTTGCAGCACCATGGACATTCAGGTGTCAAGTGATCAGCTGTGCAAGTTTCCTGAAGGAATATGGATGAGTTTTGATTTTGAAAATTATCATCATGTACTCCTCAATAACCTATTATTTGATCTTTTACTTTATCTTTAATTTTCTTATGTTAGTAGTAATTTGTGTCTCTTTTAACTTTTTCTTACTACTTTTGTACTAGGATTTGCCATCCCTTCACCTGAAATGAGGATCCATCATTCCTTTGGCTCGTTACGATCAATAGTTTATCATTTATGGGTATATGCTAATATTGAAGGCCCAGGTAATATTTATTTTCTCATTAATTTCCTGATTTTCCAACATTAATTTCTTTTAGTGATTGTTTATCTCTAAAGTTGTAGCTGGGAATCCCCACGAAAATGGTATTTTTAGAATGAAGTTGACAGTATCTCAAAATTTTCCACAATCCCCTCCAAAAGGTTTGTGAACTTCTATACTTGATAGAGATAGATTATCCAAGTAGATTGAGATGGTTTCAAATTTATATAATGGGGGGTGGGGGGGGGGGGTGGGGGGTTGTTAGAAATGAAAAGTTTTCATCTCTTGGAGTATTTTAATTATCGATTTTACTTTTGAGTCTGTGAATGATCGATAGATAATAATTATGACCTCTTTTTATTTGATCTGTTTTCATTTCAGGTTGTTTTCAAGATTTCTCATCCAAATATTCCTACCACTGGTGAGATTTGTGTTGATACTTTGAAAAGAGATTGAAATCCAATAATTGGCTTACAACATGTTTTAATTGTAAGTTCAGTTAATATTTATGGATCTCAAAAAATTGACGGTTTCTTCCTATTACATTCACAATCCAGAATTTTTATGCTAGCATAAATTTAAACAGTTAGATCTGGAAGTAATTGTCTCTCAATAATCAAGCTAATTTGGAATCACTATTCTCAGGGATTGTGGTCTTCTCCCATTGATTCTTGAAGTAGCGTGTTTTCTGTTTCATTCGATTTCTTCTCACGTATTGAGGGATCTCTTGAATTTGATAGCCTTGTCTTCTGATTTTTAGTGGCTCAATTGGTTGATTTGTTGGTGGTGCGTCAATTTCTTTCTTGTTATTTGTTATTTTTGCTTCTCTATGGAAAATCCAATGGTACTCAGTCTCATCCCATCAATCACGATCTCTACCATACCAGATAGTTATTTTATGTCGTTGATTGAATTTATTTATTTATGTAATTTTACTTTACTTTTTAATGGCTTCTCTGGTGTGTTTTCCTTCTTTTTTCGACGTCTCATGAGTTACAATTACAATTAATGGGAATATGCAAATTTAATCTTCAGTTGATCCTGATTTGGAAGCTGGTAAGTTTTGATCCAACTTTCCAAAAATTTTCAAATGTTATTCAAATAACTAGCTGCATTTTGGTGCTAATTGCAATAATTTAAAATAATAATTTCTTGGTTCAAAAATTAGATTTACCGGGATTTTCTTACATTTTGTTTGAATCTATATAGAATCTTTAAAAGCTGGAAATATTGAGATTATTAACTTTTTAACGTTTTATCTCCATATTATTTTGTGTTATGCTGAAGTTCTCCTAATGATTTGGCCCATTAAACCAGTCCTAAGGTGAATTTACCTTTTCTTCACCATTAAATTAAAGTTTTTTCTTTGATTTCATATTTTCGACCATTGAAGCCTCTCTTTCAATTCAAACTTCATTACACTTTCATCGTACTCTAATCTTTTTCTGCTCTCAAAACCCCTAAGTCTTTATAGTATTATAGATTTATAGTCTGAAAAATAGTTCTCTTTTTGTATTTTTCAATTTCTTGCATGGTAATGCTTTTTTGTCTAGGGTTTCCAGGATTTATGGATTATGGGAAAGTTTGAGTTCAGATGAACATGGAACAAAATGTGCACTCGGTCAAAGTAGAATGTATGTTGGATTTTAAGGAGAGAGGCTTTCTTTTACAAGCATAAAGTTGGTAGGCTTCTTTCCTCGCAAGCCTATTTTTTTATTTTTCTTTTTCAGATAATTTTTAGTTTTTCTTAGAATTCTTGGTAAATGCCTTGAGAGATCTGATTTTTTTATGAATATATGATTGGCCAAGCCTAGATTTTTTTTTTTTTTTTTTTTGGCAAGTGAAGGAAAAAGAGTTGTTATAGCAGAAGAAAGAGAGACGAGACTAGAATTAAACGCTATACTGAACATCCTTGATTTGTACAGATTTTCATTGGGTTTTTAGATTTAGTTTCTATGGGTTATGTCCATAGTTCGATTATTGTTCTGGCCATTGACAAGTTAATACCCTCATTTCCTAAAAGGTTTCTTTGTTCCTTCGTTAAACGTTCATATTTTGGGATGTTTGGAATTTATTATCTTCTTCAAGGTTTTGCAATGTGGATAGTTGTAAAATTTTATGCTTAAAGGTTATTTTGCAATTTCTGATATATGTTGTTGATGCAACTTTACTTTTGTATTTGAAAGCCTATTTCTGTGAGCTGTTTTTGAACATCTTTAGGTGTATATTGATGTTGTGTGCAATTCTGTGGTTCACATGTATCACGCCTCCAATAAACCATTATTTTGTGGCAGGCTGGCGGCTCACAACCTAATTTGGAAGCCAATTTATTAAGGTACACTACTTGTAGTGTTCTCTGCTATAAAAATTTTCTATCACTTGATTCATTTTTCCTCGAAAGGGTAGGCAAGGGAGTCTTTGATTTTTAAGAGAAACGATAAGGAAATTTTTCTCTTTATATGTTCAAGATTTAAGTACATTTATAGTGTTTTAAGCAATATTGATCCTTGATTAGTAGCCGATATTAACTATGATTGAAATGTTCACTAGGATCGAATTTTTTCATTATCTCGACCTATAGCACAATCGCATGAACCTGTATGTGAGGTATTTCTGGGCATTAGGGATTTAAAAACTAAATCTAAAGGCTTAATGTAATAGGAGGAAAGGGAAGCAATTTATCATTTTCTCTCTTTTTTATAATTACTCTAAAGGTATTTCGATAACTAAACATATAAACTATTGTTGTAAACTCTGTTGATAAGTTTGAAATCGATGAGGATTATTACAAGGAAACAAGTAATCATACATTAAAAAAAAAAATATACAAGTTGAGTTGTCTTTTCAATTTAATAGTCTTGAGATTGATGTCGTGTACATGCAAATGAAAATGCAAATTGGGTATTTATAGGCCAATATTTGAATGTATATTCTTGTATCTTTTCTTGACTTTTAGGTTGTTGTCAAAGGATTTGAATGTAGTCAAGTACAAGAGAAAACTAATAATAGAATTCAATGATGGAGATTAAAGGGCATATAATAAAAGTCAATCTTTGATCAGGAAGATCATACATATAATTTCATGAATTTCTTCATGTGCTATTCAAGATACTAATTCAGTTATTAAACAATTAATCAATCTATATAATTTTAACTTTTGTGATACAATCATAACTTTTGAGTGTAGATATTACAACAGAGATCTGAATTCTGTTTGATACATCTTATTACTACATTGAGCTATGTTTGTGATTATTGATTGATTAATTTATTCATTGTCAAATTTGAAGTATGAGCTTGGAAGACAACCAGCAAATATTAAGTTGTCAAGTAACAAGACAGTACGAAGGATGCGGGTTCGAGGAGGTAATTTGGAGTGGTGTTCCTTGAGCTTGGACACTGGAAGGTACTTTTGGGGTATTGAAGTTGTGACCTGGCCTTAATATGGTTTATAATGCATTTAACAATGAGTTGGTTAAGACCCACACTTTGGTGAAGATTTCTATTGTTCAAGTTGTCGCTGCACTATTCAATCAGTGGTAACAACATTGTGGTATCTTCAACACTATGGAATTGACATTGGACGCAAGAAGACTAAGCTACCAAGAAGAAAGAAGAAGTAATGAGCTACTATCTGTAATTTCCATTGCTTTACCGTTTGATTAGTATAGTTTGAGTTTTGTTTGGACAACAATGATTTCACTACTTCACTTTTAGATTTCTCTTAGATATGTTGTAAGGGTCAAATGTGCTAAAAAGCAGTAATCAAAAGAGCAAGGTGGCTAGGGTATTCATTCAAATGTATCTTAAATCGTTAACATTTTCTTATGTTGAAGGATTGTATGCTATATTTAAGTGAACACCACCATACCAGTTTGAAAAATCAGAAATAGTAATGTGTTTCTGTTTTTCAATTATTGGTAATCAATTCTATGTTCAAATTATAGTTTTTCGGTTTCTTTAAAATCCTCACACCAATTTTAAGTCACAAATAGTAATGTGTTTTTGTGAAACTAATTATCTAATTTTAACACTAACGATTTTGTCCAAATAACAACTTTTTAATTTTCAATCTCACGCGAATCAATACAAATATGAAACGTCACGTGCAACGCACGTTTTAATCTACTAGTATATATATAAACCTAACACGACTGTTTGGCTGCTAGAATTTTATTTATATTTGTTATTTTCAAAGTAAAATATGTGATTAAAAAGTAATTTGAAAAAATATATATAATTCAAAAGTTGTTTAAAAATTTATGTTATTTATAAGTTAATTTATAAACAGTTTACAAAACAGAAAATTATTTTACAGCTCTACGAGTTTGTTTGAGAGTCCTCTCTCTTTTCTATGAAAAATGCCTAATTTCAACCACTTTTCCATCTTTTTGTATGTTTGAACTTTGACTACATTTTTCAGGGAAAACCAATTCCACTTGTACCTCACGTGACCGCTTTTCCCTTGAAATGCTTGAAAATGTTTTCCTATTGGTAATGTGGGTAAAATATTTTCCGGTTAGAAAGGTAATTGAAGCCCCCACCCACCCACCCACCCACCCACCCAAAACAGTGAATCAAACAACAAAAATCGAAAAAGTTCGACATTTTTCTACTTTGAAATATCAACCAATCAAATACATGTAATTGACAATTCCAGGAAAACAATTTTTAATTAGAAAACTCAATTCTTTGAAACTTATTTTATTTCCATCCAAATTTTATGCTTTCAATCAAACGGAACCTAACTTCAACCTAACAATGGGAAAATTTTGTGATTCTTATTTGGGAAATTTACGCAACTACCTGGTTTTAATAAGTGTTTATTGAAAATTACGTAATATTAATACTATTTGTAATATAACATAATTTCATTCCCCATTTTCAGAAAAAAATATAATATTTCAGGAGAAAGAGTATTTTTTTTTTTAATTAATTTGATTATATATGGAAACATTATATTTAGGGACGTTGGGGAAGAAGTTAATTAAGAACATAATTTAATTAATTACAGTAACCTTAACTTTAAAGATGTTGTTAATTTACATTTAAAATGAATCAATAGTTTGAAAATATTACAACATGAGACTTTACAATTTTGAAGTAATTTTGAACATTAGTTCCACGGATCATTCATCTATGTTGTACGTGGGTCTCTACGGGATAAAAATGTCCATTTTTTCTAGAAATGGCAACGGGATGGGTATGGGGTGGGGATGTTTTTCCCCATCCTCGCCCCGTTAATGATTTACCATTCCTGCCTCGTCCCCATTTAATCGGGGATGGGGCGGGGCGGGGGGCGGAGATGAGAAAATCCCGTTTATATCCCCATTTGTTTGGTTTTAACTTTTAAGTTTTAAAATAATTTTATGCAAACAATATAAGGAAACATGTAGAAACAACTCTAACATTTTCTAAATTTAATAATCTTTTCACATTATTTTAACATTAATAGAATATATATATTCATATTTGTTTGTATCTTTATTTTATATTTGATTAGATGAGAAAATACAACTTGATAAGCTTAATAACTAATAATCAATAACTTTTTCAAAATAAGTATTTAAAGTTTATGACTTGATAAGTAATAAATTTTTTGTGCAATAAATTTTGAATCATAGGACTTTTGTATAAATAATATATGACTTTTTTTTGGACTTTTTAAATTTTAATGAAACTTGTTAATTGAGGATGGGGATCGGGGACGGGGCGGGGATAGGGATAAGACGGTCATCCCCGTCCCCGGTTCGGGGATACTTTTTCATCCTCATCCCCGTCTTTGTCAGGGATTCCCCGCCCCGTTCGGGGCGGGTCCCCGTCGGTTTTGGGTATTTCCCGCCCCGTTGCCATTCCTAATTTTTCCAAGACAATTTCCCATGTTTTTTCCCTTTTATTTATTTCTTCATAAGCATATTAATTATCGTGATGAAGATTGAATGTTTATTGGTTTTTGTGTGCATTCAAATATGTTGGTTGAGCTACAAGAACATGTGGAGTCTTTTGACAATGTCATTGGTGAGTTTATTAGTTATATAGTCTGTTTCTGGAGTATATCTTGAAAGAGAATAACATTTGTATAAATGGTTTCCTCCCGTGTTCTGGACATTGAAGTGTTTTCTCATGCCCTTGGTGTTGTATGCCTCGTTTAGATCTTCACTACATTGGTGACTTAGTGCCTCTCCTAGGCTACTTGAAGAATTCTCATGCTATAATCAGAACGAAGACTATACACAATTTGTAAGGACCCTACGAGTCAACATTGTTGATCATGGAAGTTAATTGCATACCACCTCTCTTGTCAAATTTTACTTCAGATCCTGATGTTATACAATGAATACCAAAGCGCTTGGTGCAATCGCATGTGAGGACAATTCAATTGAAAACATGTTTATTACATTGACATGTTTATTAATTTTTGTCTTTTGATATGTTTATTACATTGATAATATTTTAATAGTATTAAGACGTTTTAATTTTTAATGTATTTTAGTTTTTGAAACTTTATTGTTTAAAGTAATTATAGAAATCAATAACTTTTAAATGAGGAACGATGGTTTTGTTATTTAATATAACTTTAACGGCAAATTTTTTTATGGATATATGAGGTATTTGAGGACAATTAAATTAGCCAATTTTTGTTAAAACAAATTTTTACGACCACCATTTTCTTTGTTGAAAAATGATATTTAAAGAGGAATAGGAATAAACTAGTAAAATTTTGCTATTAAAAGAACTTATTATGATCATCTTTGTATTTCTTGAAAATCAAGACAAACAAATTTGGTAGTCAAATTTATGATTTAATAACCAAAAAATTTTAAACGACGACTAAAGTTTATGTCGTGGAATTTTCATGTTCAACAACAAAATAAAATTTCATCGACGAATACTTTCTACGACGAGCCTTTAATGACGAACTAGTATTAGCACTATTTTTTGTCGTTAACACAATCTACAATTAAATATTGATTTTTAACGATATATTTCATGGTCGCTAAAAGCACTTCATGTATGTTATAAATGATATATAACTCTACTGTAATATAATAATGTAGGAATTATACTTTATTACACAGATCGTAATACTCGGTATTCACTTCAAATACATATTATTTAGTAATGAAATAATTATCATTACCACATATGTATTGCTCAGTAATTACTTCAAATTTGTAATGTCTTCTATAGTAATGTTTATTTGTTTCTTTATAACTTCCATAATTATTAGTCTATTTCAATTGTAAACTACATCCATAAAATTAAGGTTACCATATTTAATTAATTAAATTAATTATTAGTTACATTCACTCTCCAAATTAATAAAAAAAAAAAAATTAAATTACATTTACTCTCAAAATTAATAAAAAAAAGTTAAATTATCTCTCCTGAAATTCGAAATTTTTCTAAGAATGAGAAATGAAATTATGTAATATTACAAGCAATATTAGTATTACGTATTTTTCAATATGAGAATGAAGAACTGAAGAAGTAGTATATAGTCTAATTATTCATTTTTAGCCTCTGCTCGGCTACATATTAATGAAGAGAGAGAAAGAATTTAAATTATTTTGTTGATTTATTTGTGTTTTCTAGGTAAGATGTGGGGTTAAAAATTGGATAGAAAAAATGTGAATGGTTAAAAAATGATTTAGAAAATTGTGTAAATTAAATTTTTGGTCGAATTTGTCTTTTAGCAAAATAAATTGGAGCCGCCGAACGGGTTATTCCCTTCATTTCGTGGGTCCATTAATAGCCCAACAAGTATGGACTTGGGAGAAAGTACGGCCTACGTTAGGACCACAACTAGCCCTAAGCAAGTCCACTAGCGCGAGTCGAGGAATTTACATATATCACCACCTTATTTACATGTTTCCTGATCATATTTTGATTAATGCACATCTATTAAAATATTTATGTTATTTACCATCCTTTAAAAAATCCTTCAAAATTCGAATATAATCGAAATAGATCGTAATCCTTGATTTTTCTCGTAGTCTTGAATGGAGACTTTCGTCATGCATGTCAATTGCAAATTGTGAGTTGAAATTTCAAATATGTATTGTTCTACCCCATCAATTCATATTTCCCCAAATTGATTTCCCTCAGCCATAATCGTCATCCACTCACTCATGCCACACGACGTCTCCTCCGCAAGTCTATAACCCTCATTTGATCAACACATTTCATTGTCGTCGGAACTTGAAACTTGGCAGATCGACCAGCCAACTGATCGACTGATCGAGTGCGAGACGATCAGAGCAAACAGGGGCAACCAAGCAGAAATATTTTTGAATTTTTTGCCCAGTATAAAGATATTTTTTCTCTAAGAGTATGTTTAATACACTTTTCCATTTTCCACCTAAAACTAAAAGTAGTGTTTGAATGGAACTGTTTTCTAGGCAATCCATTTCCCATATATAAGGCACATGACTTTGTTATCCACTTTTTCCCCGAATTTGAATTCTTACCTATTTGGTGAGAAAAATGGGTGGAAAATCTGTTGTTATTATTATTATTTATTTATTTATTTTAATTAACATTATTAGTTTCAAGTACAAATGTGTAAAAAAATGATTAAGATATCTTAACCTTGTCAAGTTTCTCATGAAAAATAATGGCAATCACAAAACTTGGAAAATTTTGACTTTTCCACCTAAAAAATTAATCAAATCAAATACATTAAGCCCCCGTTTGGTCCCCATTTTTTGAAAATCAAAATTTTAAAACACTTAATCTCAACCATTCATTTCAGTTAAGCCAACAATATTTGATTTTTCAAATATTTTTTAACCACACATTATCCAAAAAATACTATTCAAAACCACATTATTTCCCAAATAACGGGGGCCAAATAGGGGCTAAACTTCCAATTTTCAAGAAAATAAGTTTTCAGGAATTCAATTCTTTAGAGTCCATTTTCTTTCCATTCAAGTTTCATCTTCGCAATCAAATGGATCCTAATAGAAATTTAATGCGAATTCTTGTACCAAGTACTGAGGACTCTAGGGTAGAGGTGGACGTGGTTCGGTTTGGTTCTGGTTCCAAAAGAACCAAACCAAACAAAAAATCGATGGTTTTTTACTAATGAAATTTTAAAAATATGGAACCAAACCGCTCGGTTCTAGTTTGGTCTGGTTTGGTTTGGTTCTGAGACCATTACTTGAATTTTTAAATAATAAATGCAAATTAAAACCTTTTATATCTGCTTCTTCATTAGAATCCATCTACATCAATACTAAATAGAAAATGAAATTTTTAGTTAACAAAATAAAAATTTAGAAAAAGTAACATGTTATTCCAAGTCAAAGAAGAAGAAACTCGCTTAAAGGAAGCTCGCCAACCCGTTGAAACTTAGAGAATCGAACATAAAGACCGTTTAGACTTATATTTACAGATTATAATGAAGTTCTGAATCCCATTCTAACATAGTGCCGTGTGAGTTAGGGATGGATTTGCAATTTGAGTTAGGGTTACTTCTTGAGAATTGACAAATTGAGCCGAGTTTTATATATACATAAATTTTTAAAAAATAAACATTTATGCTGTCGATGTGACTAAGAAATGCAACGATTGCCGTGTTACACGAGTGCAAGTAAAACCGTGTGAATGTGTGTCTATAATTGAAAAGAAGAAAAATGAATTAGAATTAGATTTATGATTTAAAATCTTTGTCTAATAGGAAATGAGATAAAATGTATGGTAAATAATATTTTTGTACATTTCACATTTATAATTTCATATTTGAATATTTTGGTAAGATGAATATCCACTAATTTGTTAAAATATATATATTAAGCTTGGTTCTTGGTTCTGGTTCTGATTCTGGAAAGAGAACCGAAACCAGAATAGAAACCAAATGGTTCTTGATTCTAAGAATCAAACAATTATTATTTTTTTTTATGTAGAACCGAACCAAACCACTTAATTTTGGTTTGATTTGGTTCTAATTTGATCTAATCTAATTCGATTATTTTGTTCACTCCTACTCTAGGAATGCCATGAATTTTTCGTTGCCATTTATTTTGACTAAAGACTTATCCAATAGTTTGATTGTTTGGTGAAAATGTTGGCCTTGAGAGAGCTTGCAATTTTTTCTCTCTGGTTTGTTATGTGGACATTACTAGCCCGAGGTAGGACTTTTTTTAGATTCCTGGAGGATAGAAAATGTGACCGAGCTTCATCGCCTACTTTTTCTCCTATACCTTATGGACGGGGGAGCACCTATCCTCCTTTATTTTTTGCAGAGGCGTGTTCACCTTCTTTTTTTTTTTTTTTGTGGCATGTTCACATTTGCTTTGATTGCCAGGTTCCAAGGTGAGACTCAGGGGTTGATGCAAATTTTTTTTCTGGTTTTTATTTTTCGAGTTGTGGCCACGTACTTATCTGTATTTGCTTTGATTGCCAGGTTTTAAGCTTTCAAGCTATTGTGATTCTAGTACTGCCTGTTGAAATTATCGTTGGGTCTTCGATACACCTTCAGACTCAGTAAGCTCTCCATATCGACACCTCGACTTCACCCTCAACCCAACAACAACCCCTCCTTTGGTTGCTCCAATGTGAGAGGAAAAAGAACAACAATGAAAACTACCAAGCAAGAAACCAAGACTGATGTCCTCGTTCTCTCTTTCCCCTCTCTGGTGTAGTCAAAATCACCACACTATAAGACAATGACAAGAGATGAATATATATAATATGTTGGACTAGGTCACAAGTTGGGCCAATCATCTACACCCAAGGCCTAACTAACAAATCCACATAACAATCAACTTAATGGGCCAACTAACCAACTCCAAATTCCATGCCCATAACCACCACAATTGGGCCGTCCAAGTGGGTCACGAGCAACTACCAATTAAGTCGCTTCAAATGATCCCGAGTTGTTATCGAGCTGAACTATTATCGAGGTGTCGATATATTCCCACAAATGTTTTACATCATTATCCGAATTTATTGGGTATAAAAAAAAAAAAACTCAACACTGCCTTTCTGCACAAAGCCTTTGCAATCATGAAATCCTTAGTTTCAATTTACCGTCCCAGAAGAATAACGGTTATCAATATTCCCATGTTCAATAAAATCAACTTCATGCATTCTTATGCTTAGTATATTACAAGGTTGCATGTAATCCAAGTACAAGTTCAAGAAATGATTTTTAAAACTGATTTTTAAGAAAAATCAGGATATGGGCTGGCTATTTTACTATTCCAGTTTCGTCCGTCTTCAATCCATGTAATGAGACAATCTCACATGAAACATGTAAAATACTATTCCAATAAGAGTGTGTTTGTTAGACTTTATTTTCCATGAAAGTTGGAAAATGCTTTTCATTTTTTTACCTTTTTGTAGTGTTTCATTTGATAGCCAATGTTTTCTATGGAAACTGTCAACCATGCTATTTTTCATACAATTGTGGAAAAATTCCCACGTATTAGGCAGGAATTTTTTTTTTCATGTTGTGTGGATTACACTTTTTACCTTGTTTGACATTTTTTGTTATTGTTAATTGACTTATTTTTTCAGGAATTAACATAATTATTATCATGTACAAATGTATAGAAAATAAAATAAAAAAATTAATTAAAATAATTCAATTTCGCCAAATGTTTTATAGAAAATAATATCAATCAAACAACAAATTTAGGAAATTCCTTACTTTTTTCGCATAGAAAATTAATCCAATCAAATATATTAAATTTCTAATTTCCATACAAATAAGTTCTTAGAAATTCAATTCCCTTAAATTAGTTTTCTTTCCACTCAAATTGAATCCACAGTTAGGGTAAGAGCATAATTAAACATGATATACTTTCAACTAATTAAACACAATACATTTTCAAATTATTTATTTGAAGATGATTTTCTTTAAATTGAAACTTTCAACGTATCAATTATCAATTTTCAGTTTTTAGTTTCACGCATTAGTATTTAGTTAAAAACCTCAATATTCTTGAGTGTTGACCTATTATAGTTCAAACTAATCCATAAGCCTCCGTTTGATAATCCTATTTGGTTTATAAATTAATTAATTTATTTTTTAGATAAAATGTAGTGATTAAAAATTAGAAAAAAAAATATGTATTGTTAAAAAATAATTTGAAAAATTATGTAGTTTATAAATTGATTTATAAATCAATTTATTTGGTTTACCAAATGGATGTAAAAGCTACAACCCAGCGTATATACTTAGTTTCTGTTTGTTAAAAGTTTTTTGTTTAAAAATATGTTTTTTTTTTCTATTTTCTATGTAAAATGTGTAGTTGAAAAATAGAGAGAGAAAATGTGTGTGATTAAAAAATGATTTAGAAAATTGTTTAGGAAAAAACATGTTTAAAAATATGTTTGTCAAACACAACTTTATTTATAAACTGGTGTATTTATGTTTTTGACGTAAAAGATAGTATTTGAAAATTGGAGAGAGAAAATGTGTATGATTAAAAAATTATTTGAAAAATTGTGTAATTTATAAATTGATTTATGAACAACTTTATTTGGTTTACTTGCCCAAGGTATGTACTCATTTTCAAATACGTTTGACTTTGCATTGGCTCTTTTGGACACAAAATCCTTCATCCCAATACAGTTACAAAAACACCACAAAATCCCAATACAGTTACAAAAACACCACTTGAACAACCAAAACAAACTAACTAGTGAACAACTTCACTAGAAGACAAAAATATAAAATTTTAACTAAAGCCGCCAATTTATTGAAGGATCTTCAATCGAGCTCCGTCCCCTTTTTGGAGCCGAGGCTCAGCTCGAGCATTGGCTCGTTCCTTCGAGACACGAGTCGAGCTTGGCTTGAGATTTTTATGGGCCGAGCTCGAGCTGCTCAAGTTGATGAGCTTTCTTGCCAACTCTAACCCAAGATGTGATGGAGGTACTAGTTGGGGTGTCGGAGGATATGGTGGCAAATGATGTGAGGACACCCAACATGGAGGTGGATATCACAGAGGCAGCAAATGATGTGAGGACGCCCAACGTGGAGATGGATGTCACAAAGGCAGTTGATGTGACAAAAGGGTAGAAAACGTACCATATGTTGGGAAAAATCAGTTTTTCCACCCCAAATCAACCAAATGCAGTGGAAACACAAAAATATAAAATAATTGGACAAAAGAGAAAACAAAAAATTTAACGAGGCTCAAGTGACTGATGACAACCATAGGAGAAGAACACTTGTGTTGATAAGAAAAATAAACCACTTATTACAATACTTTTATTGCCCTCACAACTTCTCCTTACATAAAGAAAGAACAACAAACATGTTTTCTTCCTTTTTCACTTTTACCAATCTTCTATCTCACGCACACAAGCACTCTTCTCTTCTCTCTTACTGTTTATTGACTCGTCACGACTTCACAGATTTTCAGCTAACCTTTTATTCTTCAATTGGCTATGCCTCTCTCTTTTTCTCTCTTCTACAATTCTCGTTGGCTACACAAACTCACGTCCACTTTATTTCTCTTTCTATCTTTTACTAATGTTCTAATGGGCCAACTTCAATTACCCTCAAAACAATAAATTTGGTTCATAAATTATTTTGAGTCAAAACTCAACAATCTCCACCTTGACCCAAAATCCTAACAAGCATGAACAATATTCAAAGATTCATGAAACGTCACCTCTCGTTTTGACATCTTTGAACTACTCTCTTCACCCTTTGCGCAATTGGCCACAGATCCCATCTTGGCCACTTCACAAACTTTAGCAATAGTAGAAGACTCCCCTTGGTTGCGACTCCAACCTGACAGCTTCACCTGAAATTATCTTCCTTATTAGCTTGTACAAATTACCAATCTTTTCGCCTCTAATTATTGGCACATAATTTTTTTTTCACAATCATCACACCACCTTTGAAAGAATATTTATAACCCAACGTGTCCAATGCTCCCAGCGATATTAAACTTCGCTTCAATCTTTGGACATGCAAAACGTCTATTATTCATCTCATCTCACCACTCCATCAAACATCTTTACCTTCATAATTCCTGAACCCTTAACTTCGAGTTTTTGATTATCAACCACAAAAACATGACTCATCACAAGACTTATAATTTTCAAATCAATCTCTATTTGGACACATGTGATAAAAGCATCCAAAATCTAGAAAGCAATCACTAACTGGACTCTCATCACTAGCAACACATAAAACATCTCCACTGTCATCATTTTCCTCCACCACATTTGTAGAGTTTAAATTCCCTGAAGCTTGTTTACTTTTCCTCTTCGATTCCAGATGTTTTCTTAATTCTTCACAATCTCTTCTAACATGACTCCTTTTGTGACAATAATAGCATTCCAAATCTCTCCTTAAACGAGATTGAGAACAATCCCTTTGACCATAATTTCTTCATCGCGATTTGCCTCTACCATACCTATTATCCGAAGTGGTCAATAAAACCCGATCACCATTCACATTACCACTTGGCTACTTTATGTTGGTCTTCTCTAACAAAGTAGTTGAAACCTCATTCACTGTCAAAGTAGATTTACCAATTAACAACGTAGTCACCAATGTCTCATATGATTTGGGCAAGGAAGACAATAAATAATCTCCTTATCTTCATCCTCAATTCTCACATCCACATTGAACAACTCAGTCACGCACTTATTAAACATATTCAAGTGGTCCCTAACATCAATATTATCATCCATCTTCAACTCATATAATTGTTTTTTTTTTTCAAATAAAATGTATTTGTTAGGGACTTGGACATATATAAATTTTCTAGTGTTTTCCATAACCTAGAATCAGATTTATTGTTCAAAACACTATACTTTACCTTAGTACAAGAGCCAATCTGATTGTACTAACTGTCTTCGCTTCTAGTTCTTCCCAATCTGCATCTTTCATCCCTTCTGGCCTCTTACCTTACAAAGCTTTGTAGAGTCCTTGTTGCATGGGAACATCTTCAACTGTATTTTTCCAATAAAATTATTCTTCTCGTCAAATCGCTCCACCTCAAACTTGGAAATTTTAACCATCTTCGTAATATTCCTAGAGTTTGAACCTTGAGTTTTGATACTATAGTTGGGAAAAATCAATTTTCCCATCCCAAATCAACCAAACGCAACGAGAACACAAAATAACTGGACAAAAGAGAAAATAAAGAATTTAATGTGGCTCACTTGACTACTGACGACCACAAGAGAAGAACGTTTAATTGATAAGAAAAATAAATCACTCGTTATTATATTTTTCTTACCCTTACAACTTCTCTCTACACAAAGAAGGAATAACAAACTCGTTTTCTTCCTTTTTCACTTTCCCAAATCTTCTCTCTCATGCATACGACCACTCTTCTCCTCTTTTCTCTCTCTTAATGTCTTCTGACCCCTCATGACGTCACATATTTTCAGCTGACCTTTTCTTCTTCAATTGGATGCGCCTCTCTCTTTCTCTCTTCCACAATTCTCGTTGGCTACGCACACTCACGCCCCCTTTATTTTTCTTCCTATCTTTTACTAATGCTCTAATGGGCCAACTTCAATTACCCCAAAACAATAAATTTGACCCATAAATTATTTTGGGTCAAAATCCAACACTGTAGACATGCCTAAGCGGGTTGTAGGTAAGACGACAAGACTGCCATCAAAGTACATTTTTTATTCCTTCACGACCAAGTTGAAGAGGAGGACGTTCATGGACTGGACGGCACATTCGTTAACTTTTTTCCTTGAGGCCGATCAAGTGAAGAAGAAAGCGTTCGATAGTCTTCAATTGGTTAAGAATTTCATAATTTTGCAAAAAATAAATTAGATAATCTATGATTTTCTTAACATTTTTCTTTATTTATTCATGGTTAACTACACGATTGGGCAGACTATCGTACCGAATGCTAAGGCGTGGTTTGATAACGTCATTAGGAGCGTGGCATTATTGCTTGTCGACAGTGGCGGAGCCAATGAAGGCCCAGCGCAGTCTATGGACCGCACTGGACTTTGGGATTTCGGCCCATGGTCTGGCCAAAAAAAAAAATGTTTAGCTTCTAACCGTCCAGAGAGCCCAGAATGAGAGTTCACAACCAAAGCTCGCTACAATCTGTCAATCAATCCCTAATTTCCTAAATCATCCTCAATCTTCCAAGTTCCACCGACCAGTGAGTCCTGCTCCCACCTCGCTAGTCACCTGCTGCAGGTTGTGTCGTTGCAGTCATTTCCACTGTTTAATCAGGGTTTAGAAATTGAGGAAGATCTGGATTTTTCAACATACCCACCTGATGAATCCTCCAATGCACCCCAAAATGAATATATGAGCATCGAGCTCCAGCAGCATAGGCAATGGGAAGAAATCACCAAGATTGTGAAGGAAATGAACTTGGACGAACTTTGTGATATTGGTGGTGTCCAGGGAGCGGCAGTTGCTCACAGCTGGACTCCATCGCCGGTCGCTCAAGGTCTCCATGAGTCCTCCCCTACCTTTGTCGACTTCAACCGAACCGCCCCAACCTCAGGGCTCAACCTGCAAGCTAGAAGCTACCATCCAGTCCACTACCAATTATACACAAGGTCTGGACTTCAATTTGGATTTTATAAGTTATAAAGTTAGACTTAATAAATTAAGTTGAGATTTGATGTTTGTGAATTGTGAGTTAGAATTTGATTTTTATATGTTACTTGTGAGTTACAATTTGATTTAAAGAGTATAGGTTCCTTGTGTGTTTTGCACATCATTTGCAATCCATACAATATCAGACCTTAATTTCCTCTTCATCTTTATTTTACCCCTAAAAAAAAGTTTTCGGGGACGCTGCCCCCGAAACCCCATTAGCCCCACCTCAATTATTTTCTGTCCTCGCTAAGATAAGATCCTAGCTCCGCCCCTGTTTGTCGACGATGTAAGTGAATATTCGTATTTATGTTGTTCAAGAAATATTTGTTATTTTAATAAAATGTAATTCACTTATTTTTTATGTTGTAGCATATTGATTTTGCGTTCGAATGGGTGCACGATCGGGCTGGAAGATACCTGAAATCTTTTGACTTTTTTAGGTGAGTCATCTTGCGCTGGGGGTTCAAGAACGTCATCAACATTGAGTGTATGATGTTCCATGGAGACCCTGTTTTACACGTGTTGCAAATAAGGGAACACAAAGGAAGAATGAAATTTCATTTATCGCTCCTGCTGGTGAGGAAATTACGAACCGAAAACAGCTGGAGCAGTACTTGAAATCTGACCCTGGTATTTGATTGAAGCACTGGGAAGACTCCAAGAAGATGATCGAGGATTAGTGAGAAGGCCAAGGTCACACCCCCATCTAAAGAGAGTGAGTCGCCAAACAAACGGCGGAGGAAAGCATCATCAGGTAGTAGAGGTACTAAAAAAGACAAGGAGATTGACACTGGAAAAAAGGAATTGGAAGAGAAGAAAGAAGTTGAAAAACAAGATGAAGTCAATGCGCACAAAGAAGAAGAGGAACAAACTGATAATCTGATGGGTTCTTAGTCGAATAGTGAAGACGAAATGCAGGGAGATCCTTGAACCGAATTGAACGAGAAAGGCCCCAAGGAAAATGTTGGGACAGACGTTGAGAAGCACGGTGATGGAAATGATGAGGAGGAACCTACTGACGGAAGTAATGGGGGCTGAAGAGACTTCAAAGGTGGAAGAAAAACAGTTATCTGGACTGGAAGTGATTCCAGGTTCTTGGAAACAGGTTAAGAAATGCAATGAGTGTCCCATGGAAGCTGCTGATCATGGAGCTAAAAATGAGATTCTTGCTGGTGCAGCACCTACCATATGCGCACAAACCAATGGAATCCAGGATATCATTGGAAAACTTATCTGCAGGTGGAGTGGAGGGTCAAGAGAAGATTATGACAAGGTGAACCTAATAGGGGCAACAATTACCCCACTTCAGCCTTCGTTGGCTGCTACTAGTTGAAATGTTGAATGTAATGTTAATGGTTGTCTTATGTAGATCTCTGTCTCCTACGTAATTCTAAAATTTTCTGGTTTGACCACTGTAATATCAAAAAATGATGAAAATAAAATGAGATGATGAGATTCAAATTCAAATAGAAGATAGTGCAATAAGATGAGGAGATAGAATTCAAGGTAATGTAATTTTAAATTGACGCCACCAGCCTCTAGAGTACTTACGATTCGGTCAACACACGGATTGTCCACCGCATGGTGTGAATTTGTTCCACGTGAGGTGGACGCGTCCCCAGGGGGTTTTGAACCTTGGACCTTTGGAATATATGAATTTCAAAGGCCTCCCTGGTAATCACTAAACAATTTGATGTAATGTTATCTTGTAAAGAATTGTTATTTTCATTTTAGTATAAATTTATGTTAATATACTTATGACTTTTGGTCATCACTCAATAAAGCTAGATTTAGTATTTTATTTATTTTCGCATTCATTTTTAACATTTTCTTCTCTTACAACGTGGGCAAAAAATGTACCTATTTGGTTAAAGCTTACATTGTTGGGATTGTTTCTACCCGGAAAAATATGCTCATCTCCTCATTGTCTTTCTTGAATAATAACTAGGAGCCAACATTTCAAGGGCTCAAAAAAGTCAATAAAACTTGATATTCTTGATGTTTTTTATTTTTTTTGCACTCATTTTGTTCACTATTAAATTAATACTCATATCTTTATCTTTATCTATATCTTTATATATATAAAAGTAGAAGTAAGGAGAGAGAGCCATTTTGAAGGGAAAATTGCATTTAATGAGTCTCTCTCCTCATTTCTACTTTTATGTATAAAAAAATACATAAAAATAAATAAAGAAAAGAGAAATATTTTTGTAGGAAAGTTTATTATTTATTACATATTTAGTAAGATTTGTAATAAATATACTATGTGTAAATGTATTATATTGAAAATGAAAAAATCAGATTAATATATTTGAACATAAATAATGTGATACCTACGTAAATGTGTTATGTAGAAAATGAAAAACTTGGATTAATATATTTGAATATAAATAAATGTGATATCTATGTAAATGTGTTATGTATGAAATGAAAAAATTGTATTAATATATTTGAATATAAATAAATGTCATATCTATGTAAATGTGTTAAATTGAAAATGAAAATTTTGGATTAATATATTTGAAAATAAAAAATACATGCTATATAAATTTGTTAAGTTAGAAATGAAGATTTTGCATCAATATATTTTGAAAATAAATAAATAAAATCATTAAAATTTTACCTTTTAATATGTCAATAAATGAGTAGGTTCTTCAATAATTATATTACAAAATTAATTAATTATTTGCTATCAATTTTTTGCCACCAATGATAAATTGTTAGAAAATTTAATCATTTCATCATTTTGACAAAAATTGGTATGCTTAAAAAATAAGGAAAAATAAAATATATTAATTAGTATATATTGGATCTCGAATAAAATATATGTAAGCAACATATTAAAAAATAAAGTTAATTAAAAATTTTAACATATTAAAAGGAAAATAGGTGATAATGTGGGAAAATTTTAAAGAAAAACGTAAATAAAAGTAAAAAGAAATTTATACAAAAAATTTAATTAAGTGTCAAATTTTGAGTGGCGCGGTACACTGAGTTTACATGCAGATTTTTTTTTTTTTTTTTTTTCAAGTTTCAAATTCTATAACATGTGTTATGTAGGAAATGAATAAATTGAATTAATATATTTTAAAATAAATAAATGTCATGGTATATAAATTTGTTAAATTAGAAATGAAAAAATTGAATTAATATATTTTGAAAATAAATAAATAAAATTATTGAAATTTTACTCTCTAAGTTGTCAATAAATGAATAAGCTCTTCAATACGCATATTAAAAAAATAATTAATTATTTTCTATTAACTTTTTAACCACACATATTTTCTCCCTCCAATTTTCAATCACTACTTTTTACCTCAAAATCATAAATAAACAAGTTTATAAACTAAACATTATTACCAAACGGAGGCTTAGTCATTTCATTATTTTGACAAAAATTGACATGTTTAAAAAACAAGGAAAAATAAAATATATGTAAGCAACACATTAAAAAATATAGTTAATAAAAGATTATAAAATATTTAAAGGAAAATAGGTGATGAGGTGACAAATTTTCAAAGAAAAAAAATTATATAAAAAATTTAAATGAGTGCCAAATTTTGAGTGACGCGGTATACTTAGTGTACATGTAGTTTTTTTTATTTTTATTTTGAATAGTTTTGTCTTTTTTAAAGTTTCAAATTAAAAAATATTTTGCATTGAAATTTTATTGAAATTATGTTTTTTATCTGATATGATTAGATCAAGATATTTTAAAAATTATATATTCCGTGCATCGCACGGGTAGACAACTAGTCTATATAATATATAAAAGTAGCTGAGTCAACCTCAGTCAACTTCACTGTTTCCCTCCAAAACTCTTGTGCTATGTGCAGATTTTATTTATTATTTTTTTTTTCAATTTTTGGGAACTTCAATATTTATCATGTTCACATTATTTATATCTCTCATTCAATAATCAACTTCAAAACTCACTTCAAAAATAGTTGGTCCTTCAATCTTTATTTATTATTTTCAAAATCGCTGACGTCTACTTACATTCTTCAATATTTATTGTGTTTATATGACTTCTATTTCCCGCCGCCTAATTACACTGGAAAGCCAGTTATTATTTTTTTTTTCCTTTTTCGCTTTTTCAGAATTTCTTTCATTTTTTCCCGTTTTTCAAAATCTGTTTATTCATTTTTGTTTTCTATATCCTTTTTTTTTTCCATTTCCCGATATACAACCTCTTTCATTTCTGTTATATATAATTATTATGAAGATATACACAATAATAAAAGATTCAATTAAAGGGTTATTTTTTTAAAAAAATGTGTATTGTTTAACATGACCTTCCACTCCACCTTCTATTTATCACGTTTTATAATTCAAAATTTCTGGTGCGGTGGTAATGATTATTAATTATTAATATTACAAATCAGTTGAAAATAAAAAATCGTAAATTATTCTTTGAAAAAGTAAAAATGATTGACACTACTCTTTTCTTCAAGACCTGTGATATTTTGAGTCGTTGAACATAGATTTGAGTTTCTGACAAAAAAAAATATATATATATTAAAACAATAATATTGTAGAAAAAGTTTCGAAAACAATATAGAATGTAAAATTATTTTGAGCTAATAAGAGGATTTGTTAATAGTCTATTTATATTATGTTCTAAATTTCTCTGTTGGGGTTGCAATGTGTTAACTAATGTTGGGCTATTTATAATAGCTATGATTGGATAGATATGTTAATGGTTTCGGCCGTTGAGTGAAGAAAAAACATATAATTCATGGGTCAGTATATATATTTGATGAAATTGTATATCACATTGTACAAAAAATAATAATAACAAGAAACTAGAATTATTATTTTTTTAAATTTGCTTTTACCGAGAAGTTGTTTTTTATTTTTTATAATATAAGAACGACAATTTATTTGGTTTTACTTATTTATATTTGGTTTTTTTGTATCAAAATCTCTCTTTTCATAAAAAAAAAATGTGTTCTTCTAATGTTTTCAATCTTACAAATAAATATTTGTGTTCAGTTATACAAATTCAATGTAAAATTTTCATCTATTATATTTTATCTTTTATATGCATGATCTCTATTATTAACTTTTTCATCTATTGTTTGAATGTTCAGAGTAGAGTACATAAATACTGGAGATCCTACATTTAAGTGTTCATTTTGCAAGGCGATTTTTTTGTTCGAGGAGATAGTGAATAATCGTTACAAAACTTGACGATCATATTCTATGATGTCAAATTCTATCTGAAAGTAATGCAGGATACAAGTTCTTTATTCCAAGGATATCGTTGAGCCATTCAAATTTTAGGATACTTATTGGATTTCAAAAAAAAAAAAAAAAAATTCATTGATGGTGTCATATGCTATGACTATCAATAAGAGTCAGGCACAATCATTTTCGCATGTATGACTTCTCCCTAAAAAGTTGATATTTATACATGAAACTAATAAATGATGAACTTATATCTTATTTGTGAATGTTATTTATTTTGTTTAAGGATTCATTTAATTTCGAATAGGATTATTTTTATTTAGATGTTTCTTCCCGTGCATCGCACGGGATGATTCACTAGTAATATATAAAAGTAGCTGAGTTTTGAAGGGAAAACTCAGCTTTTATTGTGTTCACACTACAAAATTCAGCTTTTATTGTGTTCACACAGTTACTTTCACTTAAGTATTTTTATAAAGAATTTTTTTCACTTATTTATATTTGGTTATTTATGTTTAAAACTCTATTTTCATAAAATTATTCTAATCATTTAATGTTTTGAATCTTACAAATAAGTATTTGTATGCACTCATACAAATTCAATGTAAAAGTTTCAGTTCAAAATTATATCGAAATTGTATTACGCATCTAATACTAAATAAATATTATCATATAAAACTTTTTATAAATAATCTTATTTTTTTAGTTATTTAGTACATCTAAAAATTTGAGCTCATTTGTATTGCGTTCTATTAAATTAATTAGTATTTTTATAGAAAGTTACTTTTAATACGCAAATAATTTTTTTATAATAATGTGATATTTTATTGGTCTCAATCTTATGGATGAATAATTCCGTTCGATTATACAAATTCAATGTCGAATTTTCATTTTCATTTATATTGAATATTTAATCAAGTTATATTAAATTTCATTTTAAATAGTCATACTTTTAAGATCTTTGTTATATATACATAATAACCTTCTTTTCTATATCAGATTATTTATCAAAATAATTTTATTTACAATTACATTTAATTATTATATAATTTTTTATTCTAGAAAGTCTCATATCACATTTTTTACATTAACAGTTAACAGATTTATTTATATTGTTTTGAAATTATATAGTTATTAATGGTTTTTTTGTCATAATTGTTAAGTCTAAAATTTAAAAAATAATTAACTATGACATGATATTAATTGTTATATTTTAATTCAATATTTATGATTTTTAAATTTTTACAACAATAAGTAAATTGTATCCCAATTTACTTAACTGAAAATTGAGATGATCAATGTTATATTATACTTTTCATAAAAAAAAACAATTACGTTGTATAATTATTGCAAAAATCTATAATATCATGAATTTGATGCATCATTGTCAATCTCATAATTTTAGTATTTTCTTTTTCTTTTTTTATGATTATCGAATTCGTTTCTTATACCTATTGTCTTGGATGATGATTATGAATTGTAGGAGCAAGAATTATTTCCAAATGATTGTGAATTTGAACAAATTAATATTTCATTCCTTAATTTTGATTTGTTGACAATAAAAAGTGTGTTGCATTTTTTTAATTGAACGTTTGCCTTTATTTTTATTTTTTTAATTTTTTAAAATTTGGCGGGTTGACTGTTTGAAATCGCGGTTTTGACAATTGAAACCTAAACCAAATTGTTTAAAGTGGTTTGGAATTTCTCCAAATCGAACTGAACCAAACCAAACCATTTGTTGCGGTTTAATTCGATTTCGCGATTTATTTGTTCACCCCTACTTTGTTGTATACAAGAAAAAGTGAAGATTCCTCTTATAGAAGATCATCCGCTTATTTTGAAAATTTTGTTATATGGTAGGGACGACATGATTGAGAATTTCGTTGAGAACATTTGGACATATAATATGATGTTTTCGTTCACTTATATGGGGGATTAGATAATGGGCTAAATGATGGTAGAGGGCCTTCAGTCTTCAGATTACACGGTCAAAATTACCATAAGATTGAGAGTCTGTTGCCTGATGATGGTTTAGCTCTACAATTTGCTCGCTTTACATTGTTGACAATGTGAATGAGGTTGAAAGCAAAAGAAGTGTCATGGGGTACGTATTATGTATATATTGCTTTTATATTATATTGTTTATAGATAATTTAGTCTGAAATTTAATTTATGTCTTTTAATGACCCTTGATAGGAGTAAATCATTCGATTCAATGTTGCATGATTGTATATCTTTTTATTTGAAAAATATGCTAGACAAATACAACAAATTGTTAAAGCAATTTAGGTCGGTTTAAGAAAAGATGATTGAGGAAAATATTTCAAATGTAAGACTTATACTTATTGGTTGGTGGGCGACCGGTGATAGCCAATATGATTTTCCTATTGTCGATGAAATTACCGAATTGATTGTCAGTAGATTTTGATACATGACTTGGACACAGGGATATCTTTATTGCACCACGTGGTGGACCGTTGCATCGGATAAGTGAAGGATACAAATTCTTTTTGAGAAATATTGATCATACACAGGGGTTGTGCAATGGAACAATGTTGATAGTTACAAAACTTGGCGACCATGTTCTAGAAGGTCAAATTCTTTTTAGCATCAATGCAGGACATAAGTTCTTTATTCCAATAATATCGTTGAGTCCTTCTGATTCTAGAAAACCAAATAGATTTCAAAGAAGACAATTTCCATTAATGACGTCCTATGCCATTATTATCAATAAGAGTCAGGGACAATCACGTTCGCATGTGAGACTTCTTCTTAAATGGCTGGTGTTTACACATGGACAACTTTATGTTGCAATTTCTAGGTGACAAATCATTCCGGATTAAAGATGTTGATTTGTGATAAGAATGGAAGATCAACAAAATTAACAAACAATGTTATGTAAAAAGAAGCATTCCAGAATCTGTAGTCATATGAAACCAATAAATGATGATATCTCTTATTTGCAAAATTTATTTATTTTATCTGAATGATTCATCTAATTTCACATTGAATTGTCTTTATCAATACGTTTCTTCCCGTGCATCGCACGGGTGATTCACTAGTAATATATAAAAGCAGCTGAGTTTTGACGGGAAAACTCAGCTTTTATTGTATTCACATTCTAAAATTCAGTTTTTATTGTATCCACACTGCTACTTCCACTTAAGTATTTTTATAAAGAATTTTTTTCACTTATTTATATTTGGTGATTTGTGTTTAAAACTCTTTTTTCATAAAATTATTTTAATCATTTAATGTTTTGAATCTTACAAATAAGTATTTGTATGCACTCATACAAATTCAATGTAAAATTTTCAGTTCAAAATTATATCAAAATTGTATTACGCATCTAATATTAAATAAATATTATCATATAAAACTTTTTATAAATAATCTTATTTTTTTAGTTATTTAGTACATCTAAAAATTCGAACTCCTTTGTATTTCTTTCTATTAAATTAATTAGTATTTTTATAGAAAGTTACTTTTAATACGTAAATATTTTTTTAATAATAATTGTGATATTTTATTGGTCTCAATCTCATGGATGAATAATTTCGTTCGGTCATACAAATCCAATGTCGAATTTTTATTTACATTTATATCGAATATTTAATCAAGTTGTATTAAATTTCATTTTAAATAGTCATACTTTTAAGTTCTTTGTTAAATATACATAATAACCTTCTTTTCTATATCAAATTATTTATCAAAATAATTTTATTTACAATTACATTTAATTATTATATAATTTTTTATTCTAGAAAGTCATATCACATTTTTTACATTAACGGTTAACAGATTTATTTATATTGTTTTGAAATTATATAGTTATTAATGATATTTTTTTGTCATAATTGTTAAATCTAAATTTTAAAAAATAATTAACTATGATATGATATTAATTGTTATATTTTAATTCAATATTTATTATTCTTAAATTTCTACAATAATAAGTAAATTGTATCCCAATTTACTTAACTGAAAATTGAGATGATTAATGTTATATTATATTTTTCATAAAAAAAACAATTACATTGTATAATTATTGCAAAAACCTATAATATCATTAATTTGATGTATCATTGTCAATCTCATAATTTTAGTATTTTTTTTTCTTTTTTTATGATTATCGAATTCGTTTCTTATACCTGTTGTCTTGGATGATGAATATGAATTGTAGGAGCAAGAATTATTTTCAAATGATTGTGAATTTGAACAAATTAATATTTGATTCCTTAATTTTGATTTGTTGACAATAAAAAGTGTGTTGCATTTTTTTAATTGAACGTTTGCCTTTATTTTTATTTTTTTAATTTTTTAAAATTTGGCGGGTTGACTGTTTGAATTCGCGGTTTTGACAATTGAAACCTAAATCAAATCGTTTAAGGCGGTTTGGAATTTCTCCAAACCGAACTGAACCAAACTAAACCATTTGTTGGGGTTTATTTGTTCACCCCTACTTTGTTGTATACAAGAGAAAGTGAAGATTCCTCTTATGGAAGATCATCCGCTTATTTTGAAAAAAATGTTATATGGAAGGGACGATAGGATTGAGAATTTCGTTGAGAACATTCGGACATATAATATGATATTTTCGTTCACTTCTATGGGGGAATTAGATAATGGGCTAAATGATGGTGGAGGTCCTTCAGTCTTCAGATTACACGGTCAAAATTGCCATAAGATTGGGAGTCTGTTGCCTGATGATGGTTCAGCCCTACAATTTGCTCGCTTTACATTGTTGACAATGTGAATGCGGTTGAAAGCAGAAAAAGGGTCATGAGGTACGTATTATGTATTTATTGCTTTTATATTTATATTGTTTACATATAATTTAGTCTGAAATTTAATTTATGTCTTTTAATGTCCCTTGATAGGAGTAAATCATGCGATTCAATGTTGCATGATTGTATAGCTTTTTATTTGAAAAATATGCTAGACAAATACAACAAATTGTTAAAGCAATTTAGGTCGGTTTGAGAAAAGATGATTGAGAAAAACATTTCAAATGTAAGACTTATACTTATTGGTTGGTGGGCGACCGGTAATAGCCAATATGATTTTCCTATTTTCGATGAAATTACCGAATTTATTGTCGGTAGATTTTGATACATGACTTGGACACAGGGATATCTTTATTGCAGCACGTGGTGGACCGTTGCATCGGATAAGTGAAGGATACAAGTTCTTTTTGAGAAATATTGATCATACACAGGGGTTGTGTAATGGAACAAGGTTGATAGTTACAAAACTTGGCGATCATGTTCTAGAAGGTCAAATTCTTTCTAGCATCAATGCAGGACACACGTTCTTTATTCCAATGATATCGTTGAGTCCTTCTGATTCTAGAAAACCTATTAGATTTCAAAGAAGACAATTTCCATTGATGACGTCCTATGCCATTATTATCAATAAGAGTCAGAGATAATCACGTTCGCATGTGGGACTTCTTCTTAAATGGCGGGTGTTTACACATGGACAACTTTATGTTGCGATTTCTAGGTGACAAATTGTTCCAGATTAAAGATGTTGATTTGTGATAAGAATGGAAGACCAACAAAATTAACAAACAATGTTATGTACAAAGAAGTATTTCAGAATTTGTAATCATATGAAACCAATAAATGATGATATCTCTTATTTACAAGATTTATTTATTTTATCTGAATGATTCATCTAATTTTACATTGAATTATCTTTATCAATATGTTTCTTCCCGTGCATCGCACGGGTGATTCACTAGTCTTTATCTTTATATATATAAAAGTAGAAGTGAGGAGAGAGAGTCATTTTGGAGGGAAAATTGCATTTAATGACTCTCTCTCCTCACTTCTATATTTATATATAAAAATAAATAAATAAAAGATAAAGATTTTGTGTACTTCTAGAAATAAAATTTTAATTGACATTTTTAAGTAACATTGTGACATGATGCACATACATTGGGTGATGAAAAACTAAGTAGTGGGGTAGTTATTTATACCATCCAATATATTTTTGGCATGTCACAATGTCAATTAAAAACGTCCCTCTAAAATTATTCAAAGATTTTTGTAGGAAAAATTATTATTTATTACATATTTAGTAAGAATTGTAATAAATGTACTATGTGAAAATGTGTAACAACGAAAATTTGAAAAAATTAGATTAATATATTTGAACATAAATAATGATATCTATATAAATGTGTTATGTAGAAAATGAAAAAATTGGATTAATATATTTGAACATAAATAAATGTGATATCTATTTAAATGTGTTACATAGGAAATAAAAAAATTGTATTAATATATTTGAACATAAATAAATATCATATCTATGTAAATGTGTTCCATTGAAAATGAAAATATTGGATTAATATATATATATATATATATATATATATATATATATATATATATATATATATATATATATATATAAATGTTCATTTCAAACTTAAATAAATAAATATATATATATATATATTTATTTATTTAAGTTTGAAATGAACATTTTAAATCAATATATTTTAAAAATAAATAAATAAAATTATTAAAATTTTACTTCCTAATATGTCAATAAATGAGTAGGTTCTTCAATAAATATTATTACAAAAATAATTAATTATTTGCTCTCAACCTTTTACCACCAATGATAAATTGATAAAAAATTTAATCATTTCATCATTTTGACAAAAATTGGTATGTTTAAAAAATAAGGAAAAATAATAAAGTTAATTAAAAATTATAACATATTAAAAGGAAAATAGGTGATAAGGTGGGCAAATTTTTTGAGAAAAAACGTAAATAAAAGTTAAAAGAAATTTTATATAAAAAATTAATTAAGTGCCAAATTTTGAATGGTGCGGTACACTGAGCGTACATGCAGAATTTTCTATTTTGATTAATTTTTTTTTAAAAAGTTTCAAATTCAATAACATGTGTTATGTAGGAAATGAAAAAAATTGGATTAATATATTTGAATATAAATAAATGTCATATCATTTTTATGTAAATGTGTTACATTGAAAATGAATAACTTGGATTAATATATTTTAAAATAAATAAATATATGATATATATAAATTTGTTAAGTTAGAAATGAAAAAAATTGAATTAATATATTTTGAAAATAAATAAATAGAATTATTAAAATTTTACTTTCTATTATATCAATAAATGAGTAGGCTCTTCAATACGTATGTTAAAAAAATAATTAATTATTTTCTATCAACTTTTTAACCATACGTATTTTCTTTCTCCAATTTTTAGCAACTACTTTTTACCTTAAAATCATAAATAAACAAGTTTATAAACTAAAAATTACCAAACGGAGGCTTTATCATTTCACAATTTTGACAAAAATTGACAAGTTTAAAAAATAAGGAAAAATAAAATATATTAATTAATATATTGGATTTCAAATAAAATATATGTAAGCAACACATTAAAAAAATATAATTAATAAAAAATTATAACATATTAAAGGAAAATAGGTGATGAGGTGGGCAAATTTTCAGAAAAAAACGTAATTAAAAGTTAAAAAAAAAATTATATAAAAAATTTAAACGAGTGTCAAATTTTGAATGGCGTGGTATACTTAGTGTACAGGTATCATTTTTTATTTTGAATATTTTTGTTTTTTTAAAGTTTAAAATTGAATAACATTTTTTATTGAAATTATTTTAAATTATGTTTTTTATTTGATATGATTGAATCAAGATATTTTCAAACTTATGATTTAAAAATTATATATTCCGTGCATCGCACGGGTAATCAACTAGTATATATAAAAGTAGAAGTGAGGAGAGAGAGTCATTTTGGAGGGAAATTTGCATTTAATGATTCTCTCTCCTCAATTCTACGTATATATATATAAATAAATAAATAAAAGATAAAGACTTTTGTAAGAAAATTTATTATTTATTACATATTTAATAAGAGTTATAATAAATATATTATGTATAAATGTATTACATTGGAAATGAAAAAATTAGATTAATATATTTGAACATAAATAAATGTGATATCTTTTTAATTGTGTTATGTAGGAAATGAAAAAATTGTATTAATATATTTGAACATAAATAAATGTCATATCTATATAAATGTGTTATATTGAAAATGAAAATTTTGGATTAATATATTTGAAAATAAATAAATACATGCTATATAAATTTGCTAACATAGAAATTAAAATTTTGAATTAATATATTTTGAAAATAAATGAATAAAATAAATATAGAAAAGATAAAGATTTTGTAGGAAAATTTATTATTTATTACATATTTATTAAGAGTTGTAGTAAATGTAATATTTGTAAATGTGTTACATTGGAAATGAAAAAAATTAGATTAATATATTTAAATATAAATAATGTGATATCTATGTAAATGTGTTATGTAGGAAATGAACATAAATAAATGTGATATCTATTTAAATGTGTTATATAGAAAATGAAAAAATTGTATTAATATATTTGAATATAAATAAATGTCATATCTATGTAAATGTGTTATATTGAAAATGAAATTTTGGATTAATATATTTGAAAATAAATAAATAAATACGTGCTATATAAATTTGTTAAGTTAAAAATAAAAATTTGAATTAATATATTTTGAAAATAAATAAATAAAATCATTGAAATTTTACTTCCTAATATGTCAATAAATGAGTAGGTTCTTCAATAAGCATATTACAAAAATAATTAATTATTTGCTATCAACCTTTTACAGCCAATGATAAGTTGGTAGAAAATTTAATCCTTTCATCATTTTGACAAAAATTGGTATGTTTAAAAAATAAGGAAAAATAAAATATATGTAAGCAACATATTAAAAAATAAAGTTAATTAAAAATTATAACATATTAAAAGAAAAATAGATTATAAGGTAGGCAAATTTTCAGAGAAAAACGTAAATAAAAGTCAAAAGAAATTTAATATAAAAAATTTAATTAAATGTCAAACTTTGAATGGTGCAGTACACTGTGTGTGCACCATTTTTTATTTTGATTAGTTTTGTTTTTTTTTAAAAAATTTTAAACTCAATGACATGTGTTATGTAGGAAATGAAAAAATTGAGTTAATATATTTTAACATAAATAAATATAATATCTATGTAAATATGTTATTTTATTTATGAAATCAAAAAATTGTATTAATATATTTGAACATAAATAAATGTCATATCTATGTAAATATGTTAAATTGAAATTGAAAATTTCGGATTAATATATTTGAAAATAAAAAATCCATGCAATATAAATTTGTTAAGTTAAAAATGAAGATTTTGAATCAATATATTTTGAAAATAAATAAATAAATTATAACTTATTAAAAGGGAAATAGATGATGAAGTGGGAAAATTTTCAGAGAAAAATGTAAATAAAAGTTTTAAAAAAAATTATATAAAAAATTTAAATGAATGTCAAATTTTGAGTGGCGCGGTATACTAAATGTACATGTAACATTTTTTTATTTTGAATAGTTTTATCTTTTTTAAAGTTTCAAATTCAATAACATTTTGTATTGAAATTTCATTTAAATTATGTTTTTTATTTGATATGATAGAATCAAAATGTTTTTAAAATTATGATTTAAAAATTATATATTTCGTGCATCGCACGGGTAGACAACTGGTTCAGCATAAAGCGGAGAGTCGAACCAAATACACGGTTGCCACTACCACACGAGCTCCGTCCATATCCAAAGAATTCAACATTCTACTCCAATATCCATTCATTCTCCTCTTTACAGCCATATCGCACAGCCAAATTCTCCAAAACCAAAGATTGAATTTTAGTTTTCGTATATTTTCATTACGTGACACAGTTATTGGTGCAGCCCTCACAGTTTGCATAATTCTCCCATCTAATGTTTTTAGTTTATTGGGCGACTCTTGATGTTAATGTATAATTGTAGGCAAAAAAAATAATAATAAAATGAAAATTGTCTTGTCCACTTGGTGACGGGGTTTCACTAAAGTATTTGATGGTGATCGTTTGGTTTTACATAAAAAAAAATAGCGGAATTTTGCTGTCTAAGAGCCTGTTTGGTAATGTGAATTTTTTTTTATTTTTGTAGTTTTTTTTTTATTTTTTGATAGATGCGTTATTTAAAAATATTTGAAAAGTCAAAAATTGTGGACTTGACTAAGAATGGAGGTTGAGATTAAGTTTAAAAAGTTGTGATGAAAGTTTTATCGTTATCGAATAGACTCTAATTCTATATTTGACATAGAATTAGACACGCAATACTAGGTACGACTGAATGGTATAAGTATAACCAACAAAATCTTATCTTATTTCTCTTCTTTAATATTGAAAAATCTATCAAATAATTCTCCCTACTAAGCATGGAAAAAAGGGAGGGGACGAATTGGATTTTTGGGTGGTGATAGGCTTTTGATTTTTTTTCATTTTGAGTGATCACAATGAAAATTATTTTCCTAAGCAAATTATTTTCTTTTGTTTGTTTTTATTGGTAATAGATATTTTTAAATACATTTGTTTGGTTCTGTCCAGAGATATTTTTACAAGTCATAGTTTTTATTCTGTGGTTGCATTTATATTTCTCTCTGAAATGTTATCCTTCATTATCTGAACCTTACTCTCAAACAATCTCAGCCTTACTGCCTGCAATATGGCTGCTGCTTCAACTGCTTCTTTTACTTCTTCCAAGCAAATTGTATCCACTCCAAGTAAAACTACTAGTAGTACCTCACTTTCAACACATGGTATGTTTTAAATTCTTTTGCTCGTGAGAACTTTTAGTTTAGTTTTCTTCTTGGAAATAATTCATGGTTGATGAAATAATATTGCTTTTTTTTTTTTTTTTTTTTTGTAATTTGATCAAGAATTCATGTATATATCATTTTCTGTTGTTTATCTGCACTGAATTGGAGAAGTTTCATATCCGAATGTAGATATCGTTTTTAAATGGATTGATCCATGGAGAAGTGACCACAATTAACAAAATTTTGTATATGTTTCTTCTTGTTCTTGAATGTACGGTGGTCAGTTCTTAAGTCTTACGAGACATCAACACACGGATTGTTCTCTGGGGAAGGGTTTTTGTTCCAATTAACTGGAAACATCCCCAGGGATTCATATCCTCTCAACCTCATGATATGAGAATTCTAAAGTGACCCCTGGTAACATTAAGGCAACTGGAACAAAAATCCTTCACTGGATACAATCCATATGTTGGCGACCTGTAAGACTTCTGAGTAGGCCACCGTCAACACCTACATATTGAATTGTTTGGAAGGCAATAGACATGTCTTTCACTGGCAGAAGTCCTCATATCAAGGTTTTCGCAACCCATTTCTGAAAACTATGCACGAATTATGCCTTCGAAACCACGTTAATTTGAGTTTCTGAGCTTATAAATCTCGTGTTCTAATGCAGCGAGTACTTTTATGGGTTCTCCTCTGCGGAGCTTTCATTCAACTAGAAGAAAATTAGTTAAGATTAGAGGAAATGTAATAGCTGCTTCTGCTGCTGCTGCTCCAGTTGCAACAGTTCCAGATGAGGAAGTTAAAGAGTGAGTTCTTAACTCGTCTCTATTCGCTGATCAGTGATCACTAAGAATTATTTTCTACTCTGAATTAATTTGCAAGACACGAAGCTTTATTAGAGAATCATCACTTGATCACTGTTTCCAGATATGTTCTTCCGACATGGGCTCAATTCGATCTTGGAAAAGCTCCAGTATACTGGAAAACTATGAATGGTCTTCCTCCCACTTCAGTACGTTTAATATCCAACAACAGCATTAATTAATGAATTTGAACACCCATTTCATCTATTGAACTTTGCATCTGATTATGACAAAAAAATTCCAGGGAGAAAGGCTGAAGCTATTTTATAATCCAGCTGCTAGCAAACTTGTTCCTAATAAAGATTATGGAATTGCTTTTAATGGTAATCTCTCACATGCTTCTATTCAGAACTTTTGTGTAGGTGTTTAGATGAAAGCTCAATTCATTCATTTGCAGGAGGATTCAACCAGCCTATCATGTGCGGTGGTGAGCCGAGGGCGATGCTGAATAAAGTTCGGGGGAAAGCCGATTCTCCTATTTACACAATCCAAATTTGTATCCCGAAACATGGTACCTTCATAACCAATTTTTTAAATACGTTTTACTTGATATAAATTTATTCAATCATGCTACACGTACAGATGTCTCACCGTAACACAGAAGTCTATATAAACTTCTTTTTCATCTATAGTGAGACGTCAATAAGTACGGATAATATTTATTTCGATGGCTATGACAATTTACCATTTGGCAGCTGTAAGTTTGATATTCTCATTTACAAATGGAACTGATTGGGATGGTCCCTATAGACTGCAATTTCAAGTTCCAAGAGCTTGGAGAAATAAACAAATGGATTTCTTCACCGAGGTTGGTAACAGAAAATGTCCTTCATCTTGTTTTCCAGGCAGTTCTTCAGTACAAAGAATTTATCTCTGGTTTCAGGGGCTTGCACAGGAGTTGAGTAAAGAAGGTGCATGTGAAAGAGCAATCTTCCCGGACACTAGCATCGTCACCACAAGATGTGCCATGATTGGCAACTTATCAGTCGAAGGAGTAAGTGAATTTGATATAATGATATTTGAATATAGAGAGTGTCACCCCCTCAAATGAATGTGTGGGGCCGTCCTCATAATGAGCGACATCACCCTTCATGTAAAGGGGTGTCACCTTCTATGTTCATATTGATCCATTTACTTTTAGATTAATGTTATTCTACCACACTCGATGCCACATTGAGTGTCATTCCCCTCACATGGAGGTAGGGTCGCTCATTATGAGAACAGCCTCCACATATCTAATGTGAGGAGGTGGCACCTAGTGTGTCAAAATTTGGGTAGTAAAGTAGCATTTTTCTTACTTTTATCGATTAAAACTTGTTGACAATTTTGACGTCTAATGTGATTTCTTATGCGAGGGATGCAGGGTGACCGGTGCAATCTTGATCTTGTGACTGGATGCACGGATCCGAGCTCACCCTTGTATAATCCTCTAGCCAATGTGGATGATGGCTCTTGCCCACTTTATTCTGATTCCGAAGATTAGAATTCACGATCCATTACTCGTCGTTGGCCTTATATGGTTTTTTACTTGTAGGGTTTAAGATTTGATCTTGTTATCTTGTTATGCCTCAAACCTTTTGGTACAATGAGTATAGAAAATAATGTAAATGATATGTTACCCATTGTTGAGTATCGGCCGTCAACGAATGTGTATCGTGTGGTCGATACATGCCACGTGATACTTGTACATTAACTGTTAATCTGTTAGACAACATATAAGTTATTTAGAACATAAATATTACACGAGACATAATTTTCGAGAGAGAGAGAGAGAGAGAGAGAGAGAGCGCCCCTTTGACCATTGACATGGTCCAAAAGAAACTGGCAGCCAACTGTTAAGGCAATATTTTTCCATGGAAAATTGTGAAATACATGTTATGAATTAGTTTAAATCATGGTTCTAAAATACGAAATGCGTCGAGTTCGAGAATCAAGAATTACAAGTTTAAGCGTGTCAATGCGAAGAATAGTCGTCATAATGCGTTTCGTACTTTTAATAATATTTTAATAAATTTCATTACATTAAATAAGAGTTTGTTTGATAATGATTAAATTTTTACCATAACTTTTTAAATTTAATCTCAACCATCCATTCTTAATCAAGTCCACAATTTTTTACTTTTCAAACAATTTTAAACCAAACATCCATAAAAAATAAAATAAAAAATATATATATAAAAATCAAATTTTTTTACATTACCAAACATGCTCTAAATTTTTTATGAAAAATAGCTTTTATTACATAAAAATTAAATACACAAATAATATAAAACAAATAATATAAAATATATAAATAATTTTCTTTAATTTTAGAATTACTAACTCAAAAAATAGAGATTTATGGTTGATAATTTTATTTATATTATACTATTTGTTTCAAAATGTCAAAATATTTTAATACTTATAAAATAAGAAAAATAATATTTAAATAATAGTTTGGAGAGCAAAGTCAAACAAATAATGGTAAGTAAAAACAATTTAAAAAGAAAACAAGAAAGAAAAAGTCTATCAGTTCTCATCTCACTTCGAATGTTAATGTGGGATGAGAACATCTATTACCTTTATAAAGGGACCGTTCAGTGGTAAGTTGAATTAAGTTTGTAAATGGATTACATATGTTTATATGGTATATTTTTTATTATTATTTAAATATTACTGGTTCAATTGGTTTCTAACTGATTGGATTGAAAAATTAACGGTTTATTATTGGTTCTTGATCATTAATCATCGATTTTTTCGATTTATGTTCAGTAAAAAGCATTATTTCGCGTATATGTGTAATGCAAGGCGTTTTCCTCACGCATTGCGCTAATGCACGCCTAGACGACGTTTATTCCCGCATTTTAGAACACTAGATTAAATGGAGTTAGTAGGTCCATTTTCCCAAAAAAAAAAAAATAGGGAGTTAGTAGGTAAGAGTAGTTCAACAAATATCCTTGTATTATGAATCTATATGATATGATATTTGCACAATTACATATATATAATTGAAGTATTTATAGATTTCGAGGCCAATTTAGAGCCCGTTTGAAAATGTGAAATTTTTTTATTTTTGTAGTTTTTATTTTTTATTTTTTGAATAATATATGGTTTAAAAATATTTTAAAAGTTAAAAATTATAGACTTGACTAAAATGGAGAGTGAGATTGAATTTAAAAAATTGTGATAAAAATTTTATCTTTACCAAAGCTCTACTATTTGCCATTTCATTATTATTCTTCCAAAAACAATAGTTGGTACACTCTTTATTTTGTCGACACGACGTTGCTATTTGAATTATTTTTCGTCATTTTGTTTATTCAATTATTATACATTGTGAAGAATCTAATGTAAACCTATGCTTTTGTTTGGTATCAATTATTCAAAATATTATTTTTTTCAAAAATCATTTTCAATTACACATTTTATTAATTATATTTACACCACAATTTTTTATATATACACCACATTTTAATTATATGAAAGATTTTTAATATTTACTCACTTTTACTTTAATGTCCTCAATTTTTTTCCAAGTGTTATTATTCTTAACTTTCAATTAATTAGAATATTTTGTTTCAATCACAATTTATTTCCAAATATTCTGCTAATGTGCATTTTAAAGAGGGGAAAATATATATATATTTTTTACTTTTATACTAGTTATTTAAAAATCATCTTTATGGACAAAATATGAAAATTAATAGATGGTTGATGATAAAAGATTTATATAAAAAACTTGAGAGCATAAGTTTAAAAATAAGAAAAGCTTAAGGATATTCATTAAAAAAAATGTGGTGTAATTAATAAATATTGTGATATTAATATAATTAACCCTAAAACAATCTACACTTAAATCCCAAAAAAATCCCCTAAGAGGGGCTTAGTAAATGAAGTAAGCTGCTTGGTTTGTGTATTATCTAAGATCAGGCAAGATATGATGCCCACGATGGATATCATAATTCTTATCCACCATATATGTGAGTTTGAAATGTGGCACGAAAAAATATTTCTGTCACAATGAAGATCCACACACAAGGTGAGTAAGGATTATTGTGGACACCATATCCTTCACTACAAGAGTCCGGCCCAACAGAGACGACAAAAGTCGTCTCTAAAGGATCTAAAGTCGTCTTCATTGGTTATTAGAGACGACAAAGTCGTCTCAATGAGTCGTCTATATAGGTCCGTGGTTAAAGATAATTAGAGACGACGACTCTATCGTCTCTATTTCATTCGAGGCAATTGAGACGACCTTTAGAGACGACATTGTCGTCTCTATTTGTGAAAATATTTAATTAATTTTCTATTTATTTATTTTGACCCGATTCAATTCCTTTTTAACCTGACCCAAATCTCGATCCGAACCGTCGACCCACGAATTTATTTTAATTCATATGATAATTGTGCATGACAAGGATTCGAACTCGAGACCTAAGTGTTGGGTGGTGATGTCCCACCCACTAAGGCAATTGAATTCTTGTGTTAAATTTTCTTTTAAATAATATATATTAGTTAACTTAATAATATTTTCTTAACAAATTAACTTTAATATTAATTATATAAATGTAAATAATTAAAAAGGTCAACAAAAAAATAGCAAAATTTTAAAACCTAAGAATAATTTTTTTTAAAAAAACCAATAGAGACGACTCCATAATGTCATCTCTATTGGTTGACAACTAATAGAGACAACTTAAAAAGTCGTCTCTATTGGTCGACCAATAGAGACGACTTTTTGTCATCTCTATTGATTGACTAATAGATTTCTAATTTTTCGTTTTTTTCGCTCATTTTTCTTGTAGTGTTACGGTATCTAAGACTACATTTTGTTGCGTGGCTGTGGGGGAAGTGACCCTTCTTCAAATGTTGAGAGTATAATAATAAGACAATGAAAACCTAAGCCCTCCGGGAATGACTGCCAATACAAGCTGTCTAATTGCTTACTTCGTGGGAAGGCATCTTTCCATGCTTTCCAACTGTTTCAAGCTTGCCAATTACACAGAAAAATCAGAAAATACGGCTCAGAGTAATTCTCTTTCAAAGTTGTCTAATTTCATATTATTTATAAATACAGACTGTAGCAGTGAACAATAATACATATACTTGTACAAGTAGATTTCCCCAACTATATATATTGGATGATATGACATCGACTTCAAGTGCTACATAGACTGATAATCATCCTCACATGAGATTGAATAGAATTAGTCTTTAAAGACGTAATGATTCTCATGCATGTATGATTAAAAAGTGAAGAAAAAAATGTTTAGAAAAAAAATTATTTAATTTATAAATCGTTTACTAAACAGAGACTGCCATACCCATTTGGTAAAACCGGCATCAAAATTAATCTAATGCTAAAACGAGACATGACAATGGAAATACACATGTGACTAATCTGTTCTAAAATAAACAAACTTTAGAAACCATCGAAACGCTAAACATTCTGTGGTTTTTAGGTCAAACCAAAATAGAGTAACGTGAATAATTCCAAAATATCATAATCCAGTACGCGTTAATCATTGGGTTGTTATTCAAAGAAAGAATGATAACAGCTAAGAAACAAACATGTGAGATTATGCACGTTTTGATCTTCAAACTACGATTTAATTTCAAGAAATTGTCCAAATTATGAATAAATTAATCCCACTATCCCTCCATTTCCAAACCTTGCAACACAAGAATCTTGAGAAATTGAACATTATTTCCGATGAATTTAGGGATCTTTTGACGCAAAAAATTTTAAAAAGTCAAAACAGCTCCTTAAAAAAATAAAAAATCGATTGTTTGAATTATTTTCTAAAATTAATTTATTTGTTTAGAAAGACTTTTGGAGAAAGTTGACCAAGAAGAGCCACGTTTGGTAATCATACTCTTCTTTTTTTTTTTTATAAACCAATTTATAAACTAAAATTTTTCAAACCAATTTTTAACCACGTACATTTTATCTCTTTAATTTTCGACCGTTACTTTTTACCTTAAAATCATAAATAAATTAGTTACAATACTTCATTACACTATTTAATTGACATGTGTATTGAATAACTCGTCTCAAATCTTTAAGCCTTGTTTGATTTTCATTAAAATTTTATTTTTTTCTATATAGTACTCAATTTCAACATTCATTAAAAATCAAGTCCACAATATTTGACTTTTCAACCATATTTTCTTTTAAAAATTACTATTCATTTTTTAAAAAATCTTTTTAAACGAAATACAACACACTCTAAAAATATATATACATATCTTTTTGTATGTCTTGTTGTCCGTCTCCACCATGAATCCTGATAACATTTATGATCACCTTTTAGGCTCCTTCATAACTCTTCTGCGGCCCGTTTCTAACTTTCTATCCTTCCAATCCAATTTTCTCTCCCTTTTCGACTAACACACTCATAAATCTAATTTTACGTCGATATCAATGAAGTAAAACGAAAAAATGCAAATATCGTAGAAGTATAAAGTCATTGTTGGATTTCCTTTCAAAAATGGTATCTCCCACGGCAGGAAAGCGTGCTAGAAATTTCCCCGATGATGCAGTTTTTTCTTAGCTAGAAGCGTGTACCAACTTAACAATTATAAATTCATGCAAGAAAACAGCAAAACCTAAGATAAAGCGAACAAAGGGTTGTCACCCAACGTATTAAACAACAAAAAAGCAAAAGGTGAAAGCAAAGGCCAAAGGGTGTCTCTCACAAAAGGCTCCTCTTTCATCTTTCTCAAAAAGCAACCTAAAGCAATGGAAGGAGATGGAGATGGAGATGGGGGAGATTTGTCACCATTTTGGATACAAAGAACCACCAGTCTCCACCATGTCGACGGCCTGCGCCACCGTTTGTCGTCCATCTTTTTCAGCACTGGACTTGTTGTGATTATATTGCTGGTAACAGCTGTTTTCTTCTTGGTTTTTGTCGTCCCATCCACTCTTTCTTTCAGTGCTCAGATCTTTAGACCAAACAGTGTTAAGAAAAGTTGGGATTCTTTGAACATAGTACTGGTTCTTGCTGCTTTAGTGTTCGGATTTCTTAGCAGAAACAAGAATGGAGATAGATACTATGATGAAGATCAAACTTCATCGGTTAAACAAAATGAAACCCAGAAATCAAATTCATCAACCCCACATCAATGGTATGATTATTCTGCAAATGAAACCCAGAAATCATATCCATCTCAATGGTATGATCAATATTCATCAGATAATGAAAATAAGCTCTACAAAAGATCCAACACGATGAGGACTAGTAGTTCTTACCCAGATCTACGCGAGTTTCCATCAAATTCGAGTTATGGAGATCATAGCCTGCGACTCTATGATGATATACATGTTGATACATATCGGGTTTCCGACTCGAGCCAGCTTCATCGCCGCCGCCGGAGCTTAGAAGAAATTGATCGAGAAAAAGAGCAGAACGCCAAGAATATATATGTTGATACATTTGTAAGGCGTCCCAAGGAAGTTTCAGATACTCCGCCTCTTCCAGCAATGCCGCCGCTGCCGCTAGCTCAGAAACCGGAATCTATAGAAAAGCCAAAGAGAACATATGAAAGTGTTGGGCGTAAAAAAGAAAGATTGAAAGTGGAGAGAAACTTGGATCCCGGGAAACCCATTGCGCCACCGAATATACCCCCTCCACCTCCTCCGCCTCCGGTGTTGCAGCCAAAGAGCGGCAGAAGCGACAGGAAAAGAGGTGGTGCGACGGGAAGTGCAACTAAGGAGTTCTTGAATTCGCTTTATTATAAGAAGAAACAAAGGCAAAAGAGTTTTGATAATCTGGATTCTCTAGTTCATCAAACTCAAACTCCAGCGCTACATTTTCAACTTCCACGGCCATCTCCTCCACCACCCCCGCCGCCGCCGCCGCCGCCGCCACCTTCAGTCTTTCACAATATATTCTTATCGAAGAAACCCAAAAGAAAAGGACATATAATAGTTACTCCCCCAATCCCACCACCTCCACCGCCAAAGGCAGAACGTGAGCCAAAACACAGTGCCCATATTGTGCCATTAACCCCCCACAACCACAAGCCACCAGAACTCGTAAAGATGACCAGCTTCGAAAATGCTGATGAGAATTCTAACAGCGGCGGAGAATCACCGCTGATAACTATGCCGCCTCCGCCGCCGTTCTTCAAAGCCCCGGCGTGGAAGTTCGTGGTACAAGGTGACTACGTGAGGATAGACAGCAATGCCAGCTCCCGGAGTGGGTCACCGGAACCTGATGACATGGACTCCGACATCACACCCTCATCCGTACAAGGCGGTGATATGTCGCCGTTTCACCCTTCTCCGGCGTTCTGTCCGAGCCCAGATGTGAATACAAAAGCTGAATCCTTTATTACCAATTTCCGGGCCAAATTGAAGCTAGAGAAAGTCCATTCGATGAACAGAAGAGATCCGGGCTTATCTAACCTAGGCCCAGGTCCTGGCCCAACTTAGATTTTCATGTTTTGCTTTGAGTTTTACATTATATTTTATTTTTTCTTTAGTTTTTGGAATCATCCATCGGGTGCAGTGATTTGTAATTTGATTTATATGTTTGTGGATTGGATTGTTATAGAAATATTAATAATAGAAACGTGAAAAATATATATAGAAATGAGATTTAAAGAGCTAGTGTAATTTCTACAATGACAATCTATTTTTTTACATATCACATCACTTGAAAATCAACACCCACAATTTTGCCGAATTCATCAGTCATCTCATCTATTAAATTCATTTGGTTTTACTTCACATTATGCCTGTGTTCAACAACCCTACTATAAATATAATCAACACATTTTCTCGAATATTTTTTCTCGAAACCACTTTTTAACCACAAATTTTACCTAAAAACATAAATGATACAAAAAATTACGGTGGCGAACAGAGGCTATATCATCAAGAAAACAAACTTAAAATCCTAAATATTTAAAGATAATGAGAAGGTTCAACAGTATACTAAAACAGGGGACAAGTGCCAACCACAAGAAGACAGTACTATACCAAGCGCAATGCTGCCTACTATTCACAAGGTTAATTCTACATGTAACACTCAAACAAGAAATGACCTAAACACCAAAGACTAAAAGCTTATCAAAGAGAACAGAGTAATATGATTCATATTCCACATCAAGCGCGGGCCCTCTTGTTACTGCATGAAGGACACTTGTACTGCTTGATGTGCTCGGCTCTAGCTGGTGTAATCTTCACGCACTTGCCATGGAACCACTTCTCACATACATCACAGCATATCCAAAATTCATCTGATGCATAATTCTCTCCACAGGCACCACAAAGTGTGTCACCGTGTTCTTCTTCTTCTTCTTCTTCTTCTTCGTCGTCCAAGCCCTCATCTTCATCTTTTCGCTCTGGCTTTGAAAATTTCCCCTGAGATTCAGATGCTCGCTGTTTCCTCCAAATAAAAGAATGAGTAGAATGAGAAAGCAGAGTAAGCAAATGAAATTCATTTCAAATCACAACCTTAAGACATTAGGGGAGATTAAATAACAATTCCTCGAACTCAAACTTTGTTCTGTCACTGCAGTGATTATGATGCCATTTACTCCAAATATTCAATTACAACCAACAAAATAACTTCATCGAGTTAAAAACCCTTCTCTTACCGATTTAGAATTTGACTTGGATTTGTTGATACTGTTTTTGGAGACGGGCAGTTTATCCTTCTGCTGTTTCTTCGAGGAACCAGTCACAACTTCAAATACTGTGGGAAGATCATTCATCATGTTGAAAAGTCGCTTCCTGAGACACAAAATGTCAGAGATGATTTATTAGTTTAAGAAATGAAAAACAATAAAAGAAAAGAAAATTCAATGAAGTCAAATCAAAGATGATTGAATCCCTGAACAAAAGGGATTAACTTCCTACATATGAAATCTTATGAAACAAAGACAGCACTGGAAATGTACCTGTCAGCTTTATCGAATCCAAATCTAGAACCAAAGTAAAATGCTGTTGACAGCAACCAAGCATCACTATGAACTGCAACAAGAGATAACCAGTCTTTTTCCTGCATTCCGTCTCTAGCAAAGTTGATGCCCAGAGCAGGCTCGGGGAGTTCTGGAGGTACTTCTTCAGCAGGCAAATTAACCTCCCACAGCTCATTAGGAAGCCCATACAAGCACAAATTCTCCTTCTCTGTAGAGCATAGCATGCAATTATCACTACTTGCTTAACTAAAGACAAAAAAATTAGCATGGGGATAGAAACATAATACATCAGTTTCTGCAAACTAGCAAACAAACTAAAGCTTCGATGCTAAGCTATGATGTAGGCGGCCAAACAGGAAAAGTTGACCTGATAGAGTGCTAAGATGGATGTTTAAACATAAGAAAAATCTGGAGTGTAAACTATGATACGGAATAGAAAAAATACACATACTACAACACTTGATGAAAAGGCAAAATCTCTAAATTTTTATCAGACAACTTTTCTTTTAACTGAAAATAACCTGTTAGACAAAATCAGCCCTCTTTCCATTTTTCAATTCCCAGTTATAATTTATGATTTCCACAAGAGGAATAAAATAAACTTTGCACCCATAGGATGTCCTGAGGAGCTATTTCATATAGAAAAAATCACCAATCAAGGGCAAAATAGAGTAATTCTACCTCATCAGTTGAGCACAACACCTACAGTCCTACACTGAGTATGTCTTTTAATTTATCATTTCAAGAACAGATAAAATACAGGCATTTATAAAATATTATAAATATTCACTTACATGATCAGAGATATGCAGAAATACCACCCTGCACAGTGCAAAATCAATTAAAAAAATGCTAGGTAATAAAAGCACACAAAGCAAGGAGGGCAGGTATATCTGCAGCATGCTTTAGAACCAGCTCACAGAATACAGCGAACTTATTATACGATGGTATTGCAAGCATCAAGCAGCTTATTGATGATCAAAGAGAATGCAGATCTCAACTACCAGAATTCTGGTGTGCAAATTGTAAGAAATTCTTGAGAGTGATTCCATACAACATAAATGACCATGGAATAAGAAACGTTTTTGATGCAGAAGATTGGAGGAATAAAGTAGACGCCACGTGTCAAAATAAAATAAATATGGTAGAAGCATTTATGCCCTTTGAAAAGCGTTTCAGAGGGCTTTTCTAAAGTCCAAGAACACTTATGAAAGGCAAAAGCGCGTTTTTGTAAAAATTATAGATGTTATTTTTTAAGTGAACAAGTGCTTGTTGATCAAAATAAAAAGCTTGAAAAACTGTTTTAGAGGGGAAAAAACCTCTATTCAGCTTTTATGAATAGCAAGAATCTGCATTTTCTATTTACAGGGTGTCCCAAACTGAGATTTTAATGGATTTTAAATACTATAAATTCTAATGAATTTCGTAAATATGAACATATTTTCACAGAATTCATAAGAATCTCATAAAAATTGTGAAATTTTCAAAGAGTTTGTTATGTATAATTCAAACTTGAAATCCATTGAAATCTGTTGAAATTACTTGATTAATGAAATACTTATAGGTTCACGAGTTATCAAGCATAACTAGATTTCAATGAATTTTATGGAAGTCCATTAAAACATCATATAGAGAAACATAAATTTTAACTAATTCTATAAAATCTTGGGACGCCTAATGTAACACCCCGAATGTTAACTACTAGCCGTTATTTTCAAAAGCATGTTGATCGGAATTATTTTCCTACTCCCTAAATTTACGGAGAATTCCATGACCCAACCTATTGAGATCGTGGTCTTCCTTTGACCGACCTGTTACCGAGAGCTCCATGGTCGGTATATGGCCGACCTCTTTGCTGTTCAACAATAACCAATGTCGCCTCATTAAAATACCCTGTCTCATAAAGGTCGGGGTCATCCCGATCTACTTCATTTTGGCAATTGAAGATAAGATCGTTCTTTACCGACCTATGGCCCGTATTTGAAGGCTTCCCAATCTTTTTCATCACTGGGCCTCGTTAGTGGGCCATATACTTGAGCCTCACGACAAAAGGACTCCTTCCTTAAATAAAGGAAGTTATAGGCTTTTTCAGCCCTATAAATACAGTTCTTTTCTTATCAAATTATTCATTCACAATTCTCTACGTTTTTCCAGTTAAATATTCTTTCTACCTTTTTCCAGAAAACTAATTCTCACGTCGGAGGGGCGACGAGGAGTTTCCTCCTCGCCTTTTTTGCAGGTCATCTCAGGCGAGTTCATCATCTTTTCCAGCAATCAATTGTCATCAGATTCGGTCACGTCAAGGTTAGGATTTTTGATAGCATCAATTGGCGCCGTCTGTGGGAAGAGATACAACTAGCCAAGGTTAATAGACGTCCAGCCCGTCCCTCTGCATCTACTGGGCAATCCCTTCCGGCCAACGCCTCGGCTGAGGATGATAATCCTCCACCTCTTGAAGATGTTGGGGAAGAACAAAACCCAGAAGCCACTCCAGACAAGGAACCTGTTAGTCGGGAAGATTTCAACGAACTTCAGCAGCAGCTCCGCGAACTTCGTCAAGCTCTTCAACAACATAATAGTCATCAAGTGCAACCTGACCCGAACACTCCTGGTACAATTCCCGGGGAAGATCTCCAGCCAGCTAATCCTATGGCTGACAACTCCCCGGGAATTAGGGGTGCCCATCCCATGACAGAAAGATCTGCCAATTTGACACAACAAGAACTATCAAGAATCATTCAAGAAGGAATTGCTAATGGAATACGACAGAACACCCAAGTTCGGGCGTCATTCATAAGAATAACCCCCTTTACTCCTGATAGGGATGGCAAAAAAACCCGAAGGACCCGAAATGACCCGCCCCGAAATTTACCCGCCCCTCCAGGTTTGCGGGGCGGGTTCAGGGCGGGTTTTCCGCTCCGACCCGCCCCGTAACCCGGTAAAAATATTTTTTTTTTTAAATGAAATGAGAAACTAAAATAAATTTGATGAAGTCCAGAAGAATTGAACATTGGTGGAATTTAGGGATATGAGAATATACAACCACTATACCATTATATTATTTATTAATTTTTTCTTCAAATATATACTTATTATTTTTAAAGTTCAAACTTAAAAACTCTAACTAGTTCAACGCCTAAATTTTTCACGTAAAATTTCATTACCAATTTATTTATTTAAAAAAAAAAAAAAAAAAAATCGGGTCCTTAGCGGGGCGGGAGGTCGACCCGCCTCGCCCCGAGACCCGCCCCGACCCGCCCCGCGACTTCGCGGGTCGCGGGGCGGGGTGTTTTCGGGTCCGGGGCGGGGCGGGGCGGCCCCGACCCGCCCCATTGCCATTCCTAACTCCTGAAATAACATCCTTTCCCTTGCCAGATCGATTTAAATATCCTCGGATAAAGGAATACAATGGAACAACAGATCCTAACAACCACTTGAACACCTACACTGATGTCATGGACATGCAGAATGCTCCCGATCAGATTCTGTGCAAGGCCTTTCCGCAAACCTTGACAAATTCAGCTCGAGACTGGTTTTCTACGATACATCCAGCGTCCATCTCTTCCTTTGCAGATCTTACTGAGAAGTTCACTGCTTTCTTTGCAAGTAACAAAAGGATCAAGAAGACCGCCGCATCCCTTATGCAGTTGAAGCAAGCTCAGAATGAGACACTGCGAGAGTTCATGACTCGATTTAACGCTGAAAGACTTCAGATTCCAGATCTCCATATATCATCGGCAATTTCAGCCCTTACCATGGCTATTCGAGGCCCGGAATTCAGGATGTCCCTATCCAAGAACTCACCTTCAAATGTAACAGAACTTCTTCGGAGAGCAGAAAAGTACATAAACATGGAGGAAACACTATTGTCAGTTCGGGCACAGGATCAAGGGCATGGGACAGTAGCACAGTCTTCACAATCAACAAGGCAGGGGAATAAGAGATCAAGACAGGAAGATGAGAAAAGTTCTTCCCGAATTAACCAGAAGGGGAACGGTCACGAGCATCAGAGTTTAACTCCGCTAAACACACCCCGATCTCACATTCTTATGGAAATCAAAGGACGTGAAGATTTGCGATGGCCCAAGCCTATTAAGGGGAAAGTCGACGAAAAGAATCGACATAAGTATTGCGAATTTCACAAGAGCCCGGGCCATACCACGGACGAGTGCAGAACTTTAAAACAGGAGATAGAAGCCCTCATTAAAAGAGGCTTCCTGGGGCACTACATAAAGAAGGATGATAAAGAGCTTGGAACAAGGGAAGAAAATACCAGATCCGCCGGCACCATAAATTTTATCGTCGGAGGAATAGCATTTGGAGGTGATTCGAATAACGCCCTAAAAAACCATGCCCGTGCTCTAAATGATCGGGAAGCAAGGTCGGGAAGTCATGACCAGGAGGTCTCGAACAGCATCAGCTTCAGTAATGCAGACATGGAAGGAATTTCGTATCCTCATGACGATGTTGTTGTTATCAGTGCAATAATAGCCAATTTTGATGTCAGGAGAGTGTTAGTTGACAACGGAAGCGCAGCCAATGTTCTTTCCTTGGAAGCTTTCAATCAGATGCAACTTCCCAAAAATCGGCTTCGACAGGTCCTTACTCCCCTAACTGGGTTTGGTGGAGGAACCGTAAAACTCGAAGGTCTAATTGACCTTCCCACTTCATTGGGATCAGAGGAAAAACGTGTAACGAAGATGACTCATTTCCAAGTCGTGAAAACACCTATGGCCTACAATGCCATCTTGGGAAGGCCATTCCTAAACAACCTGAAAGCTATAGTATCAACTTATCACCTGGCAATCAAGTTCCCAACTTCCGCAGGCATAGCAACTGTAGCGCCCCGAGTTCTAAATACCCGGTTCACCACGTCGTCGGCTGATCTAATTTTTCAAATAATATTTTTTTGCGGAAGAAATAACTGAAATTCATTTTTGGCAACATTAGATAAACTGTAATGGTCGATAAAATTGAAAACATTTATGAAACAATTTGAAATAGTAAATCGAACCATTCATATTGTAAAGAAACTGACAATGTCATAATTTCTCAAGTAACTGAAATTCTCAAAATTATTCAATGTTTGGAAAATACGGAAATCATTAAAGTCAAACTTTCAACCATTTAACGATTATTGCCACCATCATCCACCACTTGCCACCCACTCTGAGATCTGCAAATGTTGTTGAAAATAGACATGAGCATTTCATGGAAATACTCAGTAGACTCATCGCCCATTAATTAATCTACAATATAATTGAACGCATAAATGCAGGCTCTTTAGAAAACATAGGGTGTGGGTTGCTCTCCTTGTGCATTAAAGCACCTGGCTTCTTTTTGAAAATCATAGGCCCTTTAAAATCATAGGGTGTGGGTTGCTCTTTCTTCTCGTGCACATAAGGCACATAAGTTATGCATAACATCATCATTTATCTTGCAAGACATTCTTTTCTTTCTTTCTCATGCATAAAAGCATATAAGTTATGACAAGCATAACAACTTCATTATTTCCGAAGAAATACATTCTCATTTCTTTTCATAAAAATGACTTTCACATAAGTCACATAACATAACATACGCATTCACATGCAATCATAATTTAAATCAATAAATAGGGGCGAGTCTACCTTAAACCTGACGAGTGCAAAGTTGAGCGGGAAACGACTTCAATTCTTTAATTCTCCGTACGCTTCGTCTAGCCAATTAGAAGATTAAGTCGAATTAGTCTTTTGAAATTTATAGTTAAAATGATAAATTATAATTTAGGGACTGAAATCGCTGATTTTGGAAGTTGGAGGACTAAAATGAATATTTTGAAAGTTGATGGACTAAAATGAATACTTTGAAAGTTGAGGGACTAAAATGTAAATTTTCAAAAATTGAGTTGAAAACTCAAAACGAATATTAAACAATAGGGCTGAAATATAAGTTTTAAAAACTACAGGGACTGATTTCGAAATAATTTTGGAACCCAGGGACTAAAGTGCAAATTCTGGAAGTTAAAATATTTAATAAAACCATATCTATTCTCTCTCTCTATCCGCGATCTGAAACTCGACCGAGAGAGAGAAAGGCGAGAGAGCGGAGGAGCGGCGACACTGCCGATGCCAAAGCTGGGATTTCGCCGGCGCAGCACCGGCGCCGAGTGTGACAAGCGGTGAAGGTGCAAATAGGCTAGTTTCTGGGCTGATTAGGGGGCGCGACCTGGCTTAAATCGCGATTTTCCGGGTAAAGACCGGTCAAGGCAGTCGGCGGTCGAGGTAAGTAACTGGGGTTCGTCTATAATGGGGTTTTTAGTTTGATTTTGGGGCTGGTTGATGGGGTTCGAGGTTGGGCAGTGGGGGTGGTTGGCTGCGCGGTGGTGTTGCGGTCAGTGGAGGTTGGCTGAGCTTGTGGCGGTTTTGAGATTGGTGATGACGGTGGCTGGTTGTGTTGGGGATGAAGGAGGTGGCGGTGATGATGCCGGTGAAAGGCAGTGGTGATGGAGATTGATGTAGGTGGTGATGGGTTTGATGTAGGTGGTGATGGGTTTTGGTTGAGTTGGTGACGGTGTTGCAGGGGGTTTGTCTTGGCTGCACGGTGGTGGAGATGCCGTGGTGATGATGATGATGGTGGTTCTAGGTGTATGCTGGAAAATGGTGATGAAGGAGGAAGAAAACGTTACCTGGCTTTGGGGGAGGCTGAAATGGGGCTGAGGGAAGATTTTGAAGCTTGCTGAGGTGAATGCTGGAAACAATCAGAGTGAGGCTGGTGGGGCTGGTGATGGTTGGATTGTGTCGCTGCTGCAGGGGGTGGTGGTTCTTGGTTTAGTTGTGGTGCTAGTGCTGCATTGATTGCGTGGGGTTGGGAGGTTTGATAAGGGTGGCTGGCTGACCACGGTGGTGGGTGATGGTGGTGCGGCGAGGCAATGTGGGTGGTGATTATGGTGATGGTTTGGAGGTGAAGGTGGTGATGGTGAGCTTGGGGGTTGCTGGAATGAGAATGTTGAGGTTGGGAGAAGAGTGAGGTTGGAGAGATTGGTAGTGTAGAGGTAAGGATATAGGGCTAGGGTGTGGTAATGATGTAGTTGGTGGAAAGATGAGTTGATGGGATATGATGGAAGTCTTGACAAGAAAGATACGGAATTCGAGAAAATAATACGTGTGCATCAACTGTGTAGGAAAAATGGATCTGATATAATGAGCTTGACACAATGAAATTTTAAAACGATTTTGAAAAGAATAATTAAAATAATATAATTTTAGAAATTCGGAATTAAATTTAAAATCGAATTGACTTTACTTTTCTCGACTTGGCTAGACGAACGCGTCATGACGTTAACGTAAAAATGGGTGAGATCGCAGCGACACGATTTTCGAAACTTGAAATAATTATTAAATTGCGTAAAAATTCTTGGTCGCTACAGCAACTATTCAGGGAAGTCAATCTGTAGCCAGGAGTTGCTATATCAGTTGTATTGGAAAGGGCAAGACGGATCTGATGTCAATAGAACTTCCTCTCGAAGAAAGAATGTCGCCAGTAGAAAAGTTGGAAGAGGTTCATGTCTCAGAAGGGAGGAGCTTCACAATTGGGAAAGAACTCCCCAAAACGATGAAGGAAGAGTTGTCACAGTGTTTAAAGAAGAATATCGATGTTTTTGCTTGGAGTGTTGAAGATATGCCCGGGATAGATCCAGAGCTCGTCGAGCACAGACTCAACGTCATGCCCGACAAGAAACCCGTAAAACAGCGAAGAAGACAGTTTGCCATAGAAAGGAGGCAGATAATAAAAGATGAAGTAGATAAACTCTTGAAAGCAGGATTCATCAAAGAAGTGAAGTATTCAGAGTGGCTAGCCAATGTGGTCTTGGTGAAAAAGCCAAACGGCAAATGGCGAGTTTGTATAGACTTCACAGATTTGAATAAAGCATGTCCGAAAGATAGTTATCCCCTTCCCAGAATCGACAGATTGGTGGATTCCACGTCTGGCTCCGAACTTTACAGTTTCTTAGACGCCTTCTCGGGATATCATCAGATTCGGATGGCACAGGAAGATCAGGAAAAAACTTCATTTATGGCGGATGAAGGGATATATTGCTACAAGGTCATGCCGTTTGGATTGAAGAATGCTGGAGCTACTTATCAAAGATTGGTTAACACGGTCTTCTCTCGACACATTGGGCTTAACATTGAAGTCTACGTTGATGACATGGTCGTAAAAAGCTCAATAAAAAAAGACCACATTGCTGACCTTAAGGACATATTCAGTACACTTAGAAAACATCGGATGAAACTAAATCCTGCTAAGTGCGCCTTCGGAGTAGGCTCGGGAAAGTTCTTGGGATTCATGATCACTCAGAGAGGTATCGAAGCTAATCCAGATAAAATTTCAGCCCTAGCATCCATGGAACCTCCCCGAAACATCAGGGAAGTGCAAAAGTTAACATGAAGAGTAGCAGCATTGGGTAGATTTACGTCAAGGGCAGCGGACAAATGTTTTCCCTTTTTCAAAACTCTTCGAGGAAACAAGGACTTCAGATGGGATGAGGAGTGCGAGGTCTCCTTCAAGAAGTTGAAAGAATACTTGGGAACACCTCCGATACTGGTAAAGCCGAATCCAGGGACAATATGTTCTTGTATCTAGCAGTATCTGATCATGATGTGAGCGTCGTTTTGGTTAAAGAGGAAGAGAAGACTCAAAAACCTATATATTACGTCAGTAAGATGATGTTGGAAGCAGAAACCCGATATACATTGGCAGAACGGCTCACACTTGCCTTAGTTACAGCAGCGAGAAAGTTAAGACCATACTTTCAAGCCCATGCCATAACCGTCCTCACAAATCAGCCCTTGAAGCAAATCTTACAGAAACCAGATGTATCCGGCCGTCTACTTAAGTGGTCAATCGAGCTTGGAGAGTATGATATCGAGTTCAAACCTCGACCTTCTATCAAAGCACAGGTCTTGGCCGACTTCGTCGCCGAACTCTCACCAAGACCTCGGGGGCCAACAGGTCATGACAGGGAAGAGGCTACATGGACCTTACAAGTAGATGGAGCATCGAATGCTGCGGGCTCGGGGGCTGGAATCATATTAAAAAAAGACGATGGCACAATGGAAATTCAGTGTGCAATACGGTTTGACTTCCCAGCAACCAATAATGATGCAAAATATGAGGCCGTAATCGCTGGACTTCAAGCAGCACAACATCTAGGGGTCGAGCACGTCAAGGTCCTAAGTGATTCACAATTGGTGGTAGAACTAGTAAACGGCACTTTTGAAGCAAAAGATGAGAAAATGTCATCTTATAGGATGATGGTCTTAGACTTGCAAAGGAAGTTCAAGTCTTGCTGCATAGACAAAATTCCAAGGTCCGCCAATCACAAAGCAGATGCTTTGTCAAGACTTGCTTCTTCGAATCTAGACCACTTGGAGAGAACCGTGTTTGTACAAACTCTTCATGAGCCTAGTATAGTACAACAACCCGAGGTCATGGATATTTCAGATCATGAGCCCAGTTGGATGGATCCAATAATTGAATATCTAACATCAGGAAGGTTGTCAGATGATAAAGTAGAGGCCAGAAAAATCAAAACAAGGGCCCCGAGGTATACCTTGCTGCAGAATACCTTGTTCCGCCGAAGCTTCACACTTCCTTATCTGCGATGCCTAACTCCAAAAGAAGCAGCTCTTGCTATGGCCGAGGTTCGCGAAGGAATTTGTGGAGGACACCAGGGAGCAAGAGCTCTAACACTGAAATTAATAAGATACGGGTACTATTGGCCGAATATGAAGAAAGACGCTCTTAGTTATATGAAAGCCTGCGACAAGTGCCAAAGATTCTCAGCCCGATTACATCAACCCGCGGAAGAACTATCCTCAATATTGTGCCCATACCCTTTCGCCCAATGGGTAATCGACATACTCGGACATTTCCCTATAGCTCGGGGTCAAGTCAAGTTCTTGGCAGTTGCAGTGGAATATTTCACTAAGTGGGTGGAAGCCGAACCGCTGGCCGTGATCACAGAACAAAAGTTGGAAGCATTTGTGTGGAAATCAATAGTTTTCCGTTTTGGTCTTCCCAAGACATTGATAACAGATAATGGGCGTCAATTTGAGTGTCAAGCCTTCAAGCAATTCTGCAAGAATCTGGGGATAGAACACAGGTTGACCTCCGTTTCGCACCCGCAGAGTAATGGGTTAGCTGAAGTTACAAACAAACTCATCTTACAAGACTTGAAGACTCGCCTCGGCAGTGCCAAGGGAGATTGGCCCGATCTTCTCCCAGAAGTACTTTGGACCAACCGAACCACGTTCAAAACGGCAACAGGGGAAACCCCATTCATGCTTGCCTTCGGGATGGAGGCCGCTGTCCCCGTAGAAGTAACCATTCCAAGCTTCCGTACTATGGCCACAGGGTCTCCCGACCACATCGAAGGACAGAGAGAAAGTCTGGATCTTCTAGAGGAAGTCAGGGAAAATGCATCATTAAGAATAGCAGCTTTCCAACAGGCCATGTCTAAGAAGTTCAATATTTGAGTAAAGAAAAGGGAATTCAGAATGGGAGATCTTGTCCTTCGCCGCAGTGAGGCTGCCGGTCATCAACCAGGTAAACTTGGGCCTATTTGGGAAGGACCTTATGAAGTCATTCGAAAGGCAGGCAAGGGCTCATACAGCCTCTGCACGATGGATTCAAAACCTCTTCCTCGGCCATGGAATGTGGAGAACTTGAAGCCGTACTACAAGTAATCATATTTCTACTGATATCAAGTCCTAGTAAGGTCGGGCCTGCGCGCCCATTTTTATTTTTTGTTTTCGGACTTGCACGTCCATCATCGGATATTATAGTCGGGCCTGCGTGCCCATTATTTTGTCTTTCAGTGTCAGGGACGGGTACTCTTTTTCCTTGTCCAGATTTTTTCCCAATGGATTTTTCTGGATAAGGTTTTAACGAGGCCCACCGTTCAGTCCTCTTTAATAAAAGTACTTCTTCCAAAGAATGAGCATTACAAAGATCAGATATCGAAATAATTTACAAGGTCATTCACATGACTTTACAAATTATTTCCCATCAGATAATTTACAATGTCTCATGGCAAGACTTTACAAATTATTCTTCCACTGATAATTTACAAGGTCTCATGGCAAGGCGTTACAAATTATTTCCCATCAGATAATTTACAATGTCTCATGGCAAGACTTTACAAATTATTCTTCCACGGATAATTTACAAGGTCTCATGGTAAGGCGTTACAAATTATTTCCCATCAAATAATTTACAAGGTCATTCACGTGATTTTACAAATTATTCTTCCACGAATAATTTACAATGTCTCATGACCAGGCGTTACGAATTACTTCCAAATAAGAAATTCCAAGTTAAGAAAGGTCGGGGTAGCTCGGGCTCTCATTGACCGACCCTTGTGAAAACTACGTCCATTTTAAGGTAAAAAAGCATGATCCTATATTTGAGAAAATTGCCTAGAAAGAATCGGATTTATGACAAGACGTTGCAAAATTATTTCCAACAAGTAATCAGCACGACTCTATCTTCGATCGTCACGCCCGGTCTCTCTAAATGCTATTGATCGCATAGTTGAGAGCTCGTTCACATCCCGATCATCTATAAAAACGGATTGGGCACTTAAAGCGACTAATCACATATCATTGAGACACAAGTAAAAGGTGCGAGCATTGACAAAAAATAAACATTCATTCATGGAGAATTACAAGCTATCCTCAGGGCATACCCCGGGTTGTATGCATTCAAAAAAGGGGGTACAAAAATGCCTTTAAGGCTCGGGCTCACTCCCGATCTCATCATCACCCACCACTTCGCAGTCCTCGTCCTCGTCATCAAAGGGGGAGAGATCAAGCTCGTCAGCGCCTAAAGGAAATTCTGTCAACGGGCTCGTATCAAGGTCGGGTGCCTTTAGAAGGCACCAAGCCCGGGCTTGTTTGATTGGTTGAGTGTATGATTCAAGGGCGTAATTTCCTAGAGCAAGCTTATACTCTTTGGACCCCTTGAACTCGTCAACTGCTAGTGCTCGGGTTTGGAGCTCCCCCTCACGAGCCAGCTTGAGCTCTTCCTCCAAGCGTTTACTTTGGTCGCGGGCTGATTCCCGCTCTTGGACAGCCGCCTCAAGCTCGAGTTTCACCTTCCTGAGCTCTTCCTCGGCAGTATTAGCCCGGGTCGCTTCATATTGGACGGAGTGAACCAACTGGCTGGCGGTCTCTCCCCGTTCAATACTTTGATTCGCAACACCTCGCGTAATGCTGAGCATCTGGAAATCGAGAAGATAAGTTGGAATAAAATTTAGCTGAATGAAAGCTAAGTAGTAGAAGGACACCCTAAGCCATACCTGAAGTGCTGCGCTCATTATATGTTCCACTCCTCGTTCTAACCCGATCTCGTATTGATACTTCTTTACAAGATCAGGGTGGAGGGAATCTTGGAGCTTCTTCCGACAGTCTGCCAGGGAGGGGTTCTCAGCCTCGAGCTCCGAGTCAGAGCTGCTGCCGTTCCACCCTGGCACGAGGAACTTCAGCAGCCATGTTAGAAGATTGGCCCGGGCCTGAAGCGGAAGGTCTTGATTTCTTTTGGGGCCGTCGTCGAGTCACCCCGTCCACGGTCCTTTTGTTCCGAGCCACTTTGGGCCTTATTCATAGCAGCCTCCTTTAGAGCCTCGGAGTCAAAAGCCATCCCTAAAACAAAAAATACATGTCGGGTTAGTTAGGTCTCCTATAAATAAGACAAACCAAGAATACAAGTAGAAGTGCTGTTTTTACGTCAAACCCTACCGGGCTAGAGACCAAGGCCAGCTATATCAAGGATGTCATTATTCACAAGGTCATTGGCCTCCTCGGCCAATAGACCAAAGTCGCACACCCTTACAGCATCTGCCATAAGCTCGGTGATGGCATCCTCACTTAGGTTCCCATCCTATTGAAGCTATCTACGTCGGGTTTCCTAAAGGTCGGCCAAAAAATGTTGTCCCCTTCTCTTGGCTTAATAAAGAAAAAATTTTCTTTCCAATATTTGATGGAGGATGGAACCCATGGAGCTTCAAATCTACCCTTCCCGCACAGGTAAACAAAGGAATTACACCGGGGAAGAAACTTGAGTTCCAAAAGACATTTACAAAGGTTGACAGTAGGTTCTATTCCTAAACTCCTACACAGAATAAAAAAGTATACAAGGATCCTCCACCCATTTGGAGCGAGCTGACCTAGTAATATGCCCGCGGTAAGCAAGAAGTCCACAAAAAAATAATGGAGTGGGAATCGAAGCCCGGCCATTAACGCCTCGTGAAAGACTACTATTTCCCCCTCCCGGAAATGATAAGGGTACTCATCTCTATCAGGAACCCTTGCCGTGTACCTACCCACCAGGTTATAACTCCTCATATCTACCTCGATCGTGTGTTCTTTCATTTTGTTGAAAAATGTAGGAAATTCTAGGTCAGCCTCTCTCGGATCTCTATCTACCCCGGGATCATTTTCCGCTTCCTCTTCATTTTCCGACTCATTATCTTGAGGACTGGTCGGGGGTTCGTAGAAACCTAGAGGCTCGACCTCTAATGGTTCGTCTAAGTTTTCTATTTCCCTAAGGTCGCTCACAGGAACCCGCCTAGCCATTACGTTAATAAATAACAAAAACAGAAAGAGAGGTCGAGTTAGGTCGAGCTTACCTAAATACTAAGAGGATATTGTTGGAGTAGACGTGATAACCCGAGGAGTTCTCTGATCGCTATTTTTCACAAAGTCAGATGAATGAGGCTATGGGGACCACATATATATAGGAAAAATAGGCGGGAAAAATTTCAAAATCCAAAAGTTATTTTTTCTGCCACGTGTCAACATCATAAGCAATTCTTTTATGACTAAAGCAATAAATATGATGAGTTGGCAAATTTAATATAACAGCTGTCATGCGCCCAGAAATCTTGTCCTGATCTCTGACGCACGGGGCCAATGATCGGAATTATTTTCCTACTCCCTAAATTTACGAAGAATTCCATGACCCGACCTATTGAGATCGTGGTCTTCCTTTGACCGACCTGTTACCGAGAGCTCCATGGTCGGTATATGGCCGACCTCTTTGCTGTTCAACAATAACCAATGTCGCCTCATTAAAATACCCTGTCTCATAAAGGTCGGGGTCATCCCGATCTACTTCATTTTGGCAATTGAAGATAAAATCGTTCTTTACCGACCTATGGCCCGTATTTGAAGGCTTCCCAATCTTTTTCATCACTGGGCCTCGTTAGTGGGCCATATACTTGAGCCTCACGACAATACATGATCCACAAGGAAACCCTTTACAAAAAGGAAACTGAATCCTTACAAGTATGAAATTCTTCTTAAAAGGTAAGTTTATGACAAAAGAACTCCTTCCTTAAATAAAGGAAGTTATGGGCTTTTTCAGCCCTATAAATACAGTTCTTTTCTTATCAAATTATTCATTCACAATTCTCTACGTTTTTCCAGTTAAATATTCTCTCTACCTTTTCCAGAAAACTAATTCTCACGCCGGAAGGGCGACGGGGAGTTTCCTCCTCGCCTTTTTTGCAGGTCATCCCAGGCGAGTTCATCATCTTTTCCAGCAATCAATTGTCATCAGATTCGGCCACGTCAATGTTAGAATTTTTGACAGCATCACATGTCCTATTTAAATCTATTATTATATTAATCGAAAAATACATTTATTTTTAATTATGGTTTTAATATATATATATATATGGCATCATGTGCAATTCAAAATTACCTCCATTAAACCTCACCTTAATAAAGAAGGAATTAGTTACCCATTTTAACTTATGGAATGACGTAAGAATTGGTGCCTGGATTAATGCCATTTCCAAATTTAACATGCTTTATTTTCCTATATAAATGCAATTCCTTCATACACAATGGATACCCTCACTCACATGTTCACAACACACATTATCAAGAAACGTTCTAAGTGCTTCTGTAAGGGATCGTACAAGAATTTATTTTTGCATCATCTTAAGGTAAATAAGTTAGCGGATTGGTTTGAGCGAAGTTTATTCTCCATGCTTTGATTACGTGAGTACTTTTTATGTTATTTGTTAAGGGTCCATCAGGATAAGTTATGGATCGAATTATGGATCCACTAAGATAACTTATGGACCGGAGTTTAGTAGAGCTATGCACAAAATCTTGTACCACCAAGTTTGGTCAATTTTTCATGTCTCCTTATGCAAGTATGAATTATTATGATTATATTGTACACACAATTAAAATATGTTGAATATACTTCGTGTGTTACTTATTGATTGAGATTTATCTAGCTCCCTCCTTCCCCTACAAGAAACTAAGGGTTCGTAGCAATTAGGCATGAGATGGCTAGCGGTGTGGAAAATAAAATAAGACCCACCGATTTTACGTATTTATTTATTTCAAGGTTTACGAATTTTCATTACGTTAAGACAATGATTCTTTATATTTTATTTTATGCTTGTTTAAAGTTAAACTCAATTTATTTATTCATGATTCTTAAATAAAGTTACGAGTTTTATAAATAATGTTTTGCTGTTCTAGTACTTTAAATCATCATGTTTTAATGGCACTTGGGTCGCTAGGGCTTGGGGTGTCACACCTAAATTTAAAATGACTATTAAAATTCATTAAAGTCTCAAATGATGACACCCTTGTTAGTTTTTCAATTGATATGAAAATTCCCTGAAATGCTTGTCATGGTAGATGTCGTGTCACTCGTGTGTATTTTCAAGTAGAGGCTGCATACAACAAAATTAGATAGTATGGGCCTGTCATAGCTAGAAAAATATATTAACCGAACATTCTACCCAGCACTAAAGAAAGCTTGTTATCGCCAGCAAATATATCCTTACAGTATCAACCTTTATTGAAAAATTAAACACGAATCATTTCGTGCCTCAATAACCTAACAATTCATCTCTATTACAAGATTTTTCATAACTCACAATAATGAAGAGGAATGCACAATTAAACTCATAATTCTCATCTAGCCCTTGTTTGTAAAACTCATTTTTCTCCAAACTCAAACAGTGGCTTAATGAAACATGAAACTCTTGACTTATATGCAGTAGGTTGCGACAAAAGTGATTAAAACCTAATTGCATACCATGCCAACAAAATTCGTTGATTTTCAGAAGAAGAAATTAAAATGTCACAGTTGGATGCCACATGCCAATGCTCTTTAATGCAGGACTGGAAAATGGTGTTCCATATGTCATATATAGTCCACAGTTACTACCTAAGTGTGTGTTTGATATTGTTTAAAAATAATTTTTTTAAAATGAATAGTGATTTTTAGGAGAATAGATGGTTGAGATTTAGTTGAAAAGTCAAATATTGTGGGCTTGACTTTTAATAAACGGTTGAGATTGAATACTGTATAAAAAAGAGAAAAATTGAAAGAGATTCAAACAAAGGCTAAATATCTTTTTTTCTTGTGTACGAAGACAAATTGGGATGACCCACAACCACAAAAGGTAAATAATTATTCCAAAAAAAAAAAAAAACATATGTAAGAATTTTGAACATTCATCATTTAATGGCATTTGGAACCATCATCAGGGAATTTTTTTGAAATAATGTTATCTATATAGACTGCTTGTCCATAGTCTAGGTGTCAATTATGTGGCACTAAAAATTGGACATCTTCAATAAGGGATATGGGTCCCATTAAAGATGTACGATTACTTAAATGACACCTAGAATGATGAACATCAGTAACTATGATAAATAGCATTACTCAAATTTCTAATCATAGAATTGGTTATACTAATATAATTCTAACTTGACGGATAATTTTCTAGACAGGCATAAGGTATGATCAAATTTTGTAAAGCGTCACAACAGACCATTCAAGCAGTTTCCATAGTTCAGGCAAAGTAATGGGTAATAGTTAATCCCACTATGTTCGATTGCCACATGTCATGTTTCACCGCTAGACGTCAGAATGAGTTACATGCATTTATAGCCCTCAATTTACCCAAGCAATACAACTTTCCATTCTTGAAAATATTTCTTCAAGAGGAAAATTACACAAAAATGCCCCTCAAAATTCATTATAAGAAACAATTTGAATCAAAGATTAGTATAAATGCATTATTAGTAGGAAATTAATATTTTTCCAAAAATGTACACATATAATTCATATTAAGAGCTTGTTTGGTCCCCACTAATTTTTTTCAATTTTTCACTCAAATTTCGATTTCAACCGCACATTCATATAGTACCATCACTTTTCACACTTTTCAATAACTTTTCAATCGCGCAATATCCCAAAATTCAAAATTTCTCCAAACAAGCTGTAAAAATTGACGTATCATTTCAAGCCACGGTTTCCAAAATTGTAGATATCATTCATATTCCAAAACTCATATATCATTTCAAGCCAGAGATTAAATTTAGTATAAATCTTTAAAACCCATTTTTCATATAAAAAACGGAAAATTAAGACCATGTTAGTATCAACTTACTTTTTTTTACCACAAGTATCTCCATTTATCAACATATAACTGACATGCAATCATATGATGAGTACGTTGAAAATAAAACAAAAAATAATTCCCAAAAAAAACTGAGAAATCCCTAACCAGGATCGCACTGCTGGTAAAATTCTTCAACATCTGCACCACAAAAACAGCAGGTAAAAAAAAAACTATATAAGATCAAGGGGAAAAAATCTCACGATAAAAAAGAGAGAAAAATAAGAATTGAAAAGTGAACATAAAAAAATTCAAAAACACCTGTTGTTAGCGCTTTGATAAGGCCAGTTCGACGACCCTTAAAATCTCTAAAAACTGCTTCGACAGTTCGAGGATTGTACTGTCCTCCGTCCATATTTCCAAAGTTCAACTTTAAGGAAATAAATAAAAAGATGAAAAAAAGGTCCCAAAACCCCAGTCAAGTAGATAAATGAGCGAGGATTTTAATGAAAGGAATGACGGGGTAGTGAGAGACGAAACAAAAAATTTGAAATGAAGTAGAGAGATAATACATACTACATAGGATGGGGGCGGATTTGAATATAATGGACGGGTTTAACTAGATATATCTGGATCGGTGATGAGTCCGAGGACGAATCATCGGGTCGGGTCAATTTAGGATTTTAAAGGCGATGGGTTTGTGGTCATCAAATTGTGGACAGTATTTCAAGTTACTTGCGAATATAAAGGTGCAACTCGTTTATAAAAAGATGTGTAAATATGATGGCGAGAATCATTGATTAAAAGAAATTGTTAATTTTTCAAAAAAAAAAAAAATAGTTCAATTAAATATTGTCACATCACGTGATTATTTATATAAACAAAAAGTTGCAAAACACATTGTTAATTGCAATAGCAAAATGAAGTTGAGTAAATTGATTGCACAAATCTCATTTCGACAAATTACTTTAATTAGATAGGCAAGTGCTAATGTAGGCTAGATTTGCTATTTAAGAGCATTAGTAATAGATGAATGAAAATACATGTTAGTAGAATAAGTAAGAAATATGTTGAATTAATATCTACCATGAAAATTGTTTCAAGATGGTTTGAATTTATTCCTATCATTATACCAAGTTCTTTAAAGATGTTACTTATCTTACTCTTGTAGGTCGTGCTAGACAACTTCTTGACAGAATGGAACAAAGAAATCAGATGACAAACGACGAGACTTTACTCTCATCCAATGACTAGGGAATGTGAATGCCTTCAATAGAGTGAGTTTCGATTGACTTTTTAAAAGTCGTGAACTTCTTCATTTGATGCATTCATTTTGTTTTCTGGGATTGTAATTACTTTTTAAAAATTTTGTTTTATTTTGTTTATCTATATCTACCTATACTACTTCTAAAAAGTTCTTAAAGGGAGAATTTTTTTTAGATTATATTAACCCTACAAATTTCTTAAATTCTTTATTCATCCTTAATGTTCATTAATGTCTGTTTTCTTTAAAATTTTATTTATCAAATTTTAATCAATTAGTTTACCTAAATAAATAATTTATCACATTTTAAACCATTCATACTCTCATTCCATTATTTTCACTCAATGCATAGGAACGTTGATATATTCTTAGGAAATCTCTTCATGTAGGTATGTAGTTCAATACTTTCCTTATTTTCCAATTACATATTTCGTTAATTTCTTATTTTGTTTTATCACTTTAGTGTGTGAGAAAAGTAATAATAAAAGCAGATGAAGATGAGAATCGAAATGTTTAAATCTTGACGTACTTTAAATCTCCCTCTCAGGGCCGGCCCTGACCCAAGGTCACTAAGGCCAGAGTCTTGGGCCTCCAAATATCTGGGGTCTCCAAAAAAAAAAAAAAATTAACCCAAAGCCCACACCCAATTCTTGGCCAATCTTGTTATTAGCAGATAACAGAAAATAGATATTACCAAACTTTCAGTTCTTCACGGCTTCAACCCTAGTTTGAACTCTCATCTCTCAATTCTCATATCAAAACAAAAGTTGCGGTTGCACTCCACTCCGTCTGAGTTATGACTCTCATCGACCCTCGTCTACCTCTTCTGCTACAGACTGCGCTGCTGGTTGTGCGCCGCTCACTTGTCACCGACTGCACTCAAGTCTCGCCGTCTGTGGTGCCTCAGTTCCTCGTAGTGCCGATCGCTGCCAGGCTACTGTTGCTGTTCTAGTGTTCTTGTAAGTCTTGTAACTTTTAAGTTTTAAGCACTTAAAATAAAATAATAAATGATAAAATGAATTTGATTGAAATTTCAAATTTGAAACTTCAATTCTTTTAGCCAAAGTAGCAATAGCATTTGAATTTTGATTTCTCATTTCTGTAGACTGTGAGATAATGTCCTAATTGAACTTTGAAGAATGGCCATGATTCCCTATCCTGCTGTTCCGTGTTCGACCCTTTTGATTTATCATTTTTGTGATTGAAATGATAAAATTGAAGCTTGAAGTATATATATATTATGAGATTATCTGATTCCTGAATCCTATCATTGATTTCTTCTACTTCATTGTTGATTGAAGTTGATTGTTGAGCCCTGTTACTTGGATAAGCTTGGAGAATTCTTTATTCAGACAGTCAGACTACCAATAAGGAATTTATCATTTTCGGTTGTGAGAGATTTTTGAATTTGTAATTACATCTTTTGGATTATACAAAGTCTTCTTTTAATTACATGTGTATTATTTAATTAAATATTTAAGTATTGCTACGTTTACGCACAAAAAAAAAATTATATTTAAGGGCCTCAACATTGTTCGTTGCCTTAGACCACTATATTCTCAGGGCCGGCCCTACTCCCTCTATAGAGAGATGTGCATATGTGGTGGAAATCTTCATGATTCGGAGTCAAGGACCATAACAAAGGTGCCCCCGTGAAACTCGGAGTCGGTTGAGTTTTTATAGTTTCTATCGAAAATGATAAATTCCTTATTGGATTTGCCTCATCGAAGTCTACACATTACAATCATTCAAAAGTAGTGAAGTTGAACAAGTATAAAGCCTTTTGAAAACTTCTATTTATATGTTGGACAATACAAACTCTTTGCAAGCTTAAATAATTGATTTTGTTTTATGAATATTTTTATTGTTACATCTTTAGTTTTGTGTGTTTATATTTGGATGTGAAGTGGAACGATCTAAAGATTCATAATTTTGAATTTTATGAGTTGACTCATTCGGATGTTTCTATTATAATTATTTTAAGAATTCGATTGATTCTATATTGTAGAATGTATTACCGCAAAAATGTGATACAATTGAAATTGCAAACTAATTTTGAAACATATGACAATGAATTCACTTTCAATTCATTAAAAATGCTAATAATGTGCTTATATTTTCTGAATTTCTTCTTATGAATACCCTGTATTTCTTATAATAAATTTCGAATTCTTTATAGACTTTTTACTGAATTATCAACTGAGATTTGAAGAGAAATGCTTAGAAATGAATTAGTGGCAGTGCGTATGATAGGTGACCGTTAAGTTTCAAAGAGTAGAAGCAAACATAAGTTTTTGCTTGGGCGATTATAGGAAAAAAACTTATAATAGGTATCTTATTTGAAAGATTTATGATTGGACTACTTTAATACTATTTACTGTTATCGAAGATTTGCTAGAGTCTAGTGGTGGCAACGAGGCGAGTTCAGGTTTGAGGCGGGTCACTCCGGCGCCCCGTTTAATTTTTTTTTTTTTTAGTTTTTTTTTCATTATTTTTTTATTTTTCCTTTTTTATTTTTATTATTTAATTTAATCGAGGCGGGAGCGGGACAGCCAAACCCGCGCCGCCCCGCGGCCCGGCCGGGTCGCGAAAACCCTTCTCGTACCCACCCCTTTTTTTGGCCCCAATCAAGTCGGGTTCGGGTTCGGGTTCGGGTTAGGTTTTTTTGCCATCTTTACTAGAGTCTTTATTTATTTCACCCGATCTTATAGAATGTTTTTTCATTATCTTTAATAGTTTGTCCTTTTTTTTTCTATTTGTAAATTTTGAGGTTTTTAAAGACGTGATAAAAAAAATTTTACTTTTTTTTTAGGAAACATAATATTTTGTGCATTTCATATGAGGAATCTAAATGTGGAAGAATTTATTATTACACTTTGACGAAAAAGTATAGATACTCCAAGTATAGAAATATACAAATGTGTTAAATGGGAAGCCAAAATACTCAATTCTAGAGCAAACATATTCTGTGTTGTTCGTTGGCCAAACAATTGATAAAATTGATATAAGAAATTTAAAGCCAGGGCATATATGGATATGTTCTCATCTGCAACCTTATTTGATTGATGAACTCAAAGGGATTGATGTTGTCTCTTTTGAGAAGAATTTTGGTCCAAAAAAGGGATTTCTATGATGTTAATAATATTCTTTTAGGATAGCCAAAGAGTTGATTACGTTTTGAATTTTAGAGGTACTTAGTGTAAAATGGACGCTATCCACGAAGCTATATCTTGAATCTCATGCATTCTCTAGGTAATCACAATAAAATTAGCAATTATTATTTTTATATTTTGTAAAAACAGCCCTAAAAATTTTTATTAATACCTCACCGAACGCATAAAATTTCATATCGCGAGTTAGTCAATCAAATGTCATTCGCCGAAGGTATTCACAAGATTCAAGTTACTTTTAGTATTGTCATATTTCAAAATCTTCTCTAATTGTATTTTTATTTTTATGAATATAAATAAATTGTCAATTTCTTCATTGTAATATCTGATAATATAATATAGCATGTTATTATATATTTATTATAATTATTATTACTTAAACTTTGTAATTATTAATAATTAATAAACACGCATTTTTAAAATATAGAAAATTTAAAATATTGTTGGACGATTACGTGCAATGCCCGTGTATATCACTAGTTTATGTTAAATATTTATGGGAAGAATAGGCACCAATTCACTATTCTATAAATTGTGAAAATCTACATTGCTATTAAGATGAATAACTATGTCAAATCAAAAATTGAAATTTTATGGTCTTCATTTTTTATTTTTATTTTCTATTTTACAGGTACATTTAACCCCAAGGCTCGAACCCAGGACCTTGGCCTGGTAAGGAGTGCCCTCCCCTATTGGGCAAGCCCCTTGGCCTTTGTGCACTTAAAAGTCTTCAATGCAGTCCTTAACTATTCCTTATCGATTGCTCTTTTGTGGTGGAAATTGATGAATGGCTAGATTGTTTATGGAAGTATCAAATATGTATAATCTTTGATCATATGCCTTTTTTTATTCACTGAATTCCAATTTTCAGCTATGTGTATAATCCAGATAAGAGGCTGTCATGTAGGTAATAACGCTTTACTTGGTTCTCATGATCCTCTTGGCTAGATGTGTCAAAGACAGACGGGCCAACCAGACTTATGAAAATCGGTCCGAATCGATTCGAGACTGCGGGCCAACCCGTAACTAGTACAGGAGGTTCACGGGTCAATAAGTTGTGATCCACGGGTTTCGCGGGTCAAACCTTCGCGAGCTATGGTTAACTTGTTGGCCTGTGAAAAAAAAATATTTTTATTAAATATGGTAACATTGAAAATCTCCCTTGTTCTACAAACTCTGATACAATTTTTGACGCAAAATCTTTTTTTTTCTCCCTAATAGCTTTGAAATGTAATGTTCTTTGATAATAATAATTAGAAATACATTTAGCATTTAATTGCTATTTTTTTATATTTTATTTAAATTTACAAATTTAGAAGTAATTCATGTAAATAAATTTAAATTCTATGTCAACATTTTATAGTATAAATATGAATTTATCATTCTGTATTTAGAAATTTGACAAAAAAAATTGCAATAAATATGATAAAAAATCTATATTTTTATTCATAGGACCAAATTAGAACGAACCGCGATCCACATGGGCTCGAATCGGATGGGCTAGCCAGCGGGTGATAAGTGTATTTCATACACTTATTTCTATTCTAAAAGTAGGATTTTAGTTGTTTCTTTAAGAAATTTGCTATTTATTTCATTAATATTTGTTTATATTTCAAGAATAACCCCAAAGTCGAGAAAATAATGGAATTGAAGCTAAAATCAAGCAATTGGATGATAAAAATGTCAAATTATGAAAATTAAGAGTGTTTGAAATAAATAAAATGGCCAATTGGAAGAAATCAGAAGCTTTGGGGCTAAATTGCATCAATCGAAAGTTGGAGGACTTGGGATGCAAATAAACCATGAAGACCAACTTATAGCACTTCAAAATATAAAAATTGCACTGTAGCCGGATAACCATGCGATTACATGGAATTATAACGGTGCGATGGCATGGTTTGGACAAAAATGATCATAATGTTTTTTGGAAGCCTGTGCGATCGCATAGATTTGTACCATGTAATTGCATGGTTATTTTCTAGGCCGATTGTTGGGCTTTTTCACGATTTTCAGCATTCTTTCTCTCCAAGTAACCTAATTTTCTAGGAAATCTATAAAAACAAGACTTGGGGCACGAAATTTTGGGTTTCAAACTTGTCAAAGGTTATCTTGAAGGGCTGTCGAATTCTTAAGGAACCAATTGGCGCATGATTGAAGATTCTTTTACAACATGGTGAAAATGATGATAAACTCCAATTACTCTTGTTGTGATTTATCTTTTATTTTGTTTCTAGGCTAGATTTTTTGTGTTAAAACTGTGATGAAGTTTTGAATTCTTGAATTCATGTTTTAATCTATTGTTTCTTTTATGCAATTCATGGTTTTGATGCAATTGATTCGTGTTTTGATTATCGTATAGTTTTCTGACCAATTATTATGTGATTGATGTTATGATTTCTTAGGTTCGAAATATTAGGATTTCATTAGACTTGTTTCAATTGCCGTAAAGTTCGATAGGGGATAGAAATATACCCCTATGCATTGTGTGTTCTGCTATAGTATTCACAAATCTTTTAAGACTTTCTTACACATTCGCATTCAACATAGAAATGTAGTTTGGTCTGTAGCAACCAAGAATTTTTACGCGATTAATAATTATTTTAATAGAAAATCGTGTCGCTACTATTTCACCCATTTTTATTAAGTTAACGCAGCGACGTATTCGTATAGCCAAGTCAAGAAATAATCGAGATCGTTCGATTTTAAATTAAATTCCGAATTTCTAAAAATATCTCCATTTTCTTGATTTAAAGTATATTAAGTCCAAATACTTAATTCAATGTTATCCCAATATTTATTTATACAAAAATTACTTTTATTATTTAAATTAAGAAAATATATGCAAGCATGAGAGGTTCCATTATATGTAATCATGAAGAGCATAATATTTGTATAAAAAATGGAAAAGTATATGAATGATTTATATATTCCATTATATATAATCATGAAGAGCATAATATTTGTATAAATATGGAAAAGTATATGAATGATTTATATACTCCATTATATATAATCATGAAGAGCATAATATTTGTATAAATATGGAAAAGTATATGAATGATTGATAAGACTCCATTATATGTAATCATGAAGAGCATAATATTTGTATAAAAAATGGAAAAGTATATGAATGATTTATATACTCCATTATATATAATCATGAAGAGCATAATATTTGTATAAATATGGAAAAATATATGAATGATTGATAGACTCCATTATATATAATCATGAAGAGCATATTATTTGTATAAATATGGAAAAGTATATGAATGGTGCTTTACTTTAAGAAAAGGATGTGTTAAAATTAATAGAATTGAATGATTATGTTTACAATATGCCAACTTTATACATCTATTTAAACCCATCTCTTTTACACACAACTCTACACATATACACTTATTTCCAACCTCTTGACAAAATCCACAAGTAAGAGAAATTCAAGGTGGTCAAGAAAGTTTTGGTCCATTTACTACTACACTTCATTTTAATCTTTTAAAAAGTAAGTATATCTTATGTTTTTATGAAAATTAAGTATGTTGTTATGAAATGTAAATATACTTTAAGTTTTTATGAAAAGTAAGTATGTTTTTATGAAAGGTATTACCTTATGTTTTTATGAAAAGTAAGTATGTTTTTATGAAAGGTAAATACACCTTATGTTTTTATGAAAAGTAAGTATGTTTTTATGACAAGTAAGTATATCTTATGTTTTTATGAAAAGTAAGTATGTTTTTATGAAAGGTAAATACACCTTATGTTTTTATGAAAAGTAAGTATGTTTTTATGACAAGTAAGTATATCTTATATTTTTATGAAAAGTAAGTATGTTTTTATGAAAGGTAAATACACCTTATGTTTTTATGAAAAGTAAGTATGTTTTTATGACAAGTAAGTATATCTTATGTTTTTATGAAAAGTAAGTATGTTTTTATGACAAGTAAGTATATCTTATGTTTTTATGAAAAGTAAGTATGTTTTTATGAAAGGTAAATACACCTTATGTTTTTATGAAAAGTAAGTATGTTTTTATGATAAGTAAGTATATCTTATATTTTTATGAAAAGTAAGTATGTTTTTATGAAAGGTAAATACACCTTATGTTTTTATGAAAAGTAAGTATGTTTTTATGACAAGTAAGTATATCTTATGTTTTTATGAAAAGTAAGTATGTTTTTATGAAAGGTAAATACACCTTATGTTTTTATGAAAAGTAAGTATGTTTTTATGACAAGTAAGTATATCTTATGTTTTTATGAAAAGTAAGTATGTTTTTATGAAAGGTAAATACACCTTATGTTTTTATGAAAAGTAAGTATGTTTTTATGACAAGTAAGTATATCTTATGTTTTTATGAAAAGTAAGTATGTTTTTATGAAAGGTAAATACACCTTATGTTTTTATGAAAAGTAAGTATGTTTTTATGACAAGTAAGTATATCTTATGTTTTTATGAAAAGTAAGTATGTTTTTATGAAAGGTAAATACACCTTATGTTTTTATGAAAAGTAAGTATGTTTTTATGACAAGTAAGTATATCTTATGTTTTTATGAAAAGTAAGTATGTTTTTATGAAAGGTAAATACACCTTATGTTTTTATGAAAAGTAAGTATGTTTTTATGACAAGTAAGTATACCTTATGTTTTTATGAAAAGTAAGTATGTTTTTATGACAAGTAAGTATATCTTATGTTTTTATGAAAATTAAGTATGTTGTTATGAAATGTAAGTATATCTTATGTTTTTATGAAAATTAAGTATGTTGTTATGAAATGTAAGTATATCTTATGTTTTTATGAAAATTAAGTATGTTGTTATGAAATGTAAGTATATCTTATGTTTTTATGAAAATTAAGTATGTTGTTATGAAATGTAAGTATATCTTATGTTTTTATGAAAATTAAGTATGTTGTTATGAAATGTAAGTATATCTTATGTTTTTATGAAAATTAAGTATGTTATTATGAAATGTAAGTATATCTTATGTTTTTATGAAAAGTAAGTATGTTTTTATGAAAGGTAAATATACCTTATATTTTTATGAAAAGTAAGTATGTTTTTATGAAAGGTATTACCTTATGTTTTTATGAAAAGTAAGTATGTTTTTATGACAAGTAAGTATATCTTATGTTTTTATGAAAAGTAAGTATGTTTTTATGAAAGGTAAATACACCTTATGTTTTTATGAAAAGTAAGTATGTTTTTATGACAAGTAAGTATATCTTATGTTTTTATGAAAAGTAAGTATGTTTTTATGAAAGGTAAATACACCTTATGTTTTTATGAAAAGTAAGTATGCTTTTATGACAAGTAAGTATATCTTATATTTTTATGAAAAGTAAGTATGTTTTTATGAAAGGTAAATACACCTTATGTTTTTATGAAAAGTAAGTATGTTTTTATGACAAGTAAGTATATCTTATGTTTTTATGAAAATGTTTGGATCATTGCTATGAAATCAATCTCACAAGATTGTTATGGGTTCCATATGATATGTTTATGATTATGCTAAGGGGACCGGAGTTTAGTAGCGCTACACATAAGAATTCTTGCCATTTAAGTTCGGTAAAATTCTTGTGTCTCCCTATGTTTATGAGTATTTCGATCCTATCCTATGTTATGATGAAAATGATCCATATGCTTTCAAAAGAAAATTTATGCTTGGTATACTTACTGGGATTTTATAAATCTCACTCCACGATATTTACCATTTTCAGATAATTGAAGGTTTGAGGCGGTCAACATGGAAGTGGCAAAAGTGGTTAAGATTGATGAGATAATTATGTTGAACTTTATGTAAGAAAATTATGTTCTATTTTTATTCACAGATAAAATTATGGGATTCTAATTATTCTTTTGAATAATTTTACATTACTATTTAAGTCTCGATAATATGATATGAGTCACTTTTAGTGGCACTCGAATGGTCGAGAATTCGGGTCGTCACATGGTCTTTCGTAGGAATAGGTATTAATGCTTGTCCGAAATGGAGTTTTAACTACATTTGAAATATGGAAATTCAAAACCCGTGAATTGTATTTAAATAATTTGGTTAAAATATGGATGATAGAGTCAAAATGGATTCATGATTCTAACGTATTTGTTTTCATGAGTTTTAAAATCAAATCTTGTCATTTTTGTTTAATCTTTATTTTAATTTTCAAAAACAAAATTTTCAACTCAATCAAATCTTTTGAGGCAATTACCCAATAATCTCTACCTTGCCAAATGTTCGCTCAAAATAGTGTACCGCAAGCGCACAGGTCGCGTACAAGTAATAAAGTGGACTTTTTGAGTCCAGGTTGTCAATCCCACGAGGAATGTTTACTTTAGATTATAATACTTTAATTAATTCAATTCTAACAATAAAAGAAACACACAATTAAAAGTTTGTTTTGGAAAATACTAAATTAAAGAAACTAATTCTAAACTGAATTAAAATAAGGAAAATGAAAGATAAAATGGTTGGGATTCATGATTTCATTTAACCGTCGCCTAATTAATTTCTCAACATGCACATTAACAAATTACTCATTTACAATGTTAGACCCGATTTTCCAAGCTTAGCCAATTACCTCTCTCGAGTGAAATCAACCCTAATCAATTGGTCTAACCTACTATATCTCTATGTCGATTAAGGTCCAATCAATTGCATTAACTCTTTGTGAAAATAGCTCAATGGATCATCTAGGGTTTAAGGTATATCTCTATCCTTAACAAGAACCTAGAGCATTTGTTATTTGGTCTAAAATGCATAATATCTCTCGATTATCATACACTCCACAAAACACATATTTGGTGATCAAGCAAACACATGTAATAATCTCAATAACAAACACACATGAAATAAGCATTTAATCAAATAGCAACTATTAAAATTAATCCAAACTAGGTTAAATTCATGCCATAAATCCCAACACAATAAATTAGCTAAACATGATGGAAGAAAATAAAAATAACATTAATCAGTACAAATAAAAACCCGGAGTTTGAAGTAGTGTGGAAATTGCATCAAGGTCCTCCAACTTTTGGTTAATGTGCATTTCAGTCCCTGCACTTTCATTTATGTGCAATTCAGTCCCTGCATTTCCAGCAGTTTCAACAGTAAACCAGTTGGATTTTCAGCACTGCACCAGCAATTCTCCCAGCAACCAGCAACCAACAGCTCCTCCCAGCTTCTCCAGCTAGAGCATTTCTCAATTTCCAGCAGCAGCAGTAAAGTCCAGCACAGGCAACCAGCAGCAGCTGTCTCAGCAGTAGTAATCCAGCAGTGTCACCCTGCTACAGAAAACAGCAGCGTGAGCAGTCCAGCAGTAAGCAGCAGCAGCAAAAACTTTCTTCCTCATCCGGCAGTAACCCCCAGCAGTAGCAGCAGTGTCACCCTGCTGCACTCCCCAGTCTGGCTCTTCTCTTCAGCAGCACCTCTGACAGTAAACAGCAGTCCAGTCGGTTGCAGCAGTGATCCAGCAATGTAACTTCCCTTGCAGTCCAGCAACAGCTTCCCTTGCACAACCACCAATTCTCACAGAGAAGCAACTCAGCAGTGCAACCTGGTTTCTCCTCAGCTCCCTGCAGTGGATTTCAGTGTCTTTAGCAGCAGCAATTGCTGCTGTCACCAGCAACTGCCGTGAACCTGCTTGCTTCACCTCGTTCCAGCAGCTCCTCTGTCAATCTGTTCCGTTTGCACCCTGCAGGCTGTCACCCTGCTGTCCTTCAAACCCCCGGTTCTCTGTATATATATATCTTCTTCTATCTAAAAATTGGAACCAACAAATGAAAACTTGATTTCCAGGCTACTATCACCAGCCTGAAAATCAACCCCGGTTCCACACACTTCTTCTCCCTGCAGCACCGTGTATATGTATCTGTAAATTTTCAGCTGCTCCTCACACGTTTTCCAGCCTGGTTCCATCATGCCTTGTCCACTTTCCCATGCTTTGTTCCCCATGTTGTCTTCCAACTCACACAGCACGTTCTCCCATCACTTTACAGCATCTCCATGATGTTCCAGCACAATGTTATCTAAAATTGCACTTTTGGTCCTTCAACTTTTTGGGATGTTGCAATTGAGTCCTCAAACTTTTGATTTCTTTCAAATAGGTCCTTGGACATCAAATTTGCTTATCTTTTAGCTCAATTTCTCTCCAATCTTGTCTATTTGCTTTCCAATTGAGTTTGTACCTAATTGTACAAGATAAACACAATTTATAAGTAGATATTTGCTCAATTTGTCAATTAAAGTGCTAATTTAGGAACTAAATAAGTGTGTAAAAACACACTTATCACCAAAAACGAGTCAAAATTCAATCATCTCTTTTGTTCACAATACTTGAGAAAACAGGTAAGCCTTTGACACGCTTTGACGGTCTCAATTCTCAAACTAGAGAATTAACATACTCCACTATATGAGTATAACAAGCACTCAGAATTATCAACAAACTCCGAACTTTTCATTGGCTCATGTCGAAATAAACCTTGCTGAAAAATTATGGTGCAATTCCCATATTTGGTTTTCATTGGGAGCTCATCAGTCATCGACATCAATTTCATCACACACCTTGTATTAAAGTCAAACCAATGCCCGTGTGCAAACACATGTACCCGCCAGCAAAAACACATCCTCTATCATGGCAATTGACTTCATGTCATAAGGAAGTCTCATCTTACTAAAGTACATCATCACTACCCTCCACCAGGAGAGTCATATTGTCCACCTCCGAGTAGTTAGCCGACTCTGCTCCACCTTTAAGACAATTTTCTCTCACATGACTAGATTTATAACAGTTCCAACTTCCAACACATTACCTTCTTCTTCATAGAGTACCTCTCTTCTTGTAACACCCCAAGTTTAAAATCTAAAACCTATGCGTGTTAACTTCCATTCACATTAAATGCGGAAATAATCGTTTAAAACATTTAAACTTTTCGTTTACTATTATAAAAATTTTACAAAAATTTCGACAGAGTCTCCTCTGTAAATTGGACATAGCCAACCTGTAGAGGGACATCAAAACCGTTTTTAAAATACACATCGCAACTCATTCAATCTCAAACATCATCCAAACCATTACAATAAGTCCCAAACTCTTCAATAATATAATTTCAAGAAAATAAACTTTAGCAAATGAAATAAGAGGAAATTTAACCTCAATAATACATGAATTAAAGAATAAATAATGAGAAATTGAAATAAATTCTAATTTAACTTTATTTTTAAAAGGGTTGAAGCGGGGATAGCCTGAGTCAGCTGCCGAGATCTCTCCTTGAATCACCTAACTTTCATCACCTGAAATGTTTGGGAGGGATTGGGGTGAGCTAAAGCTCAGTAAGTAAACTTTATGCACGTGATGCATGCTCATGACATGAAATTCCTTAAACCATTCAAAGTAATTACCCTCATTTACTTTACTTTTCAAGGCATTCATACCTTCCAAACTTTCACTTAAACATTTCTAAAACTTTAACTTCATTTCAAGACTTTCATTTCATTTCAAAACTTTCACTTAAACGTTTCCAAAAACTTTAATTTCATTTCTATCGTGAACTCACTTAGTGTATCTTCTAGCCAATCACAATGCAGTGGGCAATATTCCTTATTTAGGACCACATTATCATTTTTCCACCGCATAGCGGTTTAATATTTGCCACCGTCAACCGGTTTAGCAATCGTCACCGCAAAGCGGTTTAATATTTGCCACCGCCAAGCGGTTTAGCAATCGTCATCGCAAAGCGGTTTAATATTTGCCATCGCCAAGTGGTTTAACAATCGTCACCGCAAAGCGGTTTAATATTTGTCACCGTCAATCGGTTTAGCAATCATCACGGCAAAGCGGTTTAGTATTTGCCACCGCCAAGCGGTTTACCAATCGTCACCGTAAAGCGGTTTAATATTCACAACCCCAATAGCGGTTTAATTCGGGTACGCCGATCTCCCTCGCCCCATTTCCCACTCACACCTTTCATGGCATAGAAGTACACCCATTCTTTCTTAAAACTTGGGATACATGCATTTTGAGAAAACTTAAACTTACCACATTCTTCATTTAAAATCATTTGACTTTTCAATTTCGATGCCAATGCCAATGCATGCTTGATGATGCAATGACATGATAATGTGCATGCTTGAACATTCTTCTTAATACATATACTTTCATAAAGTAAATGAAATTCATCAAAGCAAGTAAGTTGCAAACAGCCATTTACACGTTTCACATTTACATTTAACTTCTATGAAAATAGGGGAAATTTACTTACTTGACATCCTTAGTATTTACCGTTATCTGGATTTGCAAGTGGAAAAGTCTCGGATGCCCGTGACGTCAATGTACCAAAATTCCTAATTATATCCATTCATAAATAAGATATAACTTTAGATTTGAAACAAACACGTTCATCATTCTATTCAATATTATAAACAAAACTCATAACTTGAGGTTAACATTTCTATTAGACTCGCAGTTTAACTCAAACGTGTCCTTAAAATCATGTCAAACACATATAATATCACATTCGAAATAAGTGTTTAAATTCAAGGGTAAGAAACATCGAACTCTTACTTATCAAATTATTCAAAAGTCAAAACTACTCAATATTATCACAACTTAATTGTCACATGGACAATTTCAATTAGCGTCCTAATTACTCAGAAATCTGAAAATAAAAATTATAATAAATATGTACATTGAAATTCAGTTCAAACAACTTGATTATTTGAAATCCCTAAATTTGAAATTTTCCATTTAAAAAATCAACATTGAACTAATAGAAAGTCAATTAAATAATGTTATCATTTAAAGTCTGAAATTTACATACATTCGATATCCATATTTATAGATATTAGTATCATCATAAAATTCCCAGATTTGAAATTAATACATAAAAATTGCATTCAGTTCAAAAATCACATTTAACACTTGTAACTGAGGTTGATACTTTCATGTGACTTACAATTCAAATCAATAGGAATCTTAAACTACGTCAAACACAAATCCTACTTCCTTCGGAATAAGAGATTAAACCATTGTTTGAAATCTAACTAATCACATTGCACAAAAGTTAATTAAAGCTATGGAATCTTCATCACAACTTGAATTTCACAAAGACAATTCCAATAAACATGCTAATTATTCGAAATATGTAAATTCTCAAAAATGACAGTAAACATTTCAATTGAATTAACAAATTCATAAATTTTGGAAAATGTGAAATTAATCCATATAAATTAATAAATCTGAAATTATATATATATATATATACACAACTCTAAATATACACACATATATACACATTATTCACCGAGGTCAGGAATTCTGAAAATCCATTGTATAATTTACACACACACACACACGTATATATATATATATATATATATATATATATATATATATATATATATATATATATATATATATATATATATATATATACTTACACAGAGACATACATAAACATTACATACATATAAATACGAGTGTGTGTTCGTGTGGGTGTGTAGCAGTGTGTGCGGTGCGTGCGTTGTGTGTGAGGGAGCGGAAAAAGGGGCTTACCGCCGGTGGGGTGGTGGCCGGCTGCGCGAGGAAGGGATGGAGGGAGGGGAAACGGGTGAGAAGCCGAGAGAGAGAGGCGACCGAGAGAGTGCCGAGGGAGAGAGTTCAGCGTGAGAGAGAGAGAGAGAGAGAGAGAGAGAGAGAGAGAGAGCGAAACAGAGAGAGCGTCGGTGAGAGGGTGAGAATGAGGGTTAGGTTAGGGTTTAAGTGAAATCTTTAGGATATTTGCAATTTAGTCCCTCAGTCTCCCTAAGTTTCAAAATTAAGTACACATCTATCATAAATTTACAAAATATCCTAAAATTTACCACTTATAATAATTTGACAAAAATAGGAATTGGCAAGCTTTGGAAATAAAATGATTATTCACATAAATTGCAAGTAGACAAATTTATAATTTTCTAATTGGCACATTGAGCGAGACGGATTCCAAATCTTTCCACTGCAAAACAATTCCAAATCATTGACGTAAAATTAATTAAATTTCAAATTTCAAATAACATTAACATAAATATGACGTGAAATTTAAAATTGCATGAAAAATGAAAAGCGGCCTTACACTTCTACTTTTCAGTAACAAGCAAAGCGTTTTCAGATAAACTGTCACTTCAACCTAATCAACTTAACTTCTGAAAATTCCACTGTTTCCTTCCCGTACATCAAAATCAGTATGATGTGCTCAAACGTGAATTGAAGAGACTAGATGAAACTTATCATCATCATCAATCTTAACTCCAATAGATTCCAGTTCAGGAACAATCCCATTGAGAATACTAAGACGGTCTAAGATTTTCATACCTGCATTCATTCTCAAAGAATGAAATCGTTCCTTCAGATAAAAGTTATTTGACAAGCTTTTCATTTAATACAACTCTTCCAGTTTTTCCCACAATTCCTTCACAGCAAATATCTCATAAATATTTGCAAGAACACTTTTTGCCAAACAAAGTTGTAACATGCTAGTAGTCTTCAAATCCAAATCTTCATAATTTTCATCTCTCGTGCTAGATTCAGTATCTTTGTTAGAACTCGGGATTGGTTTTTCCTTCAAAGCTTTATATAGTCCCGTCTGAATCAATACATCAATAACTTGTACTTACCACAACCAAAATTGATCTTCTAGTCAAATTTCTCAACGTTGCACTTTTCAAACATATTTTCTTTTGCTCCAAAATTTTTTTCGAACCACCTGATACTCTATTAATTAGACGTCAATTTCCCCATCGACGGCGCAACTGTTGGGAATTACACAGAAATTCCCTCTCTAATGAACCTCACAAGAATTTTGATGTTCAAGAAATAATTGAGCCAACAAAAAAATAAAACAACTCAAAATTTACGGACCGCCAAAGTTTTTCACTATATAATAAATTGTTACAATTATATAGAATTTGCACTCACCAAACCCCTCAAATCTTGTAAGAAAAATAATTAAACTTTACCACATCTACCAATTCTACTTCTTTGTACAACGCACAAAGAATCCAAGAAAAATTAAAATATTAGACTACATTTTTCTCACAATACTCTCTAGTCAATGTGCTCTACGAAAAAGGAGATCAACACGTATTTATAGAGACTATATGCAGTGCAATTTTTCGAAAATTCACGTTACTGACATCTTCAATTCGGACTGGGAGATTTATTTCTTTGGTTAACTGTTCTACTTGCAATTTTAGTTAAATCTGATTGTTCCACTAGGATACGTAAACTACTAGGAAACAAAATTTGACAATATGTAAAGGAAAGCACTACTAGAAATGAATTACCCCAATTCAAATGGAAAAAGTCACAATTCAATTCCAGAATTTCAGTCCTATTCCATATCCAATATTGATAAGTAGTTGGATTAAAAAAAAAAAAAAAAACTTTTCTCCAATTATAATTTAAGTTCTTCAATTTTTGACAATTTGAGACAATTATCCAACCATACTTTCACTCCATTAAATTCTTGCTCTTAACAGATTTTTAACTACTTGCAGCCTCCTGTGTCGCTTCCTTACTCTTGCCATACCAGGACTTTATCTTCACTATCATGTCGTTCATACATATATTTACTTCCACGTGTTAAATTTAACATACATATGTTGTCCAAAGCTAATAAGCGATAGAACAAAGACACATGGACGTACAACGGACGTGCGTCCACTAATAGATACAAATGGTCCGATGAGAATAAAGAAAATGGAGAGATAAATCATTTTCCCAACTAGTCCACCATGGCCTGATTGAATTGAGCCCATGTATAATCCCCATTATTTAAAAGAATTATTTTTGTAAAAGCCATTTGTACAAGAGTTTGTCATATGGATTTACAGAATTGCATGTGGAAGTTTTGTTGCAGTTAATTTTAGAAATGATGTGATGTGTTAAAAAAAAATTATGTCAAGTGTAATAATCGTGTCATGACTACTTGCACGTGCAGCATCCCTCATTATTTTTTTCATTAAACTAATTTCGACCACACATTTAATGAGATCTACAAAATTTATCAAAGTTTTAATCACATATTTCTTCAATTTTTATCAAAATTTACTGAACTGCTTTACGAGCACATTGGCCACGATGGACCCAGCTTGGGACCTGCCAAGACATGGCTTTCCTAAACTTATACAACAAGAACATCTATACCTTTTCAGATTATACGTCAGTACAATTGAAGCTTGTGTTAAAATGCATATATATAGGAATTAAGTCAAACACTTTTTTTTTTCTTTTTCTTTTATCAATTCACTCGGCAAGCAAAGTATAAAGCCTGAAGAAAGCCTTCGTAGGGAAAGATTGTGACACTTTCTTTGGAATCAGTCCTTTATTTAAAGAATCTTCTTTTGTGAGTTCCATTATTTTACGAGTTCATAAAACAGTCTTTTAGAGGTACAAGCCATAAACTCTCCCTACTCACAAAAAAAAAAAAAAAAAGATGTTTCCCACATCCTGAGGGCCCGAACCGACCACGCCCAAGGCCTTGGTTCGGGAAGGTAAATCCAGGTTATGCCTCTTCCATGGTCAGGGTGATACTTATGGCAAGGCCCCTTTCAGGGTAACTGAGTCACAAGCCACAAGGTTCTACCGCCACGCCTTTACATCACCAATTACATCACCAATAAATTGGCTGCTCCTGGCTGCTCTTGGCGGGTTTCGAACCGAGCACACGGCGAGTGCCAGCCCAATACCGTACCTCCTTTACCACTTGGAGATGTGCCCTGGGGGCAAAAACTGTGTTGGGTAAACTTTTTATACAGGTGACCGGCCCCACCGCACTGCGGCCCCATACTCCAGAAAACCCCCCTCCGGCCTGGCCCTACGGGTTAGTATACACCGCTTGGCCCTACGCGTATGAGAGATTTTTTTGAAGAGGCACAGTTCCACCCTGCTGGTAAGAGGACTCGAACACGGAACCTCAGCCAGCAATACCTCAGTCTTAACCACTAGGGAAAGAGGACTTTGGTCTCCCTACTCACTATTTGATGAGTGGAGGTTGGGCGTCTGTTTATTTATGTTTTAAAATTAAATATATGATTGTAAAGTGGATAGAGAAAATGAGGGTGGTTAAAAAGTAGTTTCAGAAATTGTGTTGTCTATAAATTGTTTATAAATTATAATCATCCTGCTTTAAAAAGATATAAAGGTTGTAAAAAATGATTTTTTTTATTTGGTTGAATTTGTTTTACTCAATCATATATATAAATCATTTGATAGAATATATGCCAACAAAGGGTCGTCTGGCAAAACTTTCGACCTTACTACGTAAGTGATTTTAAAGGAAATCATATTGAACCAGCTTCATCTAAAAACTTTTCTAACCAATGGAAGCACTTTTAAAAAAAATTATCATACGGGACAAAATTTATTTTTTCATCTTGAACAAGCCCAAAATCAAATATTTTGATACTTTATGACAAGTGTATTACAAGGTGTAAACATTGTTGGGATTCTAGATAGATCTAGTCAATTTTAACATCGATGACCTTGGGAATAAAAATGTTTCCCGAGATGTTGCTTCTAGGAAAGGTAGTGGTGTCTAGTAGTGTTATAAAACTTAATATTGCAAAGGCTACACTAATCTTACTAAAATGTACTAAAAATCATTTTTAGCCAAGCCAAACAAGGCCTAAAAGTCTAAGGGATCGAATTTATTTGACATTTTTTATGTTGTACTGCTCAAACAAATTCGTTAAATGAGTTTTCGTCTAGTTGATCTCATCGTTGGACGGCTGACACTGGCGGACCTAGGCTGGGGCCTACTAGGAAACGTGCCTCACCAAAATTTTGACTTTTTTTTTTTTGTGCAATATATTGATTGTTGAATATTTGTTTATTATTGTGATTTCCAATTTGTATATTTGTGCAACCATTCGGTTACTCACTTTTTTGGTTTATAAATAAGTTTATAAACTACACAATTTTGTAAATTATTTTTTAATCATACACATTTTCTCTCACTACTACTTTTTACCTCAAAATTATAAATAAACCAGTTTATATATGTTTTATGAATTGATATTGGCTGAATATTTGTTTACAATTGTTTATTATTTGTTTGTTTCAGTTATGAATAAATATTTTAAACATAGAAAACAACTATAATAAAATTTTAAGTGTTTCTTCATTTTTTAGCCACTTCCTAAAAAAATCGTGGGCAGCGCCCCCAAAACCCCGTAAGGTTCGCATCGAAAAATAAATACCTATTTTTGTGCCCCACTATTACAAATTTTTTGTCACTGGCGGCTGGAAATTATTAACTAACTATTAAGAGCATCTTCATTATACTCTTTATATTCAAAAAAACATATTCTATCTAATATAGAGCATCTTAAATAGTAAATTTTTTTACAAGCTCCAACAATTTCTTTATTTTTAGCTCTTTATTTTACTTTTTCATAAAAAAATTATTGTCTTTCATTATTTTTAGTTAATATTTATTTTTTTAAAAGTGAATGACCAACGATATCAAATATGTAATAAAGAAAGTTAATATATGAACATTGAAAATTAGATCTTTTTGAATGCATTTAATAATAGTGGAGAGTCAAACTCACTCTCTAAATTATAAAATGTTAAAGTAGAGAGTTTATTGGAGTGAAATTTGAAGGATTTGACTTTTCAAAATAAAAAAACATCTAAAGTTTAAAGAATTTATTGGAGATGCTTTAACATACATTGCTTACAGTGTATCTGACAAGTTTTAAATATCATGGCCAAAAAATATTTTTCGGATTATTTTTAAAAACACGTTTTATAAAAATTCATAAGTAGTATTCAACTCTTCACTACCTGATGATAATAAATTACTCTGCATTTTTACTCACACAAGTAAGAAAAAGTAACATACTAAAGTTAAAATAATAATCTATTCTTAATTTGCATTAACTATCCTCATCTACCTTCAGGTTTGATCTATTTTTGAATGCTTGACAGCTCACAATTGATAACCACAATTTGGAGTAATCTATATCTATATCTATATCTATATTCTATCTATATCTATATTATCTATATTCTATATAAAAGTAGCTGAGTTAATGCGGGTCCCATTACATATTTCCCGTTTCCAAAAGAGAGTTTATATACATTTTTTATTTCACCAGATTTTTTTTAATTATTTGACTTCAATGTTGCACGATTTTCAACATTAGCACTTTGATTACCAAAATTCAATCACCTCGATTTCAGCATATATATATATATATATATATTTTTTTTAAAAAAAATTCAGTTACAAGAAGGTCATAAGAATTTTTTCAAAATTAATTATAGTATTCATTTCATACATATTAAGGGTCAAGATTTTCTCAACTATAAGAAGATTATATATCTATTTAATTTGACCTGTGTTGCTTATCATTACTATTTTTTTTTCCTAAGTTTTGAACTTTTTGCACGAATTCTATCTATCGTATATTATGTCTATTGCTGCTATTTTCTTACATTGTTCTATCATATTTTTTTTATAGCTGTAAAAATGATATTTAACCACAAACATGGTGTCCACTTGATTAATTAGTATATCTTTTACCATTTAAATAAAATAAATTCTGTAATAATCATACATAAAAATTAAAAACCAACAGTCTAAAAGGATTTTAATAATTGATATACGATTAAATGAATATGCATGGAGTTGTTATATATGGTTCAAAATCGATACTAATCTTGCATTTAAGCTTAAAACAGATTAAGTAGATAGTAACAATTAATGTACGAGTCAAATAATATACATAAAGTCTATTAAACATCAAAACATTTTTCAGTAATTGGATTTTAAAAAAATAACACAAATTAAACAACATTCCCATGTTCTTTAAGAGGTTAATGTTTTGACACTACAATAATAATCAATATTTTTTTTATTGTTTTATTTTCAAATTACAGATTGTTTTGTTTCCAATTACAGATTGTGTTTGTTTTCAAATAGTAATACATATTGTTTTGTTTTCTAAATGAGATGTGTTGTATAAAAAACCAATTCTGATAGAAAAATCTACTCTACGAGAAATACATTAGGCTCTGTTTGTTAAAAAATTTGTACTTACAAACATATTTTTTATATTTTCTAGGTAAAATATGTGGTTAAAAAGTGGAGAGAGAAAATATGTTTGATTAAAAAGTGGTTTGAAAATTTGTGTTTTTAAAAACATTTTAGCCAAACAGAGGCTTAAGAAACGGTGTTGATATATTTTATCAATCAAACATAAGGACCGTACTAAAACAAAATGGATGAAGATACAAGTATAGCAACTTTCGGTTGGAAATTTACGGGAAAAAAGAACAGCAAAAGTGAAAAAACTAATGCTCCATGTAATTATATTTTTTCTATTCTATATTTTAAAATATGGTAAATCCAGAAACTATATAAAGGATAAATTTTATTAATTTTACATTGGGTAGAAAATAAGACTAATTTAAGAATAGTATAAATTTTAGAATGGTGGTGAAATTTTTTATTAAATAATTGATTTAAGAAATATATATATTAAATGATTTTTGTGTGAAAAAACTTCAAATTATATATCAATGTGAAATCCGAACTGAAAATACAGATTTACACTTTTTATTTAATTTTGTTTTTTAAAAAATAAATTAATTTGGTCCAGATTTTTAAAGTCAAAATATTTTAATCTATGAAAAAATAGAGAAGTTATGTTTTAAATCACAAATCAAGAAGTTTTCAGTCATCATAGAAAATTAACCAAATAAGAAACAACTTATAATAGCTATAGTATGTGCATGAGATTTCTTCATAAATCTTAGATCCATGAAAGGGTTCGAATTTATCGTGGAATACATCCATGGATTTTCTAATTTTGCGACACATAGGGTAAAGATCCGTCACATTGGTGACTGCTAAGAGTAATGACCAAAACTTTGAAGACAAAGTTTTTCTGGGTAAATAAATTCATTTTCTATGCTAAGGTTTATGAGAGGAAGCCATGAAGGGAATAATAAGGGAGCGGCGCAATTGGAATGCAGACTGTCAGGAAGGAGTTATTTATATGAGGACCAGAATGTTATAGGACATATATGTACAGATTAAATGGTTTCGATCGGGCAGTACGTTTTAGATCGGGTCAGAGTTAACATACATTAATCACTGATCATAATTTTATGTGTTGAATTTTAGCTGATATTGTTCTTTAAAAATTAAAAATGAATTTCGATCCCCCTCCCCCTTCCTGTTTTTGTTATATTTTATTGTTTTGGACCTAAATGTTTGTAAACTCTTTTTTATTTTTCGCATGTTGGACTTCTATTTAAGAGATCGGTGTTTACTCATATAAAACTTTATGTTGTGATTTATAGGGTGACCAGTCGTTCGGGATTGAAGATGTTGATTTGTGATAAGGAGGGAAGATCAATAAATTTAACAACAAATGTAGTTTATGAAGAAGTTTTCTAAAATTTGTAATAACGCGAAATTAACATTTAATGATGTAACATTTGATTTGCTAATTTCATTTAATCTTAACCAGTGAGTCATATATTATCGAATCATTGTTTCTTTACTCAGACATTACTTCCCGTGCATCGCACGAGTGATTCACTAGTACTACTTATACAACTATCTTTAACAACTATAGTTGACAACTCACGCGTGGCACAACCCTGTTAATTAATACATCACATTACCTCCAAAATTAATACATAACAATTCGTCACCTCACAGTTGTCAACCATATTTGTACAAGTAGATTTATTCACAATTTTTATATTGTCCACGATGGACAACAAATCAAAATTTCTCATGTCTTCTTCCACTTCTACCTTGATAACCCAACAAAACTGGACAATCGTCTCTCATCAAATGATCCACAATCCCTCTTGATGCCTTTGTTTGGTAAGAGCTTTTTTTTTTCATTTTTCCTTTTTAAATAACAAAGGATGTAATCGAGATAAAATATATGGTACGAAAGTGATTAGGAAAAACCCTCTGGGTTAAAAAGTGATTTCGAGAAATGTATTAAGGCTCATTTTGTTAAATATTTTTGTGTTTAAAAACATATTTTTTACATTTTTAAGGTAAAATACGTAGTTAAAAAGTGAAGAAAGAAAATGTACGTGACTAAAAAATAATTTGAAAAATTGTACTATTTAAAAATATGTTTTAAAATAGTTTGCCACACGGAGGTTTAAAACATCTTCAATGTACTCCATGAATTGAGAAAAAAAGACTTGACACACCAGCAAATAGACAAAATGTGTTAAAATACTTCTCCAATGTACAACATGAATTACAATGTTAAGTTGACCCGGCTTAAAAGAAATAGATATTGTGGGGGTGCTCAGACGCTCCATGAGATATGATGAATTAACATTATTTTTTGTTTTATAATTACTTAATTATTATAAATAAGGACATTGACCAATGAGATTGTATAATACAAATTATTTCTATTTGAACACTTTATACAGTGAGAATTTCTGCGGATAAGGCCCAATTTATACATAGTAATTAATTTTAAATTTAAAAAATGTCACACGATCAATATTATTTTAAAATGTAGAAGAAATCATTGAAGAGCAAATTTTAGATTTCTCCATCTATTTATCCAAGTTCGTTGTCCATTTCATTGTCACCTAAGTTTCAATCCACGTAATCCAAATGTTTTTTTTTTTAAAGCAAGTTTAGCAAAAGAAGGCTAACAAACAGAGCATAGAATAGCACACATGGCTGCTGGTTTCTCGCTCTTTTTACCTGTAACCTCGGGGGAGAGAGAAAATGTCGAATAATAAAAAATGTACACTACTATGAACGGCCATTTTGATCTATAGTTTCCAATTTCTATTCGTCAGAACCTATGCATTTCCGTCTTTAACGCCTGGGTTACGCCCTACTCTTCTTACGAAGGCTCAAGAACCATTTTCACACTCATCACCTTTTCTGTCTCTTCCACTTCTATTCTCTGAAAATGTTTTCTTCAGAGGAAATGGGTCTCGGTTCTATTGGTTTCTCTGCTTAAAATGTAGCTGCAGATTTTCTGGGCCAGGTGTTTCTTGCCTTTGCTGTATTTTCATTGTAATGATTTTATACTTTTGATATGTAGGCCTTCAAAAGTTTGATTTACCATTCTATTCACTTCATGAAGTGATTTTTCGTTTTCTTCAGATTTCCAGTGAATCTCGGCTGGGACACTGAATCAAATATGTTGACTTGTATAGCTTGCTCAAAGCAGCAAACTGCCGGATCTCTTCGCGACCCTCCAGAAGAGGATGACACCGCTGTCACTACCTCCAGTAAACAACCAATCAAAGCCCTAACCAACCAGGTAATAAAACAATGCGATTTTCTCTGTAAT